>CM067376.1:136309827-137521493 GCA_034510155.1 Eucriotettix oculatus | reverse complement strand
TACACTAAAAACGAAACAACAGGATCAGATTAAAAAAAATTGAATTAAATGAATTTATAAAAAGTACGTAAAAAGTATGTATGATCGCTTCAGGGCAAACCTCATATCTCGCAGTTGGTTTTGAACAGGTACCGCTTTCACACGTTTCGGAGCCCATAAAAATAAGCAATTACTAAATATTAAAATTTACTGACGCGATAAATAAAACAAATTTACGTATACATCGTATCGACGATCCGAAGAACTTTATTATTTAGTTAGATCTCTGCCAACAATACGCTAATTACGGCGCGAACCCTACTGCAATAATAGATAGAGTGAGAATACTCGTCCTCCCCCTATTTCTTTGTGCTGCTGCCAAAATGACGGCGTATTTCGCGTGGAAATTCAATGGATTTATAGATATTTACATTAATATCTTCTGAACTCTGAAAGAAATCCAAATGAAACATACATGAAAATTTAAAATTCCTGTTTCAGTAACTGAAATTTTCATTGAAATCCGTTAACAGATCAAGTGTATGGACAACCCGAATTATCTTTTTGGAGACTGGAATACACTTATGCGAAGAAATCTTACCGTAGAATTAATATTTTTATTTATAGTATATTATATTAATACATTCTACAAAATAATGAAATGAAATATGCACGAATATTTAAGTTAAATACCCTGTTTTTTTATCCCTCAAATTATTATTTAAATCCATTGAGCCGTTTCGTAGCCTGTTAGAGACAAACATATAGACAGAGAAAGACAGACACTTCAATTTTATTTAGTGGTATAAATAACGAAAATTAATTTTAGGAAAAAGCCACATATTATGAGAATATTGTATGCAGGATCGTGCGGTAATTTTCTCATAATTATGAAAGACTTCGAAATGTCGACCGTTAAAGTTATTTTATTTTAAATAACCTTTGATCATATCAAATAAACCACAACAAGTCCATAAACAGTAATCGTTTTATTATTTCCTAAAAAACATTTAAAAGCTAACGAGGCAGCCTCTGTGTCAGTACGCACGCTCTGTCCGACCCTGTGCTTTTTGTAGCTCATATAATTGTTAAATCTTGGGCAGTCAGGGGGTGAAACGGAAATACTGCACGTGTGCATTTCTCATGCCAGACAGGATTCTCGCGCTATAAAGAATGCAGCCCAGATGTGTGCAGAAGGGAGAGCGCTGGAATGTGGACAGTTTAAAGTATTCTAAATCAAATGAGAATTTCACACTCTTAAAATGTTATTATTTTAGTATAAGGAAGAGGAAATACTTTAATTGAAGCTCAGTAAAGCATATATCTAATTTTAGAAGAATGACAAGAATGGAAAAATGCCAACCGGACCAGGGACCCAAACCCAGGACCTCCCGATTCCAGCCGGGTTCCCTACTAACTAAGCTAATCCCAGTGTAATTAGTGAATTAGTAGGTGAGACCTAGAATAGGTTTACGGGAATGGAGAAATTTTGGATCGGTCCTTGGACGTTGACTCGGATTAGCTCAGTTGGATTCGGGAGGTCCTGGGTTCGAGTCCCTGGTCCGGTTGGCATTTTTCCATTCTTGTCTTTCTTCTAAATGCTATTATTTTAAAATTTATTCAAATTACTAAACAAATAATTCCTCCTAAATTAATTAATTAGCACATGAGCACATATGCGCCACTGCCAGTAACATAATAGAGCCAAACACATTCCAGGTACTCTATTAAAGTCAAATGTAATCCCGCATCTTAAGGTAGTCAAAAACAGTCCTGGCACCTGATGAGAGACTGTATGACTCTCAGTCTCTTAAGAGAATGAAAAATACCCCCGTGGAAAAATCACGTCTGGACCGGAAATCGAACCTGGGACTTCTAGCATTCCAGGCGGGTGGTCTACCACTGACCTTAGCCGGGTCGGTGCCCGGACCACTGCGAAATCCTTCCATTCCTTTTATACCTGAAGCTCATGCTTACTTATCACATTCTTGACAGGACATAAATAAGAATGGATATTTTGTAAATTGATCAAAGGAACATGATTTTAAATTAAAGACGGAAAATTGCAATGAAAAAAACACGGTACCCTAACATAGTAAAAATTAGTGTATGTTGAATGAATGTTTTAGACATTACGTGTACCGTGTGTACAGAGTTCGGTAGTAATGGAAATTCTCCGTCCCATAATCTGGGGATGAATTGCTACTTACGTTGCAGTTTGAATGACTGAATTATAAGTTTAGCGTCTCCCATAACCTCGGTGTAGATACGAATCTTTGGTGATTTCGGGTTGCTTTTAGATCGCCCCTCCGCTCTTATGACCAAAGGGGAGAAACACTATCAATTTCATTGAGCCCACTAAATATTTATTCGACGAAATATGGGCCGTTTATTCTTGTTTAAAACTTTTTCAGATCTCTATCCCTGCCCTTAGCGATGGTAGTTGTATCTTACCCAAGAAATGTTTGTTTTCGATTTCAAAGACCATGTGAATAAAATTTGGACGAAATTGCCAATCTCAACTTTTTAAGTGGTAATTTTATGTAATTCTGTCACACAAATATTTACTTCTACTATACGACTTGACTGATTTTTATGACATTTTTGCTATTGTATTTAGGAGGTCACCTGGATGGTTTCTTAGCTATAGTTGGATCTAGCGCTGTTGTCGAGATCCAGAAAATGTTTTAAGTTTCCAACAAAAATTTTAAAAAAATATTTTGATTTCTCACATAAAAAACATATAATCCCAAATTTTCTTCCTTACATGTTGTCCTAATTAATTTCAGCAATATTTTACCCAACTTTAATCTAATAGTATAAATATTAGAAGTCATAATATTATTTTTAAAAACACCGTCGTAGTTCCACCACCGTTTCTGATGATGAAAACCGCTTTTCAGGAAAAAAGAGGGTATCAGGTTACTAAATGTGGGTGAATATCACAGTTAATGTTGATTTTTACAAGAAATTAAACTTCTGAGATGTGCGGCATTGTATCATTGTGGTGCATCTGCCATTTCAGTCTGATTTTCTTGTAAATGCTCTTGAAAATGTTCCTCTGATTTTATGTCGCATTCTATAGGTATAGCATAGCATATTCTTGATATATTTTACATATTAAGCTAACGAATTATACGTTAGCAAAACAATTCTTCTAAATTTATTTGTTGGGTACTCAACAAACAATATGTTCCTATATATTTGCTGTCGTCGCATTTGGAATCAGTTCCCCACCTAATCTACATTCAATCTCAGGTATCAACGTTCGCTTTGTTTGAATTTCTTTATATTAATTTTCACTTTATTTTTCTGAGCCTAACTATTGATCTAATCTAGATATTCTTGTAATTCTAACATGTCTTTCACGTTCAATATCTTCCTGTAAATGATGCAGTAGTCCGCGAAAATATGATTTAAAATATTTTGTTAAACTGTTGACAAAATACAGTAATGATCCGATAATAGTACCTTGAGAAACTCCCGACGTTACAGTGCCTGATTTCGATGTTTGACCAACTGTCACTTAAATTTTATTATATCCACAGAAAGATAACCCTTCTTGAACACCATATTGACCATTTAAAAACCTCTCTTTTCTATCAAGTTCAGACTGTAGACTGCTAATAGGTGCTCCATAATCTTACACACTACTGATGTAAGACTCATGGGCCAATAGTTTTTAACCACTATTCTTCTACCAGATTTGTAAATTGGTACTAGAATTACTGTTTTATAATTATTCAGAAGATCCGAATTAATTATTTTCGTGTCCAAATTTTTTATTAAGTACGGAGTTATTGTCTCCCCTCCCGGTTTTAATATTTCTGTGGATTTATCACCTGAACTCCGTGACTGTTCTTTATTTTGCATAATCTATTTGTCTGATTGTTTTTTGCTTAATCTCTAAAATTTTCGAAATTGTATCGTTGTCTTCTAAATGAAATTTGTTAAAACTAACTTTAAATACTAAAACTAACTATTAATTTAGTAGGTGTGCCCTTTCCTTATCCGAAGTTATCTAACAGCCATCATTTTGTAAGACTGAGTCGTTCTTCTGTTTCCGGTTTCGAACAATATTGGAAAATATTGCCCAGCATAAAAATTCTCCATTGCTCTTTTCTTTTCTATTTCTAATAATTTTTATAAATCTCTGTAATTATAGAAATTGGCAGTGTTTACTTTCCTACTTGGATTCGTTTGCCTAGCGCTCTTTTAACTGTCTTATATATCGAGTAATATTCTGGATCCTTGTTTTATTTTATTATAAGATTATCCAATAATATTCTTATTCTAGGGTTATATTTGAATTTACATCCAATAAGATATATTATATATGTACGTGCCTAGATACTTTAATTTCTGTTCGCTCAATACGACTAATTTGATCACTTCCGGTTCGAATAACGCGGCACTTTATTTGTAATTCCCATCTATCGAATAGTCTCCACTTTCTTCGTCTCACTATATAGCTGTGCTATATTTCTTTCAGCCTATCTTAAGATTTTCCTGTCAGTCAACTAATATTCCCGTCATGTACCCACAGTCATTACAGCTTTCTTATAGTTTTGACACAATACTGGTTCTGAAACAACAATCTTAATTCGTTGTTACCCTGTGCATTCTTCGCTCTTTCATCATTGTGATAACTCATATCTAATTATTTAACTATTTGCCTTTCATCGATGCGTTGTTTGTTCGATGTTTACCTCAAATTAATCTTTATGCAATTGATTTATTATAATAACCTATTAATTATTCACCTCTTTCCAATACTTATTTGATTGTGCTTCATCATTGTGCGAATAAATAGTTAATAGTGTCTCGCAGATTCATTTAATATATAATTAAAAAATATAAGTCCTTTCCACCTCCACCCATAAGGTGCTAGAGTGGTTTTACGTCCGCCATGATGGTTTTTGGAACATTGACCGTCTACCAAGTTCGGTTGAACCCGTTCCACACACTGCTTGTTGTTGTATGGTCTGATGCTACTCTATTTTGTACATAGCTACCATATCCTCACTAATCTGCTTAGTGTATTCCATCCTTCGCCTCCCTCTTCTGTTCTTACCTCACACACTCCCCTCATATGCTAATTTTACTCCATGTCTCAAAACCAGGCCTATTAAACTATTCCTTCTCTTCGTCCTGAAAATTGTCTCCTCTTCCCATATTTTACGTAGAACTTCCTGGTTACTAACTCTTCCACCCATCTGCTTCTAGAATTCTCTTATAGCACCACATTTTGAAAGCTTCTATTCTTTTTGTTTCTGAAACTCCTATCGTCCACGTTTCGCACCTATATAACGCTACACTCCGTATGAACATTTTTCATAATGATTTCCTAATATTTAAACTTATAATAGCCATAAGTCAATTCGTATTTCTTGCGAATGCCTTCCTCACCTATGCTACCCTACCATCCATCCATATTTATTACGCTTCCCAAGCAGCAGAATTATTAACTTCCTTCAAAATATCCTTTCCCAATCTAACACCCTTTGTTATTCCACTATTTCCCATACTACACTCCATCATCTTGGTTTCCTCTCTATTAATCCTCGTGGATCACATGCATGCCGTTTATTATGGTTCCCAAGTATTCTTCTGTCTCCTCTATACCACAATATTATCAGCAATCCTTATGGTTTTTATTTCTTCACCTTGCATTTGTTTCCCTTTCTATAATTATTTTTAACTTTTTTCATTGTTATATATATATATTATTTAAAGAGCATGCGCTACATACTTGCATCTTTGTATTACTTCTTTCTTGATTACTGTTGACTGCAATCTGTAACACTGTTAAATAATTTAATTTGCAATAAAAAATTTAAACACTTTATTTATATTATACTTTATTTCGTAAAAACGTACCTTTTGGGGAAATGAACCGTCAATCGGGATATTGAATTGTCGGAAAAATGTTATTCTGGATAATATCCTGTCGGGCAAAGGTCAATCGGGATATCCTCAGGAGAACATTAATGGGGGTAAAGTCTGTCGAGAATTTGGACCAGCCCTTTTCCATAGGAAATGAACACATGTCTGTGGATTGTGTAGAATTAAAGACCCTACTTTCCAAGGGTATCGAAATTGTCGAAAACGAAAAGAAATGTAATAGTTGAACGTATTCATTATTTGTACACATCTAAAGCACTTTATCAAGTCCTTTAAAAGATTGAACATAAAAAAGTTTCTTCAGTAAAAATGTTGTGAAGACAGACTTCAAAAATCGCAAGTCATTGGATTAATAAACAGTCTTGACTTACTTACGAATAAATAGTTCTACATTTGGCCCTTCGAAAACAATGTGATATGCGCCAAAAAATGTTATATTCAGTTTTCTAAATAGTGTATTAATTTATTGGTTTTAATTTCAATGCAGTTCCAAACTTCCTATTGACGTTCCTGTATTGAAACTGCGAGCAGAATACTTTTCAGAAATTTATCTTTAGTGTACATTTTATATTTCAGTTTAATTTATTTATTCAATATAATTTTGATTCCTTATAATAAGAAAACAACCTAATTATAGCAGTCTCTAAAAATCAAATCAAATGATACCGTCGTGCTGTAGATCGACTGTATATATATATATATGTTCAATATTTGTAAAGGCTTATGCGTCCCTACATTTTTCGGTGACTGTTTGTGGGTAGTTAGAATATTATTCCCAAGTGGATTTGTAAGCTATCACCTTGAAAAATGAACTGTTGAATATATACTTACATAGTATAAAATTAATGATTTTTATTATATAATATCTTGTTTATAAATAAGCATTAAAGTGATATTAAATATTTATTTTGATGTATGTAATGAAATTTTAATTGGCATAATTTTACGATCGATTACTTCACTTATTCGAACTTTAGGTTCACAGAATGGAAGGAACAAAAGTCCCTGTTCAAATACTCGTCTTAGATTCTGTAAACAGATTTACCAGTGCCCGAAAGAACAAGAATTAAAAGGTCAGAGGGGAAATCGAATACTGGGCTTCCTGTTATGTCATACCACGCTACTATTTAGTTGCGCCATTACATGAAATTCAGCGCTGATTGCAAACGTTGTTATTTTAATTCGTAAGTATGTACATTTTTCATTTTATTTAAATTAAATCAATTAATGACTTATTTTAAAATGAATCACTCGTAATATTTCAAATCATATCGATTTAAGATGAGTTTATAAGATTCGCAATGAAAGAGTAACAAGTGTTATAACGCTTCAATAAATGTGGCATTTTACCTATCAGACTTGGTCATAAGTTTATTATTAACGAACAAAATATAGATTGAAGGCGTGTACTCAAGCTTTTGAAATTAAGCGTTGTACTATTGTTATAAGTGATTGAATTGACTTGCAAAGTTTTCAGTGAGTATAATATGACCCCAAAATGTAATTTAAAATCTAATTGCTTGGATACTACGTGCTAAGCGAGGGAATGGACGACTCCTTAATTTTATATTAATAGGCAAACAGGTCTTACCAGCATGCATGAGGTCAACAGAATTCACAGATTGCGGAAGAGTCGTAAGGCACGTATCTGAGCGTTCATTGAACTGAATCTGCTATTTTGGTTTTCAAAATAGATGGTACCTAGTAAAATAAATAAACAATCTTAAAGTGAGGATTCGCAATTATTGTATAATGTAGTAACAATTATACTAGTTGTGTTTCTCGAGAAAAACAGGACAATTGATCTAATTAAGTATCTTTTTAAATCTTGGTGGAGGTAAATAAAATATTAGCGTGTCTATTTTACGATCCGTTTCAAAGAGTTCAACTCAAAACACGAGTAAACTAATTTTAATGAATTTTCTGAATTTCGAGTCAATAGCGGGAGTAAATAAGCATTGTAATTATTGGCTACGATATAATTATATTATTATAGTATTAATAGCACTTTCGTCAATAATATTATTGAAAATTTTTTCTTTTACTTATTCCGTCAAAGATTGTCCGTACAGATATTATATAGGTCAACTTTGCTGTTCAACACCTATTATTCCTCTTAAATTATGTCGAGCAAAATTTTCGTGTTTTGTCGTTGAATTAGTTTCATCTGAATCAGCAGGAATAAATCCTTTTGTTTCTTTGGGTTTAGAAATTATGCTGTGCAGGACGAGTGGTGTGTGGCCACGGGGACTGAGATTAAGACTGCTGCAGAATCGACACGCTGACCACATATCACTGAAAATTCCGAATATGTCACTTAAGATGACAGCCCGCAGTCCACCGGAATGTGGTCCATGGTTATGTTCATCATGCACGAGATACATTGTGGTGGAGGTTCTCTAAGAAAAAGAAAACAATGAGAAAAATTGGCGTGGTTGGCCCTTACTCTGGAAATTACTATTTGCTCCTTTCTTGCTTGGGAAAGAGTAAATCTTGATAACTGTTGAGGTGTCGATGGAATGGTTCGTTGTTAAAAGATCTTCTGTTGATGTTCCAGCGGTCCCGGAATTTAGAGTTGTAAATCTTCCAAATGTCATCTACGGTGCATTCATGGTCGGAATTGTGGCTTGAGTTTTCAGTGAGTTTATCTAGGTGGTCAGCTACGTCATTTCCTAAAATTTTACTGTGGGCAGGGATGCAGTATACGGTAATGTGATGGTGTTGTTATTAGAAATCCAAATATTGTCTCTGATATTGTTTAGATTATCAAGATAAAAGTCAATGTTTTTTATCGCTTTTATAGAATTTAACGAATCACAGAATATTAATGTATTTGGAGTTGGATTTTACAAGCAGTGTTTAGTTAATGTCAATAGCGCGTAAATCTCAGCCGTAAGAGGTGAAGCATCTCAGCATTATTGTTGATGCTGGTTGAGGAAATTATGTTTTCTGTAACAGTCGCACAAACGTCGCCGCCTAAATGTGTTATATTCTAGTTAATACAATTCTGACTAATCTTCATTTTACGCCGTATAGTCAGAACAATCATCACAATTGTGCCCATTATTCCAAAGGCTTTAGATGATAGTAATTATTAATTAGCATCGTACTATTACTCTTGCTATCAGTTGGTTAGTTGTTAAACGTGACTGTATAAGTATAAGTATAAAATCATATTCCATAAATCCTATAGAGAAGCACAAGCTTCAAGGATGTGTAACGAGTCAGAGATTTTACATAGGCTGCTTTATTAATATTAAAATATACTGTAGCTATTCATTAATTTTAATAAGATTTTCTTAAGTTCTATACAGAAGGCATACAATTTGTACCTTATATATAAAATATTTTTACATCCTATACTAAAAAATTAGTGTTCTAATAATGTTCTTTCATAATTATAAATATCTACCCTATGATACATTCAGCTCCATAAATTCTTCAACAGAGTAGGAGGAGTGGCTTAGTAAGATGTTAGTTAGTTCATATTTGAACTCGTTTGGATTTATTTTTAATTGTTTAATGGAGGTGGGAAGTTTATTAAATATGCTAATAGCATTGTAATGTACACCCTTTTGTATTACGGCTAGAGACTTCCCTTCCTTGTGTAAATTGTTTTTACTTCTGGTATCAAAGTCATGTATATCTGAGTTTAGTGTGAAGAGGTTACTGTTATTAATAACAAATAACATGAGTGATTGAATATGCTGTCAAGTGAATGTCAGTATTCCAGTTTTCTTGAAAAGTCCCCTACAAGATGTTTCCGGTGAGACCTGACATAATATTCTGACAGCCTTTTTTTGAAGTTGAAATATTTTTTTTCCCTGATGCATTGCCCAAGAATATTATACCATATGTCATTATAGAGTGGAAATATGCAAAATAAACTAATTTTCTTATGTTAGAATCACTACAACTTGACATAATTCTAAGAGCAAAGGTTGCCAAGCCTAGTTATATTTTTCTTCGTTTAATAAAATGAGTCCCGTAAGCGCTGTGTTCTTGTTTTAGAAAACGTATCGACGAAAGGAATCGGCCGTCCGGTATGCGTTTTCCTTTGTATTAGTTCGGCAGAGTTTTTCTGTCGCAAACAGAATTCGATCCGTGGAGGATCTGGCTAGCGAGCGTGTTGCCGATAGCGCCTCTCAGCGGTTTCCAGATACCTATCTGTACATTAGCAGTGTGTCCAGGTGTTTGTTTGCATCGTCAGTGGGACCCTCTTCAGACACCTGATTCCCATCGCCTTTTTTTTTTCAGAGGGACATTTTCTGTTGCCTGCCTGGCCACGGTGAAAAGACGGGAATACCAATTACGGCGAGCTACCACCACTACAGGGTCTGAAAAGGGCTCTTGCTTTTCACCCTCCGTTCTCCCGCCTTTCAAAGACATTAATTCACGGGCCAGAGGACACGGAGCCGCGGGGAGAATATTAAGAAATGTAACATAATCACGAGTGATTTGAAATGTGTTCTCTCACTTTATGGTCAGTGCGGTGGGTTCAGAGAGCCGCGGTGAATAGCCGTCATTGAGAAATGCGGCCACTGCCACTGCCGCTGCCGCTGCCGTGAGTTACGACGTCGCTCCGAGCCGACACTCCGACTAAGATTTCAATTTATATGTCACAGCCTTTCTTCGTTTCTAGTTTTACGCGGCTCCTTCATGCTACTACGAGACGTAACCTAACATAAACGGAGTTCTAAAATACGAGGCAGAAGAGCTCACCGTGTGGGAATCATTGTGAAATTGTTCAAATTACTAAATAAGAATTTTTATAAAAAACGGTAGGTCGATAGTTGAAATGAATCTATACTAAAAATCTAAAACAGAAGAAGATATCAACACGACAAAACAAAAAGAACTTCTCAACGTTGCACCATCGTCCCTTACAATGAACTTATTTATATCATGTATAGCACAATGTCCTTCGCCGTTCCTGAAATTATATCCTCACGCTGGACTTAATAATAGCAAGCATCCTCCACTACAACAGAATTGACCTCTGGTTTGTTCGAATCACCCTACTCTCACTCCTAAGCCCTCTTACACTTCTTGAGAATACATCCAGTTGCCGATGCTCAGACAATTAGCCATCCAGGGTTTGATTATGGTAAGAGACTTCAAACTCAATTCCTACAGCTTTAAATACTTCATACTATAAAAACAAAATGAATTTTATGCCCTGTTCGACACGATGTCCATATCCCCGTTCACAATTTGTTTGTTGTTGTAATCACAGTCCTATGACTAGTCTGATGCAACTCTTCATGCTTACCAATTCTGCGAAAGCCTTTACATTTCTACATGGCTACCACATCTTCCCCAATCTTATTAGTGTATTCCAACCTTTAGCTACCCTGTTATGTTCTAACTCCCCCCTCCCAAACACTTTCTTTTAATGCTAATTTTACAAGATCCTCGTGTTTCAAAACGTGGACTATTAATGTATCCCTTCTCTTGGTCAAAGTCATCCAAAATTGTTCTCTCCTTCTGGTTAATAACTCTATCCACCAAACTGCATTTCAGCTTTCTTCCGTAGCACCACATTTTTGCAATCCCTATCGTCTACGTTTCTCACCCATGTAACGCCAGACTCCATACGAATATTTTTTGTAATGATATTCATACGTATATTAGCCGTAAATAAATTCCTCTCTTCTGCGACAAACTTTCTTGCCTGTACTATGCTAATCTTTAGGGCTGCCATACTTCTACCATCCCTAGCTATTATGCTGCCAAAGTAGCAGAATTCCATAACTTCTTTCAAAATATTCCTTCGCAGTCTAACACCCTTTGTTATTCCACTATTTCCCATAGTACACTCCATTACCTTGGTTTTCCATCTACTAATCCCGTGTTGTACTCTTCCTTCAGTATCACGTTCATACCATTTATGTTTTCCATGTCTTCTTATGCCTCCCCTAATACTGTAATTCCATCAGAAAATCTTGGGGTTTTCTTTTCTTTTCCTTGCAGTTTGATTCCATTTACGTATTCATTTTTACTTTATTCATCGCCTGTTCTATATATATATATATATATATATATATATATAAGTTAAACATCATGGGCCACAGACTGTATCCTTGTCTTACTTCTTCATTGATTTCTGCTTTCTTTTCTTGCCCTTCAATTCTAATTACTGCTGACTGCCTTCTGTAGAGGTTATGGATAACTCTTCTTTCTATATTTAACACTTTTCAAACTTTAAAGTTCAACTTTGATCATAAAATCAATGTCATCGTTTGTCTGTATTATTTTCTCTTTTTCAGCTAATCATCCAAGAACTAGACAGTGTAAAACCGAACTGTTCATAAACACATCATAAGTATTACAACATCCCATATTTATTCTAATTGTCAACTGCGCCGTCGCTTGATACACGAAATTTGTCTACTGATTATTATTATTCTGATTATTGGAGTATATGTGCTCATGTGCTACAGCACAGCAATTAATTTAGGCAGGTGGAGTTATTTTTTTCGTAATTTTAAACAATTTTAACAAAATGATATTTTAAGATTGTGAATTTCTGTTCAATTTGTAAGACTTCAAACTGTCCGCCTTCCAACGAGCTCCCTTCCGCATTCGCCTGGGCCACATTTTTTATATCACGACAATTTTTTCTATAATGAGAAATGCGCATGCGCAGTTTTTCCGTTTCAACCCTCTGCTCGTCCAAGATTATATGAGCTACAAAAAGCACAGCGCCGGGCAGAGCGTGCGTGCTGACACAGAGGCGGTCTTATCAGGTTATAATATGATGTTTTCGACGAATTTACAAAAGGTGCACTCTTCATGGACTTATTATGGTTTATTTGAGTTAAACAAATGAAACGTTTAACAGGAGGCATTTCGAAGATTTTCATAATTCTGAGAAAATTACCGCACAATCCTGCATACAATATTCCCATACTATGTAGCTTCTTCCTGAAATTAGCTTTCTTTATTTAAAATATGTAAGAAGTAATCATACTTCTGTGTTAGGAATTTGCGCTAATTTGATTTTATATTTTTTCAATTTTAAAAATTCTTTCCTATTACACATCATGTAGGCGAAATTAGAAATGTAGCATATTACTGATCGTGGAGTATTCTCAACTGTGTAGCTGTTGTAGTATTATTAATGTCACACTCTCAGTTAAAACGTTTCTGGTGGGTTTGTGATCTTCCTATTGGAACATTCGCCGTATTTGCGATTTTTTAAAATTCATTTTTAAAGATAAAGTTTACATTGAAAGATCCTTAAACCATAGTCCGGGGGCCCTAGTTAACCCTTGGCTACCTTGCTCTACCTTCCGCATCCCCCCTTTTCAATTCCCTTCCTATGCTATTAAAGGGGAGTTGCCTGTTTCAGGATCACCCTCATGTAGCCTGTTAACCAAAGAAAAAAAACAGTTTAGAGTCCGTCTTCTGTTCTCCAGGTTCCTCTTCAATTTATTCGCAGAATATTATAAATATCTTCCGTAATAATAATAATAGATTTCTCTCCTTAAATAATGCCATCATCGCTTATTCTACACTACTTTTTATGTCTAATTTACTTTATTTCTTAATGTGGCTTCTAATTTTATTTTCGGTTAAAAGATAAGTATTTTAATATTATCTACTTAATTTTGTCTTTGCTCACCTGAATTGGAATTTCTTCTGGAGTAGTGTCTCCTTTTACAGTAGTATATACAATATGTCATTATCGTACATAATTTTTTTAAAAAGGTAATCAATTATTCTAATTGTACGTGGGTTTTAGTTTTAAATATTTTTTATATATCTCTTTGATATATCTTAATATTAGCAGGAATATACTAAACTCTTGTAATAGAAGTGGCTTTGTCTTCGTTTCCTCCTTTCATTTATGTCGCTTGCTGCCTTTGGAAACATTGACAATTTCTCAATAAATTAAATATTTTTACGTTATTAATGATTTATGCAAGACGATGACATAAAATGAAACGACAAAATAAGTTTTTCTTTAGATCTAAAATTTTTTAAGAGAATAATTTTTTTTAATGGAAAATTTAATATCATATATAATGACCAAAGTTGCTTATTATAAATACTACCACTGTTTCAAAGAGAAAAAAGTATTGCTTTTGAAAAAAAAGATACATGGCAGTATTTTATCTAACGCCAATATAATTTCACACAAATTTCTTGAATGAATAATTCTGATGGTGGAATATTTATTCTTGGTGAAATTATTTTGATCATCCAATGATAATCGCGTAAATGGCTCATGGATACATGAGTACAAATTCGGACGAAAAGTAATTATGTAAATTACTGATACAATTTTAGGACACTGATAAAGCACTTTAATTTTCAGTTCCATTATGATAAAAATATTTTATTCATACTTTCCTCTTTATTTTAAGTAAATAATGAAATTTCATATTTATGGAATAAGTTATAATCGTGTTTTAAATTATTATTTTTAATACTTGATTGTTTTAGAATTATTACCATTTGGGTATTTTTTGTTGAATTATCTGTTTTAAACAGTAATTCCTCTACATAAAAATTGCGTCCGCTCCATAAATCATACTACAGTGTAAAGACTTCTTGGAAAATCCTATTGATTGAAATATTTAAATTGATTTGATATCCATTTGGCCTCGTTATGAACCTAAATGCAGCAATAACGGTTATTAAATCACAATAAGCTACTTTACTTATACTTAACAGGTTGGCGGAGAAATTTACCGTTTCCTTTCACGTTTTTGAAACTGAGCTCGATATGACCCGGGTTAATCATCAAAATTAGTGTAATGTACCACATAATCGGGGCCAAGATCCGGCTTATTCTGATTCTGTCAAATATTACTCATTGCTAAGTCGGCCGTAGAACCACTGCCAATGATTAAAGATGTTGTAACCGCAGCCAAAGCGAGAGTGATTCACGTTATTCAAGGAGACCTTCGTCATGAGTCTCAAATAAATTACGCTTGTACACTACATCCTTTTATTAGTTTCCCCGGATAAATGTATTATCTTTAAACTGATTTTCATAAAATTATTTTAGTTTATCTTCTAATTTCAGTTAAGTGAAAACTGACTTATATGGTTTTTATATTTAAATAGGTCGACTAATATTGAAAAAGTATTGTGGTGAGGTTTGTAAAAATTAGTGCTAATAAAATAGGATAGAAATTTTAATCAAGGAAGAAAAACTATTTTTAATTAAAAATAAAAAGTAATACATCCATTTTAAAAAATGATTACTTCGTTTAAATGTGGGCTGGCTACTGGCTAAGCTCAACGGAGAGCAATAATCTTATCTTCTGATCTTTTTTTAACAAATTTATTTCTCTATTCTTGTTTCCTATAGCAGGCCTTAATTACAATATTGTACAACTATCTTGTACACTTTTTTATACAGTAACTAACATTAGCAAAAGTAATTAATAGAATACATACAACAAAAATGAATGTTTTTCTGATCTAGTAGAGATGTGAACAAAGTATGGTATCGAATTGTTTATTTAACACTGACCAGGTGTGTGAAACGTGAATTTATACATCGCAGTTCTGTTGTAAATCAGTTGGTTCTAGATATTAATGCATCTCGTCTTTCTCGTCAGCTGCGGTCACCAGCTTCAGCTACCTGTTGTCTCGTACGTTCACAATCAGCCACACGGATGAAGAGAATCCTCCAGATAATTTACCGAATACTATGAAATGCTGAAAACTAAATAATATGAACGTAGCAAAAATCTATTAAAATCTCCAATTTATAATAATAAGTGTCCGAAAATCTCCTCAGTTCCGTATTTTATTAATTTTGCTCCGCTGTCGTCTGACTGTCGGAGTTAAAAGGCTGTGACATTGTATTTAAAACCCTTGATTTCGGAGTTGCAAATCATATGCCAGGTTGCGAAAGTGTTCCAGGATTTTAAGGCGTGGAAAGAGTGGCTAACAGCCCTATTATTTCCATTTCCTCCGGCGATTCAGCTCAGAACCTTCCCACGTCCTGTTCATTCCTGCTTATTGTCGCAAGAGATTTTCACGAAAAGTTGCTCTTTATTTTAAAGTTCCACATTTCTTGGTCCTCCAAAGACGGTCCTTTAAATTATCCTCTCCAAATATTTTAGCCAATGGCAGTAATGTTACTGAATTCCCGTCTCTCGTCTGGATATATGTATCATCTAAATTGGCTGTTGAAATTAATTCATCGTGTTAATTATTGCTCTGTCATTGGCTTGGTAAGCTGCCTAACCTGTTCTTAAGGTTAGTACGGTATATATAAATATATTCAAAAAATATAAAACTCAATAAACAGTTATAATGGGAGTAATTGTCTTTCTAAAAATATGTGGGTGCAAACGCACACAACACTTATGAGCTCATTTAAAAACAACACAAGAAATAAACTAATAGTAGTAAATGACATGTTTATTCTATTCTTGTGCGATTTTTTTAAGATAATGTCAATTTCAGGTAGTTATTACGTTGCCTAGTTTGAAGGTTCTAACTAATTGCCTATATATATATATATGTGTGTGTGATTTCAAAACAAAATGGCATATCAACGTTATTGAAAATTTGTATGTTTCAATTCACTAAAATAGGTTACAGAGAACCTACCTAATTTAAATGAGCTTGGCGTTATTTTGAATTAATGAAATAAAAGTAACTTTAATTATCTTACTTAGTTACACCATTTTAAATAATATATGTGATCCTAGTTTAACCAAATTTTGAGGTTAGGTTAACAGATTAAAATGATAGTTAATTTGGCATTCGTGAATAATAAATCAACTCAATTTGGAAAGAGGCTTTAGGTTTTTAAAAAATCAATATGTCAAATGAAACGCAAATATTAAAAAACGTCTAAATTAATGTACCTACAATCCGCTAAAAGCCATCAAAATTTAATACTTTTGTGTCATATACTTACGGAAATAAGTTCACATTATATCCATAATTTAACATATGGATGTCTGAACACTTTCTCTCACTTACGGTAAAAGGAATATCCATGACTCCTTATTGTGCCGAGAGTATTTCTTAAATTCCATTAGATATTTTACCTTGTTAAGTTACTTGGGGTAGTTTGGGCTCCCTTAGGTTATGGGGATCATTTTGAACTCCATTATGTCAATAGGGCTTTAATGTACAGCGTCCTAGAATAAATTATAAGCCGGGCACCGCTGGGCACCCAGTTAGAATAGAATGAATTTTGCACCAATGTATCGCAAGAAAAGTAAATACATTATATTCTACAAAGATATTTTAAATATGGCAATTGAGTCACCTATTTTCTAATTGACACAACAATATAAACATTTTAATATCAATTCGGAAGGGCATAAAAATAGTACCCAAGAGCCCGACCTACTTTATGCCGGTTCTCTAGGATTTCCCCTTTATCTCTTTGAGGTGAATACCGGCTAGGATCCTTGAACTATAGCCTAGGGGTCCCAAGTCAACCTTTGGTTGCCCTCCTCTCCCTTGCACATTCCTCCTTTCCCACTACCTCCCTATGCTATTAAATGGGAGTTGCCAGATTCTGGATCACCCTCATGTAGCCTATTACCCCCTTCCCACACCTCCCAAATGGGTTTGCGGTATTGAACTCGGGGGATGCACCAGGAAGTCTAAGAGTACAAAAGAAGAAAAACATTACATACCATGTTTAAGGAGACACTCGACAAAGGGTTAAAATACCACGCGTCAAAGATTTTATAAGTAAAAAAGTATTTATTAACACACATAAACTGTAAATGGGGGATATTAATTAATTAATTTAATAATTGGGTTTAAATATGTACATTTATTAATTGTAAACACAATTTTAATATGGGTAGTGCGTGTATATATTATGTACAAAAATAATTAATAAAAATGGGATTGTATTAGAGATCTCAGGGTATTAATGGTTTGGGTGACCACGTGTAGCAGATTTTCTGTTCGTTGACAAACCTGAGTTGTTTTCATAGGCGTCTCGCTGTAATTTCCGTGTTGTGGAACTTGAAGCGGCCGGTCGACAATAGCACGAATTCGTGCTACCAAATTGAGGAAACTCCGCTTTTTCCTCTTTCTTCCCTTGTTGTTAAGACCTTTCTTCCCTGCTTCCTGGACTGATCAAAGCATGGTCCACCTCTCCGCTGCCACCTCACCAATCTCCTCTCTCCACCACTCTGCTGCCAATCTACTTTCGCCACCACCTTGTATCACCAGCAATCTCTTTCTCCACCACTCTCCTTCAATATCCTCTCACCATCACCTTGTATCACCTGAAAAAATCTGTTCTCCAATCATATCCCTTGTTTCATTTGGGGAACACACGCCACCCGGTCACCAAATTCCCAGGCAGATTAGGACATTCCGAAACCGGCGACGAGGTGTCCGAGCTTTATGGTCCAAGTGTCAGCCACAGTCCCTTTGTGTTGATTCCGAGCCGCCAAGACGGCGCGCAGAAAACCCCCTTCTTTCTGGCCAGCGACTTGCTCAGGCCGAAATATTTGTTATTTAAGTTCCCGTAAATAATTAAAAAATTGGACGCGGGTTCTACTGCGCTACAAAACCTAGAAAATTACATAAGTACAACAGTCGGATCCTCTTCTGGAGATACGAAATGCAAGAAGAATCAAAAGAAAATGTTCAACTGATCTAAGATATAACTAAGGTGGGCTTGCTATATGAGAAGGCCTCATCACGCCAAGAAGAACTTCCTAGTCCTTAGATGAGCTCTTTAGCTTTTAGAATTCTAAAGTAACATTCTATTTACTATTGCAATAATTTTAAAAAATTCATATAAACCTACAATATCAAGTAGTGTATATGTACGCATTATAGCAAGACGAGACAAAAGTGTTCAATGTTTTGGTCTCTTTAGAGTCGACTACAAATATTTATGATTAAAGAAAGATGTGTATCAACACGGAATCAGAGCCAATACTATAATTCTACTAAACACTGGACTACTGAGTAACGTAGGCAGTGAGCTAATATTATAAGATTTCGTTTTATATGCGGAAAAAGGATAGAGATCTTAACGTCAAAAGGCGAACTCTTAGAATGGAATACATTAAACTTTTTCTTTCTCTTTGGCATGACTAATGACATTTAGAACGCCGACTAGTTATTCTTTGATGGACTCATGGTGTGCGTAAGATCATATGAATTTTAAAAGGAAATCCGTGTCTCCTCCATGTATTGGCAACTAGTAAGAAATCTGTCACCCATCGCTACCCGCTTAAGTGGTATAGCAATGCCACGACTGCAGGTATAAACTATAAAACTGCTTGTATTAGAGACTATAAATTTTAATTTTCTGATGATTACTAATAATTTAAGCATTTGTTTAAAAGTTCGGCCTAATGCGGCGAGTGATATTTGTTTCAGAAATCGGTGTGTATCGTCGTAGTTGTAAATGAGATGGCAATACAAATTAGGCCATCCGAGAATGGGAATGTGCCTCCATAGCAAGCTCCGTGCTGAATATTCATGTGACGCCACTCATGTATCAGCCGTGACGCAATTTGTCTTGTGTGGAGCGTGAAGCGATTCTTCTTCCCGTCTCCCTCATTTGCATGTGGCCCCACAGGCGCCCCTGAGATTCGCGCCTCCCAAAACCAACCAACTGAACATGCGGCACTAGTGCGTAATGAATTCTGAACGTGTTTGCGCTCTGTTACCTTATTTAGCATAGGCGAGACGGCGGGACAGAGACAGAACGATGCGGTGGAGAGATTCGGAGGAAGATGCACTGCAACGTTTCAGCGCAGGTGGTTTAGAGAGAACAGTAAATATTTAAGAAGTGGACAGTAAATCTACCTGTCATTACGTAAGGATATGACGTTTAATATCAATGGTGAATGTGCACCTAGTTAGTGGGTATTGCATAAGACGGTATTCATTAAGGTGGTGAATGCGAAAGTAATAGGAAGTAGACAGAAAACAGAATGATGGCAAAGTAAAAAAGTGAGTTGATGAAAAACTAAAGTTAGGTAATTGATATTAAAATGCTTATATTGTTGTGTCCATTAGAAAATTGGTGAATCAATTGTCTTGGAGCCATATTTACAATATCTTTGTAGAATACTAGTAAAAAAAACAATATAACCACTACCCCAAGACTTAATTAGCAGATGGTGTAGTTGAAAAGAGGGCTGAAGCATCTATAAACAAACACAATTTTCTATTGCTATAGTCAATCATAAATAAATAAATAAAATATATACATTGAAATGGCAAGATGGGTCAGATGGCAAAGTTAAACAGTGAGTTTATGAAAAACTAAAGTTAGAGAAGTTTCCTGTGGGGTCGCAACAATCCCCTCTCCGTGCTTTGAGAAGCTTGGGAGGCAGCTGGCCGACTGATCCAACTGCATCAGCAGACAACTCTTACGGTATGCCCAAGGTCTAAGATCCCGAATCATACACCTCCCAAATAAGATAAACCAGCGAGAGAACGATTCATCCCTGCGAGAGTTAAGGTCCCACTGGTTGGGAAAGCTGCTTTTTTGGAAGAAAGGGGAGGCGACAGGCTACCAGAGGGAGATTCTGAAACTGTCTCCTGAACCTCAGGTTGTTTTCTATCTTTACGTATCAGAATACATTCCTAGTGTTTTTCAATAAGGGCGAGTTGATATTGAAATAATATGAAAGAATCTGTGTGTGAGATATTAACGAAATTCTTTTTTATTTGGAGGGTCCATGTATGCTCTTTAAAATTAAAAAAACATCATTAATACCTCACTCACAGCTTGTTCTGTTCCATTTCAATATCCACCCACCCTAATCGAAAATCCCTGTATGTTATACTCGTAATATGTATTCGTTTAGAAGGACACTGGTCTTTTCATAGCGTGAAGTTGATTCCACAAAATTTTTCATAATTTATCTTCATTGATTTTCCTGTTTTGTCCATTTAAATGATTTTGTAATATCACCGATTGCCAGCTGTGGGTCATCAGTGGTGTGGAAAGTACTACCGTGTTGTCTGCGAAGGTACCAATATTGGTAAATCCTAAGTGTACAGGACACCTAGAGGTAGGATTTTAGGACGCTAAAGAAAGTTATGAGCACGAATTTTCTGGTTTTGTGTAATAGGCCAGAGTGCAAAACTTTGTCGAAACGCTCCACTTACATATAAGAACAGCAATGTGCAGAATTTTTTGGTTTAAAGCGGTTCGTTAATTATGTTACAAACTCTACGGGTTTGCTAAATCATAGACTGATTCATACAGAAGCAATATTGGTACAGAGGAATCCATTCTTCACTGTTAGTGTCGGTAGCTATTCTATTCACTTGTCTTCCCAATAGTTTTGAATTTGTAGGCAACAAGCTAATTAATCTGTAATTAGGTAATTAGGGATTAATAGAATTACTGCAGTTTTAAGTTGGTCGGTCCAGTAACTCTGCCTTAGTCCATAAAAGACGTGCAACAGCTAGTTTCTAAACATATTTTACGGTCCAGAAAAACAAAATAGGCCACCTCTTCCTTCCGATTTCACACGAGAGTTGTTATCACGAAGAAGATTATATGAAAAACTGTCTTTCTATTTTGGGAATAACTTATTTTTCATATAATTTTCTCTTACATATATTATGATTTAAAAAATAATATTAATAGTATATATATATTAATATTTTTCAATTTTCAAATGACGAAGATTCGAAATACCACCTTAACGTCTGATCGCTTGACAATGTTATTTCATTATTGAAAGATGTTCACTCAACTTGAATGAGAAAACTGACAAAACGCTGCCTTCAGCGCCGGAATTGAAGCGTGACATGTTAACTGAAAACCGGACGCATTTAAATGTTTCGTGACCTTGTTTGTAGCTAACGAGCTCAATCTAATTAAACATTTCAAAGAGCCAATTGAACCAAAACTGGTTTGGAAAACTGTATATGAATGGGTTTATAGACTTACATCCGTCATGTAATATTTTATGGTTTTTATAACGCAAAATAATAACAACAATTAAACTACAAATAGGTCTAAACACTTGCCGGCGTCAATATGTTATTATTATTTTATTTAATAATACGAGTACCGATATATCTCATAAAAATATAACAGACCATCATTTTCCAGATTTTTTATCACAATACGTCACTGTATAGTCATCGTCGTGACGGAACACCAGATTTTAAAGAAAGATGCCGTCTGTGATCGGAAAGGATCGGCCGCCGCGCGGCTCATTGTGCACATTTTCACGATCTCAGTTTAATTGTCTAATTCACCTTTTCACCATTCCTTCACTCATTATTTCTTCTTCAAACGTCTCATATAATTTCCGTTGAATATTCGCTGGCGTAACATTCCTTGATTCAAGGAACGAGTCACTGATCTGATTTCATAGTGAGCGGAACGTTCAGCTGTTTTGATCAACATTAACGCTCTAACCAAGGGAAAACACAAAGTGACGATGCTTCACACCTGCGTCTAGCTTCTTAACGCATGGAGGATGTGATCGAGCTTACTCAAAACCGCAACTGATGGCCTGCAGCAGCAAAATATTAAACGGTACTTAAAATAAACGAGAGGGAATAAGTTTGAAAGCGACTTCTTATTTATGTCTATTTATTAATTTCATTAATATTGTTATGAGGAACTCATAAGAGTTCAAATGTTGCAATAATCCTCGTAAAAATATTAAACATAAGTTTAAATGATCGTAATAATATCGTAGTCACGATAATTTGGAATTGTTCCGTGAATCCAATATTACACGGACATTATTCAATAAATTTCTATTAATAAGAAATATTAAATCAAATATGTGTATTTAAGTTGACTACTCATATATATTGTAACACAAATTGTGATTAAAATAAACTTTCTTCTATAATTGAATAATTTACAGTCCTCAATAATTTTGGCCGTTTAAATAAAAAAAAAATTTAATTTTCCACGTCAACTACATGAGCTTCTGACATTATATTTCCATATTCATCTGTAATAATTTAAAAACAAAAAACAGTAACACAATGTTAGATGGTAGATGTGGACCTGAAGGAAAATTGTGATTGTAGGAAGACATAGAAGAGGAATAATAATTTGAAGCACCCATAGGAGAAGGTATTGAGGACGTTATATATATATATATATATATAATATTAACGCGAAATTAACCATGATTGCGGTCTTTTCCTGGGGTGTAGTGGAAACAATTTCGACCACACTTCGTACACACAGTACTGACGATCTAGGACAAACACCGGATGGGTAGAACTTCCACAATCTATAAAATGTTTCACTATTTTAGGGTACAGGGGCGAGTTTTCCTCTTATAATATATCAAGAGTAATTTTGTGTTTCTCTTAAGGAAACAAAAGTTTTTTTTTACTCTCTTAAGATTACGGTACGATTCTGATTAAAACCCTGGAGAAGTAGTGTGAGGTGTAACGTAATTATTGATAATAAAATAACAAGAAAACAATGTTCTGTTATTTTAAACAAGTATCGGAACTTACATTAAAGACGCCGCTGGTGTAAACAGAAACGGCTTACGCCTGTCCAAGTGGGATCACTCTGTGCTCTGGGGTTATCTATATAGAGTATATAGGCAAGAACGAAATTCAAACTGATCAATTTTTCCTGGGAAGTTCATTTCGTCCATTACGGCCATCTTGAAACAACCTGGATTTAATTTCAGTTGCATAACACTATTAATTATTCGTATTTTCACCAGTTTTATCACCCTCTAGATTCAGTAGGAAATTAATCATTGTTGAAGCAAGTACGTAAACGTTACACTGACGCTCAACCGAAAGGAGAAAAGATGGTCTGGATGAGATTTTTAGTCAATCCAGCTTTCCACATTACAATTCAAACATATCTCGACTCTATTATGATGAGGGAAACATAGACAATAATCATAATATGACGCAAACTGTATTACTATAAAATTTAATTGTTTCTCCGTTTTTAACCATTGCAAGTTTATACAGGCCTAATATTTATTACGATTTCTACAGAAATTATTTTTATAATCACTGGGGTACATATGCTCATTTACTGTTTATTTCAATTCCTTTTACAGGGTATCTTGTAAACGAATTCCGTTACATTATATTTCTAGATCATTCCCTTACGCGGATACAGGAAATTCACTTCCCAGTATTTGCTAATTATATCCTCTGCAACGGTACTAACGGACTTAAAAATTTTGTAGACCAATTTATTCATCACATAAAGAGCGATAATTATAGTCATACATTCAGCCCCAGTAAAAGTGGCTTAATAGTACGTCTATCTAGAAAATTAGCTGTAACACCATATTAAAAATATTGGATTAGAAACGAGATGCTGTTGGTAGCCAGGTGCAAAGGAGCAGAACGGAAACACTTTGTCATTTTCAGTACGGGCAAAACCGTAGGCGAAAACGTGGTCTCTCGACCACAGCGAATGTTTGATTAATTTTATGCGCAGCAGGGTCTTTAATCTCGGCGATTTACAGGCTCTGACTGTATGTGGAAACACCATTCACCAGTTTTTGAGAAAGTGTCTAGGTCCCTCGCGCTATCCAGTTATCGAAGACGTAAACTAAACGAATCTAATTTGCTGTCATCGTAGACAAGGAACCTGGCTGATTATAAGAGCATTTTTATTTATAGACAGGTGAAGCGACTGCCAATGTTTATGAAATAATTTCGGAATACGTTCTCAAATATTTTTTATATTTGAGTACTTGTCTGTTTATGAAAGTAGTAGGATGGCTGCCAAATAAAAACTTGTGGTTTTGATAAAGCAATAATCTTCCACTTTTGCTTTTCATTAAAATTTAATAATAGGTCTGTGGCAATAAATATTAATAAATTTTGATATCTGTCTCTGTAATTGTTGAGCGTGGAGTAACTCTTAAACGAAAATAATCTGAGTATAAAATTCATTATCAATGTTGGTACGCTCCAGTGGCGGCTTCTGCTTATGTGCTCATGTACCACAGCACATAAATAATTTAGAAGGAATTATTTGTTTCGTAATTTTAAGAAACTTTAAGAGTGTGATTTTCTGTTTTGATTTGGAAGATTTTGAACAGCCCGCCTTCCAGCGCGCTCCCTTCCACATACATCTGGGCTATATTCTTTAATGCACGAGATGTTGTCTGGAATGAGAAATGTGCAGTTTTTACGTTCCAGCCACCTGTTCGTCCAAGATTTATTAATTATGTGAGCTACAAAAAGCACAGCGCCGGGCAGAGGCGGCCTTATCAGGCTACAGTTTTAAATGTATTTGATTAATTCATAAAAAATTACTGTTTATGGACGTGTTATGGTATACTTAGATTAATAAAGGGTTATTTAAAGTAAAAAACGTTTAACGGGCGGCATTTCGAAGACTTTAATAATTATAAGTGAATTACCGCCCGATCCTGCATACAATACTTCCATAATATGTGGATTTCCCTAAAATTAATTTTCTTTATTCAATATATGTAAGAAGTAAAAGTAATCTCGTGTTAGGAAATTGCGTTAATATGGTTTTATTTTTTACAATTTTAAACATTCGTTTCTATTACACGTTATGTAGAAGAAATTATAAATGTAACATATTACGGATTCTGTAGTATTACTAATCTATTACGTTTTAAGGAGAATTATCCTCGTAAAAATTGTTCCTTGAAGTGATGTAGCACATAACTTTAAATACTACGAGCCGCCACTGGTAGGCACCATTCTTGATACAACTTTCTCATTGAAAAAAATGTTGTTTACGTAATGAATAATAATTGGACTGTGATAATCAATAGAAATAACAAACTGTTTATGGCGAAGTATGTTCTATTCTCATCACTCCATGCATTGCAGAGAAAATTAATAGCATCTAATTTTAAATTATGTAAGATATATTTTAGTATGTTTGTTCTGTCGTCACTGTTTAAATATTGTGAATTAACAGAAAAAAATTATTGTATTCGAGATGAAAGAAATTTCCTCGCCATATTTTTGAAGAATCAAATACGAAACGTTTCGAAAATGCGACGAGGTAAAGCCAATTTTATGTAGTAAGAGGAAATACATTGATATCAATACTAGTAATATGTATAGATGGTATCATTATGGTACAAATATCATCTTAATAGTGATTTACACTAAGTCTCTCGTATCTCGTCCTTGTGCATAAAAGAAACGTTTTTGTCAAAGCAACGTTGTTTCTTAATTGGAGTGCCTAAATTTGTTGAGATACCTGGATACAGTAGTTATCTGATTCGTATCTTAATTTTCGTTCGTCCAGTTCCTGACGCCATAAATGCATTGAATAGGAATACAAAAGAGATCACAAAATTCACCCATATATATATATGGGAATATTTTCTGATCTCTTTATATATATATAAATTATTAACACATTTTATTCTTTGATTTACCTGTTAAGATAACATTACATTAATACAGTATTTGGCTGTTCGCTTAGTTTTACGGATTCGACGACAAATATCAGTATTATAAATAAAGTAATTAAATTAATCTGAATTAATTTTATATATAAAATACAAAGGATTGTATTAATTTTAATTAAACGGCCTTAGACGTTTCTGCAGTTGAAATTTTATAACATTTTAATTTATGAACGGAGGAGGTTCCAAAAGTTGGAACGAAAATGTTAATTCAAACTAAATTCTTCAATTTCTGCCTTTTGTTCATTATTAGTATTTCATTTAAAGTATCAGTCTTTCTTCATGGGAATCGAAACGCATTTCAGTACAATCATATTTTAAAACCAATGAAAGTTTTAACACTTTTAATGTGGTAATTTTTCTTAATGCTTGCGCATCCACTCAGATCCTTTTATAAATTATTAATATTTTAAAAAGCTTACATGTGCATTCAAATAGGCCATGTTACGGAATTCTGAATAATACCACCCGGTATTTCATTGTAGACCGTTGGGAAATAATATTCCAACGAGAAGAAAAAGTTAAACACCACCATTCACGCCCGATATCTAACATGACATCTCGCATGAATACCAGGCACACTTCATTGCGTTCAAACGAATTAAAGAAACGGGAAGGCTTTCATAACATCAGACTGCTTCCAAGGTCTGTCATAAATAATATTTTTATTAGCAAGTCTCTTTCATACCTTAATTTTATGATATGGGACTACATTAGAATTTGTTTTAATGCTAGTTTTCACAAATAATGCATAAAAGAATACGAAGTAGCATTTTTTGCGATGTAAGTATTCATAAAGAAAATTAAAGTAGTACATGCCAATATTAGCGTACGTGTAGTTAAATGTTTAATTTAAGTAAAAAATTCATTCCTTAATTTTGTAACCTTTTACACTTTGTATAAGAGCAGTTAACACATGTATAAACTTATTTGCAGTAATAAGTCCTTAGACTGGTCTGATGTAACCCTTCATTATGCGCAAGCTTTTTCATTTCTACATAACTACCACATATTTAAATTGCTTAGCGCATTACATCCTTGGTCTCCCTCTTCTGTTCTTGCTCCACAAAATTCCCTCTAATTCTAATTTTACAAGATCCTCATATCTCAAAACGTCGCCTATTAATCTATCTCTTCTCTTGATCAAAGCGATTCATATTGTTCTTAGATAACATAAGAGGTATAGGAAATACAATAAAATTTTGAACAAGTAATTTTTTATAAAATAATTAGACGCTTAGACCAGCCCTTGTCAATACTTTCAGTTCATTATATTTCAGTCGGGCTTAAATATTGACAAGGACCAAAAGGGTTTTCCAACCTTCTAACTATATTCCAGATTTTTTGTTCCAAATTTTTATTTTTTTTATAAATTTATTTATAGTCGCATAAACAGAAATGTCATTAGCGACTTATACGAAATTACAATATCCGTTACAATTTTGGACTTAAAATTAACAATTTTGTTCATTTTTACTTAACATTTATATTTTTAGTGCTAACCTTAAATTTACCTAAAAGAATATATACTAAAAATTTACATTTTATGGTATAAATCGGTTTTACAATAACATTTGTACCCTTTTATTTTACCATGGTTATTATCCTTAAAATTTGTATTAATTTATTTATGGTCACATAAACAAAAAAAGTCGTTAGCGACTTATACGAAATTACAATATCCGTTACATTTTTGGACTTTAAATTAACAATCAAATTTTATTGTATTGTCTGTTAGACTGGTTGTTAATTCTTATGTTATTTTTACACCTTGGTCGAACATAGTTTATACTATCATACCCAAATCAGGAAGCATTACTAATTTTGGTATTACAAATACATTTTATTTCTTATATGTTCGGTATTATTAACAGTCTTTACATCAAGACTTCTGGGTTTACTTTTTTATTAATATATCAATATAGTCCACTTGTATAAAATATTTATTTTATATCGTTACGTTATTGACAGTCACAGTAGCTTTCGGCCTTTTGGGCCGTCTTTATACTATACATACATAGTGTTAAAATAGGTATTAACATAATTATACTCTGTGATGAAAAAACGCATAAAAATGTGATATCTTTGTAACTAGGTTGTTACAATTTGCAATGTTTATACTGAGACAAGCATCATAAGGTGTATATAAATCTTTTTAAATTTTATTAAAAATTTATAAATATATTACATACTTTTAATGACTAATGTACAATGTACGAAAAGGTAAGTATATAAGGTGTAAATAAATTATAACATATTGTACGAATCCATCAATATTATATAATGTAAAATATAGTAGAATTTTGTAAAAACAGATGAATATGGCGGAAGAGGCCAAAAGCTACTATGACTATTAATAAAGAAATGATATAAAATAAATATACGAGAGGACTATATTGGTATATCAATAAAATACTATTAACAGTTCGATAGGCTCTTTTTAATTGAAATAAAATACCACAATTTTAAAAACAAGTTCCCATATGCAAAATTTATATAATATATTTAAATATTTAAAAAAAGCTATACTGTTAAGTGTAAGGTTAACAACAATTGATCTGTCGTGATGCAAATAGTCAGTGGCCAATGATTGTGATATATTCGTACATCATGTTGTTAGTGTAATTTATTGTATTTTTTGGGCTAAATTAGTTACAGCATAGTGCTTATTTCAGTAATTCTTGTGCTGACTGTCAGGGGTTTCTGCTGCATATTGTTTGATACGTAATCTAACGTAATGTAAACGATGACGTTAATTGAGTCACACCACACGGTATTTGTGCTTTTCTTCAGCATATCAGTTAGTCGTCATTGTGGGTCGGGCTCCTGTGGTGCGAGATGAGGATCGGCCTCTTTGCTGGACTTGGAGAGACTGGTGATAGTTCAAGGCTAACTGGAATATCAAATAGCATTCGTTCTTTGGGAGAGGTCATATGCCGAGTTCCGAGGAAGACAACTCCAAAACGATTCCTTTCAAATGCAAAAGTTGCGTTGGATCAGCGGCATTAACAACCGCTGACGCAGCTCGTCCTCTCGCCGAGGCGCTGCTGTGTTTGCATATCATAACAGAGAGGCTCTGACGTAATTTTACTAACTCGGGGCTCATTTGCGAAACACTTCAATTAAAATTCTCGTTCATTAGTTTAAAACGCGTCAGACAAGTAATATTACAATTGTTCACATTCCACTCTTTTTTTTTTAACTTATTCGCTCATTAACCGTAAATTTTTAAAATTATGTACACTTTGCGTACGTTACCTTTGAATTAAATTTTTATAAAAGCCCAGCAATTAATTTACTTAATTTCTCACAATTATGTACGAAATTATAATTTAGTTATTTCATTAGAATACTCAAATGGGATCGCAGGAACTATAGATTTGAATCTAAATATGTTTTTCTGGTTTTATTTGTTCAAGTTTTTGGAAGAAAATTTCATTTCAAGTAGAGGAAAGTTGACATTCTTTAAACCGGGAAGGAAAACTACTCTACTTCGACAGCCAAACTGTTAGTGACCTGATCGGTACAATATTTTTTTATCATAGCTCATTTTAAGATTTATTGCTGTTTCCATTAGTCCTCGGCTGAGGAAATAGGATACGTCATACATTACAAATAACAAATAGTTATAACAAATAATTAACTACAAATAATCTTTAAATAAATAACATAAAATCATTTAAAACACTTCACCCACACTAGAGAACACAAACACACGCATAAGAAATAGATAATTCACTTCATGGAGCTGCAGAAACTAACCATACGTAGTAGCTCCAGGTAATATATGAAACAAACAAACGAGCAGAAAAAAACTATACATGAAATTTTAAAGTTATGTAAAAGGTAATATAACGAATCAGCCCATTCAACACCTTTGCATTAGTGCAGCAGTATCAATTCCTTAGTTTATATACTTCAAAACACATTTATTGGTCACTTCATTATATTATTCTAATTAATATGTACGTTATTAAATTTATTAAAATTGCTGCATAATATTTAATATTCAAGCTTGCAAGAATAAAACTTTCGCCCCAGCAGGAACATAATTTTTTATATTTAAATGAAGAGTTAACGACCCATATAACAGACTTTTACACAAACTTTTGAAGAATATGTAATTATAAACTAAACCTTTCGATCATTCATTGTGGACCTTGAAAATAAACGAAACCAACTTATTATTCAAATATGTACCTGGCATCGTTTATTGGCAAGGACCACAATGGATGGCCAAAATATCTAGTTTATTTTATAAATTCTTCAATGTTTTCAAAACTTCCGTTATACGGGTCATTAATTTTTCATTTATATATGTTATTCACAGACGTTAATCGCTTTTATAAATATTTATGTTGAAACCAAATGTAATTTTTAATTTTTCCTGACTAGCAAGATACTATTTTTATATTTCTAAAAATAGATTCCTAATTTTGACGTATCAATAAAATGACATATTCCGTGTCTGGAATATAGATTTTTTATAATTATATAACTTGGTAACATACTGAAACTTTTTTTTTGAATTGTTGAAAATTTATTATTATGAAAATGTTCTCCGTGATCATTTCAGACCGATCAAAGATTTTTCAGAAAAAAGCCAAAACGGGATTGTAAAGTAACTCTGATATATGAAAACATTTACATAGCTTTTCACGAATTAAAAAATATCTGCCAATTCAAAGTTTACTGTTGAAAGATTTCGGAGGAAGATGTAATACATATTTTTAATAACTGCGAGACAAGTTAGTCCCAGGTTCGAGTTCCGTCATGGTCATGGCCACGAAAATGCACGAGAATGCATCATAGTTTATGTTCATTTTTTAAACTTCTACTAACTCCTGTTTTTATGTGTAGATACTTGTAATTTTGAAAACGGATAATAAATTTAGATTTAACACAATTTTATAATTTTATTTATCATTAACAAGAGTAAGATAAGAAAAATACCAAATTTAGAAACCTGCACAATCTTGTATTTTGGTAATTTGGAATAACACTACCTTTTCCTAAGTATATCTTTAATTAAGCGTTCCTACGTAATGAGAATAACGTTGAAATCAAGTTTTAAAAAGTAAGCACTGCACCACACGGAAAAATTACGGATACTTATATAAATTCAGCGTGAAACAATTCTCTTGAACCATTATTTGTTTTATTTGTAAATAAATAACGTTGAGCAGTGTTCTTGATATTCCGTAAAATTCCGTATCGTTCAAACTGTCAGTAGACTTGGAACAAATTGTTTAAATATAAAAATAAAGTTCTAAAAGTGTCGTTGTATTGTGATCACAACTGTAAACTGTTTATAGGGCTTCGCCCCAGTGGTGAATATTTTATTCGGCTCGGAAATGCTTTTTAAAAGGTGAGGAGCAGGTGCAATGGCTTATTTATGTATCCGTTTAGATTAAGGGACACGATTATACGATGTTTTTCTCATAGACCACTGCTGAATGCAGCATAAAATTTATTTCTTTGCTACTTAATTTTATAATTTAATTTATAATTTAATGTCTTATTTAATTCAATCCAATTTAGCAATGTTTAAAAAAGCCGCCATATTCAGTCCACAAAATGATTTATTTCTATTTGATGGGTTGGCTTTTATGAATTTAAAAGTAACTTTTACTAGTCTTGGAAATGTAGATTACGAATATATTTTTCCGTGCTCTTAGCCATCCGAGGGAAATCCTCATAGTATCAGGTCATTTCGGGAGAAGAATAAAAAACTGAGATAAATTCGGGGACAGAAATTATCCCTAAAATTTTTTCACTTTTTTATAGTCAATAGTTTATTCTCCTTTTTAATACTTAATGTATTTTTTACATTGTTTTAACTGCCACTGGACGTATGTACCATTGTGGTTTTTTTTAATAAATAATAATAAATGAATTTTTCTGGTTATCGGATGGATAACATTGATACTTTCCTGATTTATGACATTGCTTAATTTAATGTGTTTCCCAAGTGTTTCATACTTTAATATCATACGAGTGGTATTCTGTCGTTTTTACGTGATTTACCCTCATTATTGTCTTCAATCATACATATATCCTTCTATACATAACGTCCAACATTTTGTTTCGTTTTATAATACATATTACTTATGCTTATGATGGATTTATATTTTTTAAAGAGCTGTTTTTATAATAATCATTACTTCGTTTCAAACTACATTCCTTATATAATCACTCCGTCTGTCGTTGTTCTAGTTCTCAATCTCTTATAAATTATATTACTTTCAAATCTAATTCTGCGTTTCTAATCGGGGAGAACATAGTTCATCAAGTTGATTTTTTAAACAAACGCAATACCATTAGCATACGGAAAATTACTCACCTTTCAGTTCAAACCAATGCCAAACTGGGATTCGGTTTAAAATGCCGGTCATACATCCTATGAAGTGGAAACAATTGCAATAAGTTTACTGACATTGTACTTCTCAAAAAGCATGATTAGTATATACACAATTATTTTCGTATACATTTTCATAATCCCGAAAGGTTACTTACCTATCATATCAATTAGTGACAAGGCCAATAGAGATTTAAAAATTTTGGATAGTAATAATAAGATAGAAATAAGCAATATTTTACCAAAATATATGGAACAAAGTTAAAAGTTTCACAACAGTATTCGACATCGGTTTTTGGGCTGTTAGGCCACGTGAATTCTCGGCGTGTCTGCCAACGTTTCGCTTGTGAGCACCAAGCATTATCAAGGCTAGGCCAGGACTGATTAACCTTGCTGGCAAGGCTGCTTATATACGCAGCTGCCTGAAGGTCACCTTGCGTCCGGCCGTTGGTCTATGTCGCGTACTTTTTCCTGTTTGTTCGGAAGACAGGAAAACCACAGCGGGCGAAGTTCGTAGCCAGCGTCTCTGTTGATGTTTTCCGGGTTCTTCCGGATTTCAATGGCTTCGCGTATCTTCCGTGCCCAGAAATATTTTTCTCTAACTAGCAACCTGGTATCTTCCAATGCAATTTTGTGGTTGGTTTCTATAACATGCTCTGCAATGGCAGACATGTTGAACTGTTTCAGTCTTATATAGCGGTCGTGTTCTTTAACACGGGTTCTCACGGACCTGCCAGTTTCCCCGATGTATGACTTGCCACATTCACACGGTATTTGATAAATGCCTTTTGCCAGCAGTTTGTCCTGCTTGTCTTTTACTGGTGGAAGAAGGCTAGATATCGTGGTCCGACTCTTGAAAATCGGAGTAATATCGTGTTTTTTAAGGATCCCACCAATACGTTCAGTTACTCCCTTTACGTATGGGAGGAATGCTTTGTCTTTCCCAAGTGCATTTTTGGCGGATGTTTGACGTTTTAAAGCTCTGGAGATGGTTTGGCTGGTATAACCGTTCTGGTTGAGGGCCTGCCTCAATTTCGTTTTCTCCTGTTCCAGGCTATTATTGTCGCATATTTTTTCCGCTCTAAAAAATAGCGTTTTTATAAGTGCTCGTTTTTGGGCTTCGTGGTGATGAGATGTGGCCTTCAGATACCTATTAGTGTGCGTAGGTTTTCTGTATATCTTGTGTCCCAGATACCCGTCAGCTTTCCGTGACACTAGCACATCCAAGAAGGGCAACGATCCGTTTTCTTCTATCTCCATTGTAAACTGGATATTTGGATGAATTTGGTTTGCATGCTGTAAAAACAAATCCAATTCCTGTCTACCATGAGGCCATATAATGAAGGTGTCGTCTACGTATCTCAGCCACAGTGTTGGTTTGAGAGTGGCCGTTTCTAACGTTTCGTTCTCGAAGTACTCCATGTATAGATTCGCCACGACTGGTGACAGCGGGCTCCCCATGGCTACCCCATCGGTCTGCTCATAAAATCTGTTGTCATACTTGAAATATGTGGTGGTTAAGCAATGTTTAAATAACTCTAACATTTCACTGCAGAACTCCTTTTCCAGTAGTCGTATCACTTCAATTAGTGGTACGTTGGTGAACAGTGATATGACGTCAAAACTAACCAACATGTCTGTTTCCTTTATCTGTATGTCTTTTATCTTATCTATAAAATCGAAGGAGTCTTTGACGAAGGTTTTGTTCTGGTAAACCAGAACAAAACCTTCGTCAAAGACTCCTTCGATTTTATAGATAAGATAAAAGACATACAGATAAAGGAAACAGACATGTTGGTTAGTTTTGACGTCATATCACTGTTCACCAACGTACCACTAATTGAAGTGATACGACTACTGGAAAAGGAGTTCTGCAGTGAAATGTTAGAGTTATTTAAACATTGCTTAACCACCACATATTTCAAGTATGACAACAGATTTTATGAGCAGACCGATGGGGTAGCCATGGGGAGCCCGCTGTCACCAGTCGTGGCGAATCTATACATGGAGTACTTCGAGAACGAAACGTTAGAAACGGCCACTCTCAAACCAACACTGTGGCTGAGATACGTAGACGACACCTTCATTATATGGCCTCATGGTAGACAGGAATTGGATTTGTTTTTACAGCATGCAAACCAAATTCATCCAAATATCCAGTTTACAATGGAGATAGAAGAAAACGGATCGTTGCCCTTCTTGGATGTGCTAGTGTCACGGAAAGCTGACGGGTATCTGGGACACAAGATATACAGAAAACCTACGCACACTAATAGGTATCTGAAGGCCACATCTCATCACCACGAAGCCCAAAAACGAGCACTTATAAAAACGCTATTTTTTAGAGCGGAAAAAATATGCGACAATAATAGCCTGGAACAGGAGAAAACGAAATTGAGGCAGGCCCTCAACCAGAACGGTTATACCAGCCAAACCATCTCCAGAGCTTTAAAACGTCAAACATCCGCCAAAAATGCACTTGGGAAAGACAAAGCATTCCTCCCATACGTAAAGGGAGTAACTGAACGTATTGGTGGGATCCTTAAAAAACACGATATTACTCCGATTTTCAAGAGTCGGACCACGATATCTAGCCTTCTTCCACCAGTAAAAGACAAGCAGGACAAACTGCTGGCAAAAGGCATTTATCAAATACCGTGTGAATGTGGCAAGTCATACATCGGGGAAACTGGCAGGTCCGTGAGAACCCGTGTTAAAGAACACGACCGCTATATAAGACTGAAACAGTTCAACATGTCTGCCATTGCAGAGCATGTTATAGAAACCAACCACAAAATTGCATTGGAAGATACCAGGTTGCTAGTTAGAGAAAAATATTTCTGGGCACGGAAGATACGCGAAGCCATTGAAATCCGGAAGAACCCGGAAAACATCAACAGAGACGCTGGCTACGAACTTCGCCCGCTGTGGTTTTCCTGTCTTCCGAACAAACAGGAAAAAGTACGCGACATAGACCAACGGCCGGACGCAAGGTGACCTTCAGGCAGCTGCGTATATAAGCAGCCTTGCCAGCAAGGTTAATCAGTCCTGGCCTAGCCTTGTACAACATTGTTGATTTCTATAATAAACATTCCTAAAGCTCCGGAAACTTGTTCCTTTACTTAAGTAACAGTTAGACAACACTGACGAACAGAAATTTAGAATTCCTATGGTACTGGGAAAGGTAGTGAGGAAATCCCCAGTTTGGCGGAAGCGTCTTCTGAAAGAAAACTGCTAATGGACCGTGACAGGTCTGGCTGCATTCTTCTACAAAACGCAAGGCACAACATTGCAATAACTGTTTGGAGTTGGTAAATCCAGAATCCCAAGAATGAACAAGTGCAACCACAACTGTTAAAATTAGTTCCATTTAGAGAGGCAATTCTTAGGCAAGGTACTCTGAAGTCTGAAATTAAAGTTATGGAAAGAGACGGAGTGCACACCGTTTTCAGTTCATTCTGGATTCTCCAAATCATTCAAAGAAATTCTGAACCACTTACTTCTACATGCCCTATAAAGAAGAAAGCGACCAAAGAGAATTAAAGCACTGGTCCCGTACTTCTACAAATCAAGAAAATGTAAACGGTCAGTCTAATAGTTACAAAAAAATTCCTTGTGCTGCAAAGAATCGCGGAATAATGTATAATGTTGTTTAATTGGGCAGCATTAAAGAATTTGCCTAGGTTTATATTTCAAAACCGTGTATTAATAGAGATTAAGATTTAAATATAGGGGAAGTAGGGGCGGAACGGGACAGTTGTTTAACAATTTTTATAAAATTATGGAAAAAGAAATATAACTTTATAAAAGAATAAAACATTAGTATATTCTATTACTTACTCAATTTAATATGATTATAACTTAAAACAACTAATTTAGATTTTTTAAAAAGAAACCATTTTTCCGTTATGCCTCACCCCCTGGGGCAATACGGTATAGAATGTTTTGTGTATACAATTAGCGCAATGGAATTAAATTTAATTAAAGAAAATAACTTTTATGTTTTCTTTCTTATACTTATTTAGCGTGTGGTTGAACGCTTCATGAATTTTTCCTTTCACAAAAAAAGTTTTTTCCAAACTGCACAGTCTTTTTCTGTTTATTTTCTTTCTTAATCTATTCTTTTATGGTACAGAATCCAGTAACTCATTCTTATAAGTTGAGTCTGCCTTTTTTTTTATTAACACACAATATATTGCCTAATACAAAACTATCCCGTTGTGCCCCGCACGCTAGTTTCAGTTTAAGGGTTTTCACCGAGCCTTAATAAAAGTAGATTTAAATCTTAAAACGTAACTTATATGTAGCTAAAGACACCTAGCTTACGAATATATACCATTAAAGAATTATTGCGAGGAGTTTGGTAGATTAATTTCTGTCGAAAAGCTGCAAAAATTATAAAATAAAATATGTAATACGGCCACAAGAGTTCATTCACAAGATGCAGACAGAACTTAATCCAGTACGCTGCCAGGACTTGTGTACTCGTTTTTAGCCGAAGCACCGGTCCCGCTGTACTCACTCTTTGCTTCACCTTAATATACTTTATACGACTCCTAAACATAATCAACATCCTAATTAACAACCATTGAAAAAAATATACAAGTTGTTATCAAATCATGCTGAACAGGAGAATTATCATCATTCGTGTATGATTTTCGGGTAGGTTTAGAAAAGTATTTTAATCCGTTTTTCTTCGACTATATTAAAGTTAACTATTAAATATCAGGAAAAATGCGTGGTAAAACTATTTTGACACGTACGAGATTTGTTCAAAAGGTAACTTTTTATCCTTTTTTGGACGAATAACGTCTAAATCAATATTGTCACTTAATAATAATCCCCCTTAGATATTATAAGCATATACCAATGCTTCTTCCAATCCCTGAAACTCTTTTGTAACTCGATCATTAGAAAAGTGCATCGCTTTTAATCTAATCTGTTTATACATCCGCGTTATACATTATTTTTATTCCTGCAAATTACTACAAATTTTGTGAACCCCCGCCCCATATGCCTTGGATTAAGTTAATCTGCGTTAAATTATAAAAATATTTCCGAGAAACACGTGAAACTGAACTTTGTGCTATATTCTCGAAATGAAGAATCTATTTGTACAAATGGATGGGCTGACAGTTATGTATTTCCGTGGACGATAAAATTGTCGGAAAAAAATTATAACCACGACCTTCAGTACTAAAACACTAATTTATATTATAAACATTTACTGCAATTCTTTTGGCACGTGTTGGCATTTCATTCCGGGAAATCGCAAATTCACAAAAACATTATACTGCTATCATAATTGCGTGGAATGCTTTTATATTTAACTTACGGACTAATTTGCCTTAAACAAGGCTTAAAATGTTAAATTGTTATCAACATAAATGGAGATTTTAAGTTACGATTCTTTAATAAAAATTGTACTTGTTGCCTTTCAGCCTCGAATTCTATTGCGCTTGCTACAACCGTACCAAGAAGACTATTCTATTGTTAAACGCATGTTTTAGGCTGAATGAGTAGAAAATATTTTATTTTCCAATGACGGAAATAAAATCTATAGTCTCGTGTTTCTAGAACCTGTTGAAAACTGTTCCAGGTATTCTTCAGCGTCTGGTAAATATAACAGACCCGTTAAGTGTAGCAAGACTCCTAAAACCGTATTTCCTGAACGCCTTAAGGTACCGGCATCCTTTATTCTGAACAATAAGGTTTTCTTCGCCCGAGGAATAGTTGACTAGGTCCAGAGGATCTGTGGTAGGTGGGCATTGTGATGTCGGCGTTCCTAAGAATGTCAGACTGTTGACGCTTTGTGAGATCAATAGTACTCTTAAAATTCTCAATGACCAAATAATTGCCAACTTAATTTGCAATCCATCATCCGTAGTATCACGAGGATATCACAAACTTTCAGTAGTTCATTACTTAACAATACCTTTGTCCTTATGCTGTAAGCGGTTGCTGGAAATTTAAAATAATGTGTGCTAAAATAGGTTATGTACACATTAATGGTCTTTTACGCCCAATGAAATATCGTACTTCATACAAAATAATTTGTAATGGATTTCCCACAGTTTCCTATTCCAGTAATGATTGTTAGACTAAACGGAGCACGAACTCATGTTTTACGTAGATATTATAATTCTATCTGATCCAATTGAGGGCTATTCAGAAGTGGAAAGAATACTGCAAGACGCCTGGATGACATTAATTCAATAATATGCAAATTAAAGACAACAAATGCTTATGAAGGACTTCTATAACACATAAATTTGATACGCGAAACCTAATATTTGAAATCCATTGAAGAATTTGTCATTTACGATATGAGTTCCCACAAGTTGGAATATTTTTATTAACATTTTTATTGTATCACCGATATAACTAGAAGGTCACATTAGGATATTTACATAAAATGGCAGTGGAGATCCTCTGATTATACAAGCAAAGTTGCAATAACCAGGATTAGCGTGAAAAGTAATTTTCCAAGGACCAAGATATATTTTAAATGTTGTTATTGAGGTATTCGGTCCCAAGGCTGGTCAGATGCAACCCTCCATGCTAACCTATTTTGCGCAACCCTTTTCATTTTTATATAACTATTACATCACACATTATTCCTAATCTGCTTAGTGTTTCCACCCTTGGCCTTCCTCTTCCGTTATTACCCCACACACTACCCACTAATGTTTATTTTCCAAGGCCCTAATGTCTCAAAACGTGACCTATTAATCTATCCTTTCTCTTAGTCAAAGTCCTCCATTTTTTTCTCATTTTCCCTTATTCTGCTTAGAAGATTCTGATTAGCTACTCTATCCACCCATCTGATTTTCAGCATTATTCTACAGCAACACATTTCTATTCTTTTCCTTTCTACGACTACTACCATACACGTTTTGCACCCATATAACGCCACAGCCCATACGAACATTTTTAGCTATGATTTCCTAATATTCATACAAATATAGCCGTAAGGAAATTTCTCTTTTTTGCGAAAATCTTGCTTGCTTGTACTGTATTCACTTTATGTCTGCTATACTTCTACCATCCCTAGTTATTATGCTTCCCAAGTAGCAGAATTAGTTAACTTACAACAAACTATTCCTTCCCAAATTAATAATGTTATTCCTCTATTTCACATGCTACATCACCTTGGTTTTCCCTCTACTAATCCTCATGTTGTACTCTTTCTTCAGTATCACGTTCATGCCATTTATTATGTTTTCCAAGTCTTCTTATGTCTCCCCGAATACTAAAATACCATCAGCAAACCTTGGGGTTTTCTTTTTTTCTCCTTGCAGTTTGATTCCCTTTAAGTATTCATTTTTAACTTTATTCATTGCCTGTTCTATATATAAGTTAAACATCATGGGCGACAGACTGAATCCTTGTCTTACTCCTTTCTTTATTTCTGCTTTCTTTTCTTGCCCTTCAATTCTAATTACTGCTGACTGTCATATACAGAGGTTATGGATAACTTTTCCTTCTCAATATTTAATCCTGTGATCTTCAAAATCCTTAATAGTTTGTTCCAGTTAACATTGTCAAACCCTTTCCTAAATCTACAAATGTCATTAATATAGGTCTGTTTTTTCTCATCCTGTCTTCTAAAATTAGACGCATTGCTTCTCTACTAAAACTAAACTGATCTTCTCTATCTTAAATAAGTCTAAAATACGACAAATTTATCTCTTATGGCAACTTCAAAACCAATGGTAGCAACATTTACATTGGTGCCATATTTTTGTTGCTGTTTTATAAGTAAACAATAATAACGAGAAATACGACTATTAACAGATAACTTCTGAGAACAATACTGAACAAATTTAGACGGGCCGTACGTATCAACGAGAGCTTATCGTCGTACTCTAACGACTACAACATTTGTTTTTGCTTTATTAGTAATTCCGGGTTTAATTTTACAATTTCACACCACCTTCAATATTAATTTCATCAAGTAATTGATTACACAGATCACAATAAATACTTGAATTATTTGAGGTAGTAGGTGTACAAAAGGAGCTTGCCAGATATTTCAGTTATGAATAAAAGAGCCAAATTATTGCGGGCAGAGAAATTAAAGGGAAAGTTTGCTGGTAAAAATTGTTTGCAGTGGAATTTATGGGATTCATTTAATACAGGTAGAGTTTAAAAGAACGTTAAGTCGGACATATGTTCAAATAGTAGCTTATACTTACCGATTATATAAACAGTAGAATCTGCTTTCACATATAAGAAAAGAACAAGTCTAATGGTTTTCTGCATATATATATATATATATATATATATATATATTGCTTAATTTAACTAGCCTACAGTTCAATGTTAAATGAAAAATATTGACTTAACTTCTAGTTTGCTTCTGGGCAGAACTCACGTAAACCTTTATTTATGAGTCACGACCACGTTTCCGGATATACGTTACACTCAGTGCCAAGTATAAAAACATATTTATTAATGGTCTTCAACAGACGTTAATTTTTATTCCTTTTCATTATATGTTGCTCAATTTCGGGATTTCATTCTAAAAAAGAATTGTAGTTTGTTCACCGATAAGAAATATTTAACTCATTTGCTTGGCTGCACTTTCTTATGTAGTCCATTTTAAATAAGGGATCTCCTAGAGTAAACGCGCAGTGGGAGGCTTGGTTGCCACATAAAAAAGCAATTTAATACTGATCCCAAATTTACACACTTCGCGGTGCACGTTTCCGTCAAAGTTGCTTGTCCTGCCCATTGTTTCAACCGTTATGATTGGTCACACCGCACACATCAACAAATCATCGGACTACTGATATAAAACAGACTATAGTGATTATATAAATTGTTAAATAATAACAATTATAAAATACGTAGTGATTATGGTCCACAACTCTTAAATTTTGTGACCCAGAGTAGTTAGAATTAAAAAAACGATAATGCAACAAAACTAATAGTGTTAATTTACACTGAGTAATTAGACTTACAGGGTAAGGGGATCTAAAATAATTTTAGAGTCTCTCACATAAATTATGCATTTATTAATGCATAAACGCTCCAGCGCATATTTTATATAGGAGTGAATCAGTGTATTTTAGAAATAAATATCAGAACATGATTTTAAAATAATTTTGAATCAGTAAAATCACTTTCAGTTTATCATTGAACGTAGAAAACGTCAAATATGTTGCGTAAAATGCAAGGTACCAACACGGCTCATTCTCGTTTCATGTAATGCGTTACAAATTGTTTCTGATGTGCCTTTCACAGAAAAAAACAAGCGGCTTTGAGAAGATAAAGTGCCACATAAATTGAAAATGTGTTATGATTATTGTATGTAACAGAAGTATAAAGGAAACCCCCATTACACGGACATGTTTCTAACAGAAAATTTATTTTATTGTTTCCAATCAACTGGTCAAATATTAAAATGTTTCGCATCAAAAGTTTATTTAAGGTTTCGAGAATATATATTTTTTTGTGCTGGGAGTGCCTTTTCCTTGTCTCGTATCAACATATAAATAATTTAAGGTTTCATATTGCTACGAATTGCATACTTAATTTTTGATTAGATGCTATATTATTTTCCAGTTATCATCTTTGTTGAATGTAATAAATTTCTATTATTTGTTTGTAAAATTTTCACTAATTCTGTTTAACATCCCTTTTATCATTGTAATATTTAAAATTTAAAGTAAAGACGGATGATATATCCTTACATTAGAATAAATGTAAACTATGAATTATTGAAACATAATCAGAAAATTGTGGATTTTTTAAAAAAAGTATACGCAACTAATAAATAGTACTCAAATCAAGAACGAAATCAGCGATTTTATATACTAGTCGTATTTTTCGTGAACCGGCGCTCGTTGTTACTATTATTAATCTCCAAATGGTCTCACTGCAATAAATATTTCATCACAACTTTTGTCTAATAACTCCCATTCCATTTAGTTTTATACATTTTGAGTTTCTTTCCATTTTTGCCTTTTTACTCTCACGCCGTCTGTTTCATTCTATTTGCTAACGAGAGTTAGCTTAAGAAATGTATCAACCTTTTTTCAATATTCTATGTGGTTCAAATCTTAAACAGTTTTAACACAATATTCGACTTACGAAAATGTATCTACTAAGAGAAACGTACCATTGATCTATCATTTAGTTAAGAAAATTTTTAAGTAGCTACCGTTTATTATTCAAAGCTGTTATTATCGTCTTCTGCTGAAAGTTTTTCTGATTTTAGGTTTACAATAAATAAAAAGACGGTCAATAAGTCAGCAATTTTTTTAAATATTTTTATTTAAACCGTATCAACAACTGTGGTTATAAGCGACTACGGTAAGTGGGGAATTCGTTACCTGTGGTCTCACAATGTGAAAACGTACACACACCATCCATGTCCTAGCCAGGATTCGAACCGATGACCTCTGTCATGCGAGGCAGCAGCGCTAACCGTACACCACAGGAGGTCGACAGCAATAATTTTATTTATATTTAATTATACGAATAATATGTGTCCTCCAACTTTGTGGACCTTAAAACCAAAAAATTATAAAATCAAAAGTAGTTTCTAATACATGAAAATTTGTTAAAATATGAAGTGTTATGTTCAATATAAAGTAAAATAAATGACAGATGCTACGAATGGATAAACTATTTACAGTTGTATAAAACGTAGTATTAGTATAATTAAATATTAATAAAATTATTTCTAAATATTGGCCGTCTTCTGATTTAATTTAAGCAGGGCAAGGATTCTTGCCGTATGAAACCACGCACTACTCCAGCGTCGGACCCATATCACATTGTTCCCATGGGAAAGTAGCTGGACTGAGCAGTTTTAACCAATATTTTTGTAGTCTTTTAAATTGGAGTTTCAGTTAAGGCTTCTGAACTGAGTTTATTATAGCAAGAAAAAAAAATATTCGTTGAAGTGGAAACCTATAGCCAGTATGTTGTGCATCCGCTAGAAAATAGTCCGAATGCAGGTGTTGAGTCCACGATTTTGGCGAGTTTCAAACTGTCACAATTAAAAGGCAGCGAAGCAAGAAGACAACAGGGGACTCGGTTGAGCCGGAAGCCTACCGCAGCTGTAATGGACCGGGAGACTACAAAGCCAGGGATTCCCCCGCGAGATGTTTGTTTGTTTGTAGTGGACACCTGGGGCCGCTACCTGCTGGTGCAGTTCAATTAGCCATCTCGATATTTGACCTACGGTCAAGTGGGTAACGTCTTAATTGTCACCGAAGACCAATTAAATGCCTATCAACAATGATTACCGCAGGCAACAAAAATTAACGGTATTGATTTGAATTATACTCGCAGTAATACGTAAACTGTGTCTCAATCCGTCCCTTAAACCCGAAAGTAGGAGCCTGTTGGGCTCAGAATTTAGGGATGAATAAATTGTTTGTACTCTAACAAATAATTATGTGCAACCTGAAAAATAATATATATGGAAAATAAAATATTTGTGATAAAAACTACATATTATCACATACGGACTCTACTAAGCTTATTTATATTTATAAAATAATAGTTTATTTCAAATCTCTTCTCTGACTATTCTGTTCTTGCTAAGCTATCAAAATAAAATATTACCATTTGTCTGAACGATGTAATAATTAAAGTAATTTCCCAGATATGTTATTTATGTTTACAAGAAGCTTTCGGGTTTGCATCCGGATACAACAAACTTCCAAGTTACCTGAAATGTGCTGTAGAAGAAAGCTGAAAATCAGATGGGTGCATAGAGTTACTAACCAGGAAGTTCTAAGCAGAAAAGAGAAGAGAGAACAAAATAGAGGGCTTAGATCAAGAAAAGGTACAGATTAATATGCCACGTTTTGAAACATGAGGGTTTTGTAAAATTAGAATTAGAGAGAAGTATGTGGGGTAAGAAGAGAAGAAGGAGGACAAGGATGGAATACGCCAAGATGATTAAGGAGGATGTAGTAGTTATGTAGAAATAAAAAAATTAGTAAATTGAGAGTTGCTTCAGACCAGTATAAGGGCTTAATACTACTACAACAACAAAATCAGAGTACACAACGGTATAGAATCCGCGTTAGAAAGTTATATTGAGACTTTTACATGTGGCACAACCAGTGGACATTCAGAGTAGTGGGATAGTGGACTGGGTAAGAGGACACGTATTGTCCAATAGGATCATTTCTAAATTGACATGTTTGTTGATGAAATTCATTGGTATTATTATTATTATTACTCAGCTGCAATTTGGGCATTTGCCCGGTGGCTGCTACATACAATGAAAACACAAATACAATTACAAAAAAGAAAACTCAATTCACACTAAGGAAGAATTTTAAGTGTAGATTTAGATCTAAAAAAAGAGTCACACAGAAGTCACTTCACTGCACTTCACTATTATCACTTCACTGATTCTAAAAGAAAACCTACTCACGTAAGTTTTCTTAGCCTATTTCTAAACCTATTTACGCTACCCGGAAAAGTCGTCAGTATTTCTGCAGGCAAGGAATTCCAATCGCGTATTGACCTATTTACAAATGAAAATTTTCTTACGTTTGTGCATTGCCCGTTTTCTTTAATTTTGAACGCGTGACCATTTTTAGAAATATAATTCGGCGCCATAAGGTGTTGTTTTATTTCTCTTAAGGCCGGTTCACCCTTATAAGCTTTATATATTGCGCACAACCTCACATGTTTCCTTCTATTACTGAGACCTTCTAAATTCTCGTGAGGATTGTTCACGAATCGACTCCCAAACATCTTCTCAGACCGTTTCTGTATTTTTTCCAACGCTAGAGTGTGTTCATTTCGATATGGATCCCAGCACGTTACCCCATATTCTAAAATTGGCCTGACCAGCGTTTTGTAAGCAGAAATCTTGGTTTTTCTCGTGCTTTTCCTCAAGACCCTGTTTACAAAGTGAAGCAGCAGCAGCGCCCTCCACCCTTTACCTGCCAGGGACCTCGCTCACCTCATTACCCCAATTTAAATCTTTAGTAATCGTGATCCCAAGATATTTACAGTTATATGACTCCGTTACAGCTTCGTTCCCAATTTTATATCTAGTGGGAGGGACTCTTTTTTTGTAAAAACGACTGTCTTACTCTACGTTGCATTTATTTGCGTTTTATTTCTAATTGACCATTGGTAAATTTTGTCCAAATCAGTCTGCAGAATCTGTGCATCCTCACCGTATACGATTTCCCTATAAACCATACAATCACCGGAAGTAAGTTTGATCTGTGATTTTATACCGATTTTTAAGTCATTTATGAATGCAAGGAACATGATGACACTTCCTTGCGGGACCCTGACGTGATCTTGACAGAGTCGGACAATTTGTCATTCACGCGAACTCTGAGTGAACGATCTTTGAAAAATTCCCGAATCCACTTCAGTACCCCTAAATCTATACCAGTATTTTTTTTAACTTACTTAATAATAGATCGTGTTGTGCGACGTTGAAGGCTTTAGAAAAATCAATAATTATAGCGTCTATTCTCCGTCCCTGATCAACCCTGTCCGACAGATCTTGGCAGACCGTTGCCAATTGACTCTTACAAGAGAATCCAGGTCTGAAGCCATGTTGCCCACTGTAAATCCACCCCCTTTAGTCCCAGTGCTTACGCAAATATTCAGCTATCAAGCGTTCAAATTGCTTGCATATCACAGAGGTGAGGCTAACGGGCCTGTAATTACTTGTTTCCGATCGCGCACCTGATTTAAATAAGGGAACTACAATCGCCTTTGACCAATCGTCTGGAACATCAGAATTGTTAATAGATATTTCAAATAGCCGTTACTGTTTCGAGCAGGAGACACTTGTATTTTATCTACAGCAAATGGCGCAGTTTTAAGGTTTGTTGTGGGAGAAGTAACTCATGCAGTTAATAATAAAGTCCTTATTTGGAACTGTGCTATATGCAGATGTCAGTATAACTTCCTGTTGGAAGCCGCTACGCGGAGTATACGTGCGTTTAGATAGAATACTGATTCAGCACGAATGCTATCAGATTTCATCGGCGAATGTGATTGTTACGATATAATATTTGAACAAATTTTAAATATATTTATATATATTGTAACCGTTTAGCAGTGCCTCACTTTGTAGGTAACAAATGTAAATAGTTTTATTCCAATTTCGTTTGTAAAGCTTCCAGACGCATTGTAGGGCTCGCGTCTGCAGCAAGAATACGTCCTTATGAGAGGACGATTGTTGTATTGTTGACGTTGTTGTTTTTACTCACTCTGCGAGTGACACCCGACTGGTAACGTGTGAAATTCTCTTCAATTGGATACTTTCCTCCCTGGCGTAACAAACAGACTCTATGGCAAATTAATTACCGAAATTTGTATTTTAACTGTAAATTATGTCATTGAATCCTCTTCAAGGATAAGCCGGCATTAACAAGGAGCTCCCTAGATGTAAATAGTTTTAAATTTAGATATAGATGATTTTTGTTTTCCAAGACTGATCAAGTAAAGCTGCCGTGGTTATACTTACATTCACTTGTATCTGTGTTATTTAATTCAATAATCTGTATGATTCGGGAACAGGTGACGTCACTCCCCTGATCCATGCTTTCAGTCCTGAACCCGAGTGTGTTCCCATAGTAAAATTGTCCTACGTAAAGCGTAGGTGGCGCCCATATACAATTTCGGTAGGATTCTACATACCACGCCAACAAAAACGTCACAATATATATCACAGATTTTTTGTGTCTTTGAAAAATATTTCAGTTATTTATGGTTCACCCAGTTGAAATTGCTAAAAGTCATGCCTGCACACAACAACTGCAGCCTGCTCTATCCTACTCTTTTTATCTTTAACCGGAACTGGATTACGCTTACTTATACTTATACTCCTTGGTTGCTCTTTGGGGAGGATATATTTTTTTCATTCCATTTCAAAAAGTTAGCAGCAGTATTCTATTGATCGTGTCGAAGGATATTGCAAAAATCGATACCTTCACATTAATGATGTTATCGCCAGGTAATAAATCTATATTTATTATAATATAGCCCTAAAATAATGACGTCAAATAAGTACGTAGTACTGAAATCAAACCCAGGTAAATTAGTTATTTGAATTTCATAATTAACTTCGTTTAATTGTTACGAGTGGGACGCGTTAAATTAGTATAAAAGGGTAATGATGAGTTGTGATACAATTGTGGATTATATTTGAGCACGGTAAGCCACTGTAATGCACAGCAGTAGCACTTGATCATCACCGTAGACTAAGTGCAGGGCTCCCAGTGAGCTTAGCGTCCCGCTGGGAATCCAAGACCTGCTGAATACTTCATCTTCCCTTAAGCCGCTTGTTGTTTCTGTGAAAGGCACATCAGGAGCAATTTGTAACACATTACATGAAATGAGAATGAACCGTGTTGATACCCTGTATATTACTCAACGGATTTGACGTTTTTCGTGTTAAATGACCGACTGGGAGTGCCTATGTTACACATACTCAGCTGTCTGTGTCAGGGGCACAACATAAAAATAAATATACTATTAATATAAAGCGTACATATTGGCATTAGATCAATGCGGACGTTATATCTCCAATCTCGTATGGGGAATTTCTAATAAACCGTTGTTTCCAGTGAATAGATGTTTACGGTTTAGGAAAATAAAAATATATTATCGTGGTGTTCGTAAATTACAGAAAAATAAACACCTGACAGAATTTTATTTCTCGTTGCACGACAACGAATACTACACATTTAGCATTTTATCATTTGTCCTACTTTTGAACCCAAGATATGAGATTATATATTATAAAGGCAAAATGTATTTTATTTTAATTATATTTTAAATAAGACTTAAAAATATTCTTATAGTTTTCAGTTCTGAGATTGCTGCTAATATATTCAGTGCAAGTCTATTCATTTTTACATAATTAGCACATCTCACATCCTCTCTAATTTCCTTAGCGTATTCCATCCTTGACCTCCCTCTTCTGTTCTTACCACATACACTTCCCTCTATTACTAATTTTACAAGACCCTAATGTCTCAAAACGTGGCCGATTAATATATTCCTTATCTTGGTTAAATTCCTCCATATTGTTATCCTTTTCTATCATTCTGCTTAGAATTTTCTGGTTAGTTACTCTATCCATCCATCTGGTTTTCAGCATACTTCTATAGCTCCACATTTCTATACTTTATATTCTTTTCCTTTCTTCAACTCTTACCGCCCACGTTTCTCACCCATATAACGCCACAATCCATACGAACATTTTTAATAATGATTTCCTAATATTCAGACGTATATAGTCGTAAGTAAATTCATCTTCTTTGCGAAAACCTTACTTTCTTGTACTATTATACTCTTTATGTGTACTATACTTTTACCATTCATAGTTACTTTGCTACCCAAGTAGCAGAATTATTTAACTTACATCCTTTTCCAATCTAACACCCTTTGTTGTTCCACTTTTTCACATACTACACTCCGTTACCTTAGTTTTCCCCTATTAATCGTCATGTTGAACTCTTCCTCCAGGACAACGTTCATGCCATTTATTATGGTTTCCAAATATTTTTTTTGATACCCTAAATACTACTATCATCAGCAAACCTCAGGATTTTTATATCTTCTCCTTGCAATATGATTCCTTTTCCATATCCCTTTTTAACTTTCTTCATCGCTTGTTGAATATTTAATTTAAACAGAATGGGCGACATTCTGTATCCTTGCCTTACTCCGTTCTTTATTTCTTCTTTATCTTAGCTTATTTAACCTAACAAAATAGCTGAAAAAATTAAACTAGCCATCTGGTTTTTTTTCAAATTCCAAAGGCACTGTCAATAGTTACTTAACAGAAACACTCAAAGGATGTATACTGAGAGTCTATTTTAATGGAGGAGAGTCATCTGTCCCCGCTACTCAACCTAACATTATTGCTAAACCGTACAATCTACGACAATGGTTAGTAAAATGGAAATAAAATTGATTGAGAATAAATCTGCACACATCCTTAAAGAAACTTGCCCCCCAGTTACAGTAAATAATCTACAAATTACAGAAACAAAAATGGTAAAATATTTGATACAAAACTTATATTTTAAATTAACCTGGAAAAATATAGTAAAACGGAGAAAAGAAGTTGAGATGAAGACATGAGGACTGCAGTGGCTGATGGGATGAAAACCACGACTATTAATAAAAAATCTATTAAATCCTCATTTACAAAGCTGTCATCATGAGCATATGGTACTGAGTTACGAGGATGTGCAATAAGAACAAACATATTAATTATTCACTGGTGCCAATCGCAGATATTGTTACCCTAATTCGGATAATGCACCCCTGGTGTTCACCAGATCAGAGAGGGGGAACTTGCCCACTTGGAAACTCATAAAATTACGTTCCTGGCTCATAACAAGATATAAGAAAATATTTAAATAATTTTACAACTATAGTCTGTTAGCATTTTGTCATAAATACCCCTGAGTCAAGGTGATTGTATGGTAGTCCCTAATGATTATAATTGTCAATGGGACATTAAAATAAACTAAAAATTCCGGCAAATTGTAAACGCACCATGGTACATAACGAATCATACATTGCATACAGGTTTCGAACTTCCAACGTTACAAGAAGACATCCATAAAAGTAGTCCTGGACAATCATGTTAATCTAATACTGAACCAACTTTTAGAACCACTAATCAATAAAAGATTAAAAAAGATATGGCCTATATTAAGTCATGGCAGTCAATGATTATTTAATGTCTACAGGCGATATCAGTGGATATCTCCTTGATCATGTAATCTGATGTAAATACAATTAGTAGCTGTCAGCATTTTAACTCATAGTTTATGCTTATTGCCGAATAAATTATTAATAAAAAAGTTTTTTATATTTTTTGTTTACGGTCTGTTTGCGTGTAATTCTTAATTGATTATTTCCGTTGATTCGTGCCAGCCGAGGAACATCTTTCGTCGTTGACGTGGCAGCAGCGTGGGACAACGATACGCATCTGCAGGTGCGAGCAAGCTCGGCCAGTTATTGTCATTGAAATGGGCGCGCCCCTCCCGGATAATGCAATTGTAGTGTTTACGTCCAGCTGAGCACATGCCCCGTGATGAATGCTGCGAGGGAGAATTAAAGGAGCCCGATAACGGAGATTTCCTGACTTGTAACTGTTATACGGATAATGCGAAACAGCTTCTTTGGCATAGACGCGCCGTCATCGGTTCACAGTGAATTTTAATGCGCTCGGCCAGGATTCTTTTAAATGTTTAAGTCAACCAAACCCAGGATAACGTGATTGTACTGCCGAAGTGTGTTAGAGAGGTGATGAAAAACTGGGTAAGCGTAGAAAAATCCTACGTCAAAACAACAAGGTTACCATCACCTATTTCGACACCGTTTACAGGACTAATTACATTGGAATGGATATGAGAGGTTTCACTGTTTAAAATGAGGAATTATTATATAAAAATGGGAATCCATTAACTTAACATTTATTAATGACAATATACAATAATGGAATCAATTATAATTTACAAAGCGGGTCTTTTTTAATTAACAATAAATACTTTATACCCTATTTACAAACATTAATTTTCTGACCCATTAACATTTACACACATGAGATCTATTATGGGGTCGTCTTTGTGGGATTTCTCACAGACACAAACAGTACGTGGAATTGGCAGTACGAGGAAATCGACAAAAGGTTACAGAGTAATTAGAGTTTTTCAGCTTAGCCGCTGGAACATGCTGCTCGGTCGTCGATGATATATTGGTCGCAACCGAATCCTTTACTTCCTTGCTGAACAATGGGTACCTTGTTCATTTAATATGTTGTTCATTTAGTCATGTTCTTTGGCACCACGGACAAAAGCAAGAATTCCATTATCCGATTCCTCATAGCCAATTGCAGTCTCCAAGCTTTTACTTTCCAACGTCTTAATCTCTAACGTACGCTGCTTAATGCCCTTTAAATCAACGTTACTCCATTTTTCACAATTCATCTTTGATTTCCTTTAGTGGCGTTGACCTGATCCTCTCCCATCAAAAGTATTTATCTTTCGTCTTTGGGAGGAGCCATTCACCACACTCCACAGACATTTTGGGAAAAACACTACGTCTGATCAAAGTAAGAAGTAGGCGTCTCAGAGACTTTAGAAAAACCAGTCCGGCCCCAAACTGTCTAGATTTTATTACCCTGTCTGTAACCTTCTTCAATTAAAAAGGGTTTTCTTTTCTTTTTTAAAACTTGAAGAAATAGAGAATACAGTCATTTTAATACTGAATTAGTCGATAATAATCTTGTTATGTGAGATCCCTCTCTATCATAATGTGTTAAATTTAAAGATGAAATCATTCTTGAGTATAAAGGTAAGGAATCTAGATTTTTGGTGAATTTTTAAAAAGAGACAAATTTTTCGTTCCACCGTCTCAGTTAGTTTTTCACCGATCCTTAATACAAGGAGATTTAAACCTAATACGTAACGTATATGCGGATAAATACTTTTACTTTACGAATATTTACCATTAAAGAATTAAAAGCGAGCGGTTTTTTTATCTTTTCTCCTTTCTAAATGCTGCAAAAATTATAAATTCACAGATATAAGACGCCAAAGCAAAAGTTCATTCACAAGGTGCAGTCAGGACTTGGTCAAGTCGGCTGAGGGATATTTTCGTTGTCCAGTGACCATCTTCCTCCCCTATGAACTAAACTTCAGCACTTTCCAGTCAAATAAAAATAATGTATCCACGTTCTACCCCGTTATCCCATTCCGCCACAAAAGAATTAGGTCAACCGTTCGTTATTGAATTTTGTCGGTTTTATTTCGGAAATATAATTTTTGCTTTGTTAGTATTGAGTGTTCTTTAGTAACTTTATAAACGAATGATTACTATTCCCGGACTGTATATAAATAAAGTCGTGAATACCGTGCATTATTATTTGTACGCCGCTGATCAAATAATTTTTTTGCACATATAAACATTAGATGAAGCGGTACTTCCGATGTAATAATTTTTAAATGGCACAACATTTAGTGAAATGTTTTACAAGCTGATACAACACTTGGCACAAGTTTTAAAATTGATTTTATGTACAACATGTCTTTTTTATATAAAGTATGTTTAGGCGTAGAAATAATGGAATTGTTAGGGGGGATTTGGGATATTCAACGTACAACCCACATTTGGTCCTTGATAGTAATAAAATTTTCGAGCCACCCGGTTACAAAGTAATGATGATTTATTAAGTAGGGAAGTAACTTTACATAATAAAATTTGTAAGGCAGAGTCACAACAAGTAATAATTACTAAATATTTTATGTCTCACTTTCGCTAGTCTTGAAAGAATAAATGTTTATAAAACAACTTATCGTGGTTAATTAAAAATGGAAAAAACCTGGCTTCTAGTGATAATTTATTTTATTTGCTGTAGTTAAACCTTCATTTTCATTTACAGTTTGTGTATATAGATGCATGAAGACTGACAAATTAAATTTTTAAGGAGCAAACGGGGTCTTTTCATCCGGAAATATTCAGGTGGTTTCTTTCTATTGTCATAATATGTCTATTGAATTTTAAGAATATGTTATGAAAATACTGCGCATAATAATGAATAACCACCAAATTGATTGGAACCATGTTGAATTTCTGGATGAAGAACAAAATTATTTCTCGAGAATAATGCTCCACATCTGTCAACGTAAAATAACGTAAATTGTATTTATGTCTCTTTATTGTTGTATTCCATTGTTGGTTTGAAACTGTAACTGAACTTCACTCCTATCGGCACTTACTTGCATTTCAGCCAAAGGAGTCAAGAGTGAGGTTCCATGTACAAATAAAATTTGTAAATGTAAAAACCATGTATTTTATTTAAAAAAATTTCATTACATATTACTCAATGTAATCAATTTATAAATTGTTTTAGTACCTGAATAAGTCTCAAATGAGAGACGAAACGTCGCAATATTTATATTATAAATTATAAAATAATAATAAAAATACTAACAACTACGTTCATTAAATAATTTAACACGATGAAAAGTTTTTAAAACTTTAATTAATTTTAATAAAAGGAAAGAGCTTCAGTTTCGGATAAAACCTCTACCTCCAATCATGAGAACAGTAATGCCCACTATTAGGCGGTAGAGATCACGCTGACTTCCACTGGTTTACAAAAATCCAAAAAAGAAGTTCAATAAAATCGTTACGTTTGTTTCTCATTTACGGGTTGATGATAACATTTTTTCTATATTTTATACAGTCAACTCTTATTGTTGATATTAACCATACAAACATAAACTAATATTAAAAGATAAAAAAATTGAGCTTGAATGATTACATTTCTTTAGATTATATCATTTATCATATTGAATTTTAGAACTGTAAAAATTTATTTTCATTAAATTAAATTAATTTTAAGACACTTTCTATTCTGATTATATATAAACATACGCTACAAAAAAGTAATTGTTTCTAAGGTACAATCGCGATTACCAATATTCTATTAATATGAATTAGAAGTACGAATTATTATTATTACTACTACTAAGCTGCTATTGGGCATTTGCCCGGTGGCAGCTATTACAAAGAAATACAGATAAAACTCAAATACAATAACGAAAATCTTACACTAAGGAAGAATTTTGAAGTGTAGTTTTTTATCTGAAAAAGAAAAAAAGGAGCCACACAAAAATCACTTCACTGCACTTCACTATTATCACTTCACTGATTCTAAAAATAAAAAACTACTCACTTAAGTTTTCTTAGCCTATTTCTAAACCGATTTACGCTACCCGGAAAAGTCGTCAGTATTTCTGCAGGCAAGGAATTCTAATCGCGTATTGACCTATTTACAAATGAAAATATTCCTACGTCTGTACGTTGCCCTTTTTCTTTAATTTTGAGCGAGTGGTCATTTTTCGAAATATAATTTGGCGCCGTTAGATGGTTTGTTATTTCTTTTGATGCCGGTTCACCTTTATAAGCTTTATATATTGCGCACAACCTCACATGCTTTCTTCTATTACTGACACCTTCTAAATTCTCGTGAGGATTGTTCGCGAATCGACCCCCAAACATTTTTTCAGACCGTTTTTGTATTTTTTCCAACGCTAGAGTGTGTTCATTTGGATATGGATCCCAGCACGTTACCCCATATTCTAAAATTGGCCTGACCAGCGTTTTGTAAGCAGAAATCTTGGTTTTTCTCGTGCTTTTCCTCAAGACCCTGTTTACAAAGTGAAGCAGCAGCGCCCTCCACCCTCTAACTGCCAGGGAACTCGCTCACCTCATTACCCCAATTTAACTCAATACTAAATTGTCTCTGTTCTAGCATGAATTGCATATTAACAGATCTGGTCTGTTATATTTTGACTTTGTTCTACGAAGGAACTAGCTCATCCAAAATACCAGGCAATGTGTTGCATGCATCGTGCATGACGTTCCTCAAACCTGGCGCCAGAATGTGTCAGCTGTGATACTCGAGTGGAGGTCTTGATTTCTTACAATGCTTCCATTGTAGGGAGGCACCTCATCAGGGCCTCGTGCTTCTCCCCTCATAAATCCGTCCCCCACCCGTGTCAATGGAGTGAGTACTCTGGGTTCAGAATCTGAGCTCTTTTAAAAACCACAAGGTACACTTGACAAACAATAGTTCCCCCTATTAAGCTGAAGGACATTAGAAGACGAAAAGGCGTGACGTTGATTGTTTCTGATTGAAAGTGTTGCAGGATTTAAGCTAATACCAATATTTTACAAAAGTAAGCAGAAGATCAATAAGGGCTCGTGAATTGTAAAGTAAATAGGACAATAAGACCAAAAAATAATCTAGATTAAAACTAAATAAATGAAAATACGTCCAATAAGTCAGCAAATAATTTAATTACTATTTAATTAATACAGATACGACGTTTCTTCAAATTTTTTGGACTTCTTCAGGTAAACTATTATTAAATTGATGAAATATTACATTAGAGAAATTTGGTGTCATGGATTATCTTCCTCGACGGTTACGACCGAAATTTTCCATATTGCTGTAATGTAAATAGTTCATCCATTAAATAATTTACTCGAAGAAGTCCACAAAATTGGATGAAATGTTGTAACTGTATTAATTAAACGGTAATTAAATTATTTGCTGACTTATTTGCCTTCTTTTCATATATCTATGTTAAAATTAAAGTCAGAAAATGATGTCTAAATTAAAACTAGTTGAAGAGCTAAGGGAACTTATAATTTAAAACACTAGTTGAGAGTATTTTTAAATAAGTAAAATATTCATTTATTTGTAAGGCAGGAAAATAATGTGTGCCTACATATAAATTTGCATGTTTCACTTTGAGTCATCATGTTAATTACTCATTTTCATATCAGTTTTGAATACCGGATGTCTTTGCATGTTGTTAAAAAAATTGTGTTATGGACAATCTCCATCGACTGTTACGACCGAAATGTTCTAAATTGCTGTAACGTAAATAGTTCATCCATTTAATAATTTACCCAAAGAAGTCCACAGAATTGGATGAAACATTGTATCTGTATTAATTAAACAGTAATTAAATTATTTGCTGGCTTATTTGCCTTCTTTTCATATATCTGTGTTAAACTTAAAGTCAGAAAATGATGACTAGATTTCTACTGTTTGAAGAGAAGCGAACTTATAATTTAAAACACTAGTTGATAGTATTTTTTATAAGTAACATATTTATTTTGGAGGATCGATACGCTGACCACGTGTTACTCCAAATTCTGAATGTGTCATGCAAGATGACAGTCCGCAGTCGACTCGGTAGGCCCAGGCCCTCAATGGGCTGTAGAGCCATGGAGAAAAAAAAATTATTTATAAGTCAGGAAAATAATGTGTGCCTTAATGTAAATTTGCATGTTTTACTTTAAGTCATCGTGTTAATTACTCATTATCATATCAGTATCGAATGCAGAATGTCTTTCCATGTTGTTAAAAAATTTTCTTTGTTAATAACTGTATCTTGAATTGTCTTCTACTACTGTGTTCACCAATCGGTTTGTGTTCATAGTATGCGAAAGTTGTCCCTTGCCGTTTAGGTTTATTAGTGGTTCAACCTATGTACTTTATTATATCACAAAAACCTTATTTATTAATATATTTTTAGTAACAGATCATTTATTAATCCGCCAGAACAATCCCTAAGAAATATTAATTTTAAAAAGAAGCCCTAAAATAAGAGGTGGCCAAACCGTGGTGACTGCGCCAAACGTTGGGTTTTGGAAGATTAAAAGTGGCGCATTTCATCCTTCAGTCTGTTTATATTTTGGACGAGAAGTCCCTTTACATTGTTAGAAAGCATTGTACAGTTAGACATGTATTATAAATAAATATAATGAATGTCCAAAGTTAGAAATAGAATAATATAATGACAGTTCTTTTGGCAAGCAGAGAGAACAGAAAATTCCAAGTTCCCAGGCTTAGCTCGCTCTCAGTGCCAACTACTGCAGTATAGACTCTGTCAGCTATAGCAGCTTCATGAAGCTATCAACCTCCCGTACAGGAACATCATACTTGAGTTTTGTAAATTGGTGCTACATTAAACTAATTTAACTGCGTCAAAGTTATTCCTTTCCGCCCCTAAGAGAAACAAATTCTATCCTCATATATATTTACTAACCCCGAGGATCACCCTGAAGCGCTGCGGGAGTTTTCTCGCAGGCGCTTCAGCCCAGAGTGACTGCGGGGCTCACCTGATCATGTCGGGAATGCCTCGCATCTCTCTCTGGGTATTTTTTTTATCAAAGTTCTCATATGCCGAGACACCTTCACCTATTTTAGGAGGTAAATGTACTGGGCTCAAAGACCTTGGGCATATGGCAAGAGTTGTCCGCTAATCCTATTGGATCAGTCGGCCAACTGCCTCCTGAAACTGATGGAGACACGGAGAAGGGAATGCTGCGACCCCACAGCAGACCCGTCTCCCGTCATTCGGAAGGGTGTGAGAATAGTACCTAAAGCCAGACCTACCTGATGCAGGTTTTCTAGGGTTTTCCCTGCATCTTTTTAGGTGAAACACCGGGTAGGATCCTTAAACCATAGCCCGGGGGCCCTAGTTAACCCTTGGCTACCTTGCTCTACCTTCCGCATTCCCCCTTTTCAATTCCCTTCCTATTCTATTAAAGGGGAGTTGCCTGTTGCAGGATCATCCTCATGTAGCCTGTTATCCAAAAAAAGGATCACCCTGATGTAGCCTGTCAACACTCCCCCTCCCTCGAAAAAAAACATGAACGCATGACTCTATAAAATGAGCTCGAGTCATAAGGAGCATTTAAACTCGTCTGTCAAAAGATTGGCGCTTGGTATGCACGAGGTTGGCCATCCCTGCCTTAAATGATAATATTTTGTACTTGAACGCTTCTTTATTTCTCAGACCGAGACGCTTCCTACCCACTGCAGTGGATGTAAAGAAATTACTTATAATTTCCAAACCAATTAATTATATAGCCTATATTGAAGATGACTGTACCATTATTTACTTATATGTGACGTGTCTCCTAAGCAGGGACGCAAGTGGGGACAGCTGAGCTCTTGTCTGGAATTTCGTGTGGTAGCCTGTTGACGAGAGAAGGGGCCAAGCTGTCTGTCCGGAGGCAATTTGCAGGAGTTTGAGTGCAGGTGCTCGTAATGAAGAGCGGCCGACAAAGGCCACCCCTGCACGCAAGGACGAACAATGCCGTTCCACGTCATCAAGCTCAATTGAGCTTGTGATCTCCCACACATAATTTTTTGACCTCCGCGAGGAGGATTCTTTGCTTTATGTGCGGATGCTTTCTTCAAGCGAGGACGTAAGTCGCGCCATTGTTGCTTCTTTGAGATTGAGGGATGTTTCTTGGGAAAACACGCGCCGTGCCCGGCAGCAAGGTCTGGCTGGGGATAATGCTCATGCTCCGCAAAGAATAGTTTCGTACCTCCAACTTTCCATTTCCCAGCCTGAGCATATTGTTCAACATTTTGCACTCGTCGCCTCACATTATGTTTCGGCTTCGCTGCACGCATATAGACGCATTATTCCCATAAACAATTTTTCTGAAAATAGATACAGTAGGCTAAATTTGCGAACATACTGTTGCCACGTGGGAAAATTTAAATCTTCAGTAGTAAAAGTTTCGACTTTATAATTCGTGTATAGGTTTCCTTCCGTTTTATTTAATAAAGTATTTCCAGCACAGTTTCTGGTTCTAATGAATTCCTAAATAACGTGCTTAGTTTCATTTTCTAATTTCGTTTATTGACTATCTTGAACATTACTTGAGATCTAACGTAAAATTGGCATTAGTACAAAGAAGTACAATAAATCATGCTAGCCTCGGCCGCTTGTGGATAAGCGTTGAGATCATTCAAAATTTTATCAGCATGTATCTAATGAATTTTTTAAAAGTAGTTTATTATTACACCTTAAGAAGTTCTAATGACAGCAGCGCAACAACGTGATGTACCAATATTTTCTTATTTAATTTAATTTCTGTCTAAACTAAACCGTTTATTTGTTTATTTAATTACAAAGAAAATTTTAATTATTGATGTAAAACTTAAACGTTTTAGTTCTTTGTCACGGAGCTGAAAATTCATTCGCAATCTTTCGATAACACTTCAGTCTGCAGTAAAGTTGGAAGTAGTGTACCATTCAGTTATCTTTGAATTTACGTGATTATCTCAGATTTTGAGAAAATATATTAGCGCTTCACAAGCAAATGATAAAATTAAAAAAAAATACCAAACAACCTTCATGTGAATAATTAAACACGTAATATTTAGCACAAATTATTGGTTGCTTCATTAATCAATATCTGAGTTTTTCTTGTCCGAGTCTGCAAATATGGAAACATTCTCACTTATTTCCAGATTTTTTATCGGTAAATACGTATATTCGCTAGCATTAAACCTTCTCCCACATAACTTATATTTTTAATTAATTAGAGAAGTATTAATCAGAACGAAATGATTGAGTTAAATTTATGACAACATATAAAATGAGTGGGAATCCATCAATTGTTACTATCCTACATCACCCTTTTACGTCACTCGGCCATTTCATCTTCCCAAGTCTTCTATAAGAAGGTTCATATAGAAGGGCAGATGTTAGATCATTCTTATGTGCGTGAAGTCGCCGGAGATCCATATGTAGTGTCAAATTACTAACATACCATGCTGATTCAGCAGAGGGATTTGGACTGGTAACTGCATTGTGTTAATTTTCAGGAGTACTCCCAGAGTTCAATTCCGTACCTCAAGATTGTTTTTTTATCACGTTAAAAATAAGTATTTTACTCTCTAAATATGAGCAAAGTTTCTTCCCAGTATCCGGTTTCCTTCCGTTTTTTTTAAATAAAGTATTTCCAGCACAGTTTCTGGTTCAAATGAATTCCTAAATAACGTGCTTAATTTCATTTTCTAATTTCGTTTATTGACTATCTTGAACATTCCTTGCAATCTAACGTAAAATTGACATTAGTACTTTTCTTTTCGTTTACTTGGATGTGCCACTTCTTGTATATTTAAATAACTATTGCATTGTTTTCAAAAAGTTGTGGAAAACATATTAACTATTCGACGTCACTGTTGAAAGGTTTAGTGATAATTCCTGAGTCCAAATATGTGATCATTTTCATTCAATCTTTTCAGTAAGAGTTTTCTAATAGTATGGAAAATTGAGGCAATAAAATGATAGGATGGTAGGATGTAACTGCTTCGGGAGGTTTCTTCTACATTTACTTTCTTATAGTTTATAAATAATTTTAGGACAATTCCCGGAATTGTCTCTATTATAAAAGACTATAATTACTTATAAAAACATTATACACATTTTTATAATCATTTCAACAACACCTAAAGATTTTTTATAAAATAAAATTTTAGTTAAATAACAAATTTATACACTCCTTAAATACGCTTTAAGAAAACTGGAAATAATTATTAAGTTTATATTGATAATGTTAAAAACACTGGTGTGCATATAAAAATATAAGTTTATTTTTATCTTATAGCCTACAGTCAGGCGACGCGTTTCTTTTTTCATAATTCACTACGTAATAATAATATAATAACATCCGCCAACAAATTTGGCTACAAGATTATATTTTAGCATTTATGTAATGATGTTGATTAGTTTACTTAATACAAGCTCACCCAAGAACCAAATACAGTAAATCATTTATTTCGTAAATTTCTCGATTAGCATTATTGCAACAGAAAGGTAATAATGGATATCACGGCTTTTTAACGTTCTCATCTCTTCTTCCAAAATAAAATAAGACTACTATTTTCAAAAAATGTTGAAATGGAAGTTATTAAATAATTCTTCAAAGGTAGGACTCATTTATCTGAGTGTAGGCTTATCAATCTCTGTTCTCGTTTTATAATCTGTTTTGGCGTTCTCTGTTCATATATTGCGCACAAAATCCCCGAGTAAAATTCTGAAGTGGCTCAGGAGTCAAATCCCCTGCGCGTGCGGAGCGGCGCTGCGAGCGCAGCGCGGCGTAGGAACATAAATGCTATTGATTCGTGTTTGCTTTGTCGATCGCGGTCGATTTCTCCGGCTGTGGGCGGGAAGTCGAGAGTAAATGAGATGTGGGCGCGAATGCGAGAGTCGTGTACACTTGGATTTCCCGGCACGTGGTCCGCAGGATCGATTATGCAGACGAGAGGACTTGCTCCGCACGCAATATCCACGCACTGAATAATAAAAATTTATTTCTGTACGCCTTTTCGTGCCCATAAATTATTTCCACGCGTAACACGTTGAAATATTTAAATTTGTGTTAAATTAACCACTACAGACATTACGAGAGTGATTAATTCTTGGAGACAGGCGTAAATCTACGAAATTGAACTGTTTGATTGATTATTGAAGAAACAAATTAATTAATACTAGGTTAACGATTGAGACTTATGATTAATATGTAGTCAATTATTTGAATTTATAACGCCGCTTCTTAAAGCTTTATTGTATGAGATTTCATCATGGCGCCTACTTCCTTAATGCGAATATTTGAATATTTAGATCTAATGCCAGAGGTTCTTGTTCCAATGTAATTCCGATTTTACCTTTTTTATGTTATGGTTGAATTGCGAATAGGTGAATCTTTGTAAACTATCGAGCTAGTCCAATTAGTGGTTAATGTAGTTCAAAATGTAAATTATAGAAGCGTCTGCTAATTTTTAAGAATTATTCAGTGCAGATATCCAAGACTATATTTTACTATACATGTGGTTTCAATCAGAAATGATCTCCCAACATAATCACAAACTTCTTTACTGTGTAGTCATTAAATTAAAGTTCAAGAGCTCTTGATGATAAACATCACATTCATTTCTCTTTATAACAAACAGCATTTAGAAATTATTAAAAGTTTTTCCCTAAACTCAAAAACCGTTATAGATACGGTACTGAAATTTTCGAAGCTTGTTTTTAACCTCAAGGGATGAACGTGGGTGTATCAAATATAAACAGGAATTATTATTTTTAAATATATTGGTACAAGATAAAAGTGAGAAAGGTACATACTTCTTTTACAATTTTTTTGAATTAGAAACACATTTTTCCCAACGGATTGGAAGCTTTTTGATGCTATAATCAACGTAGAAAGATGGTAGTTTCTACAGCCAATTAAGTACGAACGATCTCAACAGAAGTATCATCGTGAATCGTTCACCTCCTAATGTCCCTCTCAATGACCCAAACATGTGATAATCACAGTTGGATAAGTAAGACCTTTTCACGTGTCAGGTTGGCCGTATTAGGTCAAGAACTGTCATGAAGCAGAATGACTTATTTGATCGAAAATTCCCGTCTTTTCACCCTTATGTCACGTTTTGTCTCGTTAAAAAGCTGGCAGAAGAAGGCAGCATTAACGGAACAATAATCATGTAGAAAGTCAATGAGTAAAACCTCTTTGAAATCCCCAAAAAACAGTCGTAAAAATTTTTCCAACCAAGAGACGACTTTTGGCTTTCTTGAGTACACCTTCCCCCTCTCCACCACTCCTTGCTCGCTTGCTTCAATTCAGGCGTGTTTTGGTGCACCCACGTTTCATTTCATGTAACGATATGCTGCAGAAATCACCACCTTGACTCTGAATCGTTGAGGCAGGCGCTGACAAATCTCTAGACTTTGTTGTTTCTGCTGATCAGCAGACGGGAATCAACCTGGCGGAGGTTTTTCGGAAACCCACTCGTCTGTAATGATGGGCTGAGGACTACCGTAGCTTAACCCAATGTGAGATGCGATTTTGGCGACCATTGAACGACGGTCACCCTCGAGAATGTCCCGAGCGGCGTCAATGTTTGCCCCAGTCAAACTTGTTCCAGGGCGGCGGGGGATGGGGTTTGTTTTCAACCTCTGCTAACCTTTCCACAAAGTTTCTGTTCCAATCGATAGTTGAGTGTTCATCAGGCATGTGCGTAAAGTTTTCGAAAGATTTCGGCCAGTTTTACGCCTTCATTTGTGAGAAATTTGATAAAAAATCGTTTCTCAACGCTGGCAAACTCTGACGGATGAACAGCACAGAGCGGCCTGCAGACAGTCATCAGGCTAATAAATTTGATCACCTCCTTCGGCCGCTAACCTGGCGTTACACCAGTGCCGAACTTTACGCTTTGCGTCTTTTTTCTTGTGAGGTTACGTAAAGGATAGCGTTTATGTGCCGTCCCTACCACAGGACCTCGGAGACTTGGAACACCCAGAAGCTGTCTGATATCATGTCTGATATGCTGGATCGAGTATGGGTAGAATTGGACTGCCGAATAGACTTCGGCCATGTGTCGAAGGGTAGATCCAGCAGAACATTTATATAAATTGTAAAACAGATTTATCAGTTTGTTTTCCTTCTACAGTATCAAGTATTAAATTGTTCTTGATCTTTTTTCACCGATATCATTGAAATTAAAGTCTAAATACAGAATTTTGAGTCATTACGGTCGGTGGCGTCAGTGTTGGCGGTTTTCCAATGTAACTTAGAGAGCTTGTCTTTCACGTTCTGTACCATTTGTTATATTAACTTTCTCCATATAAACCTATAAAGATGTTTTTGAAATGTTTCATGCACTTAACAATTACACTGTAGATTACCACGGTACCTGCTACTAATTATATTTATGTGAAATGGGATAACTGAGTTCAAATGATACGAAATTGGCCTATAATAAATACTCTAATAAACATGAAAATCTGGGAATAGATTTTAGCTAAATGACATCTGATTTCATTGCTCAATTTTACTGTTCATTAGCATTGCAATAGATTAATATATCATTTTGATTCACGTTAATTTACTCTAAGATAATACAGAAACCAAAATATTTGTGGTATCAATTTACACACTCATTTACTATACAAATTATTCTGAAGCATAAGTCTCAGTATTTTAAAACGCTGAAATAATGGGAATAATACCAGCTTAATGTTTCGAATTTCAATTTGTTTAACACTATCCGGACATGATTAAAATTGATTTAATTTAACTGATATATATTCACAAAGTAACTTTAAACAATGTATCATTTTAAACTTTGCGTTTAATGAGATGTGTTGAAGCGGCGGTGGGGGAGGCTTTCGTATTAACTACTGCTATGCAGTAGGCACGTTGAATGTGTTTGTTAGCCACAGCCCAGGAATTACGTGGAACTCAAGTACTTTCCGTGTCATGAAATCATTACATCAACGAGACCACATAATTCTGTGCGATTAGCGGACTGGCCTACCGCAGTCTAGCGCAACAATATCACCATTCCTGTGAAAATCGAAAGTGGGAATGTAGATTTAGAGTTAATTTAATTTATTTTTTTCATTGGCTTGATCTGAAAAACGTAATTAAATTTGAAATCCATTTGGCAAATTGAAATGGTTGTGAATCCATTTCGCTAATTTGTTGTTGACCGCGTGTATGATTTGGCGTTTAAATGATTGCCACTCTCGTTGTGGTATTCAATTTCATTATTGTCGTGGTTTTTGTTTACATATAAGATACATTTATTTCTCTGCCGTATCAGTAATGCCACTTGGACTACTATGCTACTAGAGGATCCTATTACTATCAGTCACAGGTACAGATTTATTAGAAGAAGAAAATAATAAAGTGCTCATTATTTGCTCCGATACGTGAATATGACCTCATCTATGTATTTGGAGGTATTCAGTTCGCATGAGCCTAAGAGCCTCTCATTTAGACGCTTTTAATTCGACCAACTCATCAGTCTTTATGCTCAGAGTGTAACACTGCCCTAACTGTGCCGCACATTCTTTTAGACTGCCCCCGCTATGACACCAGGGAAGTTCCTCGATTGCAACCATTCCAGGCGGGAACTATGCTCTTCTCCAGTGGCGGCTCACAGTTTTTTTAATTTCGTTGTAGAAATTGGTGTTTCGGAAAAATCTAAGTAGTTTATATGTGCCTTTGTGATTGTTTTTTCTCTGTTCTATAAAAGTCTCTGTTTCTTCTCACTCATTGAGTTATTCGCAATTTCTATATATATTTTTTTGTTATTGTAAATATTTTTGTAGTCTATAATAGTTATTAATGTCTGTAAGGTTAAATTTGGTCGCGACGACCGGGATTTAGACTGTTGGAGGATCGATACGCTGACCATGTGCCACTACAAACTCGGAATGTGTCATGCAAGATGACAAGTCCGCAGTCGACTCAGTAGGCCCAGGCCCTCAATGGGCTATGTAAAGCCATTGAGAAATAAAAAAGAAGGTTAAAGCAACGTTTAAATGAGGCCAAAAACAGAAAAGAATTAGTAAAACAACTACATGTTTCGGTCCAGATCTGGACCGAAACATGTAGTTGTTTCTAAATAATAGTTGGTCATGTCTTACTAATGTTTTTGTCTATTTTTGGCCTCATTTAAACATTAATTTTTGTAGTGGCCAAAAACGTCCACTGTTAACGCGACTATGATTTCATTTGAAAAAGACTCGACCAACATAGCTCCATTATTCCCTTCTCAAGAGGAAGAAATGAAACCCTCGATAAAAAATGATCTAAGGTTCAAATTTGCTTTAGTAACTTTGAAATTCAGCATTTGAATTATTAGTTTCACCGTGTAAACCCAAGAATTACAAATTGTCTTATTGTTTTCCAAAAATTTCATCGTAGGACTGTGAGCTAAGAAACTGAAATTTGCTTCTATCTAAGTGTTAATTCAAAACAAAAATTATGATTGGTGAGATATTTTGAGAGACAAAATCAGACTATTTTACTTACAAAAAGGAATAGCCAATGTACGGGAAATATTTTTGGAGGGGAAAGGGGGATAACAGATATAAGGATAATGATCCTGAAACAGGCAACTCCCGTTTAATATCATAGGAAGGGAATTGTAAAGGAGGGGATGTGGAAGGTAGAGCAAGGTAGACAAGGACCCCCGGGCTATAGTTTAAGGATCCTACACGATGACTACCTAAAAGAGATGCAGGGAAAATCATAGAAAACCTATATGAAGTATGTATTATTACGGGAGAGCAGTTCAAATTGGAGATAAAACAAATAAATCACATAAATTTTAACGTCTGTAAGAAAAATATGGACAAATAGGACCATTAACATGCAAAAATTAAATAGAGAAGATTACCGAAAAGATATTTGGACTACTTTCTTTGTAATTTGTACACTTTAAACACAGACGTTTAAATTTTAATATTTTACCTAAACAATTAATTACTAACATATATAACTTTCAGTCCACAATTTTCGAGGGACTCCTCAAATAAGTTACAGTAACAAAGTAATTATTAAAATATTAACTAATATCACAAATATGATAGAGCATAGGTCTGTTTTCTTACCCGGGGGAATCGTTCAAGGAAAATTATTCATTTTATTAAGAAGGCGGTATTATCATTAATACTCAGAGATTCTATACTTAACTTCGCCTTCAGTGTATAAGTAAAAATTAGTTTGTGCTTATATAATTTGTTAACCGGCGGGCTCATATTAAAACATTAATTTTATACGCATCTTTAAAATAAGTTCAGAATAAATACTCAAATATTTAAATAACGTAGAGATAAGAGATAAAAATAGAAAAATAAATTAAGTACGGCCATAAAATTGTGTATTAAAATAATTTGCCAGCTGTCTCTTAACGATAATAGGAAGGGAATGTAAGTAACATGAAAATAATAAGCACATAAACGAGAAAAGGTTTCCCCGCCGTCTTTGCACTTGATAATGCCGAAAGTGGCCACCATAGAAACGTTGTGACTATTTTCACCGGGTTGGAAACCAAAGAGTAACTCAAGCAAGTACATAAATGTTTAATGTTGAAGAGAAATAGTGTATTGATTAGCAATAACATATAATAAAAACAAGGTTTCTTTAGAGTTGGTATACTCTTTTATCTTAATTTTAAGAGTATATTACAAAAAGTATGTAATTTTTCAACACTGTTAAATTTAAAAATAGTCTATAAATAAAATTAACATAATTAATATTTACACCACTTCAATTTAAATAATTAAAAATAACTCATGGCCTTATACAACTTCAGAAGTAATTTTCTTTATGGTATCTGCGCTCGTAGAATGAGAAACAGATTGAAATTTAGTAGAAACGTACCCGGTCGAGGTAGATAAATCGGCCACAACGTGTCCGAGTTAAAGCTAAAACATTTTTGCATTGGAAACGGAAATAAACGTGTCTCTGACGATCATCAATTCAACCTACCCGATGTTTGTTGGTCCCAACAGCAAGTAGAGACCTTCCAGACTCTCCGTTTTCCATATACAAAATTATTTCGTTTTCTCCACGTTCACTCTCTTTTATGTTTCCTAACAACTGTCCTCTCCACTGTACATGAAAACACAAATCCGTAATTTCTCTCAATTTTCGAGGGTTTGCCCTGAAGATCCAACCAACCGTTTCTCAAAAAACCTCAAAACACATCTTTATTTTCTCTAATTTTATGGTGATTGGACCGTCTTTCCTCGTACGTTTTTCCATAACTGATAAGTGTAGAAAAAATATTTTCGCACTAAATAACACATTTGCAGGCCCTCGATTTAAAATAATATTTAAATAATTTAATTCACGTTGAATTTTATGCAAGCAAACGTTAAGAAGCTACTTGTGTATTTGTATTCAAGTCTAAATATATAAATATTGTAATGCAATGAACATAATTTTACAAATATATGCATCTAAATACTTTTTAAAAAATTTCTCGTGCAATCATGGTATAAATTTTCATATCTGTTTTGGCATTCGTCCAATGATGTGAAGCAACAAACAAGCTGTGGATATTTGACTCGAAGCGATTATTTCAACCACCTTTTCTTGCTGGTGACGTCAATGGAAATATTCCTGAAAGAATTTCGATATAATATTACCAGGCTAACTTCGAAGTTGAACTTAAGTTTATGAATGAACAACAGAAAACATAATACATTTTATCACCAGTACGTAACTGCCAATTAAAAATTTAAATTAGAAAATATCACCCACTCTAATGACTTGCACCGCATACTGATAAAAACAAAGATATCTTTAGTTACTTCCACCAGTAGATGACAGTTATTCCTTAGTGTATTTATCAAACGAGAATTTAAAAGTTGGAACCTTTTTTCTGGTATTTTAATAGAAGCCTTTCAAGGTCATAGCGATATAGACACATTTTTCTACAATTTTTAAAGAATTTTTTTCTTATGGTATTAGCATGGGAGCAAAATTAATGATTTGATTTATTAGTTAACGATAAAGAAACATTAAAAATTATACATAAAACTATTTTGAATGAATAAATTTGTAATTACAATGATAATTGCAATAAATCGTTTGTTCTGCTTCCACACATATACCACAAGGCTATGAATAAGCCGTGAAAATTTCAATTTCCAATAAAAAGGTACCTGAATATCACTACTTTAACTTTGGAAAACTCTTCTTAAGTATGATGCCTAAAATAAATACATTGACATTACTATCTGATACCATGTTCCTGAAAAAAATTGGTAACAGTTACAAGTACATTATTTATACGAATTGCCCTATCAAATGAAGCAATGAAAGACATGATGATTATGAAATCCGAAATATATTAATTATAATTCGATGCTGTGTGTTGCTTGGTCCGCGTTTGCCAAAACGTTCGTGTTATTATTTTCCAATACATGATACTGATATCATCACAATATTTATCGCCCAACTGTTCACGAAGTAATTCAGTGAGAAACAGTTTGTGAATTTTATAATAGCGATTTGTATAGTTCACACAACATCGTCGTGACGTTCTGTTGATTATCCTGCACTACGTAGACTCGAAGGTGTTTGTAATGCCTGTGTGGACGCGGGGATTAGAGCAGACACCTGCCTGGACACAATCGTCGGCCTCGATCTGGGCTAATATGCCCGACTTCCTTGTCGAGCGTTTAAGTGCTGGTGGACAGACGTCAAGATAAATCCGACGCGGCGTGCCATATGTCAGCGACGACATGGAGCTGCGATTACATGTCCAAGAAAGCGGTTTATAGATCTCTGCAGTAACATTTCATTACTTAGGTCAACATCTCACCTAGATTTAACATCGTAGAATATATGCGATTTGTCACTGCTTTCTTGGTATTTCCCATCTTCGCCAAAAATTAACATCTGATGTAAAGTTGTGGAAGGAGTGGACTGTATTAGTTAAATTATTTAGATTAAAAATATATGTTCCGAGACTCACCAGTTGTAATGGGGCTCTTTCTTTTTATTATTATTCAATCCATTAGTCCTCGGTTGAGGAAATAGGATACGTAAAATATAATATTACAAGAAATATACAAGATTTTACAATTAAGAATTGAAGGACAAGAAGAGGAAAGTTAAGATTAAATCTTCAATTTTCAGTCGACGGAGGAGGCAGCAGAAGATCGTGCGTAGGTTCCCGTCGAACATGAAAAAGAAAATAGTCAGCAGTTAAATTCTAGTAGAGTATAGTTGTAAAAACATAGAAGAATTTGATAAGACACCAGCAAACTGTTTTAGTCCTTCCTATCTACAAACTCTTTGTGTGAATAATACGCTCCATTCATTAACAGAGATTTACAACTCTTTATAAATAATTTTTGAACCTTTAAAGCTTTTATTTCTTCCGGGAGAGTATTGTATAGATTTATACCGGAATAATGAATGCTTGTTTCCGAAAGACTTAGACGATGGCGAGAGCGATTTCTTGTGTTGTACGAATGGCTTGAAACGTTTAGAGCATATAGATTGATGTTGCCCCATAAGAATTTTAAAATTTCTAGAATATACGTACAGGCAAGGTTAAAATTCCAAGTTTGCAAAACAAAGGCTTGCAAGTGGTATTCCACTCTGCACCAGATACTATTCGTACGGCCCGCTTTTGTAGTTTAAAAATGTGAATCGCGTGATGCGAATGACTCCAATTTGCAATACCGTAACACATGACAGAACGAAAATATGCATGGTACATCATTTTTGATGTAGCTATGTCGGCTTCCCGAGCTAACACTCGTAATGTAAAGCAAATTTTGCTGAGTTTTCTCGATGGTTTCTTAATATGGTGATTCCATTTCAAATTATTGTCAATCAGCAGACCAAAAAAAGGCGAATTGCTCTGAAATGTTTTCCAAGTTAGGAGATAAACTGTTTGTGTTTGCTGTGAAGTTAACGATTTTGTTTTTCTCTAGGTTAAGAGAAAATTTGTTTTCCGTGAACCAAAGATTGAGACGGCCCATCGCATTATCAACTTTCTCGCATTAAGTTTCCGAGTCGCTATCCGTGATTACCAAATTTGTGTCGTCAGCGTAGAGGACTGATTTTAAGGGATCTAAATAATTAGGTAAATCGTTACTGTAAATGATGAAAAGTAAAGATCCCAAAATTGAGCCGTGAGGGACACCGCAGGTAATTTTTTCCCATTCTGTCTGACAGATACTCATTTCCATCCGTGTTGTCAATCGCAAATTTTTGGCGTCTTCAGTTCAGTTGGTTTCTGGTTTTCTTGCTCGAGGCTGGATTACTTTCTGTAGATGTGGTTTCGTATGCGGCTATAGATTTATTAACAGGAAGAAGAAACATCAACTCGCCGATTCGTTCAGTACTCAGATGAGCCCAACAATAGTAGTCAAAGCGCTTAGCACAGGCTTATACATTATTACAACATAGTTTTATGACATTAAAATTTACAATAAATAAAAAGAGGGCCAATAAGTCAGCATATAAATTTATTACTATTTATTCACAAACGACGTGTCTTCTCCTTTTTGAGACTTCCTCAGGCGTGGAATTTAGCAATTCGTCATTTTTCTTCCTGACTCCCTCAGTCGAAAAGATATTGAATGTACATGTGAAAAATTTAGTGTCGCGGACCAACTCCAACGACGGTTATGGCCGGTTATGACGGCTGCAATGCAATACTACACCGCAGGAACATGCGCGTATAAATAAGGAATAGAGATTTTAGAAAAGAATCTCACAACAAAAATTACACAAAATGCCGCGACCAAGTTAGATTATACTCCGATGTACAGACATGTCTCGGTTTGAAAAATACTCTAGAGTTGTCGATTTACGAAAAAGGTTTCGCTGACATAAGTAGAATAATAAGACAGACGTGTAATGAGAACTTTTATAAAGCAACTATTGAAGGAAATTTGTGAATTGGTCGATTAAATTTTATGTACTCGCCGCTTAAATTATGTGTATTCTCATCTCAATAACGATCATAAAACTGTTGAAAAACTTACAAAACATGAATTTACATGTGTATGTGATCAAAATTATTTTTAAATTCAACTCAAACAACTTTAAAAATGATAATTATAATAAAAAGAAAACCACTTTAAGTTGTATATTCTGTATTTTCAATTTCAGAAGATTTCCGCCATGGCCATTTTCAACTGTATATTTTAATTATCCCATGAACAGATTTTAACAAACATAGAACCAGAGTGGTACACGTCTACATATCATCAGTGTCCAATTCATGGGATGATTAAAATATACAGTTGAAAATAGCCATGGCCGAAAGCTTCTAAAATTAATAACACAGAATTGACAACTTAAAGTGGTTATCTTTTTATTTAAATAATTTTTATTAGAAAAAATTACTTCCAGAAGTTTTTATGCCATGAGTTTTCAAAGATTATTATAAATTTTATGTTTCGGAACTATAGTATCAAGAATGGATACAATTTCGCCTCTTTTTGCCTTGTTAATATTTTAATATATCTGATTTTAGTGCATACATGCGTTGCTGGTATCTCTCTATTGTGCATTTATCAAACATAAAAGTGATGCAGTATTTTCCCCGTATTACAGAAAGAAATAGTCAAAAAAGAAATTAGTGATGGAATAAATAACACACTACGTTTTCACTTGCCTTTTAGATTTCGTCAGGTGATGAAAGAGCGCGAGAGCCGCGAGAACAATAAACAGCACAATCCCAGTGACAAACTCAAGTGACAAATTTGAACTTCTCACAGTATTATTCTACTCCTAAACCATTAATTAAAACTCACGAGATATGTTGATAGAAATATTTTTTTCGGTCGTTAACTAAACTGTGTACCATGGATATACCACGTTTTTAAACATTTTTATGAGTCTTTAATGGCCGTACTATTAATATTGCCAACGCAAAAAGTGATCGCAGGGAACAGAAATTTCGAGAAGAAAGGCGAACCTGATCCATGAATGTTTCCTCATTTGTTTTACAGAGAAGTCGGCATTTTATGAGTAATTTAACATACATTACTTCTTTATCTGTTATTATTAGATAGTTTTAATCGTAGTTTTACTTTTATGGCTATTCTACGAGTTCTTAATTTTAGTAATTCAAACTCAAAACTTAATCCCAACATTTATTACAATATATAGTATCAGAATGCTGCGTTTTTAAGCAGACCGTTTAGCCCATACCGACTTATATTGCAACAAAAATGATCACGTTTAAAGATATAAGTTGTAAGAATTTATACAATATTTAAATTGGAACAGAAATCGGTTTTATTACTTAATACTTCCTTAGTACAAACACTTGATAGAATAATTTAAGAACGTCGAAATGATTGGATCTGTACATTTTTGCGTATACCTTAGCTTATGAAGAAATTGAGATTAACTTGGATGAAAAGCTAATCTTTTGATGTATCGATGTGAACGACAATGCAATATAATATTTTGATATCTTACCTTGATTTTCAGAGGAGAAGTCGATAGGTTCAACTTGGGATTTGCCGACTTGTAGTTATATACAAGTATTAATACGGAATTGTTTTTTACGTCTACGAGTGTAATAACAGCAACGTCTTACTGGAGTTGTGTTCTGTACGTTGGAATCTCCATATAAACCTATAAAGATGTTTTTGAAATGTTTCATGCACTTTACAACTACACTGTAGATTACCACGGTACCTGCTACTCCTACAACCAATTATATTTACGTGAAATGAGATAACTGAGTTCAAATGATACGAAATTGGCATATAATTAATACTCTAATAAACATGAAAATCTGGGGATGGATTTTAGCTAATGACATCTGCTTTTATTGCTCAAGTTTATAGTTCATTACCATTGCAATAGATTAATATGCCATTTTGATTCACGTTAATTTACTCTAAGATAATACAGAAATCAAAATATTTCTGGTATCAATTTACACCCTCATTTACTATACAAATTATTCTGATGCATAAGGGTCTCAGTATTTTATAACACTGAAGTAATGGCAATAATGCCAGCTTAATGATTCGAATTTCAATGTGTTTAACATTATGCGGACATGATTCAAATTAATTTAATTTAACTGATATATATTCACAAAGTAAGTTTAAACAATGTATCATTTTAAATTTTGCGTTTACCTGCGTTTAATGAGATGTAAATGACAATGAAATATAATATTTTGATATCGTATCTTGTTTTTCAGACGAGAAGTCGATAGGTTCGACTTGGAATTTGCCGACTTGTAGTTATATACAAATATTAATAAGGAATTATTTTTTTACGTCTACGAGTGTAGTAACAGCGACGTCTTACTGGAGTTGTGTTCTGTTCGTTGGAATCTATGATGTAAAATTGTGCCTGAAATATACTAACGTTTGTCAATACTAAATGTCACATATTTGAAGTATTAATCTTGCATGACTATTATTATTGCCCAGATGACATCCTGAAATATGAGACATTCTTCTCATTCTCACACGCATTCATACATTTGTGCTCCTGCTGATTTTCTTCTCGTCGTCGTCGATACGTCCTTCCTTCTACCTAATATGGGAAAGGGATTTAAACTATGTCAAGTAAACAAATTTGAGGTATATACATATAAATATAAATTAATAAGTCAATTTAAATACTGAATTGTAAAAATATATAAATTTTTTGTGTGAGTTAAGAGGTGGCAATAAAATAAAATATTTAAGCAATGGACGCGATACCGGTTTATACGATTACAGGAAGATTGACAAGGGTCGGTTCCTGTTTACCTTTTCATTGGGATCGTACCGTCCTAGTGACGAGAACAGATCGTTACTGCAATCGTACCCGGGCAATCTTGTTAGGGATACTTAGTGGCAGATGAAGAGATCTACTAAAGCACCGTCTCTCCAATACCATGAGTGTCCTCAGGTGGGTCTCTGAGATATTCACCCAAGCGAGAAGTGTGTGCTCGACGATGGACCGGAGGAGGGAGATGTAGATGAGTCCTACTCTACGACCGAGGATTAAAAGATTAAAAGTTCGATACAGTACATTTAACTTGTATACTACCTTCCTTTCAATTACCCTTACGTGGTGTCTCCATCTAAGCTACGAGTGTATGTTCCATTGGAACAATTTTCAAAAAATATATTCGAGTTTTTCAGAGACTTCGGCTCTGTGCGATGCTTCAAGTTCATCAAATATTAGTAAGGAATTCCGGAATGATTCATTCTGACAGTGGGTGAACCCGGCACTCATGTGGCAGTCTTAACTAAGAAAATAAATATAAGAAATCAATGCAGTCTATTTGTGAAAGACCAGTTCAGGCATTTCCTACAGTATAGACACATTTTTCTCGCATCATAGTGATTTCAGTCAGCTTCATATATGAGGGTTATGACATCTAAAACTAATATGTCAGCAGGAAAAAGGCAAGGAAAATATGGCTCGTTTTTCATTGTAGCATAAAGTTCAACAATCAACATGAAAACTGTTTGAATGCACCCAAACCAACTGGGATGTTTTATAATGTAATTGGATGTTCGCAAATAACCCGTGGGTTGATGCAAAATAAATAAAAAACCAACTGGCATGTATCCTGTTAGAGGATAAATATTGGGTCGAGGAAACTGGAGACTGTCCTCACCGTTAATTAAATGACTTGGAAATATATTTTAATATTTAAAGAAAATATATTTTAATCAAAATATCATATGATTATATTTAGAGAATTTTCACAGAAGAATTAAATACCTGTAATATAATAATTTATTTAATAACTACGCTAAGTATTGCACAACATATATTTGTTGTTTGTTGTGACAGACAGATTGTAAATAATCGGGATTTATAAAAGTAATAATACTGCTTTACTGTTGTATATTAAATTAGTATTGTGTTATAACTGGTACATGAGTATATCAATTGATATGCATGTTGTTGTTGTGACTGGCCTAATGCAATCCTCCATGCTAACTTATCCTGTGCAAGCATTTCATCCGCTCTAATCTGCTTAGTGTATTCTATCCTTTGCCTCCCTTGTCTGTTCTTACCCCACACATTTCCCCATAATCCTAATTTTACAAGCCCCTCGTGTCAAAACGTGACTTATTAATCTATCCCTTCATTTGGTCAAAGTCCTCCAAATTGTTTTCTCTTCCACTATTGTGCTTAGACGTTTTAGGATAGTAACTATCCACCCATTTGATTTTCAGCTTTCTCCTATAGCACCACATTTCAAAAGTCTGTATTCTTTTTCTGTCTGCAACTATAATCGTCCACGTTTCACACCCATATAACGCCACACGAACATTTTTATTAATGATTTCCTAATATTCATACTTATATTAGCTTAAGTAAATTCCTCTAGTTCCAAAAAAGAAAACCCCTTTTTATATTCAGTCTTTATTAAAATACAATATTAGGAGCTTACGGCTCTTTTGTCATATATCCCATATATAAAAACTAAAAATAATAATTCATAATGTAATTTTATATTATACGTTCATTCATACTTGTCTCTTATATAATTTTTATTTATAACATCACTCCATTAGTTTATATGTAAAAGATGAATATTTACTATTTATTATGTTTTCCCCTAATACTACAATGTCATTATCAAACCTTAGCGGTTTTATTTCTTCTACTTGCATATTAATGTTTCTTCATCGCTTGTAAGTAAAATAGCAGATATGCATATTAGCTAATATCATTTTCAGTTAAAAGTTTACAAAAATGTGAACACAGATTGCATTCAAACGGGTCAAAATAAACGGTATTTTTTACCAATAAAATACATTAAACAATATATACTTAATATTGTGCATATTTTTCCCTTTTAAATTTAATATATAATGGTAAATAGAAGGAGATGAAGTTTCGTTAAGCAAGTAACTATGAGATTAAAATATAATAAAAGATTTACTCATACATAAAAAAATTATTAATAAGTATTTTAAACATTGAAATACAAAATAAGTAAACAACTTAAATTATTGAGTTAAAATTATTAATAAGTATTTTAAACATTGAAATACAAAATAAGTAAACAACTTAAATTATTGAGTTAAAATTATGTATATATAACTTTTTTCATGATCTGTTTATTAAAAATATATATATGCTTTAATGGTTGTCGTTTTTACGGTGGAATTATTTTTTCCCACGCCCACGAACACTTTTAATGTTGAAACGCTTTTTTTAAAAAACAATGTTGGGATTACGAGAGTAAACACGCTGAATAATAATAAAATGTCACCTAGAGGGTGACTATAAAGCATTTAATGGCTGTTTCAAACTTCTCGAAAACCACAAAAGATGAATATTCGTGTGTCCTGTTCGTTAAGAGAATATCCTACGTTTGTACTGTTATCTTTAATTATATTTATGGGTAAATTGGCAACATATTTTTATTCTCGGAACTGTTGTTCCACGTCTCAACTTTTATTTCCATTAATGAAAAGTGATTAAATATTACTAATAATTATTACCGAATAACGTTTTATACTTACTGTTTATTTAACTATATATATATATATATGGATGTATACATATGAAATAAAAAAGTATTAAACCCAACAATAAAATTTTCGATGTTTCAAATATATAAACCTCTTATAGCGTAGTTAACTAAAATGTATTGATCTGTTTCCTTTAATTGGTCTTTAGTAGATACTCCAACAACATCGTTTCTCAGTTGTTCCAGTGTAACCTAATTATAGTTAATGTTCGTTTTAAAGTTACTGTTTCCTTGAGTTTTCTACACTACGTGACAAGTAACATTCAATTTTTGACGGCGTGTTCTTGAAACTATTTGAAGGTCAGTCATGCCTTCTTTTTTGGGGGGGACGGGAGGGATAAACAGCCTGAATGAGAGTGAGGACAAACAAAATATTTCATGCGACATCACGAAAGTTACTTCTTTTTATTATTTTATATTTATAGTGGAACCTAGATGATCCACACGCCACTTAATTGCCAATAAAACTTCTAAGCCTCCAAGTAATTCGTGTGCGCGTCTAAAAATATTTTATTGTTTTTCAATCAAAGAAAACGATTGAAAAACGCAGGTTTGCGAACAAAATTGGATGTTATGAGAATACGACGCCGACCTCCTGTTTCGCAGTGTTCAGAATTGCATCATATAGGTCTTGGTTAGAATCTTGGCAAAGGCTTGCGTATTATAAGTTCCCATTCTGTGAAACCCTTAAAGTTAACAAGAAAAAGAGTTTCCTTATCGTAGTCGGTAATAACCTCATTAATTTAGGAGTACAGGAATTTATGACAAGCCGAAAAATTGTGAATGATAATAATAGAGGTTCGGACATGTTGCTTTATAGTGTATATTGTAATATGAAGGTCAACTTTCCGGTCCAATGACTAACCGCTAATCGAGGTTTCCACTTTATTTAAAAATTAACCCCGTTGTTCGCAATAGGGAGGATTGATGTTGCGCAAATCCATAAATGATAGATCATAATGTGGTCTTAAGTAATAATGAAAACTCAATTTCAGAATTAAATGTAATATATAATACAAAAATTAAAAGATATATGTTATGAGTTGTATAGCATTGTAAGGCCAAGAATCTTGCCAGCCTGCATCGAATCATACATAATGTATGTTAATTAGGACTGAATAAACGAATAGACGTGTCCATCGGACTAAACAAGGTCAAATAGAGGTGTTTTATTTAAAATGTATGGGGATTCGTTAATTAGTAAGATTCCAAATATACAAACACATCCAAAAACACATTTTTTAGTTAACATGCTACATGAGGGTGATCTTGAGAAGGTAACTCCCCTTAAATAGCATAGGAAGGGAATTGAAAAGGGGGGATTTGTAGACTAGATCAAAGTATCCAAAGGTTGACTAAGATCCCGGGGCTATATTTTATACCTCCTCGGTGATTCACCTAAAAGAGATCCAGAAAAACCATAGAAAAACTACATCGGGTAGATCGGGATTTTGAGTAATTAAAATACTCACGCTCTTCCGAATGACGGGAGAAGAGTTTGTTTTGGGGTCGCAGCATTCCTTTCTCCGTGTTTCTATCAGTTTTAGAAGGCACTTTGCCGAATGATCCCCAATGGGATCACGGACAACTCTTACCGTACGTCCAAGGACCTCGACCCCAGTACATCTTCCTAAAATAGATGAAGGTGCCTCGACATGTGAGTATTCTGACAATAGAGAGAGAACGAGGTATCTCCAAAGGTAAGCCTCATTGTCGCTCTGTGGAGAAATACATGCAAGAGAAAGCTCCCACAGGTAATCGTATCGAAAAAACATGTTTTTTGGTTAACAGACCACATGAGGATGTTCCTGAAACAGGCAACTCAATTTTGAAAGCGTAGGATGAGAATTGAGAAAGGAGGATTGTTTGCTCCGTTAAATCAGATCCCTGAAAATAATCAGATCATATTTTATATATAATTATCTTCTGATAAAATAAACTATAATAATTTTATGCAAGTCATCAGACGTCCTGGGGCGTCGACTCGGATTAGCTCAGTTGGTAGAGCATGCGGCTGGATATCGCAAGGTCCTGGGTTCGATTCCCTGGTCCGGTTGACATTTTTCCATTCTTGTCTTTCTTCTAAACAAAATTAACTATATGCTTCATTGGGCTGAAATTGAGCATTCCCACTAACTTAGCATAGACATCAGAATCTTTAACTACAGAGAAGTCCCAGTATCGTCATATACACGCGATTACATGCGATTGAAAATTCTGTTTCACCTTAAAGCACCTTTCAATCAACGAAAATCTAGTATTCGAAGGCTATAAGTCAATTCTGGCAATTAGCGAGTGCAAAAAATTCATTTATTACAAACGCTCAAGTTTGACGTCCTAACGAGAACTAAGTGTTTTATTACAATTTGTTTTGAAGCACTTACCCATTTACATTAATGAATAATTAAAATTATATTTATTACTATTGAAAATGCCTTTCAATTTACAGAATACCCTGCATAACTTTCAAATTCGGGCGCTCAGCTTTAAATGGTTCATATAATTGATATAAATATTGCAGGAGAGGGGCACTTAATTACTCGAATGTTGGAGGTCATTTACCCGTTTGGATGTAAAGCGTATTCATGAACTAAAGACTCAAGTCTACAAAGCAGCATCCCAAGAAACCAGTTGGAGCGAGCGAGCTCTCTCGCCTTTGGTTTGTTATGATGTGATTGTGTTTTTAAATTGTAAAAGAAGAATCTCGTGTCCATGCATCACACGGAACCATGGGAAAACTAAGGACCCACAAACTGGCCGCTATAAATCCAGAACTGGCGAGACGAAAGCAATAGCCACTTTTGACAGACCATAACTCGCCCGTGGTCGATAAAAACGGGACGGTATATTCGTGCGGTAGGAATTAATTCCACGAGTGACACCTACGAATCGGAGACAGCTTGGTTACTAATTGAAATTCATGTGCCCTGCGTGAAGAAGCGGCGGGTGTGCTCATTAGCTGCGTGGCAGTAATCTACGGTAGCTACAAAGGCTGCCGTGTGATTTATGACGCGCTACCGCACAGGTGCGTGTATGGACGCAAGGTCACGCGCCTCGCTTCGGGGGGGCTAAAAAAATATTGCTACGTTTCTTCAGAATTTTGTGGTACTCACCCACGTCGGCTTCTTTTAAAAAATACTAGTGCCAAATCGTATTTTCTCGATACCTTCCATTTTTCTCAACGATTAGTTTAAATTAATTAGCGACTTATAGGTCTCTGGTACATAAGAACAACAAAAATTACTTTTTAAACCAATATTAGCGCAACTCTTTAACGTTGTGGTACAGATAAATCGTGGCACTCTGTGTTCCTTTATTTTCAAAGATTTTATGTGTACAGGTCAGGCGAACAAGTATTCACAAATTTTGAGGTAGCGATCGCAGAACACACACATATATTTTTTATTCAGTTTATAGTCACACCATCTAATGGGGTCATTAGGGGCTCTTTAGGTAACTAATTTTCACTTTCTCAGTCGGGTAAACTCAGTAAGAATACTTGAAAACACATACACCATCGAGAAGACCCTTGCCTGGAATCGAACCCGGGACCTCTGTAAACACCCATGTCACGTAAACAATTATATCGAGGAGAAAGTAGAGCCGATTCAAGGTGACCGTGCCAAGCCGTGAAAGCATTTAATTAACATTGGTATTTGTTTATTAGATAAAAATTCTAACTGGCACCAGGAGCTATAGGATCACGTGTCCATTGTCATCTGTGTAACGGAAAATAAACCATATATACTACCAAGGTAGCCCCATTAATTTCAAAGGTTTGTATTGAATATGTCTAGCACCTCTATCTCGTGCGAAATGGAATGGGATTTAAATTACATAAAAAATCCCGAATAATAGGTCAAAATAGGCATTCAATTTGCTGACCTCCTGTGGTGTAGTGGCTAGCGGTGAATCACAGAGCTACACGAAGAAGCTAATATAAACAATATAATCGACCACATAAAAGAAACTGCCAATAAATTCTACACAACCCAATTAAAAAATAACAAACTAACAAAAACAATCACAGATATCAGATACCACATCAACTCCTTATGGAAACATAAATTACCGTATCAAAAATTAAAAATATTCTCCGAATCTGATTACGATAAACTGTAATAACAAGTCATGTAATAAGAAATTAGAATTGTTAATAGTAGGTTTTTTACCATTTTCCTATGTAAAACTCAAAAAATATTTATAATTATAAGCAACTAAGCAGACAGACCACATATTTATAATAATATAACTTTAAGTAAAAGGTCTAAGCAGTGGGTTAAGCGTGAGCAGGAACTACTATACATGTATGAAAAAAAAATTTGTATACAACTTTTGTAAATTTTGTAAATATTCTATTGAATAAAGAAATGTTGAAATTGAAATTGGTGCTGCCTCGCAACTCAGGGGTCCCGGGTTTGAATCGTGGCACGGACTTGGATGTTTGTTTTGTCATCGTCGCGAAGACCAGAATTAAGACTGCTTCAGAATCGATACGCTGACCACGAGCCGATTTTTGTTTGGTTTATTTAAAGTCACGTCAACAGAAACTGGTTACTAACGACTGAACATTAAAGTATTTAACATTAGATTTCGCTAGGTAAAATTATCAGTTTTAAAAATATTGTCTATTCTTCTTCATTGACTCTACAGCCCATTGAGGACCTGGACCTACCGGGTTGACTGCGGACTGTCATCTTACATGACACATTCCGAATTTGGAGTGATACCTGGTCAGCGTGTCGATTCTCCCACAGTCTTAATCATGGTCTTCGCTAACATGACGACACAAACATCCAAGTCCATGCCAGGATTCGAACCCGGGACCCCTGGGTTGTGAAGCAGCAATGCTAGCCACTAGACCACCGGAGGTCGGCAATATTGTATACTAGATCGCTATTAATACGGCAAACATCACTTTTAAGTAAGAGAAGTATTATTAGATGGTCACTTAAATCAGAGATATTGTTGTGCGACTTCCAAATTTATTTAAAACTGATCAATCACAATACGATTCCTCTGTCTGCTCATCAGCAAACCACATCAGTTACTTACCCCACCACATCACCTAGGGGTTCGCCTAAAACTTTTTTCCGGATTGTTAAGTGTCAGAATTAAATTCAGTAGCTTTTATAATCCTGATGTGCACAATATTCTCCTTTTCTGCCTTATTTTAATATAACGCTCCTCTAAACCATGTAAAACGGAATTGGGATTTAAATTATTTAAAAAATTTCGAACAATATTAATTACTTGCAAATTTCGGTATTTTTTTCAATATTATATTAACAACCACCAAGGGTTGTAGTCGTGACTTATCCCCACGATGTGTGACTGGATGTGCAATTTTCCCCCTTCCATCCCACTCCTACGGGTTGAAATACAGCTTAACCGGTATAGTGAAACTCAGGAATAAATTCAGTGACTCACATAACCCGAATTCTACACTAATCTCGGTTATTTTCCCGTTAATGACTTTCAATCCCTCCACCCCCGCCTCCCACTATGGGGCTGAAGTACAACATTAGTTGCATGTCAGAAATAAGTTCGATGACTTCTATAACTCCGGAATAGACACAAATCTCGACTGTTTTCTCTTTATTTATGTGTACCGAACCCTTTTTTCTCCACCCCTGCGATCACTTCCCTCCAATGACGAATGGGGTTGAGATTATACAGGGAAATACATCGAGAAGAACACTACCAATCTCACTGATCTTGAAAAATATTTTTTCTCTCCTGTCCACAAGCGCCCCTTGGAACGCTTCCAGAGGCCGACCGAAACTTTCGCTGGCGTTCAACAACAACTCAACAAACTGTCATAGTAATTGGATGGTGTAGATCCCAATGTGGTTGAAACAAACTAACATTTTTATTAATGTAGATTTCATCGTTGCCTGTTGAAGACCCGCTATTATTAAATCGCTGTGTGAATTTTTGACAAAAACGTATGAAAACGAAAATCTGGCACAAATATATGTTTAATTCGACAGAGTGATTTTAAATGAGATTGTCGTGTATAACTTATAACTCTCGTCTTTAGTGTCGATGGCCTCATTCATTAAAGAATATTAAAGTCTACGCAGAATGTATCATAAACTTTTGGAACGAAGTCTTGGAAATGACTTTTTTTTCTCGTTCTAAGCTGTTTGCCATTCACATAACTATTAAGGGTCTTAACATCAAAAGCGAGTTTCATTCAGATATACGACCATTTGGCCGGGCAGCTTGCCTGGTCAGTACTCGTAAAGTTAATTTCATTTCTTATTATGTGTATTTACACGAAAATGTTAATGGCCCCGCAGATAGAGGACGGTGCGCTGAACTGCTACAGCTGAGTCGAAATCTCATTGGTGTGACGAGCCATTAACTTCTGAGTTCTTTATCAAGAGACTCGCCTCCTCCACTTATCTCGGCCGTCAACGTCTGGTCGTGCATTATTCGGAGTCGGTATACAAACGAGGCACATGACAGCCACGCGGGAACACACGCACGTCAAGTCTGCCTGCCTGCCGAGTCTCCGAAATGTCAGCCGTGAAATGACGAAACAGCCCGTCGTATAAGGTTTATATCATGCCTGTTTATTGCATCTTACACTGCAACTATGAAATTTCGTTTCTGAATTATCGTATATTTACGCAACAATGCTTTCATATTTGAGGAACAACTACAAGCATTCACAACAATTTGTGATAGGCCGCCTCAGTGATCTAGTGGCTAACGTCACAGACGCAGATAACAGACGTCCCAGCTTCGATACCTGGCTACGGCCTGGGTGTTTGTGAGTGTGTTACAAGTACCTTTATTGAGTTTACCAGACCTAAAGACCTCGTTAGTTGGTGTGACTATAAACCGAATTAAAATTAAAATAAATTCTGATACTAGATAATTATAAATTCAAATATTTATCAAGCAATGAATATTTTTTTTAAATTAAACAAATCGATGTCTTTGTACAGACTTTATTATATGAATTTACTCGTAACAACGTTTCGGCATGTTTTTATGCCTTCTTCAGGTTTTTTCCTTCCTGTAGAGGAAAAATGTACAGAAAATTAACCACAGGTAGAGAATTTTAAAAAAATATTTATCGTATTATCAAAACGGTAGATTCTAAGAAATTGTCAACTGTTACCCATCAATTTTTAATAAGAATTTAACGCAGAAATAATTTTTTTTAAAGTATTACACTTAAATAGAAAAGTGGTTTGTTGAAGTTCTTATATTAGGTATGACTCAAATGAATCGTTAATTATTATTTTCTGGATCCAAATGGGCACAGAACCAAGCAAAGTAACATAGAAAAGGGAAAAAATATATTTTTTGTTTCAACATAAACTCATTTTTAGATCGATAGACTTTTTTTGTATACTTTTTGTAAAGGTCGTTTTAACCTCTGCGGTCTGAATATTACGAATGATAAATAATGTTTTAAATTGAATAAAAAAATAAATTACATCCGTCTCCGCATTATTCTTATTGTTGGGTAACACTTTTTAAATTTTTGAATAAAAATCTATTCTTTTCATAAATTGAAATATTTTTCGACTATGTTCGATAGATTCTATGCCCTGTTTATTGTGTGAACCATGGAAACAGCCATCGGTCGGAGATACCATTTCTTTGTTGTAGACAAATCTTTTACCACCGAACCGCGTTTACAAGTTTGGAAACAGACAAAAATGCTCGGAAGCTAAAACTGATGAATAGGGTGCCTCAGGATACATTTAAAATAATAATGCCGAACTATCTCTTTAGATAAACACGGCCGTTCTTCCTTGGAATTTTCACTCAAACGTTGCAATAAGTCCGCATAATAATCGCAGAAGTTTGTTTATTTGTTTAATTTTTGTAAGTAAGTACTGAAAAATATTCCAAGAGAATTCGAAAAATGACGCCATGAGATTACTTTATTTCGAGGTCATTCTCTCTCCTCTTCCAGCCCATCGCTTTAGCTGTTCTATCGTTTCAGGTGTGAATAGATGGACTCATTTTTCATTCACGTTTATGTATCGGTGCAACAACCCTGATGTATTGCAGTAAAAAATCAATTAAACCTCGATTGGAACATCCTCGCGACTCTGATTTTGTTCCATTGATGGCAATTGCGGCACCCATCTTGCGCACAGCTTTCTCATGTTCAAATTTGCAATCAATATTTTGAAATTGCTAGCTTGTCTGCTACCCAGTGCACTTGAGTCGACGGTCAGCCAGTAACGTTTGTGGATTTTCTTCACAATTTTTGCGTGGTCACTTCATCTGGTCGACCACAGTAATGTTCGTCTTAGCAAGTCGCACGGTCTCATTTAAACTTTTCCACCCAACCAAGGTGTAGAATCCTCAGGGTCAAAATCTAACGTACATTTATACGCTAATTTTAGAAGTGTTTATTACCATAAATGTCCTTAAAATATGAGCCGCATTAAGATCGTGACTTTTTGTGAACAATTCTTAGGAGTAATTATTTTAATGCCAACATTAAACAAAATTTGCATTCAAACCACTGGTTAATATTAAATTGAATTTTTAATTATTGAGAAATTTTTTTAAAATGAATATTTGTAATATATGTAATATTTATTAAAATCCTCTTAATTTTGCTATTATTTAAACAATACAGCGTTCTTTGATATAAGCGTGCTTAAAATTGAAAAATTATTATATTGTAAGAAGTGGATTTTTGATAATTTTACTACCTCAGTTAATAGCGGCCACCTTTTAAAATTACAATCTTTTATTTTATTCAGAGTATGTATTTAGTTGTTATGAATAAAAATAATTATGAGTTAAAGATTAGTTCTTTCAGCATCGATATTCTACTGAATTGTATTTTAGTTTGAACATTTAGATATCCAAGAACCATATTTGTCACCGCAATATATCTGGATTCATAAGGGACCCTATAATAAAATTAACTAAGGGTTTTATCAAGTCTAATTCCAACTCTATGCACGAAATTAATCATAATACAATATTTGTATTTAACCTACATGTTAGATGCTTTAATTACTACTTAATGAATAAGTTAATTAAAAGTTACATTAATAGTTAATAAATAGCAGTTTAAAAAAATTAAAATCCATAACAGAACACATGCCTTCTAGTTAAGCTGGAATTTAATAGAAACAAACTCAGCGTTTCTTCTATATTTTTTGGACCTCTTAGAAACATTCCACACGCCAAATTTCTGATGAAATTACGTATAATGTATAATTTAGACGTTCTTATACAACTTTCATGGTCGAAATTGTTAAAATAATTTATTCTGCTTTCGGTCATATTTAATTATGAATAGTCAAATCTTGTTCAATTTCAGCATTTAAAATTATTTTTGATATTCCCATGTCTTTTAACAAAACGTTACAGTACAAAACTGTACCTATGAATCGAAATATTATTAAATAATTCCAGCGTTTACTTAGTATTAATTCTGCGAATAAACAAATTATATAATGCATAAATTATATTTCTCAGTGTCAGTTTTTGGGATTGTAGGGTGCGTCGTAGGATGGAAATAACTACATCAACAGTTTTGGAGAGCTGGCAACTGTATAAAAAATGTATTTATAAACAGGTTGAAATGAGTTCGCTACGTTGCAGCCATTCAAAATTAATTAACTTGGAGAGACTTGGGGGAGAGCGTGGGGTGGCGACGGGCGTGCAGTGGGCTACGTCAACCGTGACGGAGGGGGGACGCGATGCGACGCGACGCAGGGAACGCCGAATAATCCGCTGAGAAAGTGACGGCCTGCACAGGAATCCCACCTTTCTCACGTATCCCTACCCCAGATTAAGATTCTCGCTGACGACTGACGGCTGGCTCGTCGAAAAAAAAATCCTCTAAAAAGTTGCACCTGAACTGATTTCATATACTAGAAATCCGTTCACACATGCTTATTTTCTCCATTTCACAGCACTATATGTTACTAACCTATTTTTTCCTCTAAATTGTCTTAATTTTAACTAGTCGACGCTGTTTTCTTGACAATTCTGTAGCTCCGTGTATTGGTCGATTTGATTTAATCCTGGCAGGTAAAACTCAGATGTTCCCCCGATGCCTAAATTGCCAGCTTTGAGTCATAATGAGGGCCACAATCTCTTCAGTTATATACGCAATTCAAGTCATTTATTGAGATCAGTAGAGAGTGCTTTTCTTGCTTCAGTATAAAATTATGCAATGGTTTTGTCATATTCAAGAATGTAAAGTCATCAATGCACTTAGTTTCAGAAAAGATAATTAGTTAACATTAACATAAGTTTGAATAATAGATTGAACATACATTCGTGATGGTTATGTTGAAAAGTAATAAAAGTCTCCATTTTTAAAAAATACATTTTTTCTGGATTAATTTATCTCTTTAGTTATTGAAATTAAGGCTGAAGATATTCTGTAACAGGTCTATTAAAACGCTGTCTTTACTCAGATAATAATATTTTTAAAATAATTACGATTATGATCGACATTTTGATAATTAAATTTGACGTGGCTAAAATTAAGACTCATCGAAAGAATTTTTCAATGTAAAATTTTTTCGACGATTCATGGATGTATGTTGCCGTCCGTGCTTGGTGAGCACAAGAGCATGAACTTATGGAAATCCGAAGTTCGAAAAATGATCTGTGTAAAGCAGCACAGTCTGGAATCACAAACTAATCCATGAAGAAAACAGGAACTTTATTTTTTCGAGATACACGAAGGTTTGTATAATATTTTTGAACATTATATCATATAACCGTAAATTTAAACAAAGTTCCACGTTTATGTACCTATACATTTTAAAAATTGTAAAGTTTCGAATATATGTAGATAAATATGGCAATTTCCGAAAGCTCCTTCAGAATAAAATTTGGAAATCAAACTTGAAATATAATTGGTTTTATGAAGTGACTGATATAAATAAGGCTACTATATTATTGTTCAAGAACTGAAGAAATGCTTCAATCGAAGCTAAGCAAAGGCCGTATACCTCTCCCCTTTCCCAGGACTGGCACTTGGCTCCTGGTGCTCTAATCATCAGAGCTATCTGAGTCGTCACCTTGTTCGATTTCCAGTCCTGACGATACCTTTCCGTCCTCATCCTTGAATATTATTATTCTTAGACACATTTCTCAAGAAAGTATATAACTTAAGGCAGTTAAAAAAGTATGTCGAGCAAACGGTCATATGAATATCGCAGTAGTCGTTAGCAAATATCTCGGAGAGGTCAACTTGAAAATATTTATAGTAAAGATAAGTTGTCCGATATCGCGTTGAGGAATTATTAGTTGACAGTGTCGCGTCTTTAAGCATAGACTCATCCGGTCTGATGCTAGGCAACGAGTAATTTTGAACAGGAGAAGTGCGTGGCAACCACGGTAACCATGGAACGAATTATATAAAGCACAGAACACAAGCTCATTAAAGTCATCATAATGCAGTAGATTCAAATTTTAAATTATAAAATGTACATAATTGCTACATAAAACCCTGAGAGTAAGACTCGTGACTATAAAAGAACTAAGTTGCAATAGCTATCTATTAAGCGTTTAGAATCATATTTGGATTGTGAATAAATCAATACCTTTTAACAATGATAATTTTTTATAAATCTGAAAATGGTACAGTCTGTGAAGCTATAGTGACGTTGATCTACTTAGCTCAGGCCTGACGTTTAAATAGGCCATGCCTTAGTTTTGGAAATTATTTAATTTAACCTTTCCGATTGCGTTACCAAAGTACATTTCGTAGCCCAGCAAAAAAAAAGTAATATATTTTATAAACTCTCTTAAATGAAATGTTTATTTTATAGATAGTAAAATGTATAATAGATAGTTAGTTCTGGCTACTAGAAAGATATTATTTTCGGGAGCGATGTATTTCGCGAGAGCCACGATCAAATCAGGATCACTTCCACAAACAGAAACAACGTTGTCTCCAGCTAGTTAAATTGGCATTTAACGTTCATGATTATTTCATTTAGGACACTTTTAAGTAACGTAACTCGACCGTACCTGAAGACATTGCTGGAATTTTCAGCCGGAACATTGGCCGGTCTGAAATATAAACAATTGTTCTGTTTGTTGTCACGACTCTCGGCTAAAACGAACACTTTCACATTCATACTTCCACAACTATTCCCAGTTGCTACCCTATTAGAAAAATAAAATAATAAGAAATTTTCTTTAGTATATGAAGTTAATTATACTTGTTTTATGGATTCATAAATATAGAAGTAATTCTATCCACAATATGAATGGTTAAACCACGACATTACGACTAACCAAACTTCTGAATTTATATTTTATATTTTAAGTGACGTACCGGAACATACAAAATTTCTGCTGAATTATAAAATTGCCAGTTATAGGGTAGCATTAACATTACAACCCCCCTACATGCTTAGGAAATAAAAAAAGAGCAACGTACTGTTAATGAAACGTTTCCTATGTTGGCGCACAAGTGGCCGTCCCTCTTATAGGGTCTTAAGCCGGAAGTAAATTCTAAAGAACTTGTCATATTAAAGGTCCAACTCCTCCCTCGGATAGTTCGTTCAATTTCCAGCTGAGTAACGCAGCGGGAGGAGGTAATTGCTTACCTGAGCCCTACGTACTGAAATCCATTAGCTAATTTATCCTTCAATACGATCCGAATTCCTCTAAGAAGTTACATTATTATTCACATTGTTCTTGTGGTTCAGAAAGCTCACATTAAACAACCGTTCAGAGTTGAACGTGTAGGAAACTGGCGTCATTTTACATTTACTTTGTTTCATATTACTTGATCTATAGCATGTTGCACAGTTTTCATGAATAAAGGTGGAAACACGGTTGTTATTGCCCAAATTGTTTCCAAATGAGTTATAAAAGCCTCTTTATCAGGATTATTTTATTTAAATAATGAAACATATTACGTTTCGTCTCTCATTTCAGACTTCTTCAGGTATAAAAATTTAGCTGTTCAGTAACCTCACTCCGTGACTCATTCAACCGAAATGCCTTATTTAAATGGCAGATAAACTTTTTTTCTTTCAGTTTGTGACAAATATTTGAAGGACTTTGAAGAGGTTTCTATGTTGTGTACCTGTCTTACGTCTTCGATTGAATTTCACCGGTTTCATAAGTTTGTAATAAATTTCGTTTGATTTTTCAATTATAAGTGCAATTATATGGCTATCAATGTTTAAAAACTGATTTTCATCAACTCTCGCCTACAATATTCGCACGATGCGTTCACACAAGTTACATGATTTCAAAAGCAATCTTATGTCACAAATTACTTTCTTCATCTAAAATATAGCTGACTTTAAGATGAATAATTTTGTTAGGTCTTTGGTGATACTGAAATTATTTTGAATAAAGAAACAACACGCTTCCAATGGCTGAGTTAACAGAGAAGCAGATTAAAAGTAAACTTAATATATATTTATCATTATAATTATATTAAACTATTTGAACTATGCCTAACATATAATTTATTTAACCTAGTTACGTCAGCGATAACAACAGCTTTAGTGCTTAAGGAGTGAAATAACAATGCAAGAGCGATAAAGCTCCGTTTTTGTAACTATGTAGAAAAACAAAAAATATATGTAGTCGGGTCAATGTATTAGCAAATGAAAATTGCATACTGATTCTTGCTTCTGTGTTCATTCAGTTTTCAATTAACAATAAGTGTTTGTTGCTGCTTAAGATAGTTAGGAAAGCGCCATCTGACGATTCCCTGCCCCCGTTGGAATTGTTTTCCATTCTTGAAGCGAGACGATATTGGAGCGTCATGGTAGTTTGCACTCGGGGCTGTAACAGGATCGAACATTTGCCAGTTTGCTGGTCTTCGCGCATGCTCATTGAACATGGCGATAAATTGATTTCACGGTCATCAAAGCTCTGCCATCGCTCTGCAGATTTAACAGAGACTAAGTCTGTCGTCCCTGCTCTCCAATCGTATCAAAATAATTTTCCTCGGCCAGCCAATTCGAGTGAAAACTCACGATAGGGTATAAATTGCTCTGTCACGCACTGGGACATACCATAATACACATTATTGTTAGCCAAGTGACGTTACTTAACTTTTCAATGTAAATATTAGTAAGAATATTTATAGTACCGATATGGAATTAAAGAGAAGAGCTTATCTCTCGCGGTTTCAACTTTGAACCATTCAGAGATTACGTTACAAATATACTAGCAATCAGGATTGAAAGTCACCTAGTATCCTATTTTTTGGAAATATTTATTGTAAGTTTAAAGAACCGCATACTTATATGAATCAGTCACCGTTGTTTTACAGATCCTAGGATCTGGTAGGAGGATGGTGACTAGAATCTTGGAAGTACTTCCTTAATCAATTAGATCAATCGATCAAAACTTCAGGAATCAGAACGAAATTAATATCTAATATCCAAATGGTCCATTTATTAAAGGCTACGGAAGTTTTTTTTCTCTACTTAGACTTACTGGTCTAGATTTCTTTTTTATGATCGTCAACTATGGTTCCCAAGATAGAGTACAGTCAGGTCGAAAATACGTCCTGGCCGTTTCGTCTTCCATCTTTTTCTTAGTCTGCTGATTGAACAACAACGAGGCTTACTTTAGAAATTATTCTCCATGACTTTCTAAACAAAATGCTAGTTTAATATTCTTTACCGTCTTGATATAATAAGGATTTAAATATTAATATTACTGACCAGAAAGTTATAAGCAGAATATGGGAAGAGAGAACAATTTAAAGGACTTTGACCAAGAAAAGGGATAGGTTAAGAAGACCACATTTTGAGGCATGAAGGTCTTGGAATATTAACATTAAAGGGAAGTGTGTGGGGGTAAGAACAGAAGAGGGAGTCAAAGGATGGAATACGCTAAGTATATTAGGGAGGATGTGGCATCTGTATATGAATGAAAAGACTTGCGCAGTATAGATTGGCTTGGAGGGCTGCATCGGGCCAGTTTTAGGACTGCATACCTCAACAACAACAAATATTAATGACTTTGTACGAAGAAATACCATTAAAAGTACGTAATAATTATGCCCCTTCATTTACTGACATTCACGATTTTAATAATTCTTTATATATTATAAGAGATGCGTTTTAATAATCGGCCTTCTATAGACTCAACCGGTTCTTTTGGTAATATATGTAAAATTCATCAGAGCAATATGTTTGTTGCTTGTCAGCGCACTTTTTAATCAAATAAATGTTTTTAAATCGATAAATCTGTTAGCTGCTAGATTGTTATTAGAAATTTCATCTGTCCTGGCTGAGTTAATTTAGATCACATTACACCGTACTCGTTTTAAAGAGTGAAGCTGAAATTCAAAAAATCAATGTCAAGGGAAAATTCAATGTTAACTATGCATGTTGATTGAATAACTATGTATACTTTTTGTCCAACGCAATTGCTGCATGCAACACTCAAGGATTAAAACTTACTTACATTGATAAAAAATGGTGTTAATAATTTAGTGGAGAAAACAAATACAAATTTTATAAAAGACATTTTGGAAAAGGCTTTCACTTCAAGGGAACATGTAAATTACTCAAATGTATTTTATTACCGTTACGAACTTTTTATTGGCTTAGCCCCTTAATGACTTATTTATTTAGGCAATAACTACTTTTTTAAAATATTACAGAAAAAAACTAATTCTATAATTATGCCAGTTTGTGTTGAGCTTAAGGAAGCAGATTTTTCACCGTCTCATAATCAATTTCCAACAGCCGAGATAGTCTATAAATGTTCCTCGCCAAAATATTTTCCTTCGTTGAATTTTTTCAACAATGATGAGTAAGTCTGAAAAGACAGTGATTGTTCATTCTATTGTAAGAACACTCTACGTAAAATAAGTTGCAGAACAGCCAAATTTAACCTTAGCGATTCACTCCTTTCTAGTATTGGTTTGCATAAAAACGTATTCTAACTGCAGTTTGTAATAAAAGCTACAATATACGAATATGTGAACTAATCACTTCAAAATTCATCGCACGTATAGCTTTGATATCGGTATATAATTCGAGTATACTGTGGTGAATTTTCTGTGAAATACTGAAACGGATATTTTGTTGGCTATTTCAGAATAAATCCACATCAAGTTTATAGTTAACAGAAGTTGAATTCAGCATAACCTTAACAGAAATATTGATATTCTTCTTCTTTTTCTGCCATTGCTCTGTAGCCCATTCAGTGTCATCATACGTGACATTCTGAATTTGGAGTGATACGTGGTCAGCGTATCCATTCTCAAGCAGTCTTAATCCCAGTTTCCGTGACCACGAATATTTATATATTTAAATTAATTTTTCTTAATCAACCTTCTGCACCACGTAGACTGAAAACAGTTACCAGAACTTTTAAAATTCCCTACAAGTGCTACTATTTATTTGTACACGGGCGACACAAATGTATTTGATATGACTGGTAGCTTTTAATGCAATTTTATTTATTATTTGAAGATCATCCATTGTATCGGGGACATATTAGTAGATAAAGGTTTCATTCTTGTAGATCTGGGTTCATTTATAATGCTTTTGCAAGCTTTAGCACATCCACAAGTTATCCTAAACACGATTTGTTTTTTTAAGTAGTAGTTACAACTTTCAGTCTTTCAATGAACAGATAAACCTACACATTCCAAAATAATGTTCTTGTCACTTAATCGTTGATTTAGGGTTATTTAAATTAATTTAGTTTGCTTAAAGCATTTGTGTATTGAAAAAATAATGCCTCCTGTAGCTCACTTATTTTATATATTTTAACTGAATGTCAGAATTCAGAAATTTGAGTAATTCACGTCTTCTGAAACTCGATCTGCAGAGGCCACATTAATTTTTATTCCAAATTTCCATTGACTGTGATTCAATGTAACATTAATTGCTTGTAATAGATTCTGATTTTACTAAATTCTTTCCTCTCTATTATTTTCTAAATTAAACCTAGTATCCAATTTAAACGGACCCCGAACATCGATTAAAACGCTAATTTGTCTTAAGTGGCGTGTGTTCTTTCCAACAATGCATTATCCCTATGAATTTTCTGCGAAAATTTTCAGACCGCCTTCTATTAGTTCCGACAGTAGCGTGTGGTTTCAATTTTATTTTATCGGAATTGTATATTTCCAAAGGATTTTCGATTTACTGTGGTCTACTAATTATTGTTTCTATTAATAGGTGTGTTAATTTTGAAAGTAACACCAATTTTAATATTTTTTAATAGTTTAAGAACGAAACTAACATTAAGTATTTCGCCGTTTCGTTTGATCGCGTATTGATTTCATAGATTGTTTGTTTGAGAATTTTGTGTTGAGCATATAGCGGGAGTTCGGCTGGAAACGGAACACTCGCGGCTGCATGTGCGCACGGCGAAAGATGCGAAAAGGGAAGTAACGATTTGACAATTTTCGTGATGATTCGGATCATCTCCATCCATGCTCTTTCTGCGTATTTATTTTGTTTTTAAGTTAGCGCCGCTTAATTCGCAGCTTTACTCTCGTTATTGGTTTCACATTGCTAACAGTAACTTTAGTGACTGATTTCAAGTAAAAAGCAATTATAATCCTTTGCTAACTACCTATACGACGTACCCAAAAATTTTAATGTTCGTCATCAAAGAACTTTATATCATCCTACACTTGTCTAACACTATTTTCCAGTCTTAAAAGAAATAAAAGCGACAAAAATTGTCTCCAAAAACTCCACTACAGCCTTGGATTATGAGAAACGTTTTTCATGGCGTTTCTTCGCGTAGGGAATTTTAAACCCACTTGGTGGAAAATCCGAGCTGTAGGGGAAGAAGGGGAGAGGATCGTGGCACATTGTTTTCAAGAGATATTTAGCGAACATTCGCAGTGTCGCTACTGAACTTCCAGCAAGGTAACATTTCAGAGTATTAATTTAAGTGCCTTTGTTGAAACAATTCATCCCAGAAAAGAAACACCTTGCTATCCAAGTTCAAAAATGAGGACTTCTGTACCCACGTGATGCAATTTACACCCTACTAGAGAACCTCATCAAAACAAACTTACTCAATAGTGTAAAGAATCTTGTAACTAATGTATCACTTTTTGTAAACGAAGTGTCGCTACTAATCTGTGGATTGATGTGACGTTAATTAAATCTAAAAAATGGAAAAAAAACATTGAAATATAAAATTACTGACTATCACAAAGTGCGCTTTATATAATTTATTCATACCTTTGTTGTGGGTTATGCGAGAGATTTAGTCTTCTACTCTTAAAATAATAAGGAAAGGTTCACTCCTTCTGTTTATTCTATAAAAAAACTTTTCATTGTGCTGAAACACCGATTACACCAGCGATCATTGCAGTAAATGAAACTTGACGTCTCTCACCTAGCTCGGCGGCTGCCACTAACGCAATACTGGATTCAAATCAATAAAACGCGTGGCGTACATGCAGGACACATTAAACTCAGAAAATAATCTTGCGCCATAAATTATACGAGTAAAAGTTATTAATATTATTCTTTATTAAGGAGTCTTGGAGCACAGGCCATGCAATTTTCCTCAGGGATGCTGCAAAATATAAATAACCTTGAAACACTGGATTGGTGTCTCCTGAACTAACACTGACTTTACATGGCAGAACCACTTTAACAGTTTTCTTTAATTTATAGTTCGTATGGTTTTGAATTTCACTTAATTGTTATATGATTTTTTATTCCTCGTTCTGTCTATCCGTGGAATTTTAATTTTTTGTAATTGCAATTGAGGCAAAGTTTTTGCTCATTTAAAATTTTCTGTTTTTCTTTCATGGTGAAACCGGAGCTGTACTAATTTGTTTCACTTTATTTTAAACGGTCGTGTGTGAATCTCTGAGTGATAAATGCAAATGATTTGATACTACGTGTAACAGTTTATGTCTTCTCTTTTCCACTATATCCGTCTTTCTCTTCTGTTCCCGCACGACATTTTTGTAACTTTGAAGAATGAATACTTTAGCGCGAATGTGGTGCGATTTTAGGCTGGTAATGTTTTGTTTTTTTTCCTAATCTTTTTTGTGCTGCTGCGCTTTGGATCTCCCCTCCCCTGGCTAATTGAAGCGATGCTCCTGTATTGTAGAGGCAGTCCTGTGCAGCTATGTGGACCCCGCGCCTGCCAGCCAAGCCTTCAGGATCGTCCTACTGCAATCGCACGATCTCATTGCACAGGTTAGCCCTTTTAAAAACTCTTCTTCTGTTCGCTTCTCTTGGGAGTGCGGTTCTTTTGGAGCTGGGGAAAAACCTTTCTGTGCACTGAATTCATGAGCCCCAATTATTAATCCACATTCAATTTCACCCGAAGCTTCTAGTATTTAGCAAACTGAACCACCCATTTTAAGTCTCTACACACAAACTTTTTTCTCGTTTCTACATCAAACGATTAACACTTTTGTGATAAAAATTAATAGAGCGTGGTTGAAGGAGAGGAACCACAATTATTCCACATTCAATTCCACCCAAAGCTTCTAATATTAGCAAACTGAACCACCCATTTTAAGTCTCTACACATAAACTTTTTTCTCGTTTCTACATCAAACGATTAACACTTTTGTGATAAAAATTAATAGAGCGTGGTTGAAGGAGAGGAACCACAATTATTCCACATTCAATTCCACCCAAAGCTTCTAATATTTAGCAAACTGAACCACCCATTTTAAGTCTCTACACACAAACTTTTTTCTCATTTTTACATCGAACAATTTAAACTTTTGGGATAAAAATTAATAGAGCGTGGTTGAAAAAGAGAAACCACAATTATTTCCCCAGACATTTACAATTTTTAATCAGTGGGATTTAAATGCTTAATAAAATAAACGTGAGACAAACAAATAAAAATGAAATATTAATTATTATTCTTATGCAGTATACTCAAGTGATTTCTTTTTATGGAAATCGAGAAGGTAAACAGAACATTTTCATACCTTAAATAAATATTTAGGTAGCTTGCTCTAATCATGATCTGATCCTTATAACTGCTTACTGAAATATTACTGCCGTGGTCTCTGGGAATGTTAAATAATAATCTGTACTAGTGGTTAATGTATAAAAATCGTTATAGAACAAAATGCTGACTAGGACAATATGGTCACGAAAACAGGCTGTTACTAACAGTTTCATACTAATTGGAAAATTTGAGTAACAATAATGTTCTGCTCTTTTGTTACCATTGTGTGTTATTAGAATTCAGTGATAGTCAACATTTAAATCTAAGGGCTTACTAGTCGAGCAATTTTATTAGTGTAAATAATATATTCATCTCTAGCTAAAAGTAGACCAGTGTTGAGAAGTCAGCAGCTTGTAGTTGAAAGCTTAATATAGGTGAGATATTAACTTAAATAAAGTAACCGAAATAATCAGACTAATTATTATTAATAAAACCCAAAAATTGGCCAAATGTCAGAAGTTAATTAATTTTATTTCAAAACGTTCCCCCTCCCCATAACTTTTGGGATTCCTCGGTTCTTTTCACTGAAAATTTATATGCATATTTATTTTAAATTATTATTAATTTGTGTGCTTATTCAATTAAATAAACTTTTTATAGAAAGAACTGTGGAAGACCGTAAAGTTGAGGAACGAAACTTTTACAAATAATATTAATTTCATTTCTTATTTTTCGCCATTCTTTGAACTTTTTCAACTTAAATAGCTGAAGATTGTACCGGCGCTTTTTTTTTCATCAATGAAACCAAAACATTTGGAGGCAGGAATGAAATATCAAAACCTTTCCGTAAGATTAAGAATCTTTTTTCAGCATAAAATAGAATTAATAGCTTCGATTTTAGATACAAATCGTCTGCCCCTGCACTGATAAAAAGGAATAATATTGCTTGTGGTAAGTATCCAAACAATCGCGAATTCTACATAGAACTACACCTACAACATTTATTAGTAAATAATTATCGTTTTTCTTTTGTTCAAAACTAGAAATTTAAGAAATTGCCACGAATACTTCCGAAAATGTGCGAGGGTAGGAACTGAAATCTAGAACAAAATGTTGACTAGGACAATATGGTCACGAAAACAGGCTGTTACTAACAGTTTCATACTAATTGGAAAATTTGAGTAACAATAATGTTCTGCTCTTTTGTTACCATTATGTGTTCTTACAATTCAGTGATAGTCAACATTTAAATCTAAGGGCTTACTCGTCGAGCAATATAATTTAGTGCAAATAAACAATTCATCTCTACCATCGAAAAGAAAAGGTAACGAGTCCAGAAAACATGTTCACATCATACAACATAGTAACTGCTCAAAGTGTTATAATGATCAAAATTAGTGATAAGTGAATAACTGTGAATATATAAATTTCTGTCGAGTAGGTAAAATGCTTTGCTGTATGTATTAAAAGAGAGACCTGCGTCGAGTGCATATATGTTTCGCACTACAAACGCTCACTCCGAATACGGATGCCGTTAGAGCGTCCGTAAAACGTACAATGGATTGCTATGCTTCATTAACTACCGGTAAAATGCCTTTATAGCAGCGGAGCCATGAAATTATGTATGTATTATGTTAGGAGGAATAGATAAATGCAACGCGAATATACAGGCTCCGTGGCGTGTATGCGTTGCACATCCCTCCCTCCCTCCCACCCTACCGTCGTCCCCCCTCCCCCCTCCTCCGCCCTTGTCGCTGTCTCTTCAGCTTCCCCCTCCCATCCGCCGTTATTCCAACCCTAGTGTACGCGTAATTCTTGCTTTTATTCCTCCTACCGCGCAACTCAGGAAGAGTTCGCTCCGACAACAGCGTTCAATGCTTTGTGAAGTTTGCTGCTTGATTATAAACGCAAATCAGAGGCGCCTGAAACTGGAATCAAGGTTCATTCTTTAGAGTTTAATATTAATGTGGTATTTTTGAGCAGTTCTATAAGTACTATAGCAAAGGGGAAATGCATGTTCTCCCACTTTTAAAGGGTCTGAATCGTCACTTGAGAGTACACGTACCAACGTCCGGACAATTTGTTGTAATAATTTCTTACGCATTATGTAAGGATCCTTTTGAACATTTCACTGCTAGATCCATATTCAAACTATTATTCTCTCTATTCCTACCATCATCAACATGTTAATTAGTAACTAAGATCAGAACCCCACACTAGAATTCACAATTAGTCTTGAAGTTATCATTACAGAACTTAAACATACAATGGCATACTAGATTTATTACATGTGTTGGAGAAGATTAAATTGTAATTACTAACACATGTTCAATAAATTATAATGACGCAAGCCTAATACTCTCTGCAAATGAACCAGAATTATTACATTTCTCTTCCGTTAAATGGAAAATTGTATCTAAATACAAATAATCTTACATTTTAATACGTACTCTCTCGCAGTCACCCTCATGTAGTCTGTTAACCAAAAAAAAAAATCCTGCCTTCAGACAACAATTTTTTTCCGAATAATAAATATTTCAGATGTTTTTATAATTTAAATATGAAATATTACGAAGTTTCGTCTCTCATTTGAGACTTCTTCAGGTACTAAAAAAATTTTACAAATTGATTACATTTAATAATATGTTATGAAAATTTTTTAAAATAAAATACACGGTTTTTACAGTTACACAATTTAGCAGTACATGGAACCTTACTCCATGATTCAATCGGACATATTCAAACAATGGACTAAAACAATTAAGAGTCATAAATACAATTTCAGTTATTGGTATCAATTTTTACGTTGACACAATTAATGTTTTCCTTTATATGGAGCTTTTCGCTCATTATTCTCGAGAAATAAGTTTGTTCTTTATGAACATACAAAGAGGCTAATTAAATCATTTATTATATAGTTAATTGTCAGAATAATCTTTCGCACGTAGTTCTTGATATTCGAACAGGCAAACTGATTCCGATTTTTTTATAACTGAGGAATCATTTTCTTTAGAAATTACAAGGGATTGGGCCTACTTCTGATCCGAAATGGAACACGGCTAAGCAAATTGTTGTCGCGATTATAAAATAATATAGGTAAGGAGGTAATCAACATCAGAATAACGATCACAGTTCACAGACAAATAATTACGAATTGACTAAGTTTTGGAGCGTAGAGAAAATTACGCAGTAGGCCTATGATAGAAATGGTTCGATCGTATCGTGACCATTGACTTATAAAAAAATGTTCATTATGAGTTCAACTGCAGTAATTTTATTGGGTACTTTATTGTCAATAAGAGAAAAGATATATGTGAAGACAGAAGTGAATCAGAATCCAACTTTTCCGTCTTTAGCAATGCAGGTTTTAAAGGCAGTCAGAAAACCCCTGCGTACTATAGACGACTAGAGAAGACAGTCCAGTCTTTTGTTGTTCATTGTTCTACATTATGAACGACGTGAACGAATGACAATAAGTATAATTGTCCCTTCCGCACCGAGACTGTGAACAGGAACGCAGCGGACTGGTACTGTTTATATTATTTGAGTGTTCGAATCTGTGGTCCCCGATTGCTGGGGAGTATGTGATGTCTATGAGCAGTCCATCAAGTCAGCCATAAACGGAGCGTTTATTGGTTGTTTGCGCGTGCGCGGCCATCGATCGCCAGGTGGCGAGTTTCTTGAGCGGCCAATGGCGCTGCGGGAGGTGCGGCCCCGGCCAAGTAGGCGGGCAAAAGCCACGCCCACCCCTCCTTTCTTAAAGCGCACCTATTATTAGAGTTCGCTCTCCTGTTGAGCGGGATTACGACCGGATAATCACTTCTTAACGCAGGAATGTCAACAACATGCCGCCTGTGTCTAATTAGCATCGATTGCGGTCGCTGAAAATACCCACGTATTTATTGTAACGTTATTACTTAAGTAATAACCCCAGCTTCTTTACTATCCATCAACCTCCGCCAAAGGTGTTCAATTTGCAGATATACTACCAACATAAAGCTTTATCAAACAAGAACACTGTGTGTGGGAAATCTGTAATAAAAACGAAGAATGGCTCAGAAACAAATGTATTTATTTGTATATATAATCCATAAGTGCGTGACTTGACATGAAATGAACATATACTGTAGTCTTAAAAATAATATTTTATTTGTATATTAAATATGCTCACGTGGTACAAGGTGCAGATATCTGCTTTCCACATAGAAATTTGACATTACCGCATATAATTATTTCCATGGTAATGTCAATGGCCTTTACCAAATCATATACTTTCTTATCAATAAACGGTCTGTAATAGTAAAAATTTATTGATTGTGAATCCACGTTATCAGACCTATGTTAGTGTAATACAAATAAATAAATCGAAGGAATAGTGATAGAATTTGCAGACGAATTTATACTCATCCTATGTATTTATAACAATTCGATTATAAGACCTCAAGAATACTACACGTAAACCTATAATTGTACTCATAAAGCCGAGCTGAAATTTTATAGTTTTTTTTAAACTTTATAAATTAGCAAAAACATAGTAAATTAGATTCATCTCATTCTATTTCGTTTAATCTTCTTTCGTTTTATTTATTTTCATTGAATCAATGATTAACGATAGGCTATTAGTAGTATCTTGTAATTAGTACGATTAAAATAAATTTTACGTGAACGTTTTCTTTGTTTATTTCAATGTCATAATTTAGCTCACGACTGGTCTACTCATATACGTTCCAGATTCGTATATGAAACGTTAAAAGAGAATTTCTTCTGCCGGCCTAATAGCATAGGACTTTTAATAAAAATAACTTTTGATCTGTAAGAAGGTTAAGAATAATTTTTATTAATTTACAACAGACGTTAAATTATAACTTTTACATTACGACTTTTGTCATACGCGTAGTTAATTCAGATATAAAAAATAGCATATTTCCATGTGCATCCGAACAATACGTTATCGCCCTTCACAAATCTATACAAAGCTCATAATGTCAAGTAGCCGTTAAGCCGGAGTTTCTTCCGGTAGTTCTTTGGCGAGTATGTTTTATCTCGACTCGCTAGTATAATCCGGGTCGCAAACAACCCTGCACACAGCCTTGGGCGCACGTTCCTCCCAGTTTAGTCAACACGACTCCACTTCCCCGCCAGCCGTAATTAATTTTGCTTCCACCACTACGAAAATAGGCACCGACCGAAATGAACGACCGCTGGGCCTGCAAATAACTCATTTTATCGTGTAATTTGATATTGGAAAATCCATCGGTTTTCTGCTATAATTTTGTTAATTCCGCACATGTTTTAACAATTTCAATCTCGCATCGGAAATGAACAATCGCCCGAGCGAATGGCGGAGGCGACACACGCCCGGTAAATTGTTTTCGCTGCTGAGCGATTTAATTTTTTTATAGTCTGTGATGTTGGAGGTGAATTAACAACGGATTGGAAGCTGCGAAAATCGCCCGCCAACCAAACCACGAGGCAGCGAAACGAGACGTACGCGGAGTGATATTTCAACTCTAATTCCTCAAAAATCAGGTCGGTTGAAACTTCACAGAGCTAGTGAACACATTACGTAATGTAATATTTTTCTGGTTTATAAGGAGACTGAATTTGGACCACTTTGAGACACATTTGAGAAAATATATTGTTTTCACCATTAATTAATTAATCTATAAAGTCGTGTAGTATCCTATATTTGAAAGCTGTCACATTAATTACTAAAACTTATACTGTTGTACAAGATCGGCCTCAGTTAATTTTATTTCACTTTGCTAAGTTCTGCATTTATATTTAAAATTATTAAAAATGATGACGGTTAAGATACTATTTTCAGCTTTTGTAGGTTTATTAATTTTAAAACCTCTCATCAGTGTACCATTCTTGGATGTTTGTATCGAGCAAAATTGTGTTTATATATCCTATAACGCCTTTACTATTTATCAGTTATTCTCAATCGCGATGGTTTGATATGGAATAACTTTTTGGTTCATAGTCACACCAATTTCTATGTTATTAACGACTGTACACGACTAGGGGAACTTATATGCATGTAGCGTATCATAGTATAGTTTCTCTAACAACACAAACGTCTATGCCCATGTCGTGATTCGAAGCCGGGACCTCTAAGGTGCGAGGAAGCGACGCTAACGGCTACAGTACAACGTCAAATGAAGTTGTACGTCACTGGAATGCACATTTGAGAAGTATTCATTTTTCCTTATTTGTATTACTTTTCCCTGTAATCATTTTATCCCCACATTTCAATTACATTTCACGGACTTTACTTATTAAGAACACCATCAAGTTGGGAAATGTTTGAACTTGGAGATTACACTGATCATTGCTTTTGCCTTTCTTTCCTTATTCTAAGATCTAAAGTCATAAAGGATCCATCTTCGACTTTTTCTTAAAGCATTTATTATATAATTATAAGCGTATGCTTCTGCAACATGTATGGTTTGAGACATTTGACCTGGGATTCCTAATCCGAATTGTGAGACCGATTCTGAAACTCAGTCATCTCAGGCAATTATCCATATCTTGAAATTAATCTAGTAAGTATTTTCATGATCCTATTTCAATATTTATCAGCTTATTTTTATTCGCGAACAACTTATTTGTGTATAAGGATGATTTTAAAATTATTTTCTACCTTTTTTTTTTGCAATTTGTAGATTAATTTTTGGTCCGTGTAATTTATATAATAAAACGTCAGATTTACACCTTAGTCTCACTCAGCACGGCATTATATTTCAAATCCAAAGATAAGTAGGTATTTTATCATCTCCGGTTTGACAGCATTGATTCCGGATAACAATAAAATTTCACATTCGGTTTCGCAGCAAGAGGCACAGCTCGCTCACGAAGCGAATCTGAAAGGCCTTTGCGCAGAAGCTCGTAATGGTCGATTAACCAGTCAATGGCAGCAGCGAGTATTGATTCGGAGCCCCCTCTGCGATTATTCTGTTTGAAGGAAACGGGGCAGGCCTCTCAAAGTGCGCGTAAGTCGCTCGCGATTGCTAAATCCCGCCAGCAACTGTAACAGCTTCTAATGGGCGCCCTTCTCTCTCTCTCACCCCACCCCCTCCCCCACCCCCTCCCCCACCCCCTCCCCCTCTCTCTCACTTTCTTACTGTCCACAAGCAGGAGGCTTTCTATGATATTCGTTTTTCCATTGTTTAAATAATTATTCTGCTAATAAAACTGTGTTCCAAGAAAGACCATAATTTAAGAGAGGTATAAGCTGGCGTTTTTAAAGTTAATACGCACTGTGAAATCCTATTTCGTCCTCAAAAATACCCCGTACATTTATCAGTAGAACTGTTTTATTAATTAGAAATTTTGAAATCATGCAAGACGATCACTAAAGTGAAAATTAGTACGAACGTCACCATAATAGATTTTCGTCTTCATTCTAGTGCCATTGATTCAAACCGGAGTTACGCGTTGAGATTAAAATTTAAACTCACTGAATTTCACGTTTAACGAGTAGAGATGAAATTGCTGTAAATTTAAAATTATTTGAAACCATGATTCGTTGTATGATGCAAGGAGTATTTCGTGTGAGCACTCAATTTTCTAATTTTGCCGTCCAATGGTTGAACTTTTCTCCATTTGATGTCTGAAGCGAGCAATTTGCGATCTAGAAGCTGTCTAGATTCACCTCATGTTGTGCCTCCCTACCTCCATGTGACATGATTAGTTCGGTATAAACTACAAACTATTGTCTCGTTAATTTCACCATTATTATATCAAACAGTGCAAGTTCAGTGGTTAACAAATCCCTTTATGGCGAGGACGTGGCAAGTAAAAGCTTTTCATCGCAATGTCAACTGTCTTTTTCAGTTTACTGGCAGCCAACGAAGCTCTCCCTGTCAGCAGGCAGGCTTAGTACACGTGAAAGAATTAAAGAACGGATCTCCATCCAGGCAGGGTGCCGGGGGCCGTGAAAAGGGGTCGCACCCTTTGCCTACAGCCTCTGGTGTGTTTTTCATAATGCTTCATTGTTTTAATAAAATGTATTACTCTCAAATTAAATAACATTTTCGTGTCAAAATGTTTTTAACTCCTCTCTTTTTATTTTATTTTTTCGTTTGCATTTTTTTACAACGCAAATGGAATAAACGTGCTAATAAAAACATTAATACTTTACGGTAATTCTAATAAAAACAAAATTTGGAAATTCGTTACGTGACGTTGTATTATACCTGACTGAAAAAAAAGACTCTCTTTAGGATATTAAGGAGAAAACGAAATCAAAATTTGATAACACACAAGTTTAATTGTACTATATAGTTTTGTTTCGAATCGCTTATAATCACGCACAAGTGGGAGAAAAATTATCAAAAAATTAGAAGACAATTTTAAAAAGGCAGTGTAATTTGGAACATAAATAAGAATAAAAAATTTACATCTAAATTAAGTGTCTAAAAGTAGTACACATCTAAAAGCGTTGGGTTTGTGGCGAAAAGAAACGTTACTTTATATTTAATTAATACTAGCTATGGGAAACTGTCGTTGATCGGCGAAACAATATTAATGATTTTCAATGCTAAGTGTTAGCATTCTTAACGTAATATTTCGGGAAAATATCTAACCTCCAGAAAGTAAAATAAGGATTATGACAATTCATTGAAAGATGTTGTGATGCTTTAGTTTTCCCTGTACAAACATATGTGTCGATAAATAGCCACAGTTTAGACCAATTTCAAACGTGTACTGCGTCGAGATCAAGTAATTTTTTTTCAAACTCAACAGCACATTGCGTTTTAAAATGAATAATTTAGTTTTGTTGTTCTTAAAAGCGGAATAGTCTTTTTTAAGGGCGGGTCGACGTTGAAGTTCTTTTTTCATTTAAATGGGTATATATGGGCATTTCAAATAAAAAAAGAATTTCGTTAATACTTCACACACAGCTTGTTTTATTCCATTTCAACATCGACCCGCCCTTATTGACAAAACCTATACAATCTTGGATATTTTTAACTGGATTGTTATTGTATAAGTGATGCAAGACGTTATTATGAAATAAATAGTCTTATACAGAATTAAACCCATACATTTTTACGGGATACAATTTCAGAAAAATTCATATTTAAGAACATATATATGTGTATTCACCAACTTTTTTCAATTGAGAACCAATCGACCTTGAAGCTGTTCCTTGAGTCAACCAATCAAATTCTTGCGGCATTGTCACATGTCACTGTCCACTCAGTTTAAGTAAGGGTTTTGTTGACAAGGAAATTAGTCGATATGGCAACGTCTGCCTATTCCTCTGTTCTCATTCGCTGCACACAAGATCGGCTCCCATTTTAAATGCTGTAGTTGAACAAGTGACTTCTAACGACAAGCTTCCGTTCGGTTTTTGGGATGGAAGTCGCTTAGAAGAAACTGCGTGGAATTGATAAGTAAATTGGCACAACATTGGAGGCAAGTTTTTCTTTTTCTGCAAAGAGTGTTAAAATGGAGTCTGTAGGTTTTGCCTGCTAAGCCAGCCAGTAGCTCTGCCGTATCCGTACAGCGCTGCGCCGTGCTTAGCCGCCAGCCCAATTAACCTAATGACTGCGACACTCTTTGTGAGGCTTGCACTTTGATGTTGACGTTGCTAATATGTTTCCTCTTCTCCCAGGGCACAAGCCTTTCCACCAATTAACGCGTTTTACACATTTGCGCCTCAGAAGATTCAGCGGTCGCTCTTATCCGGGGAAGTTATGAGTAAATATTTAGGCGTAATGAATGAGTAGTCAGAGGATAATTTACTAATAGACAATTGATTATAAACGAGTGTTCTCCTTATGTCGCGGGAGCAATTATTATAAAGCTGCAGATTTAACATCTGTTAAGCTCCTTCCTTTGGTGTAAACTTGACCGACTTCTCGAGTTCCACACTGGTAGCTCCAGTGAGCGAAAAGCTATAAAACAGTATATAAGAGAAAGTTTCGTCCCAAATATGGTAATAATCGATCTGAAATTCAAAAATTAATCCTTCTATCTACTTATAAAATCTAATCAATTATTACAAAATGTAAAGAATGGGATTGACCGCACCGCCGCTCTGTTATAAGCTCTGTAGTTTATTAACAGACGCGATGAACTCATAATAATAATACTCCAGAAAATGCCGATATTCTTTTGTTCTTATGTTTCTGGTGGTCTGGCACATCATATATTCCAGAAAAATGTTGGCTAAGTTCATTCCCAATGAAGGAGATCAGTGTGGTTGTTATGTGGAATGGCATCAGAAGACGTAGCTTTCAATTTCAAGCCTTTAAGGATGTTTTATGGACATTAATGAATTACCAAAGGAATAGCTAAACGAAAAATTAATTAAAAAACGAGAAACTAAATTTAATTACTTAGAATGTTTACATTAGTTAACGTGCGACACATTGCCGACGATTGGTCCTTACGAAGTTCTGTAAACGATTGCTAATAAAAGCTAAGGGCTACTTGGAAATAATTGGATCATCTCGTACATTTCCAGTGATTTTAAAAGAAAAACAAAACAACTTATTACCGGACTAAACAGCAAAAATCGGTGACGCATTACAGGATTCAAGATCAAACACGCTTTCAGATTTCATTCGAATAGGATGATATTAATTGCGAACTTTGGAACCACATAGCTGTCATTTAATTTTTTTTTACAAAAGCCTCTGTCTTCTGAATCAAGTTAAAGCTGTTTTCATTTTTTTTGTAAAGCGTGTTTACTCAAGTAATCGCCGATTTGTTCTGAACAAGACAGAAACATTTATACTAAATTGGAAATTAATTGATGCTCAAATAAAATCATATAAGCGTATAAATGTAATTTATACTACAATTTGCGCTTTTAAGGAGACCATAAACTTCAGCTTATGATGTCGTGCTGTTATTAATCTTATATGGAAATAGTACATTACTGAGCAGCGTCTACCAGCATATCTACGTCAATGCTTTTAAACTTAGTTAATATTAAGTCTTACGATTTTATTTAACTTAGGCAGCAATTTTGTAAGATTATTCTCCAGCTAATGTAAGGAATGGATGTCAAAAAATGAATTATTTCCTTTTTATATAAAATTCCGTTTTGAGTAGGTTCGTATTGCTACTACATCTCAAGGGCTTATCAATTCTCTTTTCTCTCGTTATTTATTGGGTCACCAGCATGGTTCTTAACTATAGATAGACCCGGTATGTGGTGCTGTTGTCGAACTCCAGAATTTTGATTTTAAATTACAGACCATTTTTTTAAAATATCCTTCTGGATTTCTCACATGGAACATAAAGAACTGCTTACGCACCAATACATGCTCAAGTTTATTGCGTCGTAGCTTGGTATTATTTTAACATTTCGATTTCAGATTCCTGAGTTCTCATATATTCCGTTTATTGTAATTACGTTCAAACTGAGTGAATTATTCATCAATTCAGTCCACATTGAACAAAGGAATTGTATTTGAAAAAATATTTTGTGCAAATGTGAATGGTTAATTATTTGAATTACGATTTATATTTTCTTTCGGCGGCATTCCAACTAACCTCCTAAATAAAACTTTTTTTCGAGTGTATATTTGTGCTATTTCGATGATAGGGGGCGTGAAAAGGTAAATTTCCAAAAAAACGTGACGATGTATCTGATGTGTTGACGAAGAGATTACTGTCAAATTAAATACTGCAGCAGGATGATTACCGGGCAACGCTGGGCACTCAACTAGTTTTGTATATTCTTAACGTTCCGTAGATATAAATAATCGAACGAACTTACATTTTGGTTCTCCTTACAGTTGTTTTCCGAATCATTTGTAGTATAACGAACAAGGACGTACAAACAATTGTGCTTTTACGAATATTGTTTATATTATTGTTGTTGTGGTATTCAGTTCTAAAACTGGTCCATTCAACCCTCCATGCTAACCTATCTTGATCAAGACTTTTCATTTCATCATCAATAGCTCCTCAAACGGCTTAGCGTATTCCATCATTTCCCACACTTTTCTGATCTTACCCCACAGACTTCCCCCTAATGCTAATTTTACAAAACCCTCATGTCTTAAAACGTGGCCAATTAATCTATCCATTCTCTTGGTCAACGTCCTCCATATTGCTCGCTCTTCCCCTATATTGTTAAGAACTTCCTCGTTAGTTATTCTATCCACCCATCTGATTTTGATCATTCTTTTGTAGCACCACATTTCAAGGGCTTCTATTCATTTCCTTTCCGCAACTCCTATAGTCCACGTTTCGCACCCATACAACGCCACGCTTTATATGAACATTTTTAGCAACGATTTCCTAATATTAACACTTATATTACCCGTAAGTAAATTCCTCTTTTTCGCGAAAGCCTTGTTTGCTTGAGTTATCCTACACCTTATGTATACTATACTTCTACCATCCCTAGTTATTAAGCTATCCAAGTAGCAATATTCCTTAACTTCCTTCAAAATGTCCTCTCCCAATTTAACACCCTTTGTTATTCCACTGTTTACGACACTAGACTCCATTACCTTGGTTTTTCCTTCTATTAATCCTCATATTGAACTCTTTCTCCCGGACCATGTTCATGCCATCTTTTGTGGTTTCCAAGTTATTTTTTGACTCCTCTAATACTACAATATCGACGGCAAAGCGTAGGGTTTTTATTTTTTCTCCTTGTAGTATGATTATTTTTCCATATTCCATTTTAACATTCTTCATTGCCTGTTCTATGGCATGGGCGAAAGACTGCATCTTTGTCTTACTCCCTTCTTGATTTCTGCTTTTTTTACTTGATCTTCTATTATAATTACTGCTGACTGCCTTCTATAGAGGTTATGTAGATGTGTATAAAAGCAAAGATGTTGTTCCTCGCACAAACTGTATAATTGTTATCTGTTAAATATGGTCTGGAAGTCTGTTGACAGCGGATCGCTGATACTCAGCGGAAATTTATTTTGTCCAGGTTGCGGTGTATAAGTGAATGTATGTAGTTAGTGCATTAATTTGAGTGAGTGTGAGTGAATACAAGTAGGTAAAGAAAAATATACGAATTGAGAAAGGTTTAGTTAATGCAACCGTTTCATCTTTGAAGTAGAATTTAATTGCGTTCAACCGGGAAGTTCCTAATAGTTCTATTTCCCGTTGGCTTAGCAAATGAAACCACGTCCTAATTTGCAGGAGAATCATTTGAATGATGTTTTACGTAGGTGGCCATCTGATCCGAGGCGTGTGGAGCATGCGCCGCCTGGCTGTTTGCTTTGCTGGTCTTGTAATGGCGCGCGCTGCTCCGGGCTCGGTTAGCCACGCGGTATTTTATCAGCCCCCTTCAATCACAAACTCCTTGCCTCCCCTCGCAACTTCGGCGACTAATAACATCCCTCGGGTCCCTGCCCTAATCCCGCGTATCTTCTTATTGTACGCTGTGGCTAATAGAAAACCTCGCCCAGCACTCAGATTGTATCGCCTTGTAACGCTATACCCTCGACAGCCCTTCCGTGCATTTCAGGCTCTCGGCTTCCACGCTCGAAACCACAAAGACGTCACACCTAGCGACAGGGACATACTCAATAACAATTTGCGGGCCGATTCATGCCATTAACACCGGCATACCATGCGAATCTCTTCAACAATATACAGTTTTCCATTTTATAACGAGAACAATGTTCCTGCAATTTATTTAATGAGTTGCTGGATTCGAAATATAAAAATAATGACAATAACATGTTTTAAATCTCAACGACGCCACTATCTTTTCAATCACCAACACATCAAATAATAATAAGTTAATCTGACATTTACAATTCAATAAATTGACATAAAAACCGGCCGATCTTTCAGACAAAGCCTTATTTTCAACATAAACAACGAAATAATTACGTAGTTAAGACGTTTCTTCAACTGTTTTGGGACATAATCAGGTAATTTACAAAAGTAAAGACTCCTAAATAAATTTATCCGTGTGATGTTAACTGTGAAAATATATATCAGTCACATGATGCAGACTATGGCAACAAAATTAATGTTTGGGCCTTTTATTTTAACATAATATATGGTAGAATGCATACGTTAAAAACTGTATGTTTATATAATTAGTACTTCAAAAAAGTTATTTAAAATCAGTAAATTTCAAAAAATTATATTTTATTATAGAACATTTTCATTACTAAAAATGTGTTCGTATAGAATTTAGTATTGTTTGGCTGTGAAAAGTGGACGCTAGGAGTTGGAGAAAGAAAAAAGAATAAAAGCTTTTGAAATGGGGGGGTTATAAAATAATTCTGAAAAAGAGATTGGTGGATAGAGTGACTAAACAGGAAATTCTAAACAGAATAACGGAAGGGAGAACAATTTGTAGGACTTTGTCCAAGGGAAGGGATTGATTAACGGACCACGTTTTGAGACACGAGGTTATAGTAAAATTAACATTAGAGAGTACAGAAGAGGAAGGATGAGGGCGAAATACACTTAGCACATTAGGGGGAATGTGCGAAGCGGTAGTTATGTCGAAATGAAAAGGCCTGCGCAAAATAGGTTAGCATGGACGTTTGCGTCAGACCAGTCTAAGAACTGACCTCTACAACAACAATTTGCATTTATAATTTATTATCCAAATTTTGAATATAGTTAACATGATGAATCAAATTATTTAGATCTCTTTATTCATATGTATTTCCTGACGATGTCAAAAAGTAGTGGATGAAAAGTCATAATTATGTTTATGTGGAAAAATATAACTTTTTCTGACAAATAGACCATTTTGATGTTTATTTATGAATTATGAGAAATTTATTTTGAGACCTGAAAGATTTTCTTGAAACTTTAGTATTCTGAGATGCACATTAGTCATTTGAGGAAGTTTTAAATTTAGAAATAAACGGTTTACTTCTCATAGGTTTTTCCTTCTTTCAGATTTTCAACAGCTTATGTCAGTCTCCGTGTGATTTTCTTATTTTCTTAATAGTTTATTCCGTGAGTTACAGAATGGTGTAACTAAATCTCGAAAGACGGGTTTGAGGTATCCATTCAAATTCTTCTTGAAACCTTTGCATCAGGAATTACAGACTGGACTAAATATCTGAAACATTCTGGAGGATACTTATGAGGAGGAAAACTGGTTTCGAGCCAGGAAGGTGGAACAAGGAAGTTTGTCGCATTTCCTTTTGGTATTTTCGAGCAGTTAACTGCCTGGACGTGGCTACAATCCAGGAGCTACATTCAGAACGATCATATTTAACGAATCTCTAATGTTAAAAGACATTTTAAGTGTTTACCTTCAATTGCAGTCTTGAAAGCGTGCGAGCACACCAGTAAATCATCATAAGCAAAACCTTCAAGACAAGACATTTATAGTCTGTTGTATTAAATAGTGAATTTCCTACAGTTTTTTAAAGCATCATGGTTGATTTCTGGTGGGAAACCAATAGAAATTGAGAGGATTAAACCGTCAATGTGTTGAGCATAAATATGTAATAAATTATCTTGAAGAAGCGTGAGACTATAATAAGTAATATTTTTGTGAACTATCACCTCATGTTTTACTTTTATTGTTAAAATAAAACATTAATTCCATGCAGTAAATTAGAGAAGCAAGTAAATTTATTTTATAGTGATAACATCCACATTACATGGACTACGCCGTCATCTTCGTGACGTAAAATTTTAGTACTCCAGTAGTAAATGTCTTGAGCTTTTATCACAGAGAATGTTGTGGTTGATAACGACCGGACACCCAGAATGGAGGGAAGATCGGAGCTACAGCAATACTAATATGGCCTTGATTGCTTTCGGTGCAGTCTCGCCAATTAAATTCAAATTAACAAACATTTGATAAATTTGGTGTTAAAGTTAAACGTAACACGATTGGGTAAAAGTGAGGTACGTGCCAAATGCAAACTTATTGATTGTTTTTCCTTTACAGAAACGTTAAAACTTGAAAGATAAAGGAGATTATGCCCAGAATCCTATTTTCATTACCCAGGTTGTAAGAAGAAAAGAATAAACAAATTGTTGCACATGATTGGATGGATTGCCATATTAGAAATAAATATATATTTAAAATTAAATAACTGTAGTGAAGCGGTCTCTTAATAGTCCATTATTACGGGGTTTAAGTATAGTTGTTGTTGAATACCTTGAAAAGTATACACCAGTCTTATTAATAATATTTAATAATTTTTCCAGGTTTTCCATTGTCGTGAGCAAGAGAGCGAGGAGATTTAAATAGCGTCAATCGGTTTAAAAAATGAATAAACATTTCTAAGAGTAAAAACCCCTATCTACTTCTCGGATTAAGTATTTGCTTACTTCTCATACTAATATATTTATATATATAATCAAAACGTAAACACTGATTCAGTTGTGTAGGTAGTATACATTTTTTATGATGTTGAAAAGTGTGTGATATACACATACAACACATAAAAAACTTGAGGTTTAAATAAATTTTAAATGATAATGCAATATAATATCAAAAATAAGTCCGAGTTATATGAAAAGTGATGGATTTTTAGTTACAATGAATTAGGTCTGATATTTAAATATTTCCTCACCCTTTAAAGTAAAATAGTTTCGTTTTCCGCTATTTATTTAGATTATATTTTCTGCTTCAATCTGTTGATGTATCAATGTATACTTCATTTCACATTTATAAAATTTTTAAAACATTTTTGAAGAAATGTTGTGTATTGGGAGAAAAACTTCAGTTAACAAGAGATTTATTAAAAAAGTAGTACTTGCCTAAGTTATTTAATTTTATAAAGTTATAATTTCATCATAGATGTGTTGCTTTTTAAGATAGCCCGATAAGCTTAATTTTTATCAGTTAACTGAGTGAAATCCGTCTTTAAACTGCATTAGCACAAAAATAAAATTAACTCTGTCATCAACCTTCATATTTATATGACATTGCATGTGGAGAGCAAAGGACTCTTAAAAGGTTTTTTCATAATTTTAGGTACCTAGAATGCATTGTTCTTTAAATAAAAAGTTGATTAAGCTTACAAATTATTTCAGGTTAAACAGACCGAGGGGATCGATAAACTATCTTATACCCATAATTATATGAAATTCACTGTTTATGTGGGACAAAAAGAAATATTTCTGTATACAAATCGAAATCTGTGGAGAAATTTTGACCAAATTTTGTACTCACGTTTCGTATGATCCGGAATCGAACACTGTCTAAGTAAGAAATAACTAACATCCACAGGGGCGATATTTACATAATAAATATTTTTAATTCTTTCGTTCTCCTTGGCTCTACAGCCCATTGAGTGCCTGGATCTTCCGAGTCAACTGCGGACTGTCATCTTGCATAACACATTCCGAATTTGGAGTGACTCGTGGTCAGCGTATCAATCTTCAAAAAATAAATATTTTTAATGGTTAGTCATATTATTAGTATGTCTGTAAATTCGGCCTGCAAGTTTCCTCTCTCAGTTGTTCCGCCCCAGATTGATTTCGGGGCTCACCTTTTGGGATGCCTCGTACTCTCTGGTTTTCTCAAGGTTCTCACATGCCGAGGCACCTTTATCTGTTTTAGAACGTGTATGTACTGGGGTCTAAGACCTTGGGCATAGGGTACGAGTTGTCCGCTGATCCCGCAGGATCAGCCAGTCAGCTGCCTCCTGAAACTAGTGGAGAATCGGAGATAGGAATGCTGCGACCCCACTGAAAACTTAACTCCCGTCATTCGGAAGGGCGTGAGAATAGTACAGAAAAGGCCAAGCTATCTGATGCAGGTTATCTAGGATTTTCTGTGCATCTCTTTTAGGAGAAACACCGAGTGAGATTCTTAAAATATAGTCCGGGGGCCCTAGTCTTTTCTTGGCTACTTTGCTGTACCTTCCACACTCCTCCCTTTCAGTTCGCTTCCTATGCTCTTAAAGGGGGCTTTTGTGTTTTAGGATCATCCTTATGAAGTCTGTTACCCAAAAAAACAGTATTTCTCTCGATGTTATTAGTGTATAATTTAACCTAATTGAGCACTGGATGGGAATAAGAAAACCATTCTATTTAAATGCTGTATATGTTTCTGCGTTGAGTCCTGATGTTAAATAAGCAACTGAAGTTCTACTTCAGTCAATTTTTGGGAGGACCGGCCTAATATAATTAAATACTCAGATATTATAAAATAAAATGAACGACGACTTAAAATATTAGAAGTATTACTGTGTTAGTTAACTTAGTCCGCGTCTATGAATGATTCTCTTGCACCCTTACCGAGGATGTAATTAAATTTTTTTTTCATTTTTTTGTTCATCGCTAATTACACAAAAGGCTCGTTTCGGCACTTGAAACAACTATTTCCCATTAAAAATAATTTTTCCCTATATTAATTAGCCACAGTAAACAGAACTATAATTCAATTTTATTCCAAATTTATTTAACAGGAGCTTTCTAATTGCTATAGTCATCTACAAAATCAAAGTTTTTTAAACATTACATTTTTTGTATATAATGGAATTTGTTTAAAATTATGACAATATAAAACAAATTTGGTTTCTTCAATCATTTGATGTTAAAAATATTGTACATACCGTCATGTAATTTAGTAAATATATATTTAATTTCTAACTTTCTTCATGGTTTGTACGTGATTACAGACTGAGTAAATTTGAAATCAAAATTAAATTATAGTTTTGGCTATTGTGAGTGATTAACATAGGGAAAAAATATCATCATAGTAAATAGAAAAATCAGTTTTTTAACAAAATTTAATAAATTCCTTGAAAAAATCATCTATTTCCTTTGGTTAGGCAAGTTTTCTATCGGGATGCTCGATTTACAGTTAGGCTGAGGCTCTATAATGAAATTTTGGAGATTCTAGGAGCAGCTGACGTGTCCGAGTAGTTGCGAATGTGCCTAATTTGTACGGGGCGACGAGGATCGCACTTGTGCTTTAGCCTTGTTTAACATGGGGAATTGACGCAGAGGATGAGCGTAAGCTGGCACTAAGCTCCCATAAGCTGTACCACCGCCTTCCCTCTCGCACAGAAACAAATTCACTCGACTTCGGAAACCGCTACCAGTAGCTCTCCGTATCTGGGACAAACAATGGCGTGTTTTGGAGAAACGCTTCCTGTGAGTTTTCCCCACCACACCGGCGTGTTCCCGGAATTCCAGGCAAGGCCCTTCTATTGGGGAAGTGACAGGCCGTCTGCACCTCTGGGAGGGTCGAACAGGTACAGCGGTGCGGGAAAATATTTCTGGGCAATTAGGGTGTGTGAAGTAGGGCCGTCCGTCCGTCGCTGGACCACGTGTCTGAGCGGAGTGCCAGTGTAGCTCCGGCAGTGCTGCGTGGAGGATGCAACAGCGGCCCTGCTCGTGCTCCTTCCCGTGCCCGTGCTCGTGCAACACCCAGTAATGTAATCACGCAGCACACTCCATTCTCTGTAGTGATTGTGACGAGTGCATACATTTTACCATCCTTTGTGTGAAGCTCACTATCGGACAGTTGTTGTACATCACACGAAAAATTTCTTCACTGACGTACATTCCTCTTCATATCAAAATTAACTCCGCGAGACAACGATTTGTGAATTGACTGTACGGTGGCATTTAACAGCTGGGGGATTAAATTCTTTCACAGTGTATTGACCACATGCAAGAATTCATTGACTACATGTAGGTATTTACTGCGATAGGAGATTGTTGTTTCGAACCAACTCCTTGGAAATAATGTTACATTAGTCTATATATATTATAGTGATTCAGACAGGTGCAAATGTTTACGGTTGTGTTTGTGTGTGAAACAGCGAGTTATCACTATACATGTATGATAACTAGTCTAATATTTTCTATTATAATAATTTTAAACGTGGTCAACGTGTGGATTAATTTGTAGAAATTACTCACCAGTTGTTGCAATACTACGTTTTAAATCTCATAGCAGTAAATCAATGCACGGAATAAAGTTCTGTATGGAATTGATCCGGCAAGTATGTGTTGCAAATTGTTCGTAAACAGAGTCCACTATGTACTCAATTGTTAGGACTCGTAATTGTTCTGAGAAATCTCTCTGTGTTTCAAGTATCTAAATCGTACCGCTCGGTTTAAATAAAACTTTCAAATGAAGCCGTGTTTTTCTCTTTGAATTTACAGTTATTTATTTTCGTGCAGTTACCGGACAATTGTGAATGCGCTTTACGATTTGCCTAGTACCAGAGCACAAAAAAGATATAAAACTACATAGTTCACGATAGTAATTTTCAACAGGTACCGGTAATTATAGTATTTGTGAATTAAAGTGCGTGAGTGATACGCAAGAATGACCTGTAAGTTGTATAGGATGAAATGTTCCTTTCTTGATTGAAAATTGGTAGCCGTTTAATGTGCGAAGTCTTAATTCCTTTACCGATAATGCCACTTAAAAATACTTGTACTTTACACGGGATGTCAAGTAAGAATGTCGTCTTATTTTAAGATGTTGAAGCCAGTGCTTACTATTACCTCCTTCCGTAAAAATAATCACGTCAATTCCAGACTTTTGAGTGTCGAAATACTACCGTTGCGTTATTTTTCAACACATCGTCTTAATGTGTACCATTTATTGTATAAGCAGATTATAGAAACAAATTATAAATGTTTATGCCTTTTTATTGTTTACGTATACTTATTTTATTTTAAATAGAGTTAATAATCTGTGATTTATTTTCGCTGAGAAGAGTAAAATCGTTTTTTGACTGAAGGTTGCCTTGAAAACATCTATTGATTCATCCATAAATCATGTTTGATTATTTACTAGAGTCGTTTTCTTGGCGCACGTATAAATAAAATTGATATTAGGGGGAAATTTTAAACCCCGTGATTAGGTGAATCGAAAGTTAGGATAGAGAAACTTTCAGAGTTATACTGCAATTATTAGGTGTAAATAAATTTCGACGGGTTTTACCTGATAATACCTAACTTTTAGTGCGTATTTCTGTTATATTACTAAATCTTAATAACGGGAAATGCTCTAGTAAATGTAGTTTTTGCACATCACACACACTTCTCTGGCTGATTCTTGTTCAATTAAGCACGTGTAACATAAAATTGACTCATATTTTAACCGTTAAGAGAGTAGTAATCTATAATGATAAATGTCTCACGTCTGTTTAATGTATGAAGAGAATGAATGAAAACGACCTTTAACAGACAAAGGGTTTTATTAGATCTGCTTGTAAACCAACGTTTCGGTACTGATTTGTACCCTCTTTCCGTAAACAGGTTAACAAGCAGTTTTAGAATTGTTAATTTACTTTATTTATTGAGAATAGAATTTTAACCTTGAAGAGGGTACAAATGGGTACCGAAACCTCGGTTGGCATGAACATGTTATAAAATCCTTCTGTCTGTTAAAGGTCGTTTTCATTTATTCGATCAGTAATCTATAATGTTTTGCTCTCTCCCCGTCGTATAGTATCATATATAGGTCGAAGGCATGTCTTATATTTCAGTTAGCTTTCTTTCATACCTTGATTGTGGTTTTGAAAGCTTTTATTGCGTCAACGGACCTGCCTGAAGGTTAGTGCTGGATACGAGCACAATTTCTACCTGTAAAGGGTGACCAAGTTTGGGTGCTCCATTACTTTTGGTGCATGGACAAGAAAAACACCCTGACAATGGATGTTTCCGGAAATAAGTTAATTCTTGGAAATCCATTGCGAACGGGGGGAAACCGATACTACAGTTCCTGCAGAACGGAATTTACTGAGGAGAATTTTAGTTGAAAAATTCTCCGGTATATCGGTTCTATTACGCGAATAGACATGATTTCATTCAACATTTACGACAAATAGTGCATCAATGGGACGAGAATTAATCTGTTAAAATATTATTTTCCAGAGATTATACGAATGACTAGTAATGCACCTCCCGACTTATAAATTTCAATTCAATCTTATACACATTTCCGCGTGTTGCGTATCATACGCATAGACTTATCATTTAGCATACAGTTACTAGACTATTCTGACATAAATTTTTATAAAATGTTAATGTTATAACATGTGGAACAGATCTGTTTGTATTTCAATACATGCGTAAGCTTTGTTAAAAGCTAAAAGTAAAAGTCTTAATTATATATAATATGCAACTCAGTAACCGTTATTTCTAGGATAATTAACTGTTATTGCAATTGACTTTTAGAGATACTCCATGTTTCCGAAAGGGCAGAAAATTATTCAAATACAGTGACTCGTGTAATTCTATAGTTATATAGCTGTATAATAGTGCATGCTATTCACTATTTAGATGGAACATTGTAGCAATCTTCCTGCATCCTATTGTTTCCTTAATCGTACAGTTGGCTTCTGAAGCAGCCATTTTGAACCCTTTCATAGAAAAGCCTCCTCCCTCCCCTCATTCTCTCCCCGTAGCTGCGAGAGCTTAGCATCTGTCTTTGTGTGTGCAGGGAAATCCATGCTAGAACCGGGATTCGAATCAGGGAGCCCTGGTACGAGAACTCCGCACGCTGGGACGTCGAGCATCAGGAACAACCTATAGGGTAAGTCTCTAAATTCTTTTAATATGTATCGGTTTTGAATTGGTATTTACAAATATTAGAAATAAATTATAATATTATTACTGTATATTTTTTCAAGCATCTTGATCGTATCTGGGTGTCGCAGAATATAAATTGCATATTCTTTTTAGAAATACATTCAACGTCACCAACAATCAAAATAACAGAAAAATTGTTTCTCAAGGCTACTTCGGTCTTTTAATTGAAGTTCCTTCGTTTTAAATCTACGTAAATAACTGATCTGATGGTGCAAAAAATGCTTGATTCAGTTTGTGTGCATAAAAAATTGTCATGTCGTTGGCTTCAAACGATTTAATTCAGAACTCGTAAGTTTTAAGGAAAAGTTATTGGTTTTAGAACTAAGCAATAGTAGTAGATCGCACTTTATTCAGCCACCATCGCAGATTACATCATAAAATATTTATAAAACCGGTTATAATCACATGTAGTATACGTACGTGAAAATAAATGAAGGAAGGCAAAAAAACATCGAAATATATTTTGTTCCTGTTTTGGGATAATTTGGCCCATAATATTAATATGATGAATTTTTGTTTTTTCCAATATTCTCAATTTGTAATACGTTCTGTTTAATGGCGACGACACACAAATGTGGGATATTTTTCAATATTTTCAATTTAAATAATTAAGCAGCTGAGATTTTCTGAGAGGCGATTACGAAACTGCGGATCTATTTTTTCCCGTTATATAAAGGGCGAACCAAAGTGTTTAACTTGTGTAAAGCCAGTTTTACAAATTCTCTCAGAAACTGCTTGCACTTCTTAGAGTTTTCTACAATTTTTAGTGAGTAATCCTCTGCATTTCTTGTTATGAAAGTTAACTGAATACTCCTGTTAACAAGATCCCTTTGTTACACACGCATGTGTCGAGTTTGAGCTGTCTTTGTCTTATCTGGAAGGAATTGAAAATTCCGTGTCTAATATAATTGGTAAATATTGTTATGAGTGTTCTCCCGGATTACCGGTCCGAGGTGTTTGCCCGGCCATGGCTACCTGGAGGATTAACCCTGTAGCCTTGTATATTTTCTCTAAATGCACGCGTGAGTCGTTCTCCAGGCGTTATTGGATTTGCGGCGGCAATGTGTCCAGCTTTGTACTTTTATTGCTGAATTCCTGCTGGCGTTCTTGAATGGTCGCCCTTATACTTCTGGTGAATGCGTTTACCGTGAAAGAGTTGTTTATCGGTTCAACAAATTACTGCCCCTCAGAAAGTTGGGAATGAAATTTGTTGGTCCGGAGTGAAATGTAGTTTTCAAGCTTGGAGGCTTTGATAGGATAGGGTAATTTGCCAGGTAAAGTTTGTGCTTGTTAATTTACTTTTTCTTCTCTGAAATGTCAGTGCTACTACTCGGGGATCCGTACTTCAGGCGATTATTTATTGATGTAATAACCATCAACATCTTGTCTGCGCAGGATCCTGTCACTTTGAAATGTAATTTAGTTAAATGAAAGAAATTATAAAGTCGTGATAAACTAATATTTGATACTTACTATGTATGCTAAATTGAGTTTCGGAATTACTTTGTGCTGGATGAACGATTCGTTTTTTCGATCTTTCGTTTTTCAATTTCTGGTCGCTGATTTGTCATTTGGCCGTTTTGTCTTTATTTTTAACACCTTATAACTCTGTTGTTCTTATTTATTGTCGGATGTATTTTTTGCACTCTTATTGTCAGCCTACGATAGATAATATCATCAAATTATTTGATTTAAAGTGGTTCAAATGATTTTGTTTTCCTTGGTTAAAATGTCAAATTTTGTATTGGAGCGCACGTTAAACGTCTGATTCGCTCGTTTGCCCTACAATAGTATAAGATATTAGTGATCTTTACCAATATTATATATCGTGAACAGATTGATTATCTTGCCTTCTCTGTAGAACTTAATCTTATCTTATTGTATGTTAAACATCATCAAACGAATGTAAATGGTAAAGAGTTAATATTAATAATCATAAATCTCAACAATTAATCTCAGACTCGTTCTACATCTTGAAGTTATGCTTCCCTACGGGATCAATGAAATATGATTTAATATTAATCCTAAAAATGTACACATAAGTTAGCCATTGTATTCTTAAATTATTCCTTAAGGCATTAGTCAAATAATAAGTCAATAACATACATTATTTTTCTGAACACTGGTTTTAACTAATAACATTTATAAAATGTATAGAGACTGTAGTACTAGCTGAAAAATAATATGATTAATCCATAACAGTTAGAATTTTACGCAATTTTTTAAATTTATTTCTTATACTTTAATTTGAATTTTCTAATATAATTATTTTTCTAAACATAACATTCGATATACACCACGATTAGAAGTGAAAAAAAAATCGAGTTACTTCAGTATCATCGTAGCATATTTGTATGCCGGCTATGCATATTCTTATCAATGCAAATCAAACATAATCGCGTTTTTTACTATAAATGCAATTACAAATAATTAATGCGACTATGTGTATATGTTTAAGGAAATTATCTGGGAAATAATGAATAACATTAATTTCGATAACTATACGTTTTCATTTCACTCTAATATAGTTTCATGAATTAAACAATTCAACGTTTATCCAAACAATTGACAAGTATCAATATCAAGAATTAACGACTTGTAAACGAAGAGAATTATTAGGATATAATATGAAATATTTTACCTTCTAATCTCTTTATCTCGTACTTGGCTAGAATGAATGACCAGAGAAAAATGAAAATGAATGAACGCACACTTTTATGATATACCGACAATATTTTAGATAGTGAAATAATTGAAAGTGATCTCACTTTATGTGTATTCTATAACTGCTCACTTTCGTAAAAATCGGATATTTATGAAGCAGCTTGAAATAATTCATTAATTGACAGTGGCAAATTCTTGACAGCAGATGCATTCTATTGAACATAGTTTTTTGAATATTAAATGAGTTGTAAAAATACCTAACATTCGTTCCCACCATAGATTTATAATTGTAACAAAAAGTTAAAATTCAAACAAAGTTAAACAATCTTGAGTTAGTGTTTTCACGTTGAATCTTTGACAATGCCTTGATTTTATCATTTATGATCAGGTTCTTCGCCCAGATAATTCGATGGAACATTATGACTAAGGAATAACAAATTTAATGATTATTCTAAATGTTTTAAATTAAACACTATTAACGTAACACAACAGGCGTACTTCCTAATGATAGAAGTTACAATCAACATACTGTAAATATCGACCTTGAAACAGGCGACAGTGGAAAAAAGGGGTAAAACAGAACAAAGCTGAATCACAACCGGCTAGCCGTATTTCACCGAAATACGAGAGCAAATGAAATCCACAGAGATGGAAACTGCAAAAAATTAGCAGTGAAGATACATACAAATCTGATTACTGCATCTGTCGGACATTATTTCAGCTGATGGCACGAAAAAAAAGCGAACTGCTGCATGCCTAAAATCCCTGCAAATCGACACTCCCCTGGGTGAAGAGCCTTTGTATCCACAGTCGACGCGGAAAATATATTAAAAATATTTTCCTCTAAATTATATACCAAGGTGACTCGGTCAACGGTAACTGCGCGCTTTCTTGTTTAGAGTTTTTTTGTTTCATCCTGTAAAAAACAATGGCATAAAAACACGGACCTATTCAAAAACTTTTTAGTAAAATAAAACTGTAATTTTCTGAAAATTTATACAAATATTTAATCTTAGTATCTGAATTTAGAGAGTAAACGTAATAAACGTACACTTGTGAAGGGAGGTTTAAATTATATTTAGCTGCCGTGTGTATTTTACTATTAACATTAATTTAAGTCTTGGCTGTTATTAACAACCCATCCTCTTTAGTAAGGACTTGATAATATTTTTTATAGAGATAACAATTATTTGGAAGTAAAGGTTTAAGTGAAAAAAATTATTTGACGGTATGAACTATTGCGGAACGTAAGTACCGTGATTGAGGAAATTAAATATGTACCTATAAGTTTTCTTGTGATGATCCTTCATCACCTACAACATTTGTATTTGGGTGAATAACTTTACAATATTTTTCCCTGAAGTAGAATGTTGATGATGTACTTTTACTTCTATTTATAAAATTTCAGTTTAGCCAATTTATTTACAGTCCTCGTTCAAATTGCGTACATTACGCTTTCATGTTATTGAAATCGACGATTCTTTTCCCCTAGATTTACAAATTCAAAAGTTCAGTTCGATAGTTAAAATTTATAATAATTTACGATTGCCGTTTACCTCCGCTACAGGTCTTTCTATAAGACATTATCATACGAGCCCAGAGCCATTAGGAGTCGTGTGTCCGCATGATTGATTCACGTATACAGTGATCGTAGATTTTGGAACATGAGCCGAAAGTGGAATAGAATATCATGGCTTACGTCTATCTCCCATCTTGACAATCAGCTTCGCCAAATGATGTGGCTCCTTCTCCGACGCCTACTTCGCTCCTGTATTTAGCGTAGTCGTGTCAATTGTGTGTCAGTAACACCTCGGTGTACAGTGTTCGGGGAACTTGCTTCTATATTAAAAAGTGGGTTTCATTCTTTTCGGAAATATATGATGCCATTTTTTTTAAATGCCACATGTTTGTAAATATTACAAGATATGTACCAATAATCGATACTGACATAAGTTCCACTTATAAAATCCCCAGGATTTAAATACAACTATAAAGTATCTCATCGGTATTTGAACACCAAAATATAACCTGCACTCATGTAATTAGTTCCTTTTTATCAAAGCTTGTGATAATGTTCGATTCTAATTATCAAAAATACATTCTGTTTATATATATGTATATATAAACAGAATGTATTTTGATAATTAGAATCTAACATTATATATATATATATATATCAAAGGTTTTCCCGGTGTATTTGTTGCATTAGGAGCTTTTGGGCGTCCGACCGGGTGATAGCATAACATTGATAACGAAGACGGTGAACGCCCGATCGGAAGCTCAAGAGCTCCTAATGATATATATATATATATATATATATATATATATATATTTCTTTATAGTGTGATTCGAATTTCTGACATGTTCCACGAAATTTTTAACGCACTATTTACTTCCAATGAGCTCATCTAGTGTCCTAACATTCCCAAAAACTGTAGGGGTATATTTCTTTCAGTAACTTTCATTTTGTGGTCAATCGCATTTAGATTTCAGGCTCCAGGCTACTCACTTACCGGTCGTTTACTGATAATATTATTTGTATACTACTGAATTTATTAAATAATGTACTCTTTTACGAAATTATTCTATTGACCCAGAACGTCGTCTTCCTTTGTCGTATCGTTAACATTTTATTTTTTGTAATTGTTTGGCTACCATCTTTAAGAAAATTGAATTCAAATTTTTTCTTCTGAAATACAACGATGCCAGCAGTAAGTGAGGAGTGATGAAATTTTCACTGACAACTGAAACAAATAATCGCTCCATACTGAGTAACACAGTAAAAATGTTTATACAAAATTTAATCAAGTTTCCCACACTTTATTTAAGTAAGATAATCGACAATTCGGTTTAATTAGTACCTTCTTCATGTTTTTTAAATAATATTGTCAGAACGAGAAAAATTAAAATACCATTGTGTAACTGAGACACGCCTTTTATCAATAATTGTACACAAGTGTGAGATTAATTGAACTGAAGCAATTTATTAATAATTTCTCAATTTCCCTGCATCAGAATCATATATCATCAACATATTAAGGTCCTCATTTGGCCTGCTATTTATTACATCTTGTTGGATTTACGCCCGATCTGAAAGACAGGTGACATGAACGAAACTTTGTTTTCGTGTATGATGGTGCTTCCTTTCACCAAACAAAATCCATAGCAAAAATCTTGTCTGTCATGGCCAGAAGCCATACGAAGTGTAATGGGAAACTGTAAAGCGAAATTGGAGAAAAATCACCATTTTGTCGAAGGCGCAAGTCCTTCAAAATCTTATACAAATATGACACAGGTCACCCCTGTGGCCTGGTGGCTAGCTCGCATCACAGAGGACCTTGGTTCGATTCCTGGCAAGGGCCTGGGTGTTTGCGTGTTCAAGTACCCTGACTGAGTATACACAACGGGGAAATGAAAAATTAGGTACCTAAATAGCAAGTCGCTATTGACCTCGTTGTTGGTGCGACTATGAAAACAGAATTACAAAAATATGTATGGCACAATGATGACATCAAAGACTCTTTTCAAATAATTGTGCAAATATGCCGTAGTATATTTTAATATTGATACGTAATAAAGGCATGAACTCAAAGTACTAATTTTTAATGTTATTAAATTAATAATTATAATAAACACTTTCAGGAAACATTTAAGTATCAATAAATAGTAAAGTCAGAAAAAAAATTGATCTTTATTAACAGCAGTTCAGACAACGTTTCGTTCCTAATTTTGAAGCTCATCTGGCATGAATTAAACCAGAAATGCAAAAAAAAATATTTACAAAATAATATGTATAATATAACTATAAAAATTGTATTATACATATTATATTGTAAATATTTCTTTTGTATTTATAGCTTCATTCCCACTATGTGAGGTTATAAATTGGGAACGAAACGTTCGTGATAAATCTAAAACATAGAAGTACAACTATAAAATGATAATTGTATTATGCATATTATATTGTAAACATTTCTTTTGTATTTATAGCTTCATTCCCACTATGTGAGGTTCCAAATTGGGAACGAAACGTCTTGTTTTAACTGCTGTTTATAAAGATGATAATAATTTTTTTCTGTTTATTGATATCCAAACAGTCATATACATTGTAAAAAAATTAATTTTTCAGTGTGTTTATTAGTTTATTAATTTTCACACATCTGAATATCAAAGTTTTCCGTGTTTCCTGTCGACAATTTAACACTAAAGCTGCCGTGGCATAACTGAATGAAAACAGAACCGTCAAAATTTTGACCTGTTCCTAAAATATTTACCATAGTGGCCGTTGGTATTAGATTGTCTAGATGAGCCTCGGAAAACGTTCATATTTTGTGATGTCGTGGAAAATAGTTTTAGCTTTAGGATTTTTTAAGTTGTACAATGTAATAAAGCTTGATATAGAAATACGATAAATAAATATAAATCAGACAGGTTTTGCGAAGGTTAGGACACTGGACGAATTAGTGTAACGTGGGTTATGCCATCAGTCATTGGTGAGTGATTATTTTTTGTATTGATGGAGGGGTGAGGTACGGAGAGTAAAATTGATTTGTCCGGTGTGTGTGTTTTTCAGCAGCGGAGCCAGCGAGCTGGATCTGCCTCGATACATGGCGGGGTACCTCAAGTCCCCTGCCCCGTCGCAGTTCCACCCGCCTGTCCCGGGCCTCGCGGGTCCCTTCGGGCTCGCCTCCTCCCTGGACGCCGTGCACCCCGCCGTCGCCTTCCCGCAAGGTAAGCCTTTTCTCTACTCCCCGTGGCGACGCTTCTATCACCCCATACTCGACGACCGTTCAATAAGTATTCCCATTAGGTCACTTAACATTTCCTTTTCCGGCCGTCACTGGAATTTATTGTATGTTACGCTAACTCACCATATTGACGACAAGCATCTCCGTCAATAAATTAAAAAAAAATAGGAAAGTACGAAAATGATTGGCATCGCTTAAGGGACACAGGGACTGATATTTTGGCCAATATATATAAAAAATATAGATTTTCTAATATTTTCATATTAAAATGCCTATAAATTCAGCACACTGAAAACTGAAGCTATCAAACGAAAGAAGGTGTAACATTTCTGCAGGACAATTTTTAATTAACGTGTTTGATTCTAAATTAATAAATAATTACTTTTGTCAGAAAAAAGTGATTTCTGGTACCAAAAACCTTCTATACGTCACAAATATTAAGATATTGTTTTGAACATAATCTACACGCTAATACATTCAAATAAAATCATTATAGTTTTCTAATTGTACAAGTAGTTTAGTTGTAAAGAACTTTCAAAGTGTTGAAATGTGTCAATTTTTAAGAGTAAAAAATTAATATCTCCCCCTAGATTTATTAAATTTAAAAATAATACTGATAATTGATAACAAATCTCTGCCCTACATATTAATGTAGAAAAAGCTAAAATGTATACAAGTACGTAACGCAAGGAACATGCGAAACTGCCAAATTTTTACAATATTTTTCAAAATAACTCAACAAGAAACAAGTTTACAAAAGCAAAGTTTTGTACATTGCTACAGATGTGTTGTTAACACACAGTTAAATTTTCAGCTCGGCAGTAGTACAGGAATTTCAAAATTCAGTCCTCGTGCCTTTTAATATGTATTTCAATATCCATCATGCTTCATTCGTCCGTTTGTATTCAGCTGAACTCGGTGTCACATATCGCTCGTTTGTCTAGTTTGATTAGCATATATTTGATCATACATTGACGCATTTTTTTTAATTATACATATGGATATATCAACGTTGAATGTACTATCGTGACGCGATGCCGTAATCACTATATGTTCAATTTTACCGATAGTTGAACTTATCACATTTCAGCGAAGTAAGTGAATAACACGGGAATATTAGACAAATAAATTTTAACAAATTTTTAGAACATACATAATCGTTTATTTGCATCTGAGGACATTACAAAGAATGGAACCGGACGTCGTGATATGTCCCTTGCTTTGTTATTCATTTATACAATTTTGCGTTCCATTATAAATATATTATTTATCCTTCGTAAATACGCTTTTACGTCTGTACTTACGTAATTTCGTGGAAAGTACATACACTCATAGCCTAGAACCAAGGGCTTGAAAATTTATAGTCAAATGTAATAGAAGGAGTAGGATGGTCGAAGTATATAATCAGAACCAACTTTTCGTGATTTTGGCACATGTACCCAAGTACAAGTCTTGTCCACTTCAATTCCTAACAGATCTCAGGGGATCCAAAATATTTTTCTGCCATAGTCTGCCTATTTGTCAATAGTCGGGAAGATTATCCTGTGTAGGTCACCTTCCCCGAGGACAATGCCATGAAGGTCTTTGGAGCACTTTCACCGATCGCTGTCTATTACTTTCATTGTATGAATATCACAATTGAAGCTTTTGAAAGTTTCCTATTCTTGTTTACTAAAACACCAAAAGCTTTAGAAAATGATGTCATACTCATCCTATTTAATTTTCTTAATACTGTTGATGTTTTGCGTGTCAATATTTTAAAATTGTACTGAAATTATAATTAAAGACTAACAGTCCTATGTGTACTTGAGAAAGAAAGTGTGTTTCAATTTACAAATCGAACGTCTACTTTCATCGTGATTAGGTGTTTTCATACATTTCTGAATTACCCTCACGGGTCTCGTAGTCCATGTTCAACGCTTACATATTTTTTTATTTCCAACTTTACTGCAGAATATTATTCACAGCCACATCTTAAAACTACGATTTAACACATTTATTCAGCAATTTTCCGTAACCTTTGGCGAATATTGACGTCCCGAGTATCAGAAATATTCGGATTATAATGACTCTGCTAAACATAATGAACCCATTCTAGCGCGGTTTTTATTTTGGTGGCAGCCAACATTTGCAATATTTTTTTAAAAACCAGAGCATAGGATTTGTTTTCCTACATATTGTGAAACACACGTTGGCACGCTCATTTCACTCTCTTGACTAGTGCAAACCTCGGATTGAAACTCGTCATTTGGTTCGTCCTTAGAATGTTACTTTCTCGTTATCCTTTTTAATATGTAAATATTAATACGAATAATTTGGAAATGCTTTTAGAATTAATTTCCTTTATGTTCAAAACGGTTATTCATTTTGAAATGGCTAGTAAATTTATTCAACAAATAACCTTTTTGCCTTTTATTTTATGCACAAGAGTATGTTTTTGATTCCGCATTACGTAATCGCGGAAGGGATTCGTCTGTGCTTTCATCCGTCTACGTAGCGAAATGCCGTATCACAAAGGTCAGGATTTCCATGAACATTTATTAGTAAGGACGTAATTACCTAATTGCAAGACTGAGCATATTACACAGTTATTTACATGCATAACATTGGAAACAACAATTTCGCGTTAAGGTTTATTTCATTACTCACAGGGCCTGGTCACGTGAAATTGAGAGGCAAAGGTTGTTGCAGATATTTCATACTTAATATTTATTTAGTCTATATAATGATTAATTTTAATAACTTATATCATAACTATTATCTTTTTGAGAAAAGGGGCAGAGGATCGTAATAGAACAGCATGGAAGACTAAAGAACTGTTAGGGAAAGAAGGCCCAAGATTAGAGGACGAGATCGTTAATGCTTGTACCAAAATTCTGAAATATAGGTTTTGAAATTCTGCCTCCTCAATTCTGCTCCTTCTGTTATATTCTCTAACAAAAACTTTAGGTATATTATTTTTTTATGAAATTGCTGCGTAAGAAGTGTATTTTCGGATCATTTTATTGCGTTTAAGTTTTTATTGTAACGTATATAGATAGCTGTTAGAAAATTGAATATATTACATGAAAACTTGGTAATTATTTTATAATGTAACTAAAAAAAATAGATACACATCCCCATGTTTTGGTAAGAGAAATTGTGAAGTGAAACTCTTGATTCTTTAGTGTCAGTACAGTGATGCCATTCAGTTCTTTTACAGTTTAGTGCATGCGTCTTGAGTTTTCTTGTCATGAAGTTACAGACTACTAGCTGGATGCCCGACAATTCCCGGGATATTAATATAACAAAATATTTTATTTAAGTTATGTTACTTTTTGTTTCTCGCGAACGTCGTCGTGGCCGTGCCGGCGCTGCTCGCAAACACGTGGCCTACGTAAGGGCCTAATGCTTTCTGTAGTAAGTTCTGTTCATCATTAGGATAGAACGGATATAAATAGTGTCGCAAAAGTAATTGACCCCGAGAAATATTTATTCGACTGAAATATTGGCCGATTTTGCATATTTAAAAATCTCTGCCCCCTTCTCCCCCGCCACTATGGGCGTCATACGCAGTCAGTACTAATTTCCGAGTCGCAAAGAACATGTGTGCGAAATTTATTTGAAATTTACCCAGGCGTTTAGGTTTGTAAGCAGAACAGACTCGTACAAAATATTAGCTGCTTTTACACATAAAAAATTAATTTCATTTACAAGTATCATATGTTCGGTCTGCTTAGGGCGAAATAAGCTGTGAATTCAAAGAATTTTTAATTTAGGTAAAAATAAATATCAAGTATTTATAAAATATACAAAAATGTTAATTTCTTGAGTGCGGCCCACATTATGCACCATTTAAAAGAGCCGCATTGTGTTGCTGACAGTCAATTTTATTGGTTGTTTTATTTTTCATTCCATATTCTATGACGATTAACTATCGGGAATTATAAAATTGTTAAGTTCATCTCGCAAACAACTTATTTGAAGCCACAATAAATTTTTTACGTATCTTTCAATTTATTTTTAAGTAACTTCGGACTTTTTCTCCTTCACATCTGTAACTGCATTATTTGAAAATGATTTTCTAATTCCTGGCTGTTCGATTCAATAGTAAACAGCCTCATTCCTTCTTCACTAAATATCTGGTTTTTATTAGCCGTCCCATAGAAATAATTATCATGTCTGCTAGGTTCTGGGCATTAATCAATTCTCAATAATTGCATCCCAAATTTTTCATTTAGACGATTGATACGTAATAGTTTTCTTGAGAAATAAAGGTTAATACCGATTAACATTTCTAAACCCAAGCTTTTATTTTTCTAAATGTTTTCTTTCCACGAAGCTACAGTAATGGGGCACTGCAGCGTGTGACTGAACAATGACAATTATCCAACAGTAGCCCTGTGATGAGGGGCGAAATTGCGAAGAGCAATTATCGGCGGGCGCAATAAGCTATGCGGATTTCTTGCATTGCGTTGCAGTGCGGAGCAGTTGGTAATTGAGAAATCCTATTACAGAGGGATTATTTCACTATCCCTGTAATCCAGTGTTATTGCTCCTGAACAATTGATAGATAGCTCGCATTCCTAGAGCGGCAGTTTACTCGTATACGAGGCAATTCACTGAGGCACTGCAAAGGCCGACGCCATTAGTTTCGTTGTAGATCAATTTAAGACAACGTCGAGTGTCAGTCTGCTGGTTTTAATATATTACAATATGTTGCGTAAACCATTGCGAGCGGAAATTTCTTGTTCAGAAAATTTATCATAAATTTGGTGATTTCACGGGTGTAATTAAACTTTAAATGTAAATAATTTGTCAGCCTTTTGTGATCAGATGATACAAAACAGTGGGGTATAGTGTAACTATTTTCATTGGAATTTTTTTATTCGTTCTAAAAACAAACGTTTCAGTACGTAAAAGAGTATTGATAAACCACGTTATAATATATTCCAAGGAGTGATTTATTATTATAAACTCTTCGAATATTCGGTTTAAGTGGTAAATAAAGTCTCCTCATCTTCCGTTTTCTTAAATTAATGTTATCTTTAGAGACGCAGTATTACAATTCATTTCCCTGCATTTTAGATTATTATAATATAAATTCAACATTTTTATTATTGAAGTTCATCTCAATTGAACTCATTGAGGAATCAAAACTTATAAGTCTGCATAAGTCTAAATGTAATTATAATAGAAAATATTATTAAAAAGTAGAACGAAAAGAAATATATTTCAAGACTTCTTTCTCCTCGGCCGTTTCCAGTGTTAAACCCTTAGATTTATTTTGATATACGCTTCAACATTTCTTCTGATACTTTATTTGGTGACAGAGTAGCATTGTAAGGTAAAATCTAAAATTACGTGCGTTCGTAATTCTTCTCTTCCTAAATTGCTTAACCGATTTTTATTCTTTTTTGTTTTTACTTTATGGGATCTGCTCAACCCGGTAGGTAGGAATGTTGTCAAGATCAAGAATTTTTGTTAATTTTCGGTCCAGTTGCTAACATAAACGAATTACCGGACGACACCGGACATCCAACAAATTATACAACTTGTAAATTATTTCCAGAGATTATTTTTACGAATGATTAATTATTTTCCCCAAAAATTATACGATTTTATGAATAACATTTAATATAACTTCAGATAAAATGATATCTTGAACATTTATTCTTCTGTCGTTTCTGTTAAAGAATTTCTATACATTCCCTACGTAATAAAATATTATCTACCCTATTATTTCTTTATCGTGATACGTGATTCTTCACTCCTAATCCCGGTTTTTTTTTGACACCGGGACCTGAGTCAATGACCGCTGTGATGCGATACAATTCGTACACCACAGCCAGTCGGCACTATCGCTCTTCTTTACAATTGAAGTACTTTTGATGTAATGTTTTACGACGGATATCAACGAACCACCGCAACGTAGCACGTTCCAGAAATTATGCTTAACTTTATATCCATTGCAAAATTAACTTATTTCAGATTCCTTACTGGCCCTTAACTCAATTTGTCTTTCGAATCAGGCGTTTGCGTGAGTTGACAGCAAATTTTGCCCTCCTTAGACTCATACGATGTATGTATGGGTTTCATTCAGACGCTGTTAGCTGTTTCCGCAGATCGGAGAATAGAGTCCGTTACCATTTTCCATGTGTTGTTACAGCCTGCTTAATTTTCTCAGTATTTTGTTGTTTTTTATATTTTGAGCTCTGTCTCACTTGATCCATTATGATGGTTGAATACGTTTCAAGGGTTATACTTTTACAGATCCTATGTGTTTAGCTTCAGATATGAGGAATAATAGCGTAACTGAAGGATTTTGGATACTTGTTTTTCTTTCTTTATGTGTGGGGCATCAGCCCAGTTAAGGCATAATTATCTTCCGGGATGATCGTTAGACTGTCGTCTTACATGTCACATTCTGGATTATTTGGTGTGATACGTGGTCAGTCGAATCTGCAGTTTTCTTGATCATGTCGAGTAGACCCATCCCTGCCCTTGCTGGGATTTGAACCTCTGTGATGTGAAGCGATGACGCTGACCACTGCAGGATGGTGGATTTTGGAGACACTAATCGATAACCTATCGAGATATGACTACAGTAACAGTTCTTTGGACTACCTGGTTTCGAGACCAGTCCACTAGGATTAGTTCGGCAAAAATTGTAAGAGAACCCTTATAAATGAATGGATGGATTGAAGAAGCCCCTTATTAATTTGTCTGGTGTCTTTGTTAGTTGCTGGCTAAAGCTATTGCCTTGGATGACCTTGCCCGAGGAATGCCGTCGGGCGTCGGATTATTGGCTTACGTGTGCGCGAAGCCGTGGAACGGCGAGGGGGTGCAACTGGAGCTGGTCGACCGATGCGACGCTCACGGGTTTCTCTCTCCCATCCGTCTCGCCCCACAACCCTTAGCTCGGAAACGGTCATTATTACCAATATCCTAACAGGAGGAAGCAATTGGACATAAACTGGCGGTTAAACGTACAGCAATTAATTGGTTCAAAACATTCGCTTCATCCCTTACCAAGTGATATTCAGAAATTGTCGGCTATCGCTCTATGTGAGTTAAAAATAAATGTAGGAAATAGCGTTCTGACTGCCTCTAACAGAAATTCAACGTATTCACATTTGACACTTTGTAGTTGCTTACGATTGATTATGACAACCAAAATCTGAAATGACAGTTTACAGGTTACGTTAAATTTACTTCTGGGATCACTAATTTACGAATCCATCATTTCATGTTTGCTACGGATATAAGCATTAAATATTAATTCAAAGTATATTAAAATTTGCTACCGTGGCTGGACCTAAGTATCTCTTTATGCATGCATGCTGTACGTTAAATTGCAATAATTTACATCAAAGAATTTAACACAGCATTTTACTTATGAAGTATGTACCTAGAAAATAATCATCTGTAAAGTATTTTACCTATCAATACCTGAACACTGAAGAGAAAAATTAACAAACGTTTACGTTCGAAAAAATTTGAAAAAACCTGTACACGATCCCCTCCCCCATTGCTCTAGCCTTCTTGGATAACTCATTCAATGCATTGATAGCAATTCTAGATCTATTACTGTAGTAACTACGGAGTCCTTTGGCTGATCGGACTTTGAGGATCTCGTAAAATGGCTCAAAAATAACTTACTAAATCAACGGCTGTTTAATGTTTTTAACTTTTTTTCTCTTTCGAGTTAAAATGCTACCACACGTCTTCCCAAGACCCTTCACTCGCGGAATTATTTAGGATTTGTAATGGGAAATGATATACCTGAACGCTGAAATATTTCACAGAAACTGAGGCAAAATGCGATCTAGCATTACCGTCAAACTCTGCGAAAGAATCATTCAGCGAAATGGCGTCCAATTATTTTTCATCCAACACTGCATTACATGCCTGTCTATCCGTTTCGTTTCCCTTCTTCGGAGTAAAGCCTTGTTTATATCTGTCTATAATTACTCAACAACGACCCTTTTCATCTGTTATGTACTTTGTCCTTACTCATAACATACAATATTTGATACGAAAGCTCTCGGAAAATAATTTACAAATTTATTATTCAAGTATTACAAAGTTGTTATGCTATTATTACAGATTTAATATGACTCCGTTTTAAATATTTGGTATTTATGTATTATAACTCCACAGGAGTTTCAGTCTCAAAGTACTTTAAAAGTCCAGTGCTATTTTTTAAATTTTAAAACGGAGAAGATTTTGTTGAAAACTAAGCCAAAATTATCTGCAAAACAAAGTCGTTATTGAAACAGATTATCCAACGTAAAAAGTCCTATGTATATAATTTGTCAACCTCTTAATATTTAATCAAATTTACCAATATTTACTAATAGTTTGTCAAATTTGCTCTCAATGTGGAATACATAGACTTCCTCAGAGTAAGGAGTCCAAAATGATAGTGTGTATCCTACGGATAATCGTGTAGGAGTAATTTAATACATACTTCAGGTCCATCTATTCTATTATCTCTCACGTTAGAACATTGTCCAAAATATCGTGAAAATTCATATGGTGAAGTTTAATCAATTATTCAAATTTAATATCTGGTTATCCGAAAGTGCGATATATAATTGAAATGTTAGTCATTGTTTCGTTAATTTCACTATTTGCTAAATAATTCAAAATCCTCATTTTTACTTGGAACTTAGCGTATACTGATCATCGATACAGCGCAGATTATGAAAATGTAGCACAGTGGGGCTCGTTTAAAAATGGTGTAAGCGTTTCAAGCATTGCGTATAGCGGACGTAATCAGCCTGATTGGTGAATAATCACAGGAGAGTATTAAAAAATTAGGTCCATGTGAATGGAAGCGATCTGAACAAGGATGATTATAATTTACAAATATTTCATATTTTTCTACGAATCGTTAAAAAATTTAATTTGAATGAATCTATATACACTGCTCATTGATTAAAGTTTATTTTATAAGACTAACGCAATTAATTACTTCATTTTACATTTGACGCTGCCGTAATATTGCATGGTATTCCATTATCTACAATTGGTGAATGGATAAATGAACGAAAAATCTAATGTTTCGAACAAATAAAATATCCCTGTTACCAGAACTGTTTGAAAACCTAACCCCCGTCTCTATCTTCAATTTTCTCATACTTCTTCCTATTGAAGTCAATGGAATTTCCAATATTCTTATCGAATTTCTTAACACAAAAAGTTAAAATAGAGTATATTGAAATTTGTAATCGTGGCTTGGCCTATGCGTGATCAAAGTATCTTTATGCATGCTGTACGTTAAATCGAAATAATTTACATAAAAGAATTTAACACAGCATTTTACTCGTGAAGTATGCACCTAGAAGATAATCTTCTGTAAAGTATTTTACCTATCAATACCTGAAAATTGAAAAGAAAAATTACCAAACGTTTAGGTTAGAAAAAAATTTGAAAGAACCTGTACACGATCCCCTCCCCCGTCGCTCTAGCCTTCCAGATTTTTATATTATTTTTGTTTGCTATTTGACAATTCAAGCTGTCTTACAATTTAGTGTTTACATTTTCTCACGGCCCAATTATTAGAACTGAATGAAAATAAAATAAACTTGTAAATTGTTTATATTTTGTAATGAATATAGTACAGTTGAAATTTATGGATCATAATTCATAATGTCATTGCACGAATGGAAAAATAAATTATTTTTGCGAAATAATAATTTTCTCGTTTATATTTTATTTTTAAAAAGTATTTCAAACTTACTCGTAAATAGACGATATTGCGTGTTACTGTGATGCTCTTAATGTGTGATTGAATATAATCTGCAAGGTTTCCGTGAAACTGGTAAGCGGTACACTATTTTATTTTCAATTGTGCTGTATTATTTCCCACGCCCTCTTCCAAAATTTGCGTAGTGAAGCGTGTAGAAAGTTGTTAGCCTAATGGACGGAGCGCGTGCCGGAAACGGACAACGTTTGTGCTGTTATTAACCGATGCTTATTAGGAGATGGGATTTAGCAGCAGGCCGTCTCCCTTAGCAAATAATAATCAACCGCCCCCACAGGAGTCTAAGCGGATCATAGCTCGTCGTAACAACTTCAAAGAGTTTCATTACATGTCGATGATACTGTGTTTACATAAATCGAAGTAACCTTGGCCATGGTCTCGTACAGTTACGTATGTGCGACACGCCGCAACTTTTGTGACCTAGTGCCACATTTCTTGCTCTCTGAAATGTAATTACCCTCCTTTTTAATAATCAAATAAAGGTATCAACGCCGTTCTCTGGATTAATCCCATTAACTTGATTCCATAAACTGAGCTCGTTACATTATATGAGTATGCGACTTCTGAATCAATTTAGATACTTGAATATTAACAGTTCTGTCACACGGTTATTAATTTATTCTGTCTATTACTTCTGTAAAGCATTTGCGTCACCTTACTGTACTTAACATATTCTATGCTTAATAATTAAGTGCTGATTGGAAATGTTTGCAAATTCCTCGCACGGGTCAAAAATCCAGTGTGGTGTTTGTTGGTTACACCATCAAAAATATTGTTGTACAATCAAACGAATAATAATAATAATAATAATAATAATAATAATAATAATAATAATAATGTATTTAATTTGAATAGAAATATAACTCAAATTAAGTTATAGTGGAAAACATATAGATTTACGATATCAATTTAATCATTAGCTCAGTCGGTAAAAGCAAAAATAATAATCTACGCAGCTTCTTAAAACCGAGGTAAATTGCCGTTACCGGATGTTGACGCCTGATGACGTCATTCTTCGTTTTTGTTAGTATGCCGGTTGTTCCTTTGCTGGGTCACGTCTTCATATTAAGATTCTCTAGTGCCTCTCCTTCAGATCAAATGTTGTCTCTTTATTTTCTGTACTCCCACCAAATGAATCTCCTTTCTCGAAACTAAATTTTATACATGTCGCCTTATTCTGCCACTGTTTCGTCCCTCCCTAGCGTCTCCTCCGGCAGCCTCTCTGCAACAACTTGTCCAATCTACAATCTACTCCAGGCCATCAACAATGTTGCAGACGGTGACGTTTTCCCGCCGACATTTCCCGCCTACTCGGCCCCACCAAGCCGTTCTCGTCTTCCGTCCTGTATACGTAAATAACAAAAACTAAATTATTTTTGCTTTACCCGACTGTAAGGGTCATGAATCACCACACCAGCAACACATATAACTGTGCAGAACCAAATAACTTGATGGCCGACAGCCGTTAATTATTATGTACCTGTTAGTAAAATAAACATTGTTGTTTTAAATGGCTTTTCGGCACCCGTGTAATAATTAAAATCGGAATAATAAACTTCAAAGGCCAATTTATTTTACTTAGAACGTTACAGGTTTGCATTAATTTGACTCTACTTCATCAAAGACATCTGCTAGAGTGATGTGAATTTCGGAACTGATCAAGAACTTGAAGCATTCGTTTACTCTCTTAAGGTACCTACAACATTTTTATCTTTTGCGGTACCGATAGTAGTGTTTACTGTGTCATGGTTTTTGGAGTATATTGAACTCTTTTAAGGAGTAATTTCGCCTCTGTACCAAAGAATTGAATGTATCGGCTATTCGACTTCATTTACCGTGCTCATTTCAGTCGATTAATATTTCGTCAACTTACATAAATGTAGGGAACGAGAAAATGTGAGAGTTAAAAAATGTGACGCTCTCGATGCCAGTTTTATGAGGTGTTAACCGAGGGACGCAGAGAATTTTCAGCTATAGTAGTAAACAAATTTGCTTGGTATTAAAAACTACACAGTTGGACATCCTACATTGGGAGACTATTGATTTTACTTGAACCGATAAAGTTAGTACGAAAATGGATGAAAATAATTAATACAGAACACATAAGAACGGAATTAATACAAAAATAGCCTGAACTGCTCTCAGCAACACCAATGTCGTTATACAGTCACCATGAATGTGAATACTTTTGCGCACCATTTCGAAAATACTTTGGAAAAATCAGGGTCTTTTGTGGATTTCACACCACACACATCATCATAGAGGTACGCGCAGGTCTTCTCTCGGGTGACTAAATTTTTGAAGAGGTCCAGTTGATCCGTTTCAAATGTATCTGGATGCTCTTGACGCACATACATTTACTTTCTCAGGTTATGGACAGAAATCGCCTAGTACATACTTTATAATAGATCGTTCAGCAATTATCCTTAGAGCAGCGTCATAAGACGTTCAATGCAGAAGCAACAACAGCAGCAACGTGATCTCTACCGCGTCAGTCTTCTCGAATCACTTCATCAGCATTTCCTTGATTGGTATCTGCGCGTATCACCTCCGTTACCAAACTTCTTCACCCAAAGCCACACATTACCGATATCAATTACAGGGATTCCATGCACTTTCTTAAAGTAAGTGTGCATTTCTTTGGCTTACTACATTCTTTAGCAAAAATTCAATGGCTACTCTATTTTCGACCAGAAGATCCATTTTTATCATCAGTCATTTTAAGAAATAAAGCACCATAGAAAAGGCTACCTCTATATTCTATACACGTATCTGTAACAAAAATAAATATAGAGCGACGAAGGCATTACTTTTCGATCCACCGTCGTACAACAATTATTCACCAACATTTTATGATATAAAGAGAAATATCGGATCGTCCAACACAAGTGTTCAAGTTACAAACATCCAAAAATATAAGTCGGGACCATTCATAATAATTACGTCACTAGCGAACTATTATAGCACCAAATTATATTAATTACATCGATACATGTTTTTTTTACAAACTGCTTCACTCATCTGAAAAAACTGATAAATAGTTATATTTCTCTAGTTTCATTGAAATATATGCCGCATTAGTCATAAATGAATTGTAATAAAATAAAAATCTAGCACGACGCGTAGTGCCTTTCTTTGGAACATCTTCAGTTACAGGCATAATTTATTACAAATAATTTATTTCATTAAATTTAATAGAGAATTTCTAACTGTGCACATTGCTAACACTGCACACTATGCGTGGGCAATGAGTACACACAGTACTTTTATTTTATAAAAAATTATTTTGGCTAATTTGGCTGCTGCATTCATTTGATATTTAGAAATAATTGTTCAGTAGAATTGATGCCTCATTTGGAAACGTTTCAAATTTTGAAGGTTTCACGATTGCTTAGCCGCGAATACCTCAATTGATGTATTTTAATTTTGGTATCCAGCAGGTCAATCAATATTTCGGATGATTTCAAATCCCCTTTTTATGAAATTTAAAAGGCTAATGTTACGTTTTGCTGTAGTCAATATGATTTTATTCTTACATATTCCATAGTAAATTGAGTTAGGTAATTAATTTCAAGGAGAAGAAATAAATACCTTACGCTTTGCCGACGATATTTTAGTATTAGGGGAATCAGAAGAAGACCTGAAAACTATAATAAATGGCACGAACGGAGTCCTGGAGAAAGAGTTGAATGTGAGGATTAATAGAGGGAAAGCCAAGGTAATGGAGTGGGAAACAGAGCAAGAGTTATTTTGACGGTTGTTAAGGAATTCTGCTACTTGGGAAGCGTAATAATTAGGGATGGTAGAAGTACAGTAGACATAAAGAGTAGGATAGCACAGGCCAGGACGACTTTCGCGAAAAAGAGGAATTTACTTACTTGTTATATAAGTGTGAATATTAGGAAATCGTTGCTAAAAATATTCGTATGGAGCGTGGCGTTATATGGGTGCGAAACGCGGCGATAGGAGTTGGGGAAAGGAAAAGAATAGAAGCCTTTGAAATGTAGTGCTACAGGCGAATGCTGAAAATCAGATGGGTGGATAGAGTGAGTAACGACGAAGTTCTAAACAAAATTGGGAAAAAGCGAACAATATGGAGGACGTTGACCAAGAGAATAGATATATTAATAGTTCACGTTTTAAGGCTCGAGGATCTTGTAAAATTATCATTAGAGGAAAGTGTGTGGGGTAAGAACAGGAGAGGGAGGCGAATGATAGAATACAATAAGCAGATAAGGGAGGCTATTGATTGTGCTAGATATGAGGAAATGATAAGGCTTGCGCAGGATAGGTTAGGATGAAAGATTGCATCACACCTCTCTTAGGACTGAATACCACAACAGCAACAATTAATTGCACAATCTTTGGTGCTCTTGTAAAGTTTTAGTGTAGTTGCACGACGAGCTGTTGGCAGAATGGACATAACACGGCCGGACCACCGGGCACTAAGTAGTTTGGTCACCAAAGATCATAACGATCTTGCTGTGCACTGAACCGTATCAGTTTGTAGGGCATGAATACGCCGTTTCGGACATAACATACTGCCACCGAGGTCCTAAGTAAATCTTCGTGAGTCTGTGAAATGTGGATTTTCCGCGTGCCGAATTTGAGGGCGGTTTTGGTGTCGGCGGGAGGCCTCGTTGCGTGCAATCTTTGACGGCGGCTCACGCCTGTTGTCACTTGTTTGCCGGCGTGGAAACACAATTGTCAAGCCTCTCTTTGTGCCGTCCCAGGTATCAACGTCCACGCGGGGCGGAAAGGGCTGCTTCGCACCTGGCCAAATATCCGGCGAACCTTTCAGCAATGCGCACTTCTTCGGACAGCCAAATCAAACTTGGCAGAGACCTTTCGGAATGGTTGGTACCGTTTTCTGCACGAGTCTGCTGCCTTTGAAATTTCACCAGGACTGCTTTCGCAAGTTTGCAAAACATAAATTTGGTTAATTAACATCTCTAACTATTGGTATGAATAAAAATTGGATTCTTACTGCAATAAAATATTATGCCTCAGTAAATTAATGGAAATATTTAGGCGTGTTTGAGAATGCTGGCAATACTGCTTCAGATATCCAATATTGCACAAGAATAAATCACCCTTGAAGGCCTCATTTTAATAGTGGAACAATTCCACTTTTCCTTATTCATAGATACAGAACTGTAAACATACACGAGTGATTAAATTTCTGTGTTCGACGTAAAAGAAATGTTGAAGGACATAATTTTTTGCAAAATCTTGGCCATTTCATTCTACTAGTCTGATGAATTTCAATTTAGTTATTTGACTAAAGAAATGTGGGACAAGCTGTTAAAATGAAATATATTCAGCAATAGAGGTAAACCCCTGAAAGTGGATTTTTACATAAAGTTTTGAAATTTTTTTGAACATACAATAAAATAGACGTTTCGACCATCCATTGTGGCCCTTGTCAATAAACGAAATCAACTGAAGGTATAAACACAAAGAGCTTACAGTCAGAGAGTAGCCAGAAGATAAAAATTAACATGTTAATAAATTAATAACCCATCATATAATTTTTTTAGTTGCAAAGTGTCGTGTTTTATATTGAAAGTAAATTTATTGCATTTATTATAAAACGTTTATTATATAAATTCTTTCTTAAAACACATTTCCTTATCTAAAACAATAGCATTATAAAAGTTATGAGCGTTATTTTGTTCCAAACAATGCTTAGTAATTAGAGAGTGTTTATATGAAGGAAATTTTAAATTGGCTTTAATTACCGTAATTATAATTTAAAGTTCATCATTATTCGCCGTTTGTAGGCCGCTGAAATAACTGCGATGGACTGCGGTAATAAAGAAAGCATATCTTGCTCCTTCTGTACATGTAATTTTCTTTCATGTGGATATCTATAGCTCAGAAATAATCTACTTCATTCTTTCGTGATCTTAAATTGCATGTAAACATTTACGCTCACATTTGAACTCCAAATTTCCAAATGATTTCGGAGAAATTATTTTACAAGATTTTGTGGGGTATAACTTCCTTCTTTCGGAATATTTTCTCTATACATGTCTATCCTTCTTTCACCCTACTTTTCTACAATGTATATTAGTTTTTTTGTTTTCACAACTCTAGTAACATTGTCTGTTATTTCGCTATTTCTTATACAGTTATTCGAGGAATACTTTGCACCAGGGCAAGTATCTAAAATTAAAAAAAACAATTACGATTTATATAAGTGTCAGTGTGTGAAGAAAAATTTAAAAAATGAAATATGTATTCTCCATTGTTGTGTCAATATAACTTAAACCTGTGAACACCTTGTTTCCAGAGAGAAAACTCTCTAACACTTCAGTACTTCGAAAATTTGAATCATCAACCTCATCATAGTTGCTTGATGTCGCGAACAACTTATAACAAAATACTATTTCATAAAATGAACAATGAAGACAGCTCAGTGATTATGTGAAGTATCCTTAGTTTCAGAACGAACTAAGGGGTTAGCTCAGTCCCACAATTCGCTTTGCGCTGTCCTTGTCGATTAGTGTGTTACAAGCATTGAGTTGTTGTGGTCGTTTGTTTTCCCCTTTTCCTTTCAGTTCGTATTTATTCCTTTTATGGTCGCTCAGACGTCTGGAACGCGTGAACGAAAATGGTGATATACTCATACATAACCATTTCAGTTGAAGTACTTCAATGAACTCTAAAATAACTTTATTTCCCATACCTAATATTAAGTGTAAATAGATCAAAGGAATTAGTTTACGAGCAATAACATGCTTCCTAAGTACAAAGAATTAAAGGTTCTGAATGTAAATAATTGTCTGTAAAAGTGGCTATTTTACAAAGCATAAGTAAAAGTTTACATTTATAACTTTATCTTTGAAATATGCAATAGTTCTTCAATGTAGTGGTCTTTTTGTTATATGTTAAACTGATTTTTTTTGTTGAATGATATATATACAGAGTATTTTAGTTAATGATAACGTTTTGAAACAAAAAAATGACAGACAGTCGTTATGTTAAATTCGGTGAGCTGTGGTTTTAATTGATAATTGGCTCAACTTGTTCGAATGCGTTTACTTTGTTTGCTCGGCGTGTGACTATTGGCCTCGCAAATTAGGTGACAGTTAAGACGTAACGGCTGGCAGCCCCCGTGTGTGCTCTTCTATTAACACAGACAACGATTCGCACTCCCCCTGACCGTGAATCATTCATGGCACCGCCGTCGTTTGTTTTGGTCCCGCGCGCGTGTGTGATTCTTGCGGTTGCGGGGTTCGCGATAATCGCCGGGAGAAGATTCGCATTATCGCCACCCGGCGGCCGTGGGAATCTGCGCAGCCGCGATCTTTACGCTTAAAATGCGCCCTTGCCCCCCCCCCCTCCCAGTCAACCATCTCATCCCGTGCCGATCAATTGCAGAATCGCACTGTTAATAACACGTGCAAGCTACAGCACAAGGTGAATAAATTTCTGGCATAGTTGAAACTTCTCGCTCCTCCGCGTAACTCACATTGTTCCTGAAATATTAATTTTACACATATTTAACAGGAGGATCAATTACAATATTGGATAAGGTTTTTTCGGGATTCCAACCGGGTAGCGTCGTTCATTTGCCACAACGTTTCGATGGCTTGCACCGCCATCTTATTCAGGTGGTGCAAGCCATCGAAACGTTGTCGCAAATGAACGACGCTACCCGGTTGGAATCCCGAGAAAACTTTATCCAGCAGTTACACCGGGAAAACCTACGTTCCTTATTAATTACAATATTGTTCACTGCCTGCCACACTCAACTTATTTCGAATCGAACGCTGGTGGAATAACGAGATGTTTTATCCATGCAATCTAATTTAATATTGATCCGAAGAAATTGTCATGAGTGCACGAATACTTTATAGTGTGGAATAAAGGGACGTTGACCTTGGGTAAATAATGCCACGAGTAAAGCACCTATGCAACAGAATGTGAGGATTATGTCGCTGTGTCCGTTTCGTCGACAAAGCCTTTGTACGCGTCGACTCCGGAGCAAAAGACCGAAGAATGTTCCTCCGATGAATGCTACCGTATTACTACACCACACTTTTTTTCGTTCTACACTGGCAACGGAATTGTCAATCCTCATCCGCTCATTACTGTTGTTACTCTTCATTCTTTGGACCAGCTTTATTTCTGATCAACAGTTTCCTCTCTTGCTCCATGAAAATCAGGTTCGTGTACCGAAAAATTTATCTCAAGCTCCACTGAGTAATATTCAGTCTTACACATCTGCACTCGATTTAACTCGTTGCAGACGATTTGTGATTGTCGTTAACATGTAGTAACTACTATGTTCCTTATATTACCACAGTATTTTTATATATTATTGCGGAAAAGAATTTAAAGCGGCAGTAATCTCTTGAATAAAGCCTAACAATAACAGTCGCCATATTGAGTGCCATTAAATATGGCCGAATTCCTTGTATTCTCTCGCATGGACACAATTCTCAGGTACGTCACAGACCTTGCGCATATGTGTGTGGCTGACATTTTAAACATAAATTCTTAACAAGTTTATGGCAGGAGTTTCCGAATCTCTCCGGCTTCTTAAGAATGTGTGTACCAGATTTAATAGCTATTTTCCACGCGTTGAAATTTCTGTGAATATTGTTATCATTTAGACTAGCTGCGTGCTCAGAGTTTCCCTAGTATTTTTATATATAGGCGTATAAAATGAATGAATTCGATACTAATGTTTTGTGAACATGTGATTTAACTAGAATCGCGACCGACACAATTTTAGACTACTAGCCTCCCTTGGTGGTCCCACCACGACCAATGCTAATTGGGGGGTTAGCTTCAAATTAACAGATACCTTAACCGAGTCCATTTTTCTGGTATATTTAGAGAGTCAAAAAAGGACAGACGCATTAAAAATATTCCCGGTAATTTAGTGAATTTAAAAATTCGCCCGGTTCCCAAATACATGAAGTAGTAACTGCGCCATTGCTTAGTAAAGTTAAAAATAGTTTTGTTGCCTTCTAGTCTCCAAAAGGGTATAGCCTGAATCCTTCCCAGATCTACCTGCAAACCGTAATGATCGCTTAATTCCTTCCCGGCTGATCAAAGGTAAACAACTGGAAACGACCTAATTTCTTCCCTTACCGATAGTGGAGTGAAATAAAGTGAAATGAATTTCGATTTTTGTCATGTTTTATTGATTGTTTTCCTTCACGTAAAATAATGTGCCTGAAGACGACAAATTAAAAAACAGTTAATTCCATGTTCGATTCCTTAACGTGATAATTATCATTATGAGGTGTGTCAAAAGAAGAAAAGTACTCCAAAATTTCTGAAAGAAACATAAAACAAATCAAGTAAACATTTAAATTATTTTGAAAAAAGAATGAAACAGTCGCGAAATTGTATATTATACCTCCAAGGTTTCATATTTTTAACACATGTTCAACTGTAGGAGAATAATTAAAATAAATAACCGTTTAGTAATGCATATTATGATCCAGTTTCAGATAGATTTAGAGATTTGGGAATACCATTATTTTTTTTAGGTTCTTGGTGCTCTTGATATGGATGCGTTAAGATCTTACTAATACGAAGAAATTGGGACTGGCTGAAATTTCAAGCTGGAAGGAATCGGGTTGTGTTATTTATATACCTGAAAATGACCGCAATAAACCGGGAAGGTTTCGGGCCTCACCTGTCTAAAATACCCCGAATAAATTGTCGAAATAAAAAATGTTCCTGAGACTTAAAGTTGCAATCGGGTGATCTCGGATGTTCTCTTTAACTTAGAGCATGAAAAAGATTTCTGCTGCTGATTGCAACTTTTGGATATAACGCGTGCTTTTTTTCTTCTTAAACATACATTTTTATGGTTTATACAATAGAACCTTGTAGCTTCTTCAACATAATTTTATTTAATATTTGCATTTCCTCATAAATATAAAAATCTTTTTTAAAGTTACATTTTTCTTCATTTCAGAAGTTGGAATCTAAATTGAGAGCTATTGTAATATTTTATACATTTAAGGGTCATGTACTAGATTTTATCAAATTGAACCAAAGTTGCGACTTTGCTGGTCAAAGTCTGCTGCAAGATGTTAAATTATTTACGCAAAGTTGAGGGTTGTATTTAGTAGAGGAAGATGCATTATTTCTCAGGAATTAATCCTTTAATTCTTACTATTTTTTAAATAATTTTTTCCAAAGTTTTACTTCTTTTTTGACCACGGAATGAGAATCACGATGTCGTGGACCAGACGTTGTTGTCTAAAATAGTTGTTGAAGACTGGAGTAGCTGTTTCTATTTCGGACAGTTGCCCTGCATATACACACAAATGTAATATTTAGTGCTCCTAAATTGGTTTGTTCTGTAACTTACAGCTTTGACCACAAATGTTTGCTTTGAAACAGTTAAGATTATTGAGTGGATACAAGGGAAGCAGTCACGACTGCCCGGATGACGTTGCGAAATTCCTCCATTCATGGCGCCGTTAGGAGCACCTGTCAACAAGTTCCCCGACTTCATTTTCATTTCTAACGAGACGCTGCACCTCATGAATTTTAAGTTATTCGCTACGACATAAGTCAAATGACTTTTCAATGCAAATTCTCGGGATTCACGCCGATTCCAGCCAGGAAGAATTCGTATGACATGCAGAGTTTGTTCTCGAATTTTCAGTGATCATTATGCATTGAAATTACAAAGTATCACACGAAACAAATTAATTCGCCAATACTTCTTCTCTTTCGCCTGAGAAAAATATAAGGTGGAACGAAACGTAGCGTTATTTTTTTTATTAATGTTTTCTGACAATTGTACGTGTTGATTTATTTTCCAGAAAATATAACAATTATGTTGTTTATAATGAACCAAAATTTACCCTCAAAGCTTACTAATATTTATAATAAATTGTGAATTCTATTTATCTTGTAGATTTGTGAATCCATGGGGTTGCCTTTTTCATAGTTTATATTTTACGCAACGGATGTTTTTAGAAATATTTACAAAATGATAAAAAAATACAAATTTGAAGAAAAAATGGGTTTGTTCAATAACGACTACGTTTCGTCTTCTAATTTAGGAGAACTTTCAATTTTGTAAATTATTGCCTTAATCTTTTATCGAAATTAATGTTAAATAACACAACTGTACATTGAAAGTAAAATCATTTATTTATATTAACAAACGTAATTATTAAACTTTTCCTTTTTTCTCCTTTGCTCTGCAGCCGTTTCAGGGCCTTTGCTTACCAGATCACGTATTCTACTTTTGTTAATTTATATTGAGATAAAATTAAAACAACCCTTTCGGTTATTACTGTTCAGGGCGAAAAATTTTATACTTCGAGCTGAAGCTAGAGACCTGCTCCCAGAGTATAAAACTGATGAAAACGAGTTAATATAAAAAATAATATGGTTGGTAATAATCAAATTGAGTGAAGTATAAAATCATATTTGAAGAAAGGGTATGGTCTTTGGTATAAAATCTAATATTCCTGCCATTGGAATCCAGAGAACGGATATTTGATTAGCGTCGTTGACAATAGAGGATAATATACCATATATACATATATATATTAATGAGGAAATGGAGTGGGTATGTAGTTTCCCCTTAATTATATTTTTCTCCTTGTACATAACCCTTGTACATTCATTGACATATTTTAAACACTGCTACAGGGCTTTCTCAGATTAAATCTATTTATTTTTCGCCGAAATTTGTTGCGTTTCATCCCATACATAAAATTTTATATAACTCGAAAAAAATTATTTGTTCCATCTTTAAGTTCAGCATGAGGACGTAAAGTAGTAGTAATGGAATACAACTATTTTGTTTGTAAAATATGTAACTTTTAATATCTTTATTTTTCATAATCAATTCTATGTAACCTAGATGATTTATCCGTCTTATTTCTGTCCAAAGTGCCAAGATATCTGAATTCGAAGTTACTTCTATTAATATATTTCAATGTCAACTTCTTTGATACCTTATCGTCATATGGAAAAGTCACGTGTCCCATTTTCTTCTCTCAGTAATCAAAGCTGAGAAGCTTATTTTCGTAGCTGAATGTCTGTAAAATTGTTGTACTTGAAAATATAGTATATTAAAATTAATTTTTTGAATGAAATATGTTATTAAACGTAGGAATAATTTTATAATTACACTGAGTACAGTATTTAATTCTAAATAAATAATTGATTTTGTTATTTATAACGTAAAGATTTGGTTCTTCTGGAAGGAAAATAAATTGGGGAACCGCAGTCAAATACGAGGGAAATCCACGACTTCAATTTCTATCACGGAGATTCCAGAAATTTCTGTAAGAAACATTGGTATAATATCTATTTTCCAATCACAAAAAAAATTAATTTACGCCTTTCGTTTTAAGTCTCATGTACTGTGGGAAAATTATCATCGTCAATGGTGCTCAAGAACACACTGGCGTAGCGAGTTTAATTACAATTTTATGATCAAATGTATTTACCGAAATATGTGAACACTTATTTTGATTGCATTGACGGCAAATCTCAAAACGGATAAAACTATTGCGTTTATAATTGTTATTTCCCGCTATAAAATTATCCATCTGTAAAAATTTGTATCACATTTAACATTCACAGAGATTAATCCCGGGGATTAATCAAACCATAAATGTACCAGCATCATATTATCCGGCAAGCAATTTCGAAATTGTTTGCCCTGGAGGATGTGATTCTCGGCTGTAGAGTTGGAGCAGCACATCTTCCGTAGGCGAATCACATCTTGTTCACTTTCATTTGAGATTCTTTTGTATGGCGGGCGGGGCTCGAAGCGCGGATTACAGGATTAGGCATCCTACTCGGCAGGGAAAGAGCGATGCCTATCTCGGCCTGATTGCACACAAAACAAACAAAATAGTCTTGTGGTAGGCAGAGGAGCTGCTACTGTCAACACGGCTCCCTCACGACGACGCTCAATTCAAAATATCTGGGAACGTCCGTTTTACCAGTAAAATAGTGGTAAACAGCATGAACAGTAATAGCTTCTTTTGTCTTCTCTTTATGTTTATGATAGGGTTGCCAATCTGGAAATAGTTGTCTTGATTGACAACCCATGTAATTTACACCAATAATAATTCAATAATGGGGAGTAAAACTCATTAGTGAGCTAGTAAGAACCATTCATTTATATAAGATCAAGTCTAATAATTGTGCTTCTGTACGTTGTTTCATAACAGTAAACTAACATAACATTATTGCTATTATTGAATTACAAATTGGGGAAAAATAAATCGTCAACCAATTTTGTTACTTTAAATTTTCTAACTTTTTGAATCTAAACCCTAAATCAATTTACTTTTATCTGATGTGATGAAGTCCCGAATTCGAGGACCAAGCGCAGTTGTACTTGAGTAAAACTTCTATTTTATCTGTATAGTGTTCGTTGTGCAAAATGCTAGTGCGTTCCAATATGGAGTAAGGCGCATGCTGCTGGGATCCATATGGGAAAACCCACTTGGATGCGTTACAGAGAAGTAGTACGGGAACTAGGCTGAGGGCGCCAATAAGTGAATGCGTTGGGTTGGGAATCGTTAGAGAAGAAGAGGAAAAATGACACACTCTATGCCATTTCCAAATCTTACGTTGGTGGTAAAGCCTGGGGAGAAATACGGGAGAAATTAAAGAAGCCAACATATATAGGTAGAGGGGATCACAAATTTAAAATTAGAACAAGACCTCAGAAAACAGAGAGAGCTAAACATTTGTTTTTAAATAGAACCACAGGAGTTTGGAATAAGTTACCTGCAGCGCCTTTCGTAGTAAAACCTCATTGTATTAGGTTATTCGGGAGAAGATTAAAAGAATAATATAAATTTGGGGACAGAAATTAATAATTAATAATTGAATTCACTCATTTAAGCGAAATAATAGAAATAGTAACAGAGTATTAGTTATCAATAGTCAGTAGTTTTTAGTACTTAATGTATTTTTATGTTGTTGTAACTGCCACCGAACGTATGTCCCATTGTAGTTTAATAAATACATACATAAAAAAATGGACGTAAGAAACATTATTAATAAATCATTATGCCGAAGCGTTGATTGTCAAACATCGGTTCTAAATCTTGTCCAAGTTAATTTGTTCCATGAAAACTTGTATACTTTTATTATAAGCATAGAACGCATGGCGCGACTTCAAAGCGTTGAGACTTTCACATGTTGAACGTATTATTCTGTTTTTAGTAGGTTGAAGTTTCAATTACATTAATTATTTTATGAGTATGAATTACACCATCACTTACTGCGTCACTTCACTAACGCCTGGCTCACAGTAGAGTGTCGTCCACTATGTGATACAGTCAGCGAGCTGTTCATATTCCTGGCATTTAATTTTATAAACTAATGTACGAATTGACATGAGTTCAGTCTGTTGACAACTAAAGCTATGACGTCACTCTAATGGAAAATATTCTCGGAACCGCGTAGAAAACCGAGGAGATTTTTCCTTCAAATAATTTCATTTAAGGCCTAAAATTATTATTGCTGACCGATGTGGACCTCAGTCCATTAAGACGTTTGAAAACAGTCCCAATTCGTAATTTTTTGTAATGTTTCATAATCTGCTCTTTAGTTTTAAGAATCCTTTTCTATTGTTATATGCTTCATGAAAGGAAGCTATATTGAATTTTCGCGAGTCTAGTTAGGTGCTGCGATGATATATATATAAATCGTCAACCAATTTTGTTAATATAAATTCTATAACTTTTTGAATCTAAACTCTGAATCAATTTAATTTTATCTGATGTGATGAAGTCCCAAATATATATATATATATATATATATATATATATATATTCATCCTGTAGAATTCTAACTTACGTTGTTTTATTAAACGAGCCAATGTTGACTGATTTGTCTCTATAGTCATTACCTTTACTCTAAAGTTTTTGAATTCTTTTGACCCAAGTTCATTGAATGCATGCTGGGAAGATTCAAATCGTCGTTTTAGAGTTCGGTGATTCTAATTTTTTATTTAATTAATTGAATTCAACAAAAGTTTATATGTATAATATTTTAAAGGTAATTGCATCAGTATATAAACCTGCGTTGTGTGCCTATTTTATGCATTATCATTCTATCTCGTATTTATGGTCATTGAAAAGACGACTTGTCACTTCATCAGCTTTTCCGCCATTTCCACGCTATCACATGCTGTTTTAATAACTTTGATATAAAAAATTATAATTATTGCCCGCAGACTTACAATGTGAGAAGTTCGTTTTTTCATGTTCGCAAAATGTTAAATCAACGTGTTTTAAAAAGTCAAATTCTGTGTTAAATTAACGGAAAAGTTTATTCTAAAAATATCGCTACCAAAATAAATAAAAAATTATTAGTCGGGATGAACTATTTCTCGCCTTTAAAATAATAAGAAATTCTGTTGTGTGATTGGACCGCATAGTTTGCGATAAGATAGGCGCCAGCGAATAATCGAGATGCAGTTGTACAGCGCGTTGTTCAAACACTAGTAGAAAAATGTTATCGCTGGTGATCCGCTTAGCGGCACATTCACAGCTCTAAATAACGCAACACGCTTGCATCCGTGTAAACAGCCTTAGCGCCTGTGTAATCATGCGAACTTTCTGTGTACCTCCGTTAAACTCCATTAATCTACTCACGCGATCGGACCTAAGGCTGGACTAAAAACAAAAGTTTTAAACGATTATGTCGCTTGATTAGTTGGAATATTCTATATCATACACGATATTCACTTCACCCGATTGAATTTAATGGGATGAGGTGATTACTGAAATTGACGACTGTAATACAGTTTCCAGGTTGCTCGGAAAACAGCACGGGTCCCTCGCCCTTGTTAGCGGATTTTTTCACTTTTTTTTCCAATTGTACACACAATATTTCTGTTATTTAGAGAATTAATCACATGGAAAGAAATTACTATAATGATTTTTAACTGAGAAAATCAAATTATTACGGCGCTGTTACGACTGCAGTTGTCCACGCAGCTGTGCTGCAGTAAGGCTTTGTTGTCATTCATTATTGACTTATCACCTGTGGAAACATTTGTCTATTTCTCTGCTTCCATTCACTGAACACTAGAACGTCTTCTTTTAGGATCTAATCAGATCAAGTACCAGCATCCGTGAGTTTCTTAACATCACGTTCGCGTCCTATAGACGGCCCCGGTCACAAGTTGACTAAGAACTCTAAAACGTTGTAAAGTAAATGTTAAAACCCCGATTAACGCTCTGCAATGTCATGCGATATCACGACTAACTCGGGAACCATTTGGCAATAATGAAAAATTGCGAAACATGGCGCCAGAAATTTACACCGTTATCGAAACTCCAATTACAACAGATTTATATACGTATTACCAAATTAAATGAATCAACATAATGAAGTTTCGTTTTCTTTTTATAATATTTTTATATTCAAACTATTTTGTCTATAAATAAATAAAAGCATTTAGAAGATTTCAATGGGAATATCTGGACCATACCGAGCTTAGAACCACCGGGGACCTCCCGCTAACCGGGCGGGCGCTTCACTGTCTAAACTAATCCGTGTCTACTTCAGGGAAGCTATGAGATCCCCCCCCCCCCAATCCCATTTATACTCGTGTTCTTATTGGAAGAAAATCATCTGTCTTTGAATTAAAATCGCGGAATCTCCTGGGTCAATTTTCGCAGTATCCATCAAAAATATAAGTGAGTCTGAGCTTCAGATTAAAGCATGACAGGAAAAGAAGGCATGCTATGCATCCAATATTAATGAAACGGAAAATAATTAAAAAACAATCAGATCGAACAAAAGGAAATTTAACTTACTAAAACCTTACAAAAGTTCCACGTCGGAGCAATAAGCACCGGTACATCATGTCATTGTAAATGTTTGTTTTTAATATTTATAGGAAGACTGTCATATAAATGTATCCGTACTGACGAAGATTACTTTTGTTCTATTTCTGGGCTGATCGGTTTCTGATTTCAAAAGTGTCATTTTGTAAGTTTGTTATGAATAAAATTTAATATGAAATTTAACAAATTTACCTTTGTGAAAAGGAATGACGTTTTGTGATACGATAACTGTATATTATGGATATGGCTAATATGACGATCTTCAAAACCTTACAATGTCAACGATGGTTCAAAAATAAATCGATTAGCGTGGATTTACAAAATTAGTTTTCATTAATTCTTTACAACACTCACTAAACTCAAGGAAAGTTTTTCTTAATAAACTCCATTTTTTTTCATTAAATAATTTCATCAAATATCAATCGTTGAACGTTTTCGTCCATTCGAGTACTCAGTTGGTTTCTGGTAGTATCAGCCAAGTTTAGGAAGATATATGTACCATATACAATATAATAATATTCAATCAGAGATATAAAAATTATTTCATTGTATCCGCTTTAGTTGTTTAAAGTTTATTTAATTACTTTTCTAAATTGTCAATGGTGCGAAAATTAGCTTTGGACATTAAATAGCTCACCTTCACCATGAAAGTGAAGGGGGCGACGCCGAAATGTACAAAATTTGTAAATATAATCAAATTTTCATTCTTGACGACTGTGAATTTATCAAATTACCTTATTTGATGTTGGTAAAGGGCTGAGGGAAGCTGTACATCATGTGTTACAGAGGATAAGGAATTGGGTAAACAATGCCGACTAAATTCATATCGGTCCAGTCAGTTTACATGAAGTATAGGAAAAAGTTGATATTCAGCTATCAAATTGAATCTGATCCTCTGTATTCCACCCCATCCTCACTTTGTTAGGCTTGCGTGGATGTTGAAACTAAACTCACATTTTTCGCAGAAATTTGAAATTGAAGACAATAGTTTTTCTATTTTTAAGGTTAAGATTATTAACGCGTATTTTGACTTGAAATAGGCGATGAATTATTTTGAAATGCGACTACTCCTTTTTGTACAGTTTTCTTAAAACAAAATACGGTCGAACATAGCTGTGAAACCTGAGTGGAAATGTTGAGGAGCATCCGTTGGCACCTCGCAAAGCTTGCCTTAAAGACAAAGATGGCGCCCCGTAAGACGCGGCTCGATATTTAAGCCAGGTACAAGGCATTGCTGTTGTCGGCTTAGTCCAGAGCCCGACTCAGATAAGGACTGCGTCAAGTGAAGTGTAATGAAGCTGTGGCCGGAGCCCAAATTAATGTCACTCTACGCAACTGAAGGGTTGGTGGGTGGGAGGTCATTACGTTGATAAATAAGGGACAGGGATTAGGGCACGAGGTTCGTCTCCAGCAATACGCCAGCTGCGATTGTGATAGTCGTAATTAATGTACAGGGTTCCACAAAAGTTTCCAGGCGAAGTCACAAACTCAAATGTTTCTACTGAATTTGTACTTTTAATTTATGGAATAAACAGGTAGAACAGTACAAGATAGTGTTTAAAACATTTTTGATTTCTCTTCGCTTGCATTTCTCAGCTCTTGTGCATATATTTAATACCTCGCAAGTTCAATTTAAATGACGAGCCCAGAGAGCGTCTAAAACTTCAAACATATTTGTTTGAGTAAATCTCCGGGATTAAAAAGCATTTATATGACATAATAAAAATATAAATTACCGATTTCTATTTATCTTTGTCTTTTCCTCGAATAATTTAACGTGTAGTTAAAAATAATTGACTGGCCCATTTACTCATTTTTATTTTTAAATATATGTAATGCAGGTCCAAAACAGACAGTTTAAAAGTCATAATTCATTCATCGGAATACAAAATACTTCATAGAAAGTAATATATTCGTAACGTTATCTATTGTAATCAGAAGTCGTGCCTTAGTCGGTCAATACCTACATTTTTCACATAGACCAATTGCAATATTTTATTATTTCTATACAGTAGTTGTACTGAAGAGAGATCCAATGTAATTTATAGCTGAAAACAATATTATGTTTTATGTAATCGAAAATATCATCATACCTGGTGTCCGTCCTGCCAATGGAAAGAAAATCATTGCTTATGGTAGGGTTGGGTCGTGGAACAAAGATTTGTGGAAAATTTATGCAATATGCCTTGATCCTGTCTTTTGTCTTTAATGCGTCTTATGGCTCATTGTCCTCTTTATAAGATTATCTTTCCTCATTTTCTTGTCAACTAAAATTTTGCTAACTAAAGAACGAAGAGTTTTCCCGGTGAATATGTTGTGTAAGTTGTCCTTGGGCTTCCACCCGGGTCATCCAAGAATTACGTACAACTTGAAAATACAAGAATTTTCGCAGACTAAATATTATTTTTCGAATTTTTTTATGATGGGTGACAATTAAACTTCCCGTCAGAGTTGATTGCGCTTCTCTATACGGTGAAAAGAAACCCTCGCCAAGAAAATTTAAAAATCAGGTTTCGGAAATGTTGCCGGTTAGTCTCAACGCAGTTCTATATATTAGTAAATAACGACTTAAAGTTCTAAATACCAATGACCTTAAGTTTTGAGGAAATCTGTTTCACATGTTGTTTGTAACATAAAGGAAGTCTGTCATCGATGTCCTTGGTTTCGGGTACTCTTACGCCATGAAATGTAATTAAATTCGATTCCAAGCCACCTCCAAGCGAATTTACTGTTTTATTTATATAAACACATATGGGATCAGTACAACATGTCACTACATTACCGTCTTAAATATTAAACTTTACCTATCTCATGTTAATTTGTGGGAATTTTAAGCGAATTTTCTATAAGTCATGTGTGTGTAATATTTGTCGGATTGGTTTCTGTTCACCCAGCTTATTCGGTTTAAGCTCAGGTTATTGATTCGAGTGTTCCACTGTGCTAATTAGAGTTCAATTGAAAATACGTTTATTACGTTCCGTTAAACGATTATTTTATTTAAAATTAAAAATTCAAATTGATTAATTTCGTAGTAGCAGATAACTTCAAAAACCACGAGAAAATGAATAATGGAGGAAAATTAATCGTAATGAGAGAATGCAAAAGAAAAGTACTAAGAGGGAGGACTTTGTTTAATCATCAATGCCGGTGGTTAAAAATGAAAGACGGAACTAAGTCGTGTCGAATTGTTCAAAATATAATAAACGCTGTACCTCTTTATACCGGACCGATAAATTTTATATGTTCCAATCAGTGTTCTTTTTAAGGATAGTGACAAAATCATAACTGCTGAATACAGAATTTCACATTATTTTAAATAAGGCAGAATTAAAATTAAACCGAATTTTGACGCGCCTGAAAAACAAAAATTTACCAACAAGTTTATGACGAAAAATTTTTCAGGCGCGTAGGTAAGTAAATAATACTTTCCAAAATTAATATACCTCTTATAAAACGATACTTAAAGGAAATTGTGATACGTATTTAAATAACATTCCAACTGTTATAAACTTTATGGCAGCAACAGTGCTTACATTTTTGGCTTGAATTTTTTTTGTTCCTATGAAATTTTGCGATGGCAGAAGTTTCTTTCCGTGGTGGCGTCACGTTTTCATACTTTCCGACATAAAGCGAGTTTTCGACGCCTGGAACCAATAAATGTTGGCGATGCTTTGGTGTCTGAAACACAAAGAAACGCTAAGCCGAGACGGGAGGTGGGTGGGAGCAGTTTTATATCTCGCTCCTCAATTTGTCACTCACTGGCAGTCAGGCTTCCGTTGTTCAAACAGCGAAGGGGGGAAAAATTATCGCTTCGTGATCCGCTTAGCTGCAGAATAACAGCGCATTCAACAGCAAACAAATCAACACAATTTATATTCAAATGGAGGCAAAGTGTGTTGGGCTCAAACACATAAAACACACCATCGCTGACAATTGTTGCTTGGCAGCCGTGGTTGTGCGTAAATGCTCGTGTGGCCGTATCAACATATGAATGATACCCCGGAGTTTATGGACACGTTTCCTACGAGTTCCGTAAATGTATATACTTCAGTACACAGCACTCTAGCCTTTATTGCGAATATGGGGTTTCCTAGGAAATACATTCGATCTTGAAACTGACGAACTTCATTGTAACTGAGGTAAGCCGAATGTAATGTTTTCCGATTCGTGTTCTACGTTTGTCTACGCAATGCATTTGTTCATTTCAAGTGACAATAGCTGTAAAACTCTTGAATATATACTTTTACTTCCTTGTTATTCATAAATGAACAAAACTATATTAACAGCATGAACCTTTGTGTGTGAAGAATTTTATAACCCTGGGTTTTATAACCGCTTTCGTTTATATATTCATCTCCACGATATTAGTTACAATTGTACGTTCGATGAAATAAATTTAATTAAAGTTGAATCATGAACGTTTTATTGAATTTCTACTCCGTTTGAAAGCAATTATGCGTGGAATTGTGGACCAACGTAACTGAATCCTTATAAATTGCTCGTACAATCCCTTACATTACTACAACGTTTCAAAGTCTTACTCTGTCATATTCTAAGTCCGTTCCGAACAGGAGATTTATTTATTCTTCTTCTTCCTTGTATATGCCACTTTGGTGAATGGACGCAAATCTTCCTGTGTACGTAATTATGTATATGACCCTTAATAGCTTCTTAAAAATTGAAATTTATTAACTTTTTAGGAACAGAGAACAACGCAAACCACGAAAAACTGCATAATGGAGGGAAATAAATCGTAATGAGAGAATGCAAAAGATTATGGTGTGATACGAGGTCTTGCTTCACAAGATATATAAATCGCCGTTTAAAAGATAATGATTTGTTTCATCTCATCCGCTTTTTCTTTCAATTATTTTTCCTTTCTCGAAGCGTTCTCTATTCTTTAGCAGAAGATGTAAAAGTGATTCTTGCCAACTTCGTTCCTACGTTCTACTCAAAGGTTCATTTCAATACCACCGTGTCTTAGACGTCAAAGATCACAAAATATTGTTTGAAGAGAAATTTGCAGTTATCATCGTATATGCCTATAAATTTTTTGCTTTTCTCTGTTTTATTTGTTTCAAATATTTCTTTTATTTGTCTTCACAAAATAGTAACGAGACTGACGCTCCCCCTTTATTTGACCTGATGTGTACGGTTACTGGTGGTTTCGTGGTTAGGACGCCATTTGAGTCGGCACATTTGTGCAAACGTTTCTTTTCACTGTCCGAAACATTTCTGAATATATAGTCTTTCCGTGACGATGTCCAGAAGCTCCACCGTTTTCCGACGAGAAAAACGAAACAGTCCCTTGTCGCCGACTTGGCTTTGAGATGTTGGAGTGAAATCTGTAGGATTCGATGACAATAAATACCACGAGCGATTACACATTGTGGTTGTCCTGGCGAAAGAACGACAAATTGTTTCACTGGTCATGGCTCTTCTTTCTAACACATACAGGCAGGTTTTTCTTTTCTTAGGAAACGTGTTTCTAACATTTTGGGTTAGACGTATCATTAGTGTGCACCGACACTTATTTTACTAAAATAGGTTACGTTTATAGTTTTTCCGGTGCTGTGAATGTTATTTTGTTTCACTTTATGTTTAGATTATACGATTCCCCTAAGAAAAACTGCCATAATAGACAGAGTAGTGAGAGCTTCGATTATGATTGTTCTTTCTAGTAATTTAAATAAAGATTGCTTGAAATATAAACGAAATGATGAACCCCTTACTTTGTAACAAAAGGTGGTTTCCTAATTTCGTGGAACTGAATGATTTTAAAGCTCCACGACACATTGTTTCTACCATAACGATAGTCTGGATATCGAATAAAATAAGCATTGTAATGACCTTCGGACGACCAATGACGAATTTTTAGCTTTCGGGCAAAGCTGTGTGTTGAATGAACAGACTGCCGCTTTTTGGTTCTTGCGATCATGTTCCACATTTTATCCGTTGAAATAGCACACCCTTGTGCTATTTTTTTCCAAAAAAAGGAAATTTGTATTTCCGTTACTTTGTTTCATCGTTGCAGGGCAAAACTGGAGAATTGTAGTAAGAACAGGATTATAGGTAGCAGGTTACATATAACAGAGCTGATCAAACGTGTTCTAATCTAACTTTGAGTTTCCGTGCTGACCAGGAATAATTTTTGTGAACATTTCCGTAACAATTTTCGTAATATACGCATGCGGTTTATCTTAAAAAACGAATGGTCAGGGTCTAATCTCTAATAACTGCCATGATATTGAAGCCCAAAAGTGACAATTTTTAAACGTCAACTACGACGAACCGCAGCCCGTATCTCGGCCTTAATTGCATATTTTGAACTGAAATTTTGTATGTGTTCACCTAACTAACGCTATATAAAATAAAGTGTGAAAAAAATCATAAAAATCTAAAATCATCGCGCGGGAATAGTTTCTCAAATTGGGACACACGACATGAATTGACCAATAAGTCGGCGCGTGTAAATACTGTTGAAGGTCTAACACAGCAACAAGAAATTGAATGAAGTTTGTAAGAAACAGCATCAGTCTCGTTATAAAGTTTTTCTAAGTTGGTATAAGGCCAGCAGTTAACAATTTTTCATTTGCAAGCGTCACCTGATTGCAATGTTTGATTGGATACTTTTCGTAATATTGAAGGCTGTTTCTGTTCTTGTGGCAGGAGTGAATCCTCGCAAGCAGAGGAGAGAGCGGACGACGTTCACGAGGGCGCAGCTGGACGTGCTGGAGGCGCTGTTCGCCAAGACGCGCTACCCGGACATCTTCATGCGCGAGGAGGTGGCTCTTAAGATCAGTCTACCAGAATCACGGGTGCAGGTAAGCACAGTTCATTGTCGATTTCATCAACTTCAAAAAAATTCCCAATTGATGCACTTTGTGTTTCGTCCTACATTTGGTGAGATTCTACATGTGCAGTAGGGAAAGGAGAAGGGGAAGTGGAGTATTGTCGTTTGAGGAAGAACTTACCCTCAAGTCTACTACTATTGTTGAAAACATTAATTCCATTCTTACAGACGGGTATCTGCTATACGCACCCTATATGCATTACCTATTAAATTTTATGTATAAGTTCCTTGACGTACAACATATACTGCACTGACCAGCGCCAATGTTTTCAGAATAGCTTTCACACTTCGAAATTACGTTTCCAATGTTCAAAGTGAGCTCCTGTCTAACCCCCACTACAATATCGGTGGAGTGACAACTGCCGCGCATCACACAAACGCGCTGCGAGACGTAACAAATGTTTATTCACATGTATTCATTCAAACAGAGACAGCATGCAGACTTCAATCATTTCCGACAATATTAAATTACTGAACGGCTACTGAACATGCCCCCCTTCATTTTTACTGGCTAAAATGTCTAAGGCACAGATTTAGACAAATCGTTGCCCAGAACGACCGATGTCGTCATGACAACATATGCAGAAGCGTCATAAACCCCAACAACTAATGAAATATTTGCAATTTCAAACTGGCGCCCGTGATTTAAGATTCTTTTCGTTTATTTTACTCTTTATTGGTAATTAACTGAGTGGGAAAAGTCTGAATTTCTTACAATACTTTGAGGAAATTGCAATTCGAGAGGTAAGTACCCGATTAAATATTATTGTTGACCGAATATTACTCAAAAACGCTTACACGACTTGTCCGGAAACTTTTGCGATTGGTCAATAATACTTACACGTGTCTTTAAACGTGTCGGAAATGACATCCAACTTTTGAAAGTCCGCTGCATGTTAAGACGAAAATTCGCCGAGGGAAGAAAAGGGTGGATCTCAAACAGCTGATAATATTTCTAAACTATCTATTTCTGCAAAAATGTGTCTCACGTGCAAATAGAAATTAACTTCCCGAACTATTTTTATTCGTCATTGTTACTTCCACAAATACATTTCAAAAAAATGGTACAACAAAACCATGAGTCACAACGTAACTCAGGTAATGTAAGTGGAACAGGCGAACACTTCCAAAGGGGCAGTCAAAAAAAAATCTGACAATTATACATACAATAAATGATTTAATTAGCCACTTTTTCTGTATTTTTATAATTGAAATATTACGAAGTTTCGTCTCTCATTTGAGACTTCGTCAGGTAAAACTTTAGCTGTACATGGAACTCACTCCATGGAGCGAAGTTCTATGTAAAGCTAAGGTTTGAGGTTCCATGTACAGCTAAATTTTTACCTGAAGAAGTCTCAAATGAGAGATGAAATGTCGTGATATTTCATATTGAAATTATAAAAATACTGACAAAGAGGCTAAAATTAAATCATTTATTAAACATTAAAATTAATACGTTTAAATCAGTTCCCTGGAAATTTGTGAATGTTCCACAGTATTATACCTAATTATTTCTGTTCTAAATATTTAAGTACTGCTGATACTTCTTTGAGTGGAATGCTTTATTAAGCCCGTCGGGTTTATATCTTATGTTAAATAGCATCGCTTTTACATAGAGCAGTCTGTGCGCCGCATTCACGTGATAAATATTTTTGTAAAATATATTGTTACTTAAATAAAACGTTCATTAAATTGACAAGTTATTTCGCGATAAACTGACCTGATACAGTAGTCAACTTACTTATTCTTATAAATGTAATTAATTGTTTGTGTAAAAAGAGCTCACATTTTGTCTGTGTGTGTATATTTCACATACAAATCTAAATACATGGAGAAACCAAATTTTACACACGTTTTTTTGCGACTCGGAAAACAGCGCTGTCAGGGTAAGACACGGCTACCTACGGATACGTTCGGTTTTCTATTGATTGAGTGCGTCAGAGAGGTTGATAAACCGAATTTCCCAGTCATGGTATTATTGTTGGAACAATGGGCAGAAGTGCTGATAGGTGGATAGGGGTTGTTGCGGAATGCCGGATGCCTGTGCACCAACACAAGGACCTGGCCTGGCCCCGGGGTCGCGTCGCCTCCGCCTACATCCCGCCCCTTCAATGGGGTGCTGCACAGTGAATTATGATTTGTTTGCCAGGAGCAAACTTGGTTAGCATTCATTTCACACATCTGTGACCTGTGCGAGCGAACACTCGGACCCTCCGAACAAACGAGCACCGTCTTTCAAACGATTTGGGCCAATGTTTGTTGTAGCACATTGTAGCGGAAAGTCGGTTGTAGGAACAAATGTTGCCTGAGTAAACACGGCAATATTTTGAAACAGGGAAATCGCGCATTTTGGCATTGTTCGTTTCAGATGCATCACGACACATTTGACAATTGAGTGAATAGTATTGACACATTATATATGAAAAGGCTCCTGATTATGGTCAAATAAAACTGAGATCTACGTCATCAATATATAGGCATTTAAAGTTCATTGTCAGTTTAGCGAATCTACGTGTAAAACAACGTACACAATTATTTAGTTATTACATTAGTCCTTGAAGTAGATATATCTTGGAACTACCTACCGTACTTTCAATGTAAACTACGTAATTCATATTCTTGTGAAATCAAGTTGATTGTTTTAAATGAAAATCAAATAAAACTTTTAAAATTTCAAACTAAACGTAAGTCATATAAATAGCTATTTACGTGAAGAACTCTCTTGGCACATTTGAATTAGATTCATAAATGCCGCCATTTTTATAAGACTGTTAATACGTATTATCGTTTTCCACGTTAGCCGGAAGTTTGCCAGATATCGTTATTGACGGCGAATGAAACTGAATTGTTCGGTACAACGTAAAAATAGACAATAAATACCAGTTTCATTAGTTGAAGAAATATTCTTAACGACTTCTTTGCTTAATCAAGATATTCTAAAATGTGTAACAAAACATCAAAATAGAAGAATGCGATCTTTACTGCATGACTCCGATAATGCCGACTTTACTAAATCATGGAAGTACTCCCATTATTTTATTTCTGAAAACGAATTTTCATACCATATGATTATTAACTCCCTGTTACTTGAAATTATATTAATTTTGCTTACTAAATTGCGAACAAACCTGCGCAATGAAGAAGATTGGAATAGTATATTTTATTCTGCATTAAATCCTAAAATAAATTATAAATTCTAGGCGCATGAACTGGACGATAAAAGTTTGCAAATCAATTTATTAATTAGCGATAGAATAATTTTGTGAAAGTGATTTCAGTACGGTTATTGACTTCAACATTTACTTTCTTGCAATTTATACCTTTATATTTATTAAATATAATTAAATTAAAGACCAGGTACCGACAACAAAGTCCTCATCTTTGGGACTTCACCGGATAATGTCCTCAGAATATTACAAATAATTGGCATACAAATAGAGGCCAAATTTTGTAACTAGACACTTCAAAATTTAATATACTTAACAAATTATCTGATGAAATCCCAAACACGAGGATGAAACGTTTTATGACTCAAATAAAAACTTTGTATGTAATTTGTCCGTAATTATTTTACATTTATAATTCATTAATTTTAAACGAAAAATCTGTGTATATAAATGAAAAGTACCTAAAGAATTTAAAGTGGTACATAGTGCCTCATTTTTTTACTTCCTACTCTTGCTGGCAAGAAGCAATGGCTCGAGTAATGTCAGTATTACTTTCCTAGGGTTCCACTCGTAGGGGATGTTGAAAGCACGAAAGCGCCATTAGGCTTTCAAGGGGTCGGAGGGATTTTCTGTTTATCCTTCAGGATCTGCGAGGAATATATTGTGAATTATGAGGAAAATATTCAAAGCTCTTGAGTTAAAACACAAACTATCGTAGCTCAATGGTGTTCAGTATTCTCAAACCAGTTTTACACCTAGATATTAGGTAGCGACTATAGGGCAGGTTAAATAACTTAAGGCTGAGGTTGGAACTTACATTACGGTAGATTTTTTCATAAAGTATTGCACTATCGTTAATCCATGTTGTTTTCCCTATCAAAATCTGTAGTTCAAATTTATTAAGTCAAATTGATGTGTGAATTGGTGTAAAGGTTTGGCGAACGACTACTGCCTATGTGAACTTTGTTTTGCCTATTTTACTTCAGTTGAATATGCTAATAACGTTGCATAATAAGTCACTGTCTTAAGGATAGTGCACTCCACACGGCCCCGGAGGGAAGGCAGGGGGTGGGGGGTGGGGCGTTAAAGGTTGTCATAATTATCTATGAAGGCGGGCCAGGGCGTCTCGTGCCCTGTTCCTTGCCTCTCATAGGTAAAGTCGTAATTTTTGCTGGAAATCCCGGAGTCTGTATGGAGCTCACTCATGGCGCTCCGCCCCTGCGTTTAGGTCCGTGGGTATTTATTTTCAACAGAACAATTCAGTGTCTGACTTATGCAGGTGACGTTACCTTGACAGACAGAACTCGGAAATTCGTCTCCGAGGCGATTCAGAATCATCGAGACGAAGAATAAAATGTAGTAGGACTTCAGAGGTACGGAGGAAAACAAAATACGTAAGTCGTGATCACTATGATGAAATATGGCGACCTTAAACGGTTATAATAGGGAGAGAATCAGATTACAAAGTACCATTGGTGTCCGTAATCGCTGAGCACACAGAAAGAATGTTGGGCGAATTGAATGCTCATTATGAAATTATAGAACGTCTCGAACCAGTGCGAATTCCTTCTTCAACCAGTGATCATGTCCAGCAGTTGGTCTGAATAATTTCTTCTTTTGTTAACTGGTCAGTGTCATAGTCAATGTTGGCATTATATATGGAGGCTAGTCATTGGAGAGGGTCGAATGAACTGTTTCTATATGACTGATTTTAGAAATTGACAGGGTATAAGTTACTAAACAGAGAATTGCTCAAAATTACAACGGCTCAGCTGTGAATTGACGTCATTAAAAAACCAACGTGAAACAAAGTAGTGCTCTCCCGCACTAATTCAGTGAACTTTTCATTACTAATACCTTCTGTTTCGGTTATTTTGCCACCAATCCACGAAGGAACTCTGTAAAAACTACTATCTGTCCACCGAGAACTGAAATAGTCCAGGGCGGTAGGCCGCTTATATGACTGGGATCATGTAATATTAAGCTTGCAGAGTTTGCGACTGCCGCGCGGCCCAGTCTATGCTAACAAGTCCGCTCTCTTTACAATCGTCATGATGGGCTGTGGATCCCCCAACATACAGTACGTTCCAGACTAATGTGTTGAACGTCTTCTTCTTCTTCTCCATGGCCCTACAGCCCATTGGAGGGCCTGGGCCTACCGAGTCGACTGCGGACTGTCATCTTGCACGACACATTCCGAATTAGGAGTGACATGTGGTCAGTGTATCGATCCTCCAACAGTCTTAAGCCCGGTCTTCTCTGCCATGACAACACAAACATCCAAGCCCATGCCAGGATTCGAACCCGGGACCTCTGGGTTGTGAGGCAGCAACGCTAGCCACTACACCACAGAAGGTCGGCAATGTGTTGAACGTCACGGAGGACAAATCTATTAGACATGAGATGCCAACTATTTCAGTATTTTCCCACACGTCTCTTTATGATACCCTGAATTTTACCGCCGTTTCTGCAAACGCGATGCCGTTACAGTCAGTTTAAAGAGAAACGTAAGAAAGAAAAGAATGGGAATTGATTGTGTTAATTGACATTAATATTCCACTATTGAAGGAGTGAAACAAAATCTTTCCAAGTTTAAATGGGATTATCGTGAAAAATATTCGTCTTTCCCGTTAAAAATATTTAATTAGCTTATCATAAGACTGATATTTCAAAGGCTACTTTTACGTCATGTCAAATTTCCCACAGTTGTTAAAAGTTTGCGACGATTTAAATTCGGAACAGCTGATAAGCATCTGTTGCTATGAGGCGAGAGGAGCTAGATGGATGAAACGACAGAAAGGAACCCTCCCTCCACCATTGTTTCATATCTGGAGGCCGCCTGGCGCATGCGTTGAGGGGAACTATTTGCTGATAATCCCAGTTGAATGGATCCCTCTCCATCAATAGCGGACTGCTGACAGGAACATCTCACTTGGCACAGAGCATTGCAGCAGCTTGTTTATTATTTCTGCTGTACTACGCTGTCCTCGGAAACTCTGGAACCCCGCTCTTCTAGATGTTTGTTTTGGGTGGAGATTCTGTTGCCCCAAGATCCAAAGAAACCAAACATTCAGCCACCGCATATCCCTTCCCTAAATCTGTTTTGTAGGTCAGAATCTGCTGACACAACAAAGCGGCACTTTGACTATCCGCTATAAACTAAAACTTTAAAACTCACTCACCCGGGTTTAATTTACGAAATCTGATTACGACGTTACATCGAATTGAAAAAAGGTTTGAAGCCTCTCCAATACTGCAAATAATACGACTGGTATTGCACGAACTCTTCTCGGGATTCCGTCCTAGTGAACTCGTCGAAATCGCTGATCGTTTCTATGGTAATCATCTCGGGTAACTGAACTCAATCACTGAACGTTGTCATGGTAATCGCCGCCATCGTCTTCAGTTAACTCATGGAAGAAAGATCTAAAGTAAGTCAAAATAAAATTGAAATCTGAAATATCCTTGTGTAAACCGTAATGCGTGTTGCTTTATTAATTTGAAGAGGATGGCTGTGGAACCTTTCAGCGATTGCGGCTAGTTCATCAAGATGGAACACCGAGAAAGACTTATAGTATCAAATAGACCGGGAAAGCGTTCAGTCTTGTTCTCGTATTGATGTAAGCTTTCAGCTTGATAACAATGTTTCCTTATGTTAATCAGTCACAATAACCAAAACTATAATTTAATTTTGATTTCAAAATTATTTAGCTGGAGCTTTCCGCATTGCCACAGCCGTCTACAAAGTCAATTTTTTTAAACATTACAAACTTATTTTTATATAATGGACTTTGTTTAAAGTTAGAACAATATATAACAAATTTCGCAGTTTCAATGGTTTGATGTTAAAAATATTTTACATACCCTCGTGTAATTTAGTATATTAATGTATATAATTTTTAACTTTCTTCATGGATTGTACGTGATTCCAGACTGTGTTGGCCTATACAGAGCATTGTCGAACTTCGGAATTCCAGAAGTTCAATAATTATTTTGCTCATGTGCTAACCAAACCCAATCGGCAACATACTACCACGCATTGTCGAAATTTTACATTATAAAATATTTTTTCAATATATCCTAATCATGTAATTTATCCACGTAAAAATTTTAAATGTCAAAACTGTCTATATTAATCGTATATCTATATCATATGTCTATATCAACTCGACTTATCGAATATTGTAGAACGAGACTTGATAAGTTGAAGTCCAAATCAACAAATTTTTAAACTGTAACTAAAATTTTTAATTTATTCTGAAACTTCGGCTTTTAACAAAATTTAATCAATTTCTTGAAGAATTTTTCAGCTTTTAGACTTACGAAGTCTGGGAAATACTTTAAGTTAATTCGCGGTTTGTAGAAATAAGTTTATAAGGTTGTGGTTCAACATCATGGGAATTTCCTGTCAAGGCAGCAATTCTGACCACATGACGTCGAAATAAACATTAATTTTTAATAATCTGAAAGAAGATTTATCGCATTATTTTTGTCATAAGATAAGATATATGCGATGCGTAGTGACGACGACAGCCATTACTCAAGAGGCCCAGGTGTGGCGCCGCGCGTGACCGGGAGCTGCCTTCGCGGATTTCCACGTGTTAACACCCAAGCCTCTCTATTGTCAACTGCTCTTGTTCGTCAGTGACGGTAAAGCTTTCCTATCGGTTGCAAGATGAATGACTAGGAAGCCGAGCAATATTTCTCCACGGTTCAAATGGCCCTTGACGTTGCTCGGCTGCCGTACGACCGGATTGCGGAAGGTACAGCGGGGTGAAAGAGAGAGTGCAATAAATCATTAAAATATAAACACTGATGCGTGATTGTTTCTGATATTAGAAAGTTTTACACTTCCACGCCTGCCTATGGGGTCGTGCATCGGAAATTAATGTGTGTATATGTCGTAAGGTTCAGTTGACGACCTGGGCTCAAAACCTTTACAATGTCACTCTTAGCAGAATAGTGATCCAGGGCAAAGTTTAGAAGTCAAGAAAAATTGCCTACGCCACACCTTTACGTTTCATTTAGTGATTTTGTGAATACAATGGTGTTCATTCCTCTTCCTGAGAAATAAGTTCCCCGAACATAAGTTTGTGAATGGAAATTAACTAAGAGAGGGAATTACAACATAGTTTTCTGACTTTAAAATTTGTAATAAATAAAAAGACCGCCAATATGTCACCATATAAATTTATCAATATTTATTCAAAAGCAACGTTTCGTCTCCTTTTTGAAGGGTAAAATTTATCAATTCATCATATTTAATCCTTGAAGATGTTTGATCATTTCGTTCGTTCTTTCCATGTAATTTTCGCAGGTTCATTCAATAATATTTTCGGTTGAGAGAGAGTCAGGGAGTAAATATGATAAATTGCTAAATTTTACGCCATAGGAGGTCTCAAAAAGGAGACGAAACGTCGTTTTTGAATAAATAGTGATAATTTCATATGCTGACTTATTGGTAGGCTTTTTATTTATAGAAATAGAGGGAATATTATCACTCCTAAAATTGGGGATCTAATGTCAGATTGACAGTTTTAAACCAGTTAAACCTGCAAGAAGTGACTGTGGATTCATTTCACAAATTTTCTTGAAAACTCATGTCTAAAATATACGAATAACTTGTTAATTAGCCATCTCGATGTCAGATTTCGTGGATAGATTTGTGCGTCTTATATGTCAGGGTTTTATTTTCTGTTGATCACGTCTTGAATTACTGAAACGATACATCTCAACAATGACGGTAAGTAGGTGAGATGAATCTTTTTGTCTTATCTTGAGAAGAAGAAGGAAAAAACAGAGGTTTATACAAGGATCGACATAATTCTGAAGGGAATTGTTGAATCAACTTCTGTGAGTGTTTGAATTCTCAAAAGGATATGTGCAGTACATCGTCGGCATCTGTACAGCCAACACAATTTCAATACTTCCATTCATTTTATGAGACAGTTCAATTTGACAAACGTTAGGAAATATAAAAGTAAAATTTTCAAAATTTCATGATGCTCAGAGTTGCTGTAAGACGTTCTCCAGCACAAATTTCTGTTAAGTTTCGCTTGATGTATTTATCAAATGCAGATTACCAAAACTTGAGTTTTAATAATTAATTAATCTTATGTCATTGTGAAATTCTAAGGCGCGAAATTTATGAGAAGTATCTTCAGGCAGACATAAACCGTACACGCCAAATATCATCGCCAAACTCGCAAGCACTTAATCGAATCTACGCGCGAATGAATGTTTGATTCATTTTTAAACAGACGTGCTTTCCCACCGAGTCATCAAACTTTCGGAGATAATGAATATGATGTTATTTTGCTAGGGAAAATGTAAGGGCACGATTACTGTCACGGGCTTTCCACGTTCATTGACACGCAGAAAAGGTCAGTGTTAAGACAGTTATTGACGAACGAGGTTCAAGGCCTACCGGTATCTGTTTATTAAAATATTTAGCTATGCTGTCTATGAAATGGCCAAATTACCAAAATGTATGCACAAAAAAGAAAAAATGTGTCTGTAAAATATGTTTTCAGGTTTGCGTTAGATAATAATTATAAATATGAATTTAACAAAGACATGTTATTGAGGGTTCACAAGAAAGTTGTTGTGGCCTTTCCTATGAGCACATTGATAAGAGTTGATTTGCAGTTATTGCTGGATCTGAACTGGGAGGATCGCGATTGTCGCCTGATTTCTGATTTTTTGGTGAGGCTTCTTCCGGCTCTCACTGCGACGGCCACGGCCACCTGCATTCAGAAGCGGCTCGTGGACCCTGCAGAGCGAGGCTTATCCACCCCCGCACGTCATCTCAAGCCGCCTCCCATTGCGATGTCTATGTATTCTGCTCCCCCTTCGCGCAGGAGGAGAGGATTTCTGCGGAATGCAATTTTTATGAGAAGCAAGATGGAGGGCGGTGTATTTTTTATGTGCGACACGCCGCATGAGGCTGGCTCCCATTGTCGTTGCAATATGCAACGGGCGGGCCCCTTATCCCATTGTTGTTTCCGCTGCGGACCGCACCGGGTCGCCACAGTAGCTTTTATTCAGAAGGGTGGGGGAAGGCCCGTTTCCATTAGCGAAGAGGATTAGTCCTTGGAGAATAGGGCAAGGGCAAGACTGTCTACAGGGGTGTAAATGACTGGGCCAATGTTTGCTCGTGGGGCAGGGAGGGCTCGTCGTCACAATAATGAAATCACATCAGCTGTTTAAAATGGCTTCTCCGCGAAAAAACGATAAGGGAGAGGGGAGCGAGGCGTGAACTACTGGAGCGGACGGCGCAAATCGAGTTTCAATTTTCGCAATGAATTGATACGGCTCATCGCCGCCGTCAGCGATGGAAATGGGCGTCATCTGAATGAGCAGCTCTGTGACAGTGTGACAGGGCAGCTGCTGGGCCCACGTGCTGCGCCATTTGCATTCCGCGTGGGAGTGCGTCATGCGACAAAGGGTTGCTGAGCCTGTCCGCTATTAAATTGTATTGTAGGATATATCGAACCTTATTTAAAAAACAGCACTGCTGTCGATTAGCAGATTAAATGAGATTGCAGGGAATAAATTGACCAGAGAAGCACGGGAAGTACACTGATATGGGAATGTAAGAGTAAAATCTGTTATGATCATATGACATAATGCGAGAGTTTGCGAGATCATTGCTGTAAATTGTCATACAATACAACATTTGGGGAAATCATTAATTTCGAAGAGTTTAGGAACCACAACTAATGTACTTTCAGGCCTACTTGAAGAACTTTTCATAATATCGAAAATAAATAATCAAATGTAATGTATCTCTAATAGCTGGTTTTGTACACTCTTTATCATTATAAATTATTTTATTGCATATATTATTATACATACAGGAGTAATTGTAAAGTAAACGTGGTCACTAATAACCACGACAATTAATGTGACAAACAAAAATAAATCAAATATAAACTGACCAGTAGTAGATTTTGTGATTATTTCCTCATACCAAATCGGTAATAACTAAAAAATACTTTTCTTAAAAATAAATGTTGAAATAGATAATTTTTTCCTGGAAAATCATTATAGTTGCAGCTCTGTAATATTCACAGCTAATAGTATGTGTGTGGGAGCAGAATTGATTATTCAAATAACAATAATTATCTTAAAAAAATCCGTAAATATCAGTTCTTGATAAATTTATAAATAAAATCACAATTATAATAAATCATTTATTATGATTCCTTACACATCGTAATGTTAGAAATAAACTTAAAAAACCCGTTGTGTATCCATAACGGTTTTCGAGATAAAGGTACCTAAAATACGCAACCTTAACAGTTGCAAGAAAAGATCTTCCGACTCCTCAAATACGTCTGTTTTAGAATGTAACCAAAAAAATTAAGAAATAATAAAAAGTTTCTTAAGCTATATTAAAATATTATATAACAGTGAAAAAAGGACGTACGCTCTTTACAAAACAGAACTGTAACAGAAGATTGTTATATTTAATACATTTCTTTGAAATATTTGTGCGTGAATTTCGTACCGTATTTGACGTTCAGACAGTTTTTTTGTCTTTTTATATTAAGTTATTGCAAAAGTCGCTCTCCAATAAAAAATGTTGTTTTCTGCATTAAAAATGAGATATAATGGTCTTTAATGAACCCCTATGTCAATTCAAATGAATCATTAGCAGTTTATACCGATTGTTTCAGTTATGAGCTACAGCTTATTTTCTCAGATCAGTATGACTTGATCATAGAACCGTTAGCCATATCTTATAATCATTCAGAGATATGGATGTTTATGTATTCACTCACATTTCTCAAGTAAAAGGATGGAAAGATTTCTATTAATCGTTTGACTCATAGCCTCTTTCCCCCAAGCTCGTATTTCCAAAATCATTACATCCTAGAATAGAAATACGCTACGGTATTAAACGAAATATAACTTGTTTGATAACGATACTTTTTGATATTTCTGTATTTATAACGCGTTTATGTGGGATTATGTAAATTAATGCAATTGTTGGTTTTAGGGTTTAAAAGTTTAGAAATAAGAAATAAAACATTGCAAGGAAACTATTAGAAAAATGCAATAATATTAGTTTATTTAAATCTAGCTTGTTTAATAAAAACTCTCTAAAATATAATAATCGGTCATTATAGGAATATGAGTTTTCTAAGGTGCTAATATAACCCATTGATGCGCAGTTACTCGTCGAATTTGCGAAAGATTTATGATACGTGAGTTCCAGTAACAGTCAGAGGTCTGTTAAAAACCTGTGAACTGTGTGGAGTCGTAGTATGTGCGGATTGGCGGCCTTACGAGTTGCTAATCACAAAAGCGGGAACTGTGCTTAAACATCATTTAACTGTTCCGAGCGTGTGTTCAGATTTTCTATATCTTCTGGTTTTCACACTGAAATAATAGCATACTTTACTTGATGCTACTTAAAAAAATTCTGTCAACCTCCTCAGGCTCGACTGAATTTCCCATGAACGACTTTAATTAATTTCGACCTCTCTGACTTCACTCCTTTGTAGGCTTCGGTCCTGTAACAGTGCTTTTTGCAAAAACATTGTTATTGTGTAACATCCCAATCAGTATGCATAATCTAAGCTGTCACTTTTAATACTTAATTTAAATTGTATCCTTGAATATTTTCAGCAGGATTTGTAAATATGGTTAGCTCTGTATAACAAGTGATTTATTGCAGGTGTGGTTCAAAAACAGACGTGCCAAATGTAGACAGCAGCTTCAACAGCAGCAGCAGCAGCAACAGCAACAGAGCTCTGGCATCTCCAACAAAAGCCACTCGCGCTCGTCAAGCGGCAGTGCCGGGGCCAAGATGAAGCCGAACGTCGCGAGCAAGGCAACGCCGCCCCCGCCGCCACTGAGCAGCGTCTCCCCCAAGTGCAAGATCGAACCGCCGGGGTCGTTCCAGGCGCCGCAGAGAGCCGGATCCGGCAGCGCCGCGTCGTCAGTGCTCACGACGCCCAGCCCCCCCGTCACCCCCGGCTACCAGCACGACGCCTCGGCGTCCGCCGCCACCTCCGCCCCCGCCACGGCCTACAATGGTTTCTGCTGGGGCACCCCCGCGTCCGCCGCGTCGTCCGCGCCATGCTACTCGCAGACGTACTCGCCCTACTACGGCAACATGGGCGTCGAGTACTTCCCGCCGTCAGCGTCTCACCACCAGTCCAACTACTCGCCGCACCACGGCCACAACCACGTCATGGCGCACAGCTACCATCACCACCACCACCAGATGGGCTCCTACGCAGGGGCCCACCAGACGTTCAACAGTGGCCGCCACTCTGACTGCTCTCTGGACTACCAAATCACACCCGACAAGTACCAGATGGTGTAGCCGGAGTGAGCGTCCTGTACGTACGGTCGTCGGCTTATTGGCGCACTCTACTCTTCGCTTACGTGTGGTTTCGCTGGAAATGTTCAAATCGACCGAGGCCGAAGAATGTTTGCGAGCTTCATCGGTAACCGATGTCACCAACGACCCCAACTAACTACGACGAGAAGTACCTTAAGAATGAAAATGTCAAAAGCAACTAGTCATTTACGAGGGTGCCAAATTTCAACTATGTAAACGATGATGCAGTTGCAGTTTACGGCGACGAATGAAGTGTTCAATTAATAACCCAGCAAGGACAATCAACGAGAAGAACGGTATATTCGATGTGTTTTTTACTCTATCGTATTGAAAGAACTTGGTGTGGCATAACTATGTTGCCCGACGCTTTATTTGTGTTACTTTCTTGTAAATAATCTTTGGGTAGGTCCAGTGCCTTTTACAATCTTATCATTGTTTAACGGAAATTCCCAGGAATTTCATCTCGTCAAAATCTATTTTGTTTGGTGTGTTACGTCGTGGTTATGCCCCTGAGTGTTTCGTTTTGTAAATACAGTATTCTTACATGGAGGATAAGTGCAATGGCGAAGGCAGCTGCTAGATGTGAACTGAAGCGGTGCGGCTGCGGTACATAACGTCAAATCGTTACGATTCAAATTGTATGACTTTTAGTATGATATTTTCATAGTGTTTTAATATTCATTCACTTCACATTTCTTCTGTTTATTATAAACATCTAAGTGAATTTTAATGTGCTTTCTTGAAAAGATTTCACTTCATTGTATATTATTATGGAAATAATATTATACATAACAAATTACGTTTAAAGTTTTTATTTGTATTCTACTTTACCTAAGTACGACTTAAACGTATTGATGCTGATGTAGATTTACTCGGACTGTAAATATGGTTGCCAGAGACGGTAAGTGTGTGGGCGAAAAGTTTATACTGACGTTTCGAGTAGTATAATCTAGCCATTCGCAGAAGCAGAAGAGCAACACAGACCTACGACGCTGGTTCAAACACATTCATCATAAATAAACAAAGGCATTCCTTGAATTGTGCCCAAGATTTAGTACCGATGTTATCGACCACCCGATTAATAATAATAGTAATTAAAATTAGACTGTTGTTGTATTATATGATGAGTCTCCAATTTTTTAATAAGAGGTTTTTCTTAACCCTTCCCGTTGAATAATTAGTTATCATCGCTGGGATAACGTTGCTTAATATTTCGAGAAATATAAGGCACAGTAAAAGCAGTTTCATTTTGCCACAACAATTAAAGATCGATTAACCCTTACAAGGAACACAAGATCTCCTAAATGGTAAAGTACCTTAGAAGTGGGTGAGACGTGAAATAAATAATGATAAAACAAACAACTCGCCTGATGTTCAATTAAACAAAGTATTAATATGCAAAGGAGATCTGTTGGGTAAACCTGTGGCAAGGAAACGTGAACAATATACATACTTGAACATTTTTAATTTACTTTTTAGTACGAATTAATATGAGGTAAATTTGTTCAAATAGAGTACCCTTTTTTCAAGTCAAACATTGAAATTAATATTCAATAGAGCCTAACACGATGCGTTAAAAATAGCTAATTTTAGGGTGTATATTTTGTAGTCTCTAATATAATAATTCAAGATAAATATTTGACATTTTGTCGTGTAAAATCGACTCCTTAAACGTGAAAAAAGTGCAGTACCTATATTCGGGAAAAAAATATTGGTCAAATGCTTGTTGTGTTGAAATGATTTGTGACTATAATGAATCTAGGGGTTAATACTAATTCAATAATTAAATAAAGATAACATGATATAATAAAATACTATAAAACAATTTACTTTGACGAAAACATAACATGTTCACAATAATAATAACAATTTCTTGATGATTCAATATTTGTGCCGGCACTTATTTTCCATAAAAACTATTACATATATATTTACAAAAATTAATTACTTAAACAATAATAGTTTTAAGACTCCTCTCAGGGCCTTCTCATAGAACAAAACTAATCCACTAGGACCTGGCAGCAAATAGAAAATTACAAAGTCACAGGAATTATTTACCGCGTCGGCTTTTCACTTTTTCCGGGCGATTACCTCTCTCACACCATCTGGCCAATTCTCCTCTCAACGCTCTCGACCACGAATCTTTCACCAATCTGCGTCTCCACAAATCTGTTCACCTATCAATCTTCACAATCTCAACATCTCTCCAGCAATCTATTCATTCCATTTTCTACCACCAATCTGCATACCAAAAAGTCTCTGCCTGCCTCCTTTAAAACTTCGTCGTCCCCACTTATGCGAAACCTATCACCAAGGTGGCAGGGGTATCTTCCAATTATATCCCTGGTTACACTTTGTGGGAAAAGCATGCCCCCGATCGCCAAATTCTCAGACAGATTGGGAAATTCCGAAACCGGCGCCGAGGAGTCTGAGCTTTATGTCCCAAGTGTCAACCGCCGTCTCCTTTATTTAATATTTCCAGCTGCCAAAACCCGAGCAGCTGTATCTGTTCGTTACATGTCCTGGAGTAGTAATTTAAGTGGTAATATTGAGAATAATTGTATGGTGTAAAACCTCTGGTGCACTGCAAGAATAAGTTATATTTAAGATTTTTATATCTGTAGACATGTACAGAACAAGTTAGTAGTCTTTAACACAGAAAACTAGAAAGAACTCACGAGTCTGAAGAACAGACTAATTTCCGGAAAAGGTGGCACATTTTATTATTGTAATGGAATGATAGTTTGTTATAAAGATAACCGTTTCAAAACACGTACAAAAAATAACGGTGATTATCACAACCTGCGACAAGATTTCAGACAAAATTGTAATGAATTTTTTAATATTTATCAGTCGAGTAAATATAGTGATTCATCGCGCTGTTGCCTGAAAAATGCAACAATAAAGTTTACTACCAATTAAGTTCAGATTCTTCATAAGGGATCACGAAATGAATACGATATTTACTATGAAACTATAATTTACTTACATTCAACCCACATAAATATAATTACTCAAAGTAAAAGAAATGTAATGAAGCAAATGGTTTAAATGATTAGGGATGTGAAGTTAAATTTAATTCGGATAGTATTTCATGATGCCTGGTGTTTCCCAAAAATTCGTTGATATTAATGCGCTACAGAATTTAGTTAGATCGTCACTTTTGGAAAATTTACCTTTTCACGCCCCCCTCCCCTATGAGAGTTGACGGAATGTTAATTTCATTATAACCAGCGGGATCTCAAATAAAGAAGTTTAAAATAGGAAACAGCCCAGTAACTTAGCCTGAAAAAAGTACAATTTATTTTCCGGCACGTTAATACAGGGGAAAATACGATATCCTAAGAGTCAAATATACTCCCAATGTCTTGAGAGATTGAAAGATACCCCGGTATCTTAAGAATTTCACAATATTCCCGCTATACTGCACCAATCTCAGTTGTTTTTTTAATTCGTTTTATATGAAACCATCGCTCCTTCCTCCCCAACCTTCACCCTGAGTATAAACGACTAGAGACGTAACATGCTGAATGTCATAATTGCGCTCGGCGACTTCCAGAATTCGGCACGATGCTAGATTATTTTCGTTTCATTTTTATGTAAGGCCTTTCAACCCAGTCCCTATGGATGTTCCGTTCCCGTGGTGACTTGGGTTAAAATTATGCACAAACAACACCGGAAGAATCACTTTCAATCTCACTAACCATGAAAAATATTTATTCCCCGCAAATATCTGCCCTTTATGCACGTATTAAATTTCCGTCCCCTTCATTAGGGTTGGTAGCCATGCCTTATCCCGACATTTTGAAATATTTTTCTTTGTCATATTCCCATTCGGGAACAATCTTAAATATAATTGAACTGAACCTAGTAGTCACTGACAAGATCAACCTTTTATTCGGAAAGAGTAACCTTTTATTGTTCAAAATCTTAACTCCAGAGCGACGAAAAAAAACGTACGAATTTTTCATTCGGGATTTTTCCTTCTTGTTTAACTATCTTCTCCCTACGGGAAGTTATCGGAACACAAACTTGGAGACCACAGATTTCCAGAGCGTTCCATCAACTCCAAATTGGAGATAAATTAGCTAATCAACGCATATGTGGTATTAACGCATGGTAAATTAGTAATAGTCAACTGCACATTAACAAATTTTTCAATTTATATCCTTAATCTTAAAAAGAGATGATTGGTCATTAAATTTATTCAATCACTGACATGCTTTAGTTAGCAGCCTGTAAACATTGGTCTGATTTACGAGAAGAAAGTATAAGAAACATTTTAAACAGTACACCAATAAATTATGATCGAATGCTTAGTGACTACTTTGACAAATAGACGAGTAAGTAAAAATAAATATATTTAACATCTGTACAAATGGTAAAGAGAAATTCAACCTTTATGCAGACAGCATTAAAATTTCCAAAAATTTAGACGAACTGAACGCTACATGAAGCTGAGCATCTTATTCCAAAGGCAAACGCCTGAAAATATAAAAGACGTTCAGCTTCAATCGAAACGTCCGTCCTGTCTAAATTTTTACTGTATTGCTTTCACTTAAACCTATTTTTACATAAAAGTAACATTTTTCTTTATTAAGTGAAAAGAGATTAATTTGTAGCGTTACTTAGGCAGACAACTTAAACTATTCAAAGTGTGAGGATTTTGATTGCATTAAAGTTTTCAAAACGATATTTTATACCACATGAAAATTTACCAATTTGAAGCGCTTAAAGAAGAATGTAAGTTCAGGAGCTACCAGATGGCGTGTGTAGTAACCAGTATTATTTTATCGCCTTATAAGAAGATCCATGTTTTTATCCCGACATAGGCATTTTACTTAGGCCTTCTGCTCAATTAGAGTAGAACGTCTAATTTGTCCCTTATAACATCAAAAAGGTGGAAGGCACCGAGAAATCTCCGCCATAATAAGACCGCTGGAAAAGAAATAAATTTTTTTAGAGAACTTCAATGTTGCTTCTAATTGATATAAAATAGATATCCAGGTGTCTATAGTCAGAATGATCAGATAAACCTATCTCAGTCATGCAGTTCCCTTTAGAAAAACAAAAAAGGTTCAAGTTCTTATGAAATTCCAAACATTTAGTTTCCTGTCAACGTTTCTGACACACAATTGACTGTGGATGTCTGTATTTCATTACAAAAATGTAGGCACCAGACGTGTTTCTGAATTTTTAAATCTGCTTACTGTAACATTTAAAATAATTTTTTTGGTACATAATATGAATGTATTTAACACAAAATATCAAGTCATTCATATATTTACACATTTTAAATGAGTAATTCAACTTACACGCTTAAAGTGTTCACTGGAAAAATACCGCGGCTCAAATGAATGCACTGCGATTACATGATTTGTCTCTTATGCATCCGATTGCCTCGGAAATTTAGTGTATTGTTGTACTCTGCCCAGAAAATGTGTTTGTCGGTCTTTCAAAAATTTTGGAACCCTTCCTTTCCCCTTTTCAGATATATGGAACTTGGAGCAGGGTTAAGCCCTCACGTAGCTTTTCAAACGAGATGATTATGTAACTTAAATATAACTAACATTTTAATATAGTAATGATACTTTTAATTGTTTTTCACCAACGTCACAGACGCGTGCACGCAGACGCTTATCCCTAGGGAAGTAATCGCTGATGCTATGGAAATCTTACTTGAAAAGCAACATTTTCTCGGAAATTCGAACCATAAGTTATGTATGAGTCCTAAAAGCCTGTGTACATTGCACAAATAAGAAATTTGGAAGATAAAAATTATGTATATATGTGGAAAATTGTAGTACAAGAATTGAAAATTATTATAATTTCCTTAAAGAAGGCCATTGAAAGTACCGCTTGGTAGTGGTTGTCAGTTGACAGAGAATTGGCTGCAATATTTCCCTGTCCTGAGCGTCGTCATCTTCTGGTAACTTCATTCTCTTTTTCACGTCATCCAACATTCTAACATTTCGATTTCCTCTTTCAATCCATATTCAACATGCCTCTTTTCTTTCCATCCCTTCTCAGTTCAGAATGAGTCAAAAGTCGCAGTACACGCTGGGGTGAGTTAAACGTCGAAATACACCCTGTTACGTTGCTGGAATTGGGAAACTATTTTAACAAACAGCACCAATACTTAACGGGAATATTCAGGTTTCCTAATTACTGCAGAGTTTCTGAAATAATAGGGTCTACTGCGACTTTTGACTCACCTCATTCATAACTAAATCCCACCTAACATGTATTCTCCAATCTCCACCACAGCCACAACTCAAAATATTGTTAGTACTTCTTTTCCATCTTTTTTAATGTTCATGTCTCTGATTGATATAATACCACAGTTCATACAAAACATCAAAATTTTTTCTTATCTTCAATGGAATCCTATTCGCTCTTACAGAAATATGTTAAAAATAATATATATTTATGTTAAAAAGCGTCGAATCGTTTGTGAGTTGGCAGTAACCATCAAAACAAGAAAAAATTCAATAAACACGGGTGGGGAAACGCATACTTTGTGACGCATTCACTTATTCATAGAAGAGGTTCGACCTGACGCTTTAGGAGTTCCTGAACGTGACGTCCGTCCATGGCAATTCATCCCTCTGCCTTTCGGTGTAAAAAATCACGCACTCTTTGAAATAGTCCCGTTTGTTGTTGCTCTAAGTGCTGGGTGTAATGAATAACGATCCAGTAGTTTCTGAACATCGTTGATTGGGAAGGCGTAGACTAATGCCTTCAACGTTCCCCATAACTAAAAATCTAGAGGATTTAATTCTGCGGAATGGGTTTATGTAATATCTTTTTCATATTACAGATGAATATGATTATTGAGCCGAAAGCTCTTGAATAAATATTACTGACATTTAATTGTATTAAATTATGTCAATAAATGAAGACTGAAAATTTGTGTATCCTATCTACAATATCTACCTACATAAAAAAACCAATAGCTATAACATCATTACTCAGTAGAACCATAATTATAAGTGCTTGCCTCTTATTACATAATTATGTGCTTGAGAGAGAGATGGACACAATTATATCAAAGGATGGAAGAGTTGTCGCAAGAGGGAATCATATAGAGGACTTCCTAACTGCAAACATCTTGAAAAATGTATTATGTTACTATTTGTTTCTGACGTTGGAAAATGGCAAAAATATAAACTTCGATTTATAAGTGAAGCGGTGGCTGGTGTATATGTGCTACAGCACATAATTTAATTAGGAGGAATTATTTGCATCGTAATTTTAAGAAACTTTAAAATAATAGTATTTTAAGAGTGTGAATTTCTGCTTCGGTTTCCAGTTCGCATACATCTGGGCTACATTCTTAACAGCACCAGAATCCTGTCTGTAATGAGAAATGAGCATGCGCAATATTTCCTTTTTCTTCCCCCTACCCGCCAACAAGCAAAGAATTATAGGAGCTACAAAGGACAGAGCGCCGAGCTGGGCTACAGCTGTAGTCGGCCTCATCAAGTTACAGTTTTAAATGTTTCTGACGAATTAAGAAAAATATTACTGTTTATGGACTTGTGATTTATTTGAAATAATCAAAGGTTATGATAAAAACATTTAACGGGCGGCATATCCAAGACTTTCATAATTCTGAGAAAATTGTCTCACGATCCTGCATAGAACATTGTCATTATATGAGGCTTCTTCCTAAAATTAACTTTCATAATTTTAAAATATGTAAGAAGAAAATATACATTTGTGTAAGAAATTTGCTCCAATTTGATTTTATATTTCTACTATTTTAAAAATCGTTCCTATTACACGTTAAGTAGTGAAATTAGAAATATAGCATTTCACGGCTCGTGGAGTATTATCAACGTGTAGATGTTGCAGTATTATTCATATACGGGGAATTATTCTCATAAAAATTATTCTTTGGGGTGACGTAGGACATTACTTTAAATACTCACGAGTCGCTACTGACTGAGACTAAATAAAAGAAAGTATTAACAAGTATTTTCTGGACTTTGATTCTGACTTTCACGAAAATCGCTGAATAATGCATATATAAATGACAGTGTTAGTAATAATTCTCTTCCCAAGCTCATTTATATCCTTTTCATCAACAACGTCAAATTGTGGAACTAGTTCTTGACAAACTTCATACCAGGCATCTTGATTAGAATTCCTATCTTTCTATTTGTCATCAAATTTGTCACAGTTCTGGCTTCCACAAGGTTATAAAAACTTTTCCATCAATAATCCAGAAGGAATAAAATTTTCTTGGACCCACCGCAGCTCACTCGAGGCAATGATGCGACGTCAGTGTTGTCAGAGAAACAGTGTTGTTTGCCCGGGCGTACACACTAACAGTTCCGGGCAACACAGTTTTCATCCCGCCGCCAGGCATTATGAAAGGGGCCTTCCCCGAATAGGGATTTTTATCGGCCCACACATGCTGCTTATCAAACGCCATCTCTTGTAAGCCCTGCCTCCTTAGTAAATAAAATCTTCAACCATCTGCAGAAAACTTCTGCAAAAGCTATTGACAGAACTGCAATCTGCTACGGTGATTTTTTTGGCCTAAGAACATGGACGCAATGGAAGAACCACTCAGACAAGGGGATTACTCACACCTTCTGCTGATACCAATCGCCGCACACTGGTTCCAGGTCTTTCTTCCAGTTAATGTTCCTCCATCTGATGTGTGTGAACTGACCGAGGCCATACGCTGTTCACCTTGTGAGATGCTAAAGAATCTGCGACCTTAAGACGTATTTACAACCAAACGTCTTCAGCCACTATGTGCTCATTGTTTTTTAGAAGTTTTCTCTCTTGCTATTATGATTACTACCATCTCTCAAAATACTTGATACTTTTAACCACTCTGTTTTTTTATGTTCATAAATACTTCTCATCTCAACTGAAAAACAACAATTGGTATTTAATTCCTAAGAATTTGAATAATTTTTCATCCTGTATGTATATCTCTGTACTTCCTTCTTTGTTCCCCACAATAATTTTTATTCCAGATTCACTTCCTACTTCTATAATTCTGGCCATCATCATCACTTGTTATTCGAATATCGTATTTGATAAAATATCCTGATCGTCCATTCAGTTTTCCCCGATTCTTCTTCTTTCTCTGTATATAAATTTAACTTTATAGCATTACTTTGGCAAGGGCACTAATGAAATATTTTCCCAAACGCTCGTATTATTTTCAATCTTTTTATTCAAGTATGCACCAAGGCTTGCAGTACCTATGATTTTTTATTTCTCAGAGACTATCGGTCTCTCATCAATGCGATCTTATACATCTATTTTCACTGGCCACTGTATTATCACTGACCCTAAACTAGATAGGAATTCTGCTTTAAAATAACTATGGAGTTCTATGTAATATTTTTATTTATCCTCAACCTCTTCAGTATTATTTATATTTATGTTTTACCATAGCCAGTTAGCGTTTTCGCTGATGTGTACATATTTTTGATTTTAGTTTTTGCCAAGTAATATTAATTTTTAATTACTAGAAGTAACCAAGTACCATCAGATTAAATTGTAGTACATTAAACAAAGTCATAAGTAGGGATTTTGATATTATGTATTTAGAGTAACAGACTACGCGAATGTTACCCACGTGGTGGCACCTCCCTTTTAATTGCACACGAATAAATTTGGAAGATGGGATGATGATGACTGGAAGGAAGTTTCCCGTGTGCCTCAAACAATTTATTGGAAATATACGACAATTCTAATCAACCGCGCAAGGTCCGTGAGCCCGGAGTATACAGCCCTCAAAACTGACCGAAGTTCGTCTGTTTGTTGGAATCTTACATCAAAACGGGTGAGAGAATAAGGAATCCCCAAAGATAACCTTCTTCACCTCTACAGCCAAGTTCCACCTGCGAAATGAAATACCAGCACACACAGGCTTATTTTTCAAGTAAAGACAGCAAACCATTATATATTCATTTAACAAATTTAAATTACTAGAATGGGGTTAAGATATTTTGTTTGTCATATTGGCGACTTATAACTAAGCACTAAATATTCAAAACGATTGTTGAAGTACCTACACTGTGGTACGAGTACATCCGAAAGCTTTACGGGATCGTGAAATGACAATGGTTGGATAAGCTTTTAATGGAACTCGGACATTTCGAGCCTAAATAGCATATCATTATCAGCATTACACATGGTAATGACGTATTTTGCCTACAAATAAATAATGCATCAATGGAAAAAAGCAATTTCATAGCATTTAACTTTTAAACCTTGAATATTACAATACATGTGATAAAAGGGAAGAATATATATAAGATGATTTTTTTACAAGGGATAAATTATCATCATTATAAGATGATTTTTTTTATAAAATTTTCCATTTCTCAGATATTAGCAATAACTGTGTGAAAACTTCACATGTTATTTTCTGCACTTTATATTTTACTGAGAATCAAGGTAAATGAAATACGTTTTAAGTACATTTCATAAGAGCACAACTAGAAGTCACCTGATGTAGATTACAAATTTGGTAAGTGACCCAAATTTTGAAGTTAGTGGATCTGTTGTTATATGATTATCTAAATTCCCGTTCTGGCGTATTGTACGGGGGTTAAGTATCCAAAACACTGATTGTCTCGATTGCTTTTAAGTCACGCGTTTACAAAGAAATTAGTGTCGAATTAGTTTATATTCCAGGCTAATAAAATAAATACCCGTGCCACTCCAGCCAACCAGCTCTCAATAAAATAAATTCGTTTCAAATCGTGAATTGTTTTTCTTATGTTGAACCAGGAAAATTGATAATATTTATGAGAAAAATATAGGGTCATGGAAAAAGTATGCCGCAATTACAAATTTTTATTTTGCAAATATATAAACGTATATGTACAGAAATTAAGTACTGAAATATTAAGAAAAATACAAAGTTTTATACGGTTTTAATACGTTTCAATATCTCCACAATTAGTTGCTGGAGATACATCAAGACGGTATCCAAGCTTATTCCATGTCCTGTAAATATTCTCTCTAGTTACATTTTCAGTTGTGGCTATGATTCTAAATTTTAGGTGGCTGATATCCATAATTTTTTCGTTACATACAATGGTTCCCCAGAAGAAAAAGTTCAGAGGTGTGATATCGAGGCTTCGTGCAAGCAACGAAATTGGGCCACATCGTCCAATCCACGTCTTTTTACTAAGTAAAAATAATCCAGCAGTGCCACCTAACGAACGGTGAAAACCATACTTTCTTCCTATATATTAAAAGTTTAAGAATTAATTCTTATAAGTTTGAAAAATCACAGTTTTTTTCCCATAACCAGAGACGCCGGTCAGCTTTGAAAGTAGTATGCTTCCCGGTCTCAGACGATGGGTATGTAGCAATATTGCTAAGTAAAGGAGTAATTAAACGAAGATGAAAATTATTACAGGCCAAGAATAAATTATATTATATTTATTAAATTATAATGAAAGTTTAGCTATGATAACGTTAGAAATAAAACCGCAGCCAACGACAATAATTCAAGTTTATATGCTCACAAGTGCCACAGAGGAAGAAGAAATTAAGAAAATCTACGTAGAAATTGAAGAAATAATGAAGTATGTCAAGGTAGACGAGAATTTGATTGTAATGGGTGAATGGAAGGCAGTAATAGGAAAGGGAAGAGAAAGTTATCTAGTTGGAGACTATAGACTTGGTGAAATGAATCAAAGGGAAGATAGGCTAGTAGAATTTTGTATTGAACACAATTAATAGTGACGAATACCTGGTTCAAGAATCATGAAAGAAGATTCTATACATGGAAGAAGCCGGGGGACACGGCAGGTACCAATTAGACTGTAATAGTGATACAGAGATATAGGAAATGCAGGCTGAAAATGAAGAAACTCAAGAAACAATTGAAAAAAAAATGGGAACTGGAAAATCTGAAATAACAGGAGGTGCTTCAGAGTTCCAAAGAAGATATCCAGAGCAGATTAATAGAAAAAGGAGAAAGAAACAATATAGAGGAGAAATGGGCATTCTTGAAAGAAGAAATGACTAGAGCAGCCGACGAAAAATTGGGAAGAATAGTTCAGACCAAAAGAAAAGCATGGATAACACAATAAATAATAAAAATTAATAATGGAAGGCGTAAATATAAAAACGCGAGAGATGAAAATGAATGGTTAAGAAAAGTACAGACGCTTGAAGAATGAAGTAGATAGGAAGCGCAAAGCAACCAAAAAGGCTTGGCTACAAGAGAAATGCAAAGCGGTTGAAGAAATAGATGCAGCTGATAGAGAAAGGAGAAAGAAACAATAAAGAAGAGAAGTGGGTTCTGTTAAAGGAAGAAATGACTAGAGCAGCCTAAGAAAAAAAATAGGAAGAATAGCTCAGACCAATAGGAAAGCATGGATGACGCAAGAAATAATAAAAATGATTGATGAAAGGCGTAAATATAAAAACGCGAGAGATGAAAATGGTAAAAAGAAGTACAGACGCTTGAAGAATGAGATAGATAGGAAGTGCAAATCAGCCAAAGAAGCTTGGTTACAAGAGAAATGCAAAGCGGTTGAAGATTTCATGGTGAAAGGGAAAATAGACGCAGATTATAGGAAAATCAAAGAAACATTCGGAGAGAGGAAAAATATTAGCAAGAACATCAGGAGAAACGATGGGAAGCCAATTCTGGATAATGAAGAAAAGGCAGAAAGTTGGGACTACCTAAAAGAGCTGTAGCACAGTGGAAAATTAGATTAGTCAGTAATAGAAGAAGAAGAGGAGGAGGAGGAGGTGGATGATGAAGAGTTGGAGGGCGGACAATATTTTAAGGTCGGAATTTGAAACGGCGCTGACAGACCTGAACAATTGTAAAACGCCAGGAATTGATAACATTCCAACGGAGTTGATAAGATCATCGAGCGAAGAAGCAATATCATGACTGTTCAGGACAGTTTGCGAAATCTACGAAACAGGAAGAATACTTGAAGATTTTAAGAAAAACATAATTGCCCCTATACCAAAGAGGACTGGGGCTGATACATCCGAACAGAACACGACAATTAGTTTAGTATCTCATGTATGCAAAATATTAACGAAAATAGTATATAGGAGGATGGAACGACAAGTAGAATGCGAGTTAGGAGATCAGTTTGGTTTTAGAAAACATATAGAGAAGCAATATTGGCTTTGTGTCTAATTTCAGAAGACAGGATAAGAAAACAGCGGCCTACGTTCATGGCATTTGTAGATTTAGAAAAAGCGTTTGATAATGTGAACTGGAACACACTATGAAGGTTTGGAAGAGCACAGGAATAAAATATCGAGAAAGAAGGCTTATACATAACCTCTACAGAAGGCGGTCAGCAGTAATTATAATTAAATATCAAGGAAAGAAAGCAGAAATCAAGAAATGAATGAGACAAGGATGCAGTCTGTCGCCCATGCTGTTTAACTTATATACAGAACAAGCGACGAAGATTGCTAAAATGGAATATGAAAAAGGAGTTTTACTGCAAGGAGAAGATATAAAACCCCTACTCTTTGCCGATGATTTTATGATATTAGGGTAGTCACAAGAAGACTGTAATAAAGGTTATGAACGTGGTCCTTGGAGAAAGACTTTAACATTAGGATTAATAGAGGGAAACCCAACGTAATGGAGTGTAGTATGAGAAAGTTAAATTAGGAAGGGATATTTTGAAGGACGTTAAGGAATTCTGCTACTTGGGTAGCATAATAAATAGGGATGGTAGAAGTGTAATAGATATAAAGAGTAGGGTAGTAGAGGCAAGGAAGGCATTCGCAAAAAGGAAAAATTTACTTACGAGTAATATGTGTGAATATAGGAAAGCATTGCTAAAAATGTTCGTATGTAGCGTGGCGTTATATACGGGTGCGAAACGTGGACGGTAGGAGTTGCTGTAGGGAAAATAATAGAAGCCTTTGAAATGTGGTGCTATTGGAGAAATATGAAAATCAAATGGGTGGATAGAATCACTAACGAGGAAGTTCTAAACAGAATAGGAGAAAAGCGGAAAACATGGAGGACGTTGACCAAGACAAGGGATAGATTAATAGGCCATGTGTTAAGACATGAAGGACTTGTAAAATTAACATTAGAAGGAAGTCAGTGGGAGGATAAGGATGGAATATCCTAAGAAGATTCGGGAGGATGTGGGATGTGCAAGTTATGCGTAAATGAAAAGGCTTGCGCTAGATAGGTGAGCATGTAGGGTTACATCTGATCAGTCTTAGAACTAAAGACCACAACAACAACAAAGGTTCAGTCAGAACCCAGTCCCGGTGAATCTCTTCACAGGTACTTGATACTATTTTAGAATGAGTTGTTCGTGAAAAAACTATATGGAGTTGTAACACTACTAAAATAATGTCTTCTTTGTTTCTATCACTGGTTGGCATTGTGGGTCACCATGTTATCGTGTTGGAAGCTGAAGTGTAATATTGTTATAATAAGATGTAACTGACTTGTAATGGCATGTAGGTAACTCCGTTTCTCAAAAGAATTAGAGTTGTCCTACGATTAAAATAATGCCTTCAATTATAACAATTGAATAGAATAGATCTAAAGAAAAGAAATGTTTGAATACAACTTATAAAAATATTATACATTAAAATGATAATCAAATGTACATTCTAATATAATAAGTTTATATTATTTGTTGAAAGTCATCTGTTTCTAATAGCGGTTGAAATAAATAGTTAATATATTTATAAGTCTATGCACATTTTATTTGTTGTGCGGGGTTCTTTAGCATTTAGTTCCCCTGCTGATTGTTCACCTTGAAAGCGGCGTTCTGTTATCATGTGGAAAGATCGTTTGTTAGGAAGAACTGTAATGAGGGATGTTGACGATATCAGATAGCGGCATAAACATCAATTGCTTGTGTACTCGGGGTCCAGGGAGACTCTCGAGGGCTAATTAATTGCCCCATGCACGTGGCAGACGCGTGGCTCTGGACCAGCCACTCTCGATACCGGCAATTAGCATCACAACGGCCTAATCGCTGCAAACCAAGACAAGCAAATTAAGTCAACGAGCGCAGATTAGCCAGAAAGATCGCCTTGCGTTGTCTGAGCTCAGGCGCCGACTCTAAATCGGTTAGCAACGAAACAAATTGACGATAGAATACAATAAGCAGAATGAGAAACTGGACAAATTAAGAGTTTAGAAATAATTTTAAGAAAGTAACAGATTATACACTATTAATAAAAAATATTTTAAGCTGAAATATGGGAATGCAAAAATCAATTAAATTCACTACAATAAAACTATAGGCTGCAGATATATGTTGGATGCAAACCTTTACAAACCGTACCGTGGCTATGGAGAGTCATACAGACATTTTGTTGCAGTAGTAAAGAAGCTTATTTAGTTCTGCTTTGAGGTCTTCAAGTGGTACGGCTTCTATAGAGTCTAATAGTTTGTTTCCTAATTGATAGTTATAGTTATGTTGCATCCCACATTGTATCCAGAACAACTATCAATTAAATTACATTTATTACAAAGAAAATGATGTCACAGTCAATGAATTTATCCTTAATTTACTTAAGTATATTTGTAAATTTCGAAACAAAATAATTTTATAAGCACAAAATAATTATTAAATTCAGCAATAAACTTGGCAAGAGCAAAATTGTTTGATCATCATTAACGACGGAAATGCCCTATGGTGCGCCATTGAGACAGCCATACATTAAAAATATTTTGAAACTCTGACATTTCGTCACATTAACCAATTTATCACCATAATAAATTAGACCAATAACTGACGTGAAAAGTTGCTCACATTAATTTCGTTTCGGCAATATTTGTTGCCATCCTCATAGGAGCAATTTAAGTAAAATAAGGAAGATACGTAAAATGAGTCTTGGCACAAGCGAACATAGATTTATATTTATATTTTAGAATTAGATTTATTGTTGTTTCCATCAATCCTCGATTGAGGAAATAGGATACGTCATACATTAAAAATTAAAAATGAACAAAGTAAAGTACATAATTAAAGACAAATAATCTTAAAATAAATTAATAAAAGAAAATGTATATAGACAAAAGTCAATATAAACACAACACGGGCACACGATGTCACACACACACTGGGAAACACAAACAAGCACACACTGAGAAACACGCAATGGAGTTTTAACTACTTGGAGCTCTGCGACCAGGAAACTGTCCTTCCCTCTGTCGTAGCTCCAGGCAATACATGAAACAAACAAACAAAAAAGCAGAAAAAACGAAATAGAAATTTTAAAGATATGTGATGTGCTATTTTACAAGGCAGCTTCTTCAACACTTTTTGCAGGAACCTTGATTTAAATACTAGAAGGACGATTAAGAAAATCCTGTACCGAGTAAAAAGAATAGTTTTACTCTGCTTCACGAAGCTTTTGTAGGTACTATTTTCAACCTCTGGCGGAAGGCTGTTGTATAAAATTATCCCGGTATTGTGAATACTTTTCTGGTGTAGAGCAAGGCGATGCTTGTCCGACCTTAGAGCTGAACGATTTCTGGTCTCGTATTCATGAAACTCACCATTCGTTTGAAACAAATTAGTATTTCGCTTTACAAACTTTAATATTTCATAAATATATACGCTTGGTAAAGTAAGTATTTGAAAACTTTTGAAGAAATATGTCGTGATTTATCACCCTAATTTATATAATTAAAAAACACTAATAAATATTTAACACTTCTAAGTGCCAATTTCATGTGGCTGAAATTTTACTTATAAGAATTTCATATCACAGAGATTACAGGTTGGTGTAAATTTGAGATCTATAAAAGTTAGTTATTTTGATTCTCAAAGTCATACAAGTGCACCGTAATAAAGCCCTGAGACGTTAATACAGATAAAACAATATTTTGTTTTTAATAGTCTGATTTCTAAATAAGTTGTACTAAGGGAGAAAAGGCGACAGTCCAATATATTTATTCCCATTACTCTCATTTGACTTTGTAGAGACACTTTTCTTCATTTATCATTCAATCAGGAATTAAAACAAACAGCGAAATCAATTGTAATATTTGCTATGATATCCTATATTTGTATCAATATTTCCCGTCTGCGACTGTCAGCAAGTCATTAGTGCATACGTCTCCTTTTTTTCCTTTAACAGATCCCTGTGCCAGTGTTCCGCTGCAACAAGTAAACAGTTTAAGAGCGTATTGTAAAATTCTTCTTCAATACATAATTTAAGTCAGAGTTCCGTCTAAATTGCTCAATCCCATAATGAGATATCAATAATTAAATAATGGAAATTTATAGGAGAACCTTCTAGACGAAGAGCTCAAGTAACTTTTACTAAACTATGGTTTATTAAATCGCAAAAAATTAATATTATATACTTAACAGGCGCTTGGCGAACTTACTTATGTTCTTCCTTCCAAGGAAAAACAAACAAAGCACACGGCTAAGCATGGACTGTTGAAAGTCAATCTAGCCATACATGTCTGTTGATTTAAAAACAGTTGAGGAAAACAAATATGAAACCAAGTCAAAAAATTTGTTCCAAGTGTAAATCTGAATTCATTTCTATGGTCCAAGGCACATCAGAGTCTTCATCACCAGAGAATTATATGGACGTTTCGGATGTCAATCGGAGTTTGAATGACTTAGGTTGAGCAGTAGCCATAAAACTGACTACATTATATAAAGAATTGTACCAGTACAAAAAAAATGGTAGCTGAAAAAAACACAGTAGCTGCTGGAGTAGCAGCTGAGAATATTGGGCAAACTAGCAAGACCTGTGATGTTTTCATGTTAATTCAATGTATATTGTCACGTGTTCACCTGAGGTCATAGGTCCCCAGGGAGCCACGAACAAGAAAGGTAGAGATCCTTTATCAATGTTTCGATGAACATAGTCTGGCCGTGACTTTGCTTTCGAAGTTGACAAGGAACGGTAGATGAAGGTGAGATAGGTTTATCTCCAAGGGTTGGTTAGATGGAAGAAACGTTGAGGATAATTTGGTAGTGTGGATGGATACGCCTTGGTAGCAGTAGTTGCCAGTCAAACACAGATGTGCACTTTAGATAGGTGTATAATTACAGTCAATATTATACACGCTAAGGAGAGTGGAAAAAGGAATGGAAGACTGTTAGGGTGAACTCTAACTGCATTCGGCTAGGTTTAACATAAACGACTTCCAGATAAGTTGGCGCGGACAGCATTTAAAGGTTTGCATACGGGTCAATACTCGAGGCGAGCTGACGAAGCTGACACATGGATTATTGAGGCTTTACTACCGGGGTTATTGGCTTGAATTGCAGACGTATCAAAGAATGCGTCGAAGCAACACGGGCAAATGACCTCCGCGATATGGCGATTCCTAACAATATGACTGCCACAGAAATGTCGTACAGGTGTCCTCAATTTTAAGGCCTTAAACCTGCCCACTTTATAAAAGGGTTTAAAACAAACTCCTTTTAACAAGAATAATTTAAAAGAAATTCTGTAACAAGGTTTTTCATAAAAGTAGGCTAAAAATACTCTATTTTTGGCGTTTTTGTATTAATCATCTTTAGACTCAATTTGTAAAGTACCGGAGACCAGCCGGTAAATCACTTCTAGTAATATAAGAAGCCAAACGTGATTTTTTTTCCACCCTCAAACTTTTTCGGCCGACTTTGCTTCAAATTATATATGCCAACTTTGTTCATACCTTGTTTTTGTTCCTGTGGATTTAAAGAGCACAAAATTTTATACAAGGCAGCCACATCTCATGTCTTATAATAAAAAATTGCCAGGGATATTACATCTCAAAATTGTTTAAATTTTCGAGTCTTGTGGTAAAATTTTACTGTACCGAGTCATAAAAATGACTATATTTCTGTAAGTATTCCAATAGAGAACGTAAAACTTTACCAATTTTCAATGGCAACATTTCTAAACATTCACACAAAATTTCATTGACATTGGAGATGGTCGAGCGGGGACCCCAGACCACTTCACATGGGCAAAATCACTATCAGTCAATAACAGATTAAAAATTGTAAATAAAAAAATACAATGAATGGCTAAAAGTCATAAATAATATAATTTAATTGGAATTAGTTTCGTCCCCCAACTTTCGGTACCTCCTCAGTTCTTTAATTAAAATATTACAAACTTCATTTTCACTGTTGCAACATGAAATTTTGTATTATTTTAATTGACGAACTCAGGAGGTCCCTAAATTTATACAATTTACAAAAACTGATATATAAAATTGACTTACCCAGATTTGATGACAAATGTTCAATATGCGCACCTTCAGTTGTTCAGCATATATATTACCAAAGATTAGTGTTTTCTACACTTTGGTTAACGATTCCGGAGTAATGGAAGCGATTGCCTCTTCAATTCTGAGTGTCAGCTCTGGCAAAGCAAAGAGGAACGAAGAAAATATGGTTTATAATGCCCATAAGCAAAGAACCGTTGTTTCCATCATTACGACCACGAGGGACTTCACGTTCATCTACTCTCATGCCATGTGGGTAAGGCTTTTCTCTTTCGGGTAACACGCTACATGAGGATGATCCTGAAACAGGTAACTCCCCTTTAATAGCAAAGGAAATAAATTAAAAATGGAGGATGTGAAAGGTAGAGCAAAGTAGCCAAGGGGTGACTAGGGATCACGGGCTATTGTTTATGGATCCCATCCGGTGATTCACCTAGAAGTGATGCAGGAAAACCCTAGAAAACCTGCATCAGGTATGTCGAGCCTTTGGATACTATTCTCAATACCAACTGAATAACGGGAGATGAGTTAGCTGTGGGGACGCAGCATTCCCTTCTACGTGTCTCCACCACTTTAAAGGAAGCAGTTGGCCAATTGATCCAATGGAATCAACGGTACATGTACCTCCTAAAATAGATGAAGGTTCCTCGGAATGTGAAAACCTTCAATTTTCATGCCAAATAAAGTTTCATTTTCACCTTATAATTGGGAAAAGAGCCATTTCACCAAAATATCAGGATAAGCCACCCTTGTCAAGGTACTTTTAGACGGTCATATCCGTTCTCAGTTCAGTTTCAGTCGAACTGTCAGTTTTTCCTGTGTGTAAAAATGAAGAAATGGAAGAAGAACGGAGACGGATACTGAGAACTGACGGAATGGATAGACCTATTTGTTTCACTTCATTTCTTAAAAATCCTGTGTGTAAACAACGGCGTCATGCCTCAATCCGTTCGCTCAATTCAGTTTTCTTGAAAATCGGTGCACGTTGGTCTGTCACTTTGTCCAAGGATCACGCTTTTGCTGTCGAATTCAGTAACATTTATAAATGTTCACCGTGTTTGTGGAATAAAACTGACTCATGCTATCACAATGTGAACATTAGGCAAGCAACTACATTCTATGGTAGGGTGCAGATAACTGAAATGACTGGGAATAGTGACAACTGAACGGATCGTGTAACAGGACCTCGCTTCCGAACTGAAATGAAACGGGAACGGAAACTGAAACTGAACTGAGAACTAATATGACCGTCTAAAAGTACCTTTACGGTAGTTTCAGATAGGAAAATGGTCTGTACACTTGACAACGGGGCACACATACTCTGTATTTCTTTCAATAATTAGATATAGTTAATCTTTATTTTCCATAAATAATGAGTTGAGATAATCAATATCCTTGATCATTTGGTTTTTAATAATTAATAATATGCAATTTCGAATGAAACACTGTTATATTTGTATTTATTATTACTACAGGTGGACAATTGCTCGGTGTCAGTTTGCTTATAAAATTAAAGTACAAAGATAAATTGTGGATAAACTAAAGGAACAAAGATGAATTACAGAAAAAAAAATTAAAAATACAATTTCAAAATATTTTACGTCCTTTTTTTTTACAAAATAAGCACCTAATTTTTAAGTGTTTCTAACTTTTTTTGCCCACATCCGTTCTTTGGCCCCTTTCCTTTATTTTCTAATTATGGTCGTTTTATAGAAAAAAATTAGGTATACCTAGTCGCGTATTTATGACCAAGCCGGTACGTCCGTCTAAGCTTTGTAGTGTGTCCCAAGTCTAGTCTTTTTTCACCAAGAGGTTGCCATTAGTTTCTTCCCCACACAAAATCCCAGCCAATTTCTCAATTCCGCTCTGTAAAGATCCCAACTTTCTGCCCCGTATTCTATGATAGTTCTAACTGGAGAAGAATAAGGAGCTGTCTTGTACTTTTCTTCAATATTTTGTTAATGGAGTGTAACGACCTCCATCCCTTCCGCGTTTACGTGTTCGCCCTTGTTTAATTTATTATTAAAATTTACACCTAGATATTTACACATTTCAACAAGCGGTACTTTCTCGTTTCCCATTTTATATTCACCGGTAATGAGCATTTTCTTTTTAGTAAAAATAATTGTTTTATTCTTAGATGGATTTATTCTCATCTTATTAATTTATATCCATTGATATATCTTATCTAAATCTACTAGAAGAGCGATTTCATCATCTATGTTTTCTATAATTTTGTAAATTATGCAGTCGTCCGCGAACAATTTAATTTTGGAATCTATTCCCGTCGACAGGACATTTACAAAAGCCAACATTATTGGCCCGATTACTCTTCCCTGTGGAACAACGGATGTAATTTCTATATAGGATCGGATAGTTCTTCGTTGTTCAAAAATTCCGTAATCAATTCAATTAAGTGATATTGTGTACTATTACATCAAAAGCCTTGCAAAAATCAATAACTACGGCGCCTATTTTTCCTCCATCTTCGACAATGTTTGCAAGATCCTGACCACACCGTTGTTAACTGACTGTCGCATGAATATCTCGGTCTAAATCAATGTTGTCCAGGATATATCCATCCGCTCTCTTCCCAATGTTCCCTCAAATGTTCAACTATCAAGCGTTCTAATTGTTTGCACACTACCGAAGTAAGACTCACCGGCCTGTAGTTCAAAGTTTCCGCCCTCGATCCCGATTTGTATATTGGCACTACTTTTTTGATTCTTTATAACATAATTAGCCTGTTATCTGGTACATCTATAACAGGTTTATCTTCACAAACTTACAAAAATTGTGTTACAAAAAATTTGTCTATTTTTTTACAATAATACAATTTTTTATAATAATTAACTAAAAGCTAGAGACATGATTAGAGGGGTATAGGGTGAAGGGGGTAGGAGGATGAAGGGAAAATGTTAGATCACAGCTGGATGAATATGGAAGGGAAGAATATGAAGGGAGAGGAAAACTATGATAAGTAGTAGATGCTTCCATCCTTTTTTTACATTAAATGGGATTTACAGATTAAGATTTTACAATATATTTTTATTTTTTTGTTCAGTTATTTTATTAAGAATTTTATAGATCAAATTTGGAAGTACTTTTCTGCAGGGGGTCTGTAGAGCAGACTGTGTATTATGCAGAACGTTCTCCCTGCATAAGTTTTACCCATTAATACTGCATGGAGACTCAAGAGGTCAGCCACCGCCCTATTCTTGTCTCCTGGGTTTCCCTTTGGAGGCAGGAGACAGCCTTTCAATGTTTTGCTTCCTTCCTTGCGTCTCCACTTCTCTAGCACAGTTTGTACTTCCCGATCCGGAATTCCGGTTTCCCACATTTTACGGCACTACTGCTGCTATTTTCCAGTCGGATGAAACATATATCGAAATTTCAAATAGGCGTGTTAGGTACATAACAATGGCTTCTACCCCTAACTTAATCACTTCCCCAGATATAGCATCTGGTCCTACTGATTTATGAGGCTCAATTTTCTGAATATTCCGTCTTAGTACGTTAGTTTCAATTTTAAATTTGGACGTGTTATTTGAGATTGTGTCTCTAGACGTAGGTACGGAGGTCTTTTTACCGAAAACTATTGCAAATCTGACTGCCTTTTCTCTATCTTGTATAATAATGTCGTTTTTATCGTCCCTCAGTGGTGACGATGATTCCCCCTCCCCTTTTCGTCTCCTAATATATTTATAGAAAGCTCCCCAACACTTTATATTTGTATTGAGAATTTTTTTAAGTAATTTTCTTCTGAAATTTTCTTTTTCGTAATTATTTCTTTATTTAGTTTCTTAACCCTATTATTAATTTCCTCTTTTTATTTTTGATAACTTTTCTTTTGAGTGATCTGATTTCGCGATTATAGTTTTCGGGGTCAGCATTTTGCTTTAATATCTTAACCGGAACGTATTTTGATTGCCTTGGAGAATGATATATTTGAAAATTTCCCAGTTGGACTATTTGAAGCGAAATATCGGTTAACGGCTCAACCACAGCTTCATTATTCAACTATGAGAAGCTGCGCGTTGTTGTAAACCAAATTTAATTAAAACTCATAAGGAATTATGCCAAAGAAAGGCGTAATGCGGCCGTGTACGAACTCCTTTTTCCATTAAAGATTTGTGGTTAATTGTGTGTTCTTCATTCACAGATGGTCTAATCTGTATTGCTAACGGGAAACTTGCTCGCTGAGCCTCTTATTTATTAAAAGTATTGATTCGATGTAAGCAAATAATTACCTCCATGGGCTGCGCGTTAGCGAAACGAACCCAACCTGTGCACGTAATCAGCCCATGTAAAAATGTGGTAGCCGACAAAGGCCCGTGCTGGGAGTCAGGTGCCCGTGTACTCTGCTAATGAGCGGCCTCAAAGCCACCCCCGCTACCTGGCAACTAATCTCCCCACAGATGGCCCCCACCCCCGTCCACCCTTCCTTTTGCAACGCACGCTGTTTCTTCCCAAGCGAATCACTTCAATTAATTAGCAAAGAGCCGGAGCGACACACCGGATTAGGCCAGATAAAATATTCACTGCACTGGTCTGAAATGATGTTTAATGTTAAAAATGTTATACGTGTTTAATTTTTTTTTGCCAGCGAACAGCATCGCTTCATTTCATATGCGGTTAAATTTAGCTCTTAAATTTTTATGTGAAAGACCCTTTACGAATTAAATTTTAAAACATTGTTCACGGGCTAATACCCAGAACGTATTCTGCCATCATTAAAAAATTTAGCCACTACTTTAAAATGGGAATTAAATCACTTTTGTATATAAATAAGCATAGTGGAACAAACGTAATTCCATTTCGTTGGATTTTTTAAATTTAAAAATAAGTAAGTTACGGCACGTTACTGCGCAATACGAAAGGAAACATAAACACACGTTTTGTATACTTTTTTATTATCTTCGGAAATTTATTTTTACCGCCGCTTCTCGTTAACAGATGGCCTTTCAGACAATCGTATGCATGAACACATCCGAAACGACCTACGAGTAGCTAAATTAACTAATAGTGTTTGTATGTTCTTGTATTAAAACATATAAATTGCTTCCCAAATAATCATTTTCTCGAATTTTTATTTATTGCTGGCAACAAAACATATAAATCCTGGCATTCTATTAAATATCTTACTTTCATCACATCCTTGTATTCAAGGTTCAGTCTTACTATAAATTTCCAACAGCATTTTCCAGTCAATGCCAACCCAAGGGTTTATAAAAATTATTTTATATTAATTGTTGTATCATATTGTCATTATTCTACTGAGAAAAATTATTATTTCTGGATAAATAATAAAGTTTAACTCTTAACATATAAATAATTTAATGGATGTACAAAATCAAATATTGTACATCTGTTGCCCATAAAAAGTAAAATACTAGCTAGTACCTGCGCAATAATACGTCATTCGCGCTATGAAAACAATTCTCAATCGACTAAGGTTTAAAAGCCAATTTAGCGTTGTTTCTTTTTCGTTCATGCTCGTGCATTTTGGTATTGCTTCGATTAAATGTAGGGAAGGGTTCGTCTATGATTTAGCTGCTTGTCAGTTCGTGGAAATATGTGGTAGAGCAATGTTTTAATCGCTCGATATTCACGTTAATATATTGGAATTATAAGGGTGCGAAACTTGAACGATATGAATTTCAGATAGAAAAAAGAATAGAAGCTTTTGAAATGTGGTGCTATAGGAGAATGCAGAAAATCAAATGGGTGACTAGAGTAACTAACCAAGAAATTATAAGCAGAATAAGGGAAGAGAGAACAAATTGGAGGGCTTTGACCAAGAGAAGGGATAGATTAATAGGGAACGTTTTGATACATGAGGGTCTTGTAAAATTAACATTAGAGGAAAGTGTGTGAGGGAAGAACAGAAGAGGGAGACCAAGGTTGTAAAATGATAAGCAGATAAGGGAAGATGTGGGATGTGGTAGTTATGCTGACATGAAAAGGGTTGTGCAAGATTTGCTAGCATGGAAGGTTTCATCAGACGAGCCTTAGGACTGATTACCACAACAACATTTGCGTGAATTCCTGTAATAAAATACAGATCAAAATTTTGATACTAGATTACTTTCATTGATTGTTTCTTGTTGAAAGGTATAGACTCCATATTATGATTTTGTAATGTGATCGAGAGGACAACTAAATTGATAAAAGTAGAACTCGGAGCTAAAATAAATGGTTTCTGCAATGTCTTTCCTGTCTTCCAGACTTAAGTTTTCCACTGACTTTCAAAAACTCTCAGGATAATGTTGCTCTTTTCACTGTAAGTAACAATGAAAACCGAGCGAGCCATTTCTAAAATTTTAATTCTCATCCAAGACACACAGAGTACCTAAAATTCAACTTCCTGCTACACAACGTTAACATACAAAAAAAGTCTCTTAGCTCAAAAAAAATGTAGATAAATTTGTTGAGTAACTATTAAAATACATCTACTTTTGAACATATAAAACGAAAGTCAGGCTAATTTCGGAAACGAATAAACAATCATGCATTTAGAAAATGTAATCTTTAGTCAAAAATTCACTATTTCTTACCCTATTGATCTAACTCATCCGTGGTCATCGTAGAATACTTGCTTCATGCTTTTACTCTCCTTCGCCGCATCTAGAAAAATTCTGTACCTTATAATTATAATTTTTCTATTGATATTCTATAAATAATTTATTTATTGTTTTCCAAATGTCGTTCTTGTAACTTTTTCGTCCATTCACTTTCTATAACGTCCGTTTTAGGTGTGATAGAGAAATCTCTTCCAGCAATCTTCAGTTTTAGTATGACTGCAGTTAACAATACGACTGTCTGCTTTCAATCAATCCATAATTATGTATTAAATGAACTATTATAAATGTTCAAAAGATACATATTTGTAAAAAAATTCCTTCATTCAGTAATGCTTTTTTTTTAAAAAAAAATACTACTTTCGCGGTTTCAATTGAAACTTCACCAGAGCTCCTTCTTGACATGTCCCCGTGCTCTCCGGTCAAACTACGTAAATATGAAAATATGTTTCCGTATAATCATGTATTGCAGACCTAAATCAATGTTGTCGAATAATAACACATTTCTCCAATTGACTTTTACCAGTCAACTACTAGAGTCTTAAAGATTGAGAGGACTGTTCTGGTGTAAAATATTAATAATGTTTGGTTAAATACCTAAAGTTTCGATGGCGTGCTCTTTTAAAGTCGTCAATTAGACTCCGATTAGTTGTGTTACGATTATTTGCAATCCACTTGATGCCGTAGAAGCAACTGAAACCCGTTAGAAGCCCAATGACGTGGTCGTGGAGAAGAATACAACATGAAGACATAGAGGAAAAACCAAGATAATGGAGTGTAGTATGGGAAGCAGTTAGATTAGGAAGGGATATTTTGAAGGGAGATAATGAATTCTGCACCTTGGGTAACATAATAAGTAGAGATGGTAGAAATATAGCTGACAAAGAGTAGAGTTAAGGCAAAACAAGTATTTCGCAAAATAGTGGAATTTACTTACAGCCAATATAAGTATGAATATTAGGAAATCATTATATAAATTTTTCGTATGGTGTGTGGCATTAAATGGGTGCGGAACGTGGACTGTAAGAGTTGCAGAAAGTAAAAGAATAGAAGCTGTTGAAATGTGGTGCTATATATGAATTCTGAAAATCAGTTGGGTGGATAGAGTAACTAACCAGGAATTTCTAACCAGAATGAGGAAGAGAGACAGAATGTTGGGTTTTGACCAAGAGAAGGGACGGATTAATATGCTACGTTTCGAGACATGAGTCCTTGTAAAATTAACATTAGATGGAAGTGTTTGGGGTAAGAACGCTATGTAGATTAGGGAGAATGTGAGATATGGTAGTTAGGTAGAAATGAAAAGGCTTGCGGAATATAGGTTAGCATTGAGGGTTGCATCAGACCAGTCTTTGGACTGTTTACTACAACAAAAACAGAAACTCGAGAATAATTTACTAACACTGAAGGCAAATTCGCTATATCCATCGTTAGGGCGGATTACATACAGCGAAAGAAAATGGAATATTTCTGTGTAAGTATATTCCAAAAATATAATTTTGTATGATACTTATTTCTTGAGACGTGAATCAACGAAAAGAAAAGAGTCATCGTTACAGATGGAGATCATGTAAATCTTTTATTAGCCATGTTTTACTGACTAAAGCGCGTAAGAATAACTTGAAGATAAAATACGTGCCTCATTAAAGTGATGACACTAAATGTAGTGAAAAGTGATTCCTTTCTCTCGGTGTGGTCGGGTGGTAGAGGGACAGGCTAAGCTACTTGCTCACTTTGATTAACCTTAACAATAGCAAATTCAGTAGGAGGGGAACGGTAAGAGGGGGAAGGAGAAGTATGCCGTGGCTGCAACCCAATTAATTAGGATGCTTCACAACATAATTCATTATATTCGCAAAGGACTAGTCCCCAAAGCATTTTCTGACTGGAGGATTAGGAGCGGGGCAGACAACACACGCGCCCCTGAGGGACTGCGCTCTTATTCACAACTGCCACCTCATTTGCGAAATCCGCCCCCTCCCCCCCGCCACGGCTCTTATGATGAAAATCATTTTGATATTTTGTCTCGAAGCTTTCAGACTCTACAAAATTAATTAGTTCTTCTTTGCTGTTGTAGTCTTCAGTCTTGAGTAATCTTGACGAGTCCCTCTTCCCACCCGGGGCTTAGTACTGCAATGTTTCTCCGCCAAGCAAGAAGAGCGAGCGTCTTAATGTTCCGATGAAATTAATGAGTGTCTTACAAGCAGACGTCTACTCGGTCTTCGCTGTATTTAACTTTCATAATATTGCGTTGAAAGCTCTTTTCCCGCTGAGTGGTGGGACACAGATCTCCCAGACAGCAGCCTTTGGCAAAAAATACAGAGCAATATGCAACAAGTTTTTCTTTTCATACTGTTCTCAGATCTTTGTACCAATTTGGACGCATCGGTACGCTGATAACCATTGTACGCCTGTATCTTCATTAACATTGTTCATGCTAGTTATACTTGTCTTAGTTTCAACTAAATTTTGAATCGTCTGGATTATTTAACTTTCCTTTATTTACCCAGTACTAAGTCACACGATAATTTTTTTAAATATAGCTACATTTATAACATTTACCCATACTTTGACTTCGCGTGGTACAACTCTTCATGTTTTTCATGACATATCATAAAAAAATTCTCTAAGTCCAAGAATGGGTTCTATACCTTATTAATCACTCAACATTCCTCACCTGCATAAATGTGGTAGTTATGAATAATATAAATAATAAACTTGGGTGAAGAATACGAAATATACCTTCGACGAACTTTCGTTACCCGTCATATTCCATGTGAATAATAAAATGGGGCGTTGATCTCCAACAAAATAAAATTGATTTTCATAACATCAAACGGACCTTTCGGCATTCTCACTTACGGCCTTTGGTTTAATTTCGTCCACTCTTACGCACAATAAAGGAAACAACAAACTTTTATATTCGGATCTGCAGGATCAGCCTCATGTAGACCGTTAACCCATAAAAAGTCGTGATTAATTTAAGAGTTAGTAGTTACTTAGCAACTGTATATAGATACTTAAATATCTATGAATTTTCTACTACAGAGTTAAAAGGTATCCTGCTTGAACCATTCTCAATTTTTATGTCCCCTAACTTTCTTTTCCCTCTTTTCCCTGCTTGCTGACACCGTTTCTTCCAGTGACGTCCATTTTGGTCGTAGCCCAGTATCTGGAGAAGATATTATCCTTTGTGTATCGTACCCTCAAGATATGATTAAAGTTTATTCAACTGTGTAATTTTACATACTTGTGTATTTTACAAATATCATTTCGTTATAATAATGACTTAACTCACTTAGTACTTGTAATCTATCTTATGGTAATTAATTGACTTAATTAACCACCATTGTTCAGTATTATAACTTCAAATGCATGAAAATACGAGCGCTTTGTCTTGAATTGAGGTAGAATTGAAATAATGTAATGATTAAAGTATTGATTTAAAAATTTTAAAATTATTTAAAGACACAAAAGGCGACTAATTAACGAATAGTTGTCTACCTTGTTCTACATCATCCCGTATTTCTAACCCTTCCATTTTATTTTATTATTACCCTCCAATATGTTGTTAATATAATTTTAAGAAAAGAATCAAACTACCTAGTTTGGACGAGAAGTTAGCGACGTCTCTCTTATTTCTGTCGTTTTAAACTAAGGTCATACTCGAGACACCTACGTCTATTTTAAGAGGTTCGTTCTCGTGGGTCGGAGATTTTTGAATTTTTTCGAGGCACAGAGTTGGAAATGCTGCATTCCGTAATGCAAACGTAATATAATGGTAAAACACAACAAAATACGAAATTTGGTTGTAAAAAGACGAAGAGAGTAGGCTTGAGGGAAATTGAAGACGATTGAAAACAGGGTAAAGAAACCTAGATACGGTGGCGATATGGGATTTCAGAAACGGTAGGATGTTTGCTGTTCACCAGGTCTTGTACTTTCCCAAATATCGGTGGTAGGTGTGGTGAAAGGCCCTTCTCAGATTCCACGCCACCCATAGAAAATTAGATATACTAGAGTGTGGAAAGGTTATTAAAAAGGGAAACGGATTTGTTTTTGAGACATTATCAGATTATGCATTGAGATAGGCATAGAATTTAACTGAGGAGAGAGACAGTGAAGATTGTAATTCAACACACGGAGAGTAGTTGATAGAGACATTGGTGGCTAAGTGCAGGACTTAGAGATCATTGTGATCTGTTACGTGGTCCTGACTTGGATGATCCGGGGCGAAATGGTCTTGGTCCCGGAGGAAGATTTAAAGAGCAAGGTGCTTATTTTTCAACACGGAAGTCGAGAGGAATCTTTGGGGAGATTCAACCAGCACGACATCTGATGACCAGTAGCGATTTCCAGATAAAGCAGAAACCGGAATTGCCAGAAATTGATCTATTTGTAGTTTTTCATCCCATTTCCTCCTACTGCCAATTCCAAAGAAAAAATTCCGTGTTTTAAATTTGCATCTATGAGAAGGCCCTTAATTACGACCCTAGAATAAGATCGCATTGCTCTAAATGTTATTTTAAATTAATTAAATTTTGCAAACGCTGTAAAAAGTGTGAATATTAAATAGTATTAATTCTAAAATGTTAAGTTATTCTATTCCCATTCATACATAATATCACTAATTTATAAAATAATTAAACCATAATTATTCCATTTCATAAACACATTTCAGTTTTTCTTTGCGTCACATTTAAACCAACGTTTGTTGGAAACTTAAAAAGTAGCCATGGAGTCATGTTGATCTTGCACTACCTTTCTCTACTTTCCGAAGCTCACCTTTCTATCACTTCCTTTGCTATTATAGAGGCGTTTCCGAAAAAATCATTATGAAATACACTCTTGTTGAAAATCATTACTGAATGATATAAATATGATTATAATATTTAGTCATGATTTTTTAAAACATAAATCTATACCGATAAATAACATTGAAAAGTGTCTACCTCTCTGTCTATCTGTGTCTTTTTGTGTATCTGTCTGTATGTATGTCTGTCTCGAATAGGCTCCGAAACGGCTCAACGGATTTCAATGAAAATTTGAGGGTTTAAAAACAGGAGATTTAACTTCAATATTCGTGCGTATTTCATTTCAATATATTGCAGGATATATATATATATATATATACTCCCTGCTCCTAAGCAGTCCACCCATTGTTGAAATATATATATATATATACATCCAAGTGACAGCTACTATCGAGGTAATACCTCAAGGAAATAATCCTTCAACAAGAAATTTTTGAATTGGTACTGAACCTAAATAACGAGTCACACTCCAATCTAAAATGTTAAGTGGCTTTTTTGTAGATTTTTTTTTCGATGAACTCCTAAATATTTATACCTTGAGCTACTCCCGAGTAGACTATCTTTATAGACATCAAGTCCCTTATAGGCAAAAAGAACGGTGGAAGGTAGCAAGATTTCCGCTTAAACTCCCTGCTCCTAAGCAATCCACCCATTGTTGAAATAGGATTGGTGCCGTTATTAACCTATTGTTGGTAAAGAGCTAACTCTCTGAGAAACAATAAACTTCTTTGGATCGTCGATATGATGTATACGTAAATTAGTTTTATTCGTCGCCTCAGGTAAATTTTAATATTCAGTAATTTCTCTTTTTTTGGGGGGGGGGGGGATTAACAGGCTTCATGAGGGTGATCCTGAAATAGGCAACTCCCCTTTAATAGTATAGGAAGGGAATTGAAATGGGGGGGTGCGGAAGGTACAGCAAGGTAGCCAAGGGCTGACTAGGGCCCCCGGGCTATAGTTTAAGGATCCTACCCGGTGTTTCACCTAAAGAGACGCAGGGAAATCCCTAGAAAACCTGCATCAGGTAGGTCGGGCATTGGGTACTATTCTCACGCCCTTCCGAATGACGGGAAACGAGTTTGCTGTGGGGTCGCAGCATTCCCTTCCTCCATGTCTCCACCAGTTTCAGGAGGCAGTTGGCCGACTGATCCAATGGGATCAGCAGACAACTCTTGCCATATGCCCAAGGTCCTCGACCCCAGTACATATACCTCCTAAAATTGGTGACGGTGTTTCGGCATGTGAGAACTTTGATGATAGCGGGACCTGTTCTAAACCAACTGCGAGTAACAAGGTTTTCCCTGAAGCGATCATAAATAGATGATACCGTACTTTTTATATATTCGATGAATTCTTCTTTATCAAAATTCTGTACCTGTTGTCTCGGTTTCAGGGCAATATAAAAAAAACTATTTCAGCGCAAACGAAGTCGCGGGGGTTAGCTAGTATTATATAAATACGTACTGGCTCGAGTTTGTACATATTTAAGTTAATTTTGTATTCTGTGAATATGTTTTAAGAAGTAGCGAGTAATTTTGGTATTCATAACGCCTGTCAACACTTCCCCATTTTCGTGTTTATTACAAATACAAAATTAGGAAATAACTTTTAAAAACTGTGGGTTTACTCAAAATTTTATTATAATTTTATAAATTTAAGGAAAAATTTACAAATAATAAAAACATAAATATGTGTTTATTTTTAAAACTATTTATTAACCCTTTTACTGCTGGCTAGTTGAGAGCTCGTCATGACTTAGGCTCTAGGCAAGTACTGAATGTTTTCTGACTCGTGCGCACCAATAAACACGCTTCAGCATATAATACACGGCAACTCCTATGATCCATACTGTGTCAATTGAATGGGAAAGTGGAGCAGGAACGTAAAAACATGTTATAATGAATAAAGTCCGGTGGATCTTATAGCTAGTAACTATTCACACGCCAGCAGGAGTCAACGGCAGTTGAATCGAAGGTAGGCAAAAGCCAGAATAGTTGCTCATAGCAGTGAAAAGGTTAGAGTTCTTTACAATATTTGGTCCAAATTTTTATACTTCTTCGGGTTCATAAATAACCAGCTTCCAAACTAAGTTAGCCGGAGACAAAATTTTAAAAAATATTATAAATTTTATTTGACATAATTTTGTTAAATAACATTTTTTTCACCGCCCACCTACTGGAGCATCGGATTGTCCATGTACTTTGCGATAATTATTTTCTTATATTTTTATAAAATCTTCAAACTACTTTTTAACATTTTTATAGTGCCATTTGTACAGGCGATTAGGATCATCGAAAAACTTTAACAACTTAATGGAAATAAGAGGTATAAAATTTGCTCTATAGTCCAGGGACAAAAAAGAAAAAATCCAAATGGTCATTTTTGTTTAGAATGATACCCAATGGAACATCCGAGGAAATATTCATCAAACTTTTCAAATCTATGTACGACTTTCACTCAGATTTATAGATATCATAAACGATTAATTGAAATAGAGAAAAAACATGGTGCTAGTTGCGAGTAGTGCGGGCAGTAAGAAGGCTTCGAGCTCTGTTTTTTGATCGTCTGTGGGAAGCTGTGGCTGCGACAACAAGTGGCACAGTCTTGCGGCGGACTAATGCAGTGTCAACAGCCGGCCACGCTAAGTGCGTAATCCCGAGCGCAACGCCCAATCAAAACAAACTGCTGATGTTTCCACGGCTTTCAAATTAGCTGAGTCACCGCTATATCGTTCAGTCATCTTGTGTCTCAGCCTCCACCTCCGCCTCTGTTCCATCCTTTCACCTCATCCGGCCTGAAGCCATGATGATGACGAATCTCTAAACTTAAGGGGTGATATTCTGAACCTCGGATGTATTGCTGCAATGAGCTATTAAACACGAGAAATAATACTTAATACTAACAATATGGCCGCTGATATTTCCAAAAACAGAATCTTCACCACTAAGAATAATTCGCAAGTGACAAAATTTGAAATTTTCTTCTACTTCTCTTTAAAATGTGGTCATTTATGGTAATTTGCTTACATTTGGCGTAAAATTCCACTCCTGTAAATTTTTTCGTGCGGGCAACGTTCCCGAACATGTACAGGCTTATCAGTAATCTAGGTTTCCTGTGATCTAATCTGAGTTCCTTCCTATTACCTGCCATTACAAATTTATATAATCCTTGAAACGCGCTAAAACTGTTGCATAAGTACATCCGTTGCCATTATGTGTAAAATCTGACAGTTGTAATACACGTAAGGCTATCTGGCTATTTATTTGCCACAAAGTTTAAATACATATTTTCTAGAACATCAATTTATTTTTCGCGTAATTTTTATTTATGAGATAGCTGTAGCGATCATTGTCACCGAGTCATTTCACCCTGGTTTGAATCCCAGCATGGGAATGGGAAAGATGTCCGTCTGGCAGTCGTCCTGGTACACCAAATGGGCCGCATCTCCAAACAGAAATAAATGAATTTACCACTGTTGGATCTTCCACGTCTTCGTTATTCCTCGGCTCACTTGTGGAAATAGGGTTGCTGGAAATTTATTAGATGTGGCGTAATCAATAGGATACGATAGAGGGATTCTATTGAGAACTTCCTGACTGGAGTCTAACCGTGGAAGATGATCACGTCACAGATGATAACGGATTGCGGATACACTAAGGTGAAAACATTTGTATATAACATATACGAACGTGCTTATACAATTACGTAAACTACAAATGTTTCCTTGGGTTTATCGCCATAAAAATTCAACAGTTACTGATTGGAACTCCACCTTGATATTGAAAGAGGAGACATATAAGTTCTGCATACGTCGGTTTGTGGAGTATTATTGGAATAATTAAATAATTAGGCACGAGCTCATGAACCAAGTCTCACATGCTGATAAACGATCTCCGATTGACACTGCTGGAGTGTGGAGTGGAAGAGTTTGCCGTCTATATATATCTCTCATGGCCGTGTAAAGATTTGAGATTGGGACACTATCGCTACTAGAAGGACGATGGCAGCTCAAGATCCTGCTGCAAGTTGTTCAGTGAGGGGCTTACAACAATTGAAACAAATCTACATGAGCACTGCCAAGTCTTGTCTCAAGCAGGCAGTCACTAAATTAGTTGAAATTATCACAGAACTTCGAATTTCTGCCGAAATGATCGCACCTGCCAGCAATGGAGAACCAAGCATATACACGTTTTTTAAAAAGAATTTTCCGATTTAACATTTATAATTTTAAAATAAATATTAATTTTGTATTAGAAGAATTTTTTTTTGCATAACAACTAAATGACCGGCATACGGTATAGTAGACACAGCTTGAGTTTGCACTGCGCAGTTACCCATGGGATGTTACTGCGCAGCCGACATCAACCGAAGTGTTGGTCTGGTCAAAGAGTGTCTTCAATAGATAGAGAGGCAATGCCAGGCTTTGCCCAAAGAGTATTTAAGATTCTCCTCTTTGGCTTTGCCTACAGGCGGCAGCGTGACGGTCATCCCCTCCCCTGTAGGTGGAACTCGTTCGTAGGCCCATAAGACCCCATGTAAAAACAGCGCTTTTTGTGTCCGCTAAAATCATCCTTAAAGCAGCAAAAGACAAATTTAAGTGTATTATTTATTTACGCCATATATTAGTCTTTCCAAATATATAAGGCAAAATAATCAATTCAAATGGGAATATTAAAAATATTGAGCCTCTATTGCCTCTCTATCTATTTAAGATACTCTTTGGCTTAGGCAGCATTGATGAATACATTCGTCGCGTTAGGGTTGTAATCTATCAGTTTGCAAATATTTACTTTTTTGTTTCTAACTATACTGTACTGGCTGCAATAATTGAAGTGTTCCGGTGAAACCACTCTATGTGAAAAATTTCAAATGAAATATTGTCTATTAATATTGTGCGATTTATTATTATAATATATTAGTAAAAATTTCAAAAGTTAGTAATAATATTACAGTATCTGACTGTTTTGAAAACAAATGAGTCAATGAGTCTATTAAGAGAGTTTTGGTTGCGGTTTTCATCCCTGCCTGGTCTGACGCAACCCTCCATGCTAATCAATCCTGCGTAAGCCGTTTCATTCCTACATAGCTATCACATCCCACATCCTCCCTAATCTGCTTATCCCATTCTATCCTTGGCCTCCTTCTTCTGTTCTTACCCCTCTAATGATTATTTTACAAGACCCTCATGTCTCAAAGCTTGGCATATCAATCTATCCCTTCTCTTAGACAAAGTCCTCCAAATTGTTCTCTCTTCCCCTATTCTGCTTAAAACTTCCTGGTTACTAACTCTATCCACCCATATGACTTGCAGAATTCTTCTGTAGCACCACATTTCTAAAGCTTCTATACTTTTCCTTTCTGAAAACCCTGTATATATTAACGTGCATAAAAGCTACGTTATATTTGAAGAAACAATTAACTCGTAAATACGTGCATGGTTATTCAACAATAAATTCAAAATTTTTTCTAGTTTATTTTGAATAATTCTTCCACATTGTACTGTGAACGGCCGTATCTGAAACTGTTAATGTCCCGAACGTTTGGAAGTCGCTGATTCGTTCCGCTAAAAATAAAATTAAATGCATCTGGAACTGAGTAAGCAAAACCGGCCACTCTCTCTCCCCAGTCCTTATAAATCTAGCAACTTGTCCTAAGGCAAATGCTGGTCCGGGTAAAAGCTGATGGAAATTATTTTTGGAATGTGTTCTGCGGACCCTCGGCCGAGTTCAGCCGAATACTTCATGCATACCGGAGTTACAGACTCTTCTTGCGTCTATCCTATTCAAATTCATCCTAGAAACACTACTGAGCATATCTTGAGTTACTGCTTCCACGGCTGTTGTTTTGCGTTTCCGCAGGCGTCCATTATTGTTGGAAGTGGAGGCACCCCGCTGACCTAATGTCTTAGAAATTTGGGCTGTGAAGAATGTGACTAAGTAGACTGAAATTCGCCCAAAGCTTAAGGTAAGTTATAGAAGGTTCCGGGTTCGACTCTGATTAGTTCATAAGATAAACTACCGCCCGCAAAACGGAAGGTCGCAGACTGGAGTCCATTTCCCGTCGAGATTTTTCCATTCTGATAATCTAAATTCAGTTCTATGGCCTTCGGCTGAGCTTCAGTTGGAAACAATTCTTCTGTGTTTGTACAGTTTTTTTAGAGAAACAATTACTCAGAAAACTTTTAAATATAGCTGGACGTTTCGACGCTACTTTGTGAATTTGGCCAATATCGACAGTATCACCCAAATAATGTCAATTCTAAAACTGAAACTGTGTATCTTAACAATTTATATGAGATCGTAGATTGAGATATTCGTGCTACTCTGTATTTAATTGTAGTTTTATATCTTTGCTTTACTGTTTAGTTTAAATCGGAACTCTGTAAGAGCAAGACACAATGTAGCATCAAAACATCCTTTTGAATATAAAAGAAATACACCTGTGTAATTAACATTTGTCTGAAAACTAAGGTCGTATAATTAGAATTTTTTTATTGTGCATCCTTAACAGAAGATATTAGAATTGTCTTGAAAAAAATTTAACATTTTTTCAATATACTCGTTAGTTTCAAGATTAATAAGAAAATGACACTAATTCATTTTATATTATAATAGTGGATTCAGTGTTTCTATGTAGATTATAACTTTTTATTTTTATTATTTTATAAATATAGATGTGCCTTGTGGTCTTTAATAGATGTTTCTTCAAAGGAATATTATTAGGTCGGTTCCTGTTTACCATACTTATCACCAGGGGCGTTATAGACTAAATTTTCAGAAATCTCTACGATTCTGTCTCGTATGTTCTAACGCCTGTCATCATACCACAGCGGCTACAAGTGAAGAGTCCTTCGTACCCTTGGATGTATTACTCTTCCTCCCCTATGTCCCCTCTCCCTTCCTATCACTTATTGTCTGTGCTTTTGAGGGGGTAGAGACCACTACGTGAATGACCCTCAGGTATCCTTTCACTACAAATAGGACACCATGTGCCTCAAAAGCCATGTTTCTGAAATTTTTTCCCACACCGTTGCAGCATATTACGTATTTAGTCTGAGAAAGGTATTTTTGTGATCCTTTATACGAGAAAAAAATAAAAAGCTTGAGAATTCGAACAAGCGTTCTCGGATATGAAAATAATTTGTTAGTCACATTTTCAGACATAGGGTATGATCAAATGTCGGAAAATTACTATTTCCTCTACTGTATCGTAGACAAAGACGTCCTAAAATGAATAGACAGAGGGTTTGTTTTTAAATATCTAAATGTTTACATTTTTTTCAATAATCGAGTAGTAGAATAATTTTTTGACAGTAGAAATAATCAATTTTTGTAATCAAAATAAGGGTTCTGGAATATAGTAACAAAAACCCAGCGAACACTGTGACTTTCCTAAATGCAATGTGACGTTTAATTCGTTCATTATCAATGTTCCTCAAATAACTTTCTAGAATTTATTTTATGTTCTTGTCAAGAAAACAATGCGGTCGACCGGCAGGAGTTTCTCTCCAGATGGGGGGAGGGGGCTGAGGCCATCTGAAATTCGAAGAACTGGCATGACAAGACCGACCCTCATTTTCAGGTAATCCATGCCCCATATCTATATCCTTTACACATAAATTATTTTAATTATTGGCAATGTTTGTTGATGTGGCATTCAGTCCTAAGACTGGTCTGATGCAACCCTCCATGCTAACCTCCATTCGCAAGCTTTTTCATTTCCTTATAACTAGCAAAATCCACATCCTCTATAATCTGCTTAGCGTATTCCATTCTTCGTCCCCTTCTGTAACCCCACACATTCCTCTAATGCTAATTTTACAAGACCCTTAAAACGTGGCCTATTAATCTATCCCTTCTCTTAGTCAACGTCCTCATTTTTTTCCGCTTTTCCCCTATTCTGTTTAGAATTTCCTCGTTTGGGAATCCACCCATTTTATTTTCAGCATTCACCTATATCACCACATTTCAAAGGCTTCTATTCTTTTCTTTTCCCCAACTCCTATCGTCCACGTTTCGCTCCCATATAACGCCACGCCCCATACTAACATTTTTACCAACGATTTCCTAATATTCACACTTATATTACCCGTAAGTTAATCCGTCATTTTTCGCGAAAGACTTCCTTACCTGTGCTATCCTCCTCTTGATGTCTACTAAACTTCTACCGTCCCTAGTTATTACGCTTCCCAAGCAGCAGAATTCCTTAAATTCCGTCAAAATATCCGTTCCCCATCTAACACCCTTTGTTATTCCACTGTTTCCCATACTACACTCCATTACCTTGGTTTTGCCTCTATTAATCCTCACAATGAACTCTTTCTCCAGGACTAAGCTCATGCCATTTATTAAGGTTTCCAAGTTTTCTTCTGACTCTCCTAATACTACAATATCGTCGACAAAGCGTAAGGTTTTTATTTCTTCTCCTTGACAATATTACATCCTTATTAGTTTATATATGTACAATGTCACGAAATTGCGTTATTTAACGCCCTTGATTTTCAAAATCTATTATGAAGAATTACTCTTTACATTATGACTTGACTACTTCAATAATTACTTACTGCAAAATCACGCATCAGACGCTTCGTACTTTTCTATTCTTCTTCATTGGTTAACAGGAGCAACCTGATGCTCTTAAATATAAAAAAAATTCGGTTTCTTGAAATTAAATGGCCATTAAATTTCAAAAGTATTAATTATTTTATAAAATTCTGTATTTAACTGGCATTTTAAGTTAGCTTATTTATTGAGTTTTCTCAGCAGTAGAAAAATTTCTTTGTCATTCGAAATGAGCACTTTTGTGATCAAAATAAGTTTTTTTCGAATATGAAACAGAAGTAGTTGTAATATTTTCACAGCTCTAATTTATGAGACCAATAAAGTTACTCGTATTTGGAAATATTTAGAAGATGGACTGAACTCTAACCCATTAATCTAGTCCAGGTCCACTGCCAGATCCTAGGCAACATTCCTCGGTTCTCGTAAACCTAAGCTAGGCTCACCTACAATTTACTCGTATTTAGATACTTTTAAAAAAGAATAACCTCGAATATTCATTTAAAACTAATAAGAATTCTGATTCTTCATATCTTGTGCTTGACTGTTGACAAATTCAACCGTGCATTGATATTTTTTAACTATACAGAAATTTCTTGAACTCAGTGAAAAATCTGCATCATTTCTGTGGAGTAATTGCGAGTGTAACCAACTATTATCACTGAGGTCCCGGGTCGAATCCTGGCATGGGCATGAATGATTGTGCCCGTCATAGTTGGGACAATCAGAGCTGAAGAAGGCTTGTTGTGGTAGGCCAAGACCCTAATTGAACTGCAGTTCCAAAGAGAAATAAAAATAATGAATACCTACCTCTAATTATTACGGCAATGACAATGAAATATAAGAAAAGGTGCTATAAGGAATTTTCATTATGTTGCAGCCTTTCGAAAAGACTCCTTATCAAAGATTATGCTAAGTTTTCGTAAAATATGAAATCCTAAATTTTACCCTGGCCATGGAGTTGGAGTTGGCTAGGAATGTCTGGCTGGCGTTTCGTGCTCACTCATCGACGCAGAGAGAAATTCTCAGCTTGGGTCTGTGTTCACACTGTGGGATACGACACGCGCGTGAATAATGAATGAAGCGAACTCAACGGGTCCACGACAGCTGTCAGTAGTTCCCACACCTGGCCACAGGTTGCGCCCTGCAGTTACAGGAATGCGCCAACTTAGCAAGCAGACAGCTTTGCAATCGATGAGATAAGTTGTTCAAGTCAAAGTGACTTGTCCAAAAAATAAACGGGGTTCCCCAAGTGTGTTTTGCGTTCTCTATTCCACTGACTAACGTTGCAACTCTTTGTCAGTTTTATTCCAATATAATTATTTTTCCTGTATTCATACCAATGTCCGAATGTAAACTCTGTTGTTGATGTCAGTATTCGAAAGTTAACGAGACAAATCATCTGTGGCGTTTGGCTCTGTTACCAGATCTACGTGCTCTCAAGGTTAGTTCGCCTGCTTCCGAAACCCAATGTAATGGGACAGCTTACAATAATCGAAGCAATTAATGCAACTAATGCAAATCCCCACTTTCATGTGACAAACTGTATTAGTGAAGCGTACAATTAATAATGATGGGGAGGGAACAGATCAGAATTTAATAATTTATTATCACCTAAACCAATCGTTAGAGTTACATTTAAATTAAATGTATTCATAATAATTAAGCTAATTTATTTCAAGTTTTCTTTCATTTCTATATTTTTTTCAGTCAGATTAATTATTATAAAATTCAGGCTTCTCCTTTTAAAATTCCGTTTAGTTTCTTCGGCCACGCAATAAGCACTAGCTATATTCACATACAAAACCCTGAATCTCTATTTTACGATACGTTGACAGAAAAGAAAGTTACGCCATGCAACAACAAAGATTGTGAATGAACTCAAATTTCTAATATGCAAAACAGTTCCCATTGTTGTTCCCGCGTATTTCATTTTCTCCTGCCTTTCATCCAAATTTACCTTTGTTCTACAAACTGAGGGAAGCTGTATCTTCAGCTCATCTTCTGGGGTTCAACGCATATGTTTTCACGAAACTTTCTGTGAATTATATAGGGGAAGTCGAAGCGGAACAGGGCACCTATCGAGTTTCCACCGGGGTAACATCCAAGAACAGCGACGTTTCGACTGAATTCACTGTCATCATCTTCATTCAATTTACCAGAAAAGGCTTCAATCCTTAGGACAAATTAACATGTTTTGAAAAATTATAGAAAAAGACTTCATCATAGTAAAAATATTAGTTTTTCTTTTACCTACTTCATCTAATATCAATATAACAGAATACAACGAATTTATATTTTTTATGAATTTTTAAAAAGAAACTTACTTATTTCACGTTCTGCTCCACCAACGGACTAGAACGGGAAATTATATTTCGTATGTACAATTTGTGCACTACAATTAAATTTAAGAAAAATATTTACACCTTTTGAGTTTTATTTCTTATACTTGCATACATACATATTTAGTGCACGGTTTATCGCTTTAATAAATTTGTTTTCAATAATACAGTCTTTTCTTACATTTTCCCATTTTTCCATATATTTTCTTTCTTAATTTATTCTTTTTGGATACAGAATAATGTAAGTCATTTTTATAAGTCGAGTCTGCCAGTTTTTCCTTTTTTCCTGAGGAACATATATCATTTTGCCTTATTCAGTAGTTTTCCGTTCCGTCCCACAAGTTAGTCTCAGTTTATGGTTTTTTACTGAGCCTTAATACAAGTAGATTTAAACCTTATACGTAACTTATATACAGCTCAAGACACCTTTTTACGAATATATACAATTAAATAGTTAAAAGCGAGGAGTTTTGTAAATTACTTTCTGTCGAAATGCTGCAAAATTATAAATTCAGAGATGTAAGTCGCCAAAACAAGAGTACATTCACAAGGTGGTGTCAAAATTTGGTCCAGGTCTCTACCAGGACTTCTTCCTTGGCCCTTTACAATGTTATGAATCGCTGGTACTATCCAGTAAAAAAATAGGGTATCCCGTTCTACCTTGCTATCCTGTTTCGCCCCGACTTCCCCTTTTCTTCTTTCTAGGTTCTGTAGCCTTGCACTTCATTTTATAAATATCCTTCCTATCTAAAACATGAATTTTGTCTTTTATGTTGTTGATATATTTATTGAGTTTGCTAAACGGTCTTATCACAATATTAGTGTTAAATTATATGGACTAACTAAACACTGGTTGTTTTTAAAACATGATTAATTTTAGAGTGTTATTGGTCTATAATAAAATTCCTTAAATTACATAAGAATAATGTATAATCACGTAAATTATAATATTGATTTCTTTGTTTGTATCAAATTATTAGCTTGAGGGCTGTTTTTAAAGTAAATGTGGTTTTAATATTTTGCAGCTGCAATTGTGATTTTGTGCATTCGTTAGTAAGACGCAGCTAAAAGCATCATCGCTTTTCGTTTTCCTATTGCCGGTTCCGAAATTTTTAAAACAACTGGACAACCGGCCGACTGTGAAGTAAAATCAGTGTTTCGCTCCTTGAATGCCAGGAATGCTACGTCAACAACCATCCATCCGATATTGTGTGAGGTGTATGGAGAAAAAATAATAAGTGATGGAATTGTGAGGACGTTGATTAGGCAGTATAAAGAAAGAGGTGAAATGTGCACGATGAGCTGCTGTGTGGTAGACGGTCTATGACCACTGGTGATACATTCATTGTCGAAGGCAAGAAGGAATTGGTTTCCCGTTTCGACAAGAGACCTAATAGCGGCGGTGACTATGTGGACTATGTGATGTGTAAGGCATTAGTTGATAATTAAATATATGGAATATCACGTTCTGTTAGTTTTTAAACAAATACCTGCACATGATTTAAAACAGAACTCGCATTATTCTTTATTTTGCAAAGATGACGGAATTGGTAAAAGCGACCATTTCGGGAAAAATGAGTTTCCACATTCATGTTTTGCAAAGAAAACCGAACGTAATATTGTCTTTATTGGGCGAACGTCCACAAGGACATTACAATCAAGCATGGGACGTAAGACTGTCTGCATTGGAAGTTCAAGTCTGCTTGAAGTCTGTAAGGCGGGTTTGCATATAGTCATGTTTGTCAACTTTACAAGTTATACTAACAAGAAAAAATGAAGTGATAAAAGAAAAACAACATAACTCTTCTGTAAAAAAATTTCCTTTCGTCAAGGGATTAAGAACCACAAAATCCGTAATGAAGACAAGCGTATAGACGAACACAAAACCTGTACATATTATATAGGTATACTCACATCAACGATACGTTTGTTCCTAATTTATTTACGCGGAAAAATTTACCATTCAAATTAACAACATACCTCAATTTTCACAAATAAAGACTGCGTGGCAACCCAACAAAAATTATTTTCGTGCAGATAAAAATATTTTTAAGGTTTATTTTTAGTACTACTGAAATGATAAAATACGAACTATGCCCGCTACTTCGTGCGTAAATAGTTATTTTTATTTTGCCCTAAAAACGTAAAAACAGGTACAGATTTTTTGATAAAGTTGAATTTATTGAATATATAAAAAGTACGGTACTCGCAGTTTGTTTTTATCAGTTCTGGTTTCACGCGTTTCGGAGCCAGTAACAATGATCAATTAGTAAATGTTGAAATTACGTATACATCGTATCGACGATCCAAATAAGTTTATTATTTCTCACGGAATTATGTCTCTGCCAACGATAGGTTTATTACGGCGCTAATACTACTGCAACAATAGATAGAGTGATCGCCCTCTCTCACACACAGACTTTCTCTGCCAATATTACGCTTATAATAACACAGTAAGTGGAATGAATGGTAACGGAACGCCAGATAGGACTTATAACTCGCAATGGTTTACACGCTGCTTTTCACGCAGCAATTCAATGGATTTATAAATATTTACATTAATATTTTATGTAGTCTGCAAGATATCGAAATGAAAAATACACGAAAATTTAAGTTAAGTTAAATAAATCATGAACAGATCAAGAGTATATGCAACCCGGATTCACTTTTTTGGAGACGAAGATATATATATATATATATATATATATATAAATTTATTTATTTATATTATATACTCGTTGGGGACCCGGCGTTGCGCGGGTATTTATTTATATTATCCAAGTACATTATTTAATTACTGGTCAACACATAACTAAGCCGACATCAAAAACGTCATAATATGAACATCAAATAGACTCCAGTATCTCGAGAGAGTCCAAAATACTCCCGGTACAAAAGCAGGAATAAATATATTTTCAGTATTCTAATAGAATAAACATTTTCACCCATTGTCAAATTTGTACTTAAATCACATATTAAAAACCATAATGTAACACAGCGACTCGCATTACACCCGTTCCACACCAAACTCGATATTTATCTGTTTATTTTCGTATTAGCAATTACTATATTTTAAAATTTATCTGACGTGAGAAATAAAACCCATTTATAAATTTATGTATACATCGTATCGGCGATCCAAAGAAGTTCATTTTTTATCAACCTGCTGCAACAATAGATATTAAGTGGGATGAATGATGTAGGAACGCGTAATAGGATACATAAATCGCAGTTGGTTTACACGCCGGCTTTCATGCTGCAATTTTAAGAAATATTCCCGTATCATTATTATTTTTATTTACATTAATTACTTCTGCAATATATTTAAATTAATTATGCACAAATATTTTAATTAAATCTTCTTTTTTTAAAACACTCAAATTTTTATTGAAATCCGTTGAGCCGTTTCGGATCCCATTCAAGACAAACATGAGGACAGACAGACACTTCAATTTTATTTATTGGTATGGATAAAATATTTTATATATATGAACAGAAGAATTGTTTTAAATCAGATCTCATCTCTAAGGGTTGTTATACTGAACTAACGGATTAGAATGGAAAATCCACGACCGCACCACGAATCTAACCGAGGACGTCCAACTAGTACTCGGTTCTCTAACCAGTGTTTCCAACTAATCTCTGACAGGTTCGCGCCGTTTCTATCCGTTGTATAGACCTGAACACAGTCTCGCCTTTTTTATTGAATCACGTTCTTCATTGACTAACTTCATCTGTTAAATGATTAATTATTTACTTGAAAAGAGTATCTCGTTTGTAAAAGCACCCCGTACTAAGCAGAAGTCCCTGTTCGATATTTTATATCCTAATTCTTTAATAATTCTACATTTACAGTATTTTTCATATTCAACTATTGAATGACGTATTTCGGTTTACAGTTTTTCACAAAAATTATGGATAAATTATTAATAATTTAAGAAAAATTTGGAAAGTTACAGTAAAATTATGAAATCTCTTCATCCACAAATATTCTCTTACATCATTTTATATTTCACAGCCAACAATAATTATACCTCACTAGCCTTTGTTGATTGATAAATAATTTTGGTGTATTTTAGAGCGTCAAACGAAGGATTACCCTGCATATATTAATATATTCGGCCTCTTTGTCCCAATGATTTAAAAATATATTTTAAGTAATTGTGAACATCGCCCGTAACCTAACGTTTCGGTTGATTGAAATAGCATTTTTTTAAAAAAATGGGTGGTAAAACTATTTCATAATTTGGATAAAATTTTAAACCATAGAATAAAACAATTCTCATTAGGATTTAAACGTACAGTTATCTTATGAATAAAACCATTAATAGTAAGGTTATTTAGTATTTTTATTCTGCCATTTCTTTTATTTACTTAGTTTACAAAAGTCTTTAGTTCAAACAACAGACTACTTGAAATGGTTTTAAATCGTATTTTCGTTACTATGGTCCACATTTACTGACTTCAATAAATTATATTTGTTTTATAGTACCTTTACTGACGCGTTAATATTATTTAAAAAGGAAGAAAGATAAAAGAAGTAGAGTGCCCGCCCGAAAGGCCGGAGGTCTAGACCTGTCCAGCCGACTTTTTTCAATCTTGGCTTTCTTTTAAATTAGCTACACGCTTTAGCTGACTTTTAATTAAGTATTTTAAACTTCCTTTGACTTCAATTACATGCACCTTTGATGAATTTACACAATGCCCATGCTTCGCCGAATTCCTAGAAATTAGGTTCTTAAAACTGTGATTAGTAGGTGAGCCTGGCTTAGGTTTTCAGGATGTTTCAGGATATTGAATCGATCCTTGGGACGTTGACACGGACTAGCTCAGCGATAGTGTACCCTCCCGGAAAGCGGGAGATCCTGGGTTTGAGAGACATTTTTCCATTCTTAGACGGTAAATGCTTTTCAATTCAAATCAGTTGAATAATTATGTAATACTAAAACATATATTAATTTTATTAGTCTATTTTAGATTGTTTAAAGCGGTCAAAATTTTAGTTTTCCTTACTCTTTAAATGATTTCCTCGTACTTAGTCGCCTCATACAATTTATTCAGATGTAGTGTAGATTTACTGTATTTAATCTCTAACGATTATCTTACCTTTTCTTCTTCTGATAATCGGGGTTCTTTAATCTACTTAGTCCATGTGAATAATAATATTTCACTCTTTGGACAAATATGGCCTCTTTGTCCCAAGTGTCCTCTTATGAATTATATTCGTCAGTATACGTATATCAAACTACAATATCTTCCATAAATAGCGTTCATCTCACATATCTTGGATATTTCTTAGTATAAAATATTTATTTGGAATTATTTATCTTCCTCTAGGTTGAACAAGTACTTTTATGCTATAGATTAATGTATTGTTACATATTCAATGCACACTGGCTTTCTTCTCCAAGATGATAAATATACTATATATAGTATAATTCTTATCTCCCGTTCAGTCATAGCTCTTTTACAAAAGTCCTCAATTAACTTGTAGCGCAATGTTTGATGTTTCTTAAATTTTTAATATAAAGTTAGCAATAATTGGGAAAAGGGCATGGTGTCAGTATGCCGAGACTTATGCCGTCTCTAATTCCTAGAGACGGAATTTCAGAACGTAGGGAGATATGACATGGAATTTCCGTAACCATGCTGGCATGCCTATCGAGAACCAGGAAAACAACAAATATTTAAATGGCACGGGGTTTTTTCAAATAACGGAGTTTCGTGATCTAAATAAATCGATTGGAAAGGTCGATTTTTGATTCCTCTTTACATGGCGGTGATGCTGTGGGGAATGGTATTCTGTTCTTTGAAGTTGATGGGGACGGAAGGGATCCGTCGTTTGGTCCTGGACGTTGAAGGAACCTTTCGACGCTGAGGAGAGCGTCCTAGAAAGAAGCTGACAGAGATGTGATGCTACGTACTCTGTCAAGTTTCCCAATCTTTGACGTCTAGGGTTGGTATCATCCACAGTTTAAACCCGAGATTATTAAGTGATCTGGTTGTTTTGCCAACTATCCGAATGTTTTGTCAATTTGTAAATATGTTTCCTAGTTAAGTTTTTAAAAATAGATTCCCCATTTATCTCATTAATTGCCTTTTAACTTTATTCTCAACATCGTTCCTCCCTACACTGTATGTTACTTCTTCGATAAGTTTAGGTTCATTATTTAACGTATCCATAAGTCGATGCAAAATTTAGCATTTCAGCATTAAATTTCTATATTAAAATTTCAGTAGAATTTCTGTATGCTCATTACCTTTACCCGAGTACAATTCAAAATTTTAATACTATAACAGGTGGCACAAGTATTGTCCGGGAAGGAATTTGGTAAATATAATTACTCAGTGGGTATCTTTGTGTCTGTGATCTTTTCTCCATTCTACTTCAGCCTTATAAATTCTACTGACTTTATTACGTTCAAGAATTTATTCTTTAAAATGTTTTTGCTCAAAGCCTATAAGACTGGAAATAGTTTCCTGCATAGAGAAAGACTATCCTTTGTATTATTTTCCGGTTCCATGTGTCATTGTAATGCGAAATGAAGCGCTCCAACTGCAGGGTTGACTCCCAGGAGAAGCAGATTCCAGGGCAACAGGTGAGGTTCCACCTGTGCCCGTCTCACTTCCGGCTGTATCGCAGTTGACATTTCACACGAACCGTCCCTCCCTCGCACACATGAAATCGACTTTCATTATGGCGGAAATTCGCTGCAGCGTAATCTGAATCTCGTTAGCACAATGCGGGGGCCCAGTATTTCACACGAAGATGTCACCTGTTCACAAAGGACCGCGAGGGGTCGCTCCGGAAGCCGTAATGGTGACGACACTTCCTACGGCCAGGGTCTTTGTGCAGCCTTTGAGTGGCTGCTGATCTATGGAGCCACACACCCACGTCCCCTCGCGTGTGGGGAGTTTATTACATTCAATGTCCCCCTTTTTCCCTTTCTTCCTTTGCCTTTAAGTCCTCGGTAACCCATCCTCATTTTTTCCTCTTCATCCTTGCACCGATATGAAATAATAATCAATTGATTACCTTGCTTAAATCAGAACTCTTAATCTGATCGGCTTCTTATTGCAGTATACTTAATATTATTTAAATAAAAATCAACCCCTAAAAACAGTCCTCGATTTTGTAGAAAGATAGGAATGGAAAAATGTCGACTCGAATCCAGTCCTCGATTTTTTATTTGCAAAACATGGCAAACAGTCAAATTTGAAAAACAAACAAGCTTTCGCCATTTACTGGCATAATCAACTGTAAAAAACCAAGACAAGAAACAAAGTCAACCAACGAATGTACATAACAATATACATCCTTAATGTAAAAATTTTAGAGGTTTGCAAAGAACTGTACATGCTTTGAACATAAAAACACGTGGAAATACGTTACATTTAACCACAGACGGCTTCAACCGCTGCATTTATTACTTTAGTCTAGCCATCTCGTTTACATTACCACAACTATTTACTCTTTAAATTACATTTATTAAACAAAAATCAATCAAGACAAAGATTTGTTTAGTAAATTAACACAATAATTACATTACAACTGTTTTATTAAGTTTGCGTATGCATTTCCTATGTTTCCAACCTCACGCTAATTATTTTATCAATTTCTTTCTGTATGATTCAACTTCTTTTTTACCAAGTTCCTCTCTCTATGCAAAACTTTACATTGGTCACAATCAACTTCATGTTTAAAATCACTCAAATGTTAAGAAAGTGTGGGGCTTGATTTTGCACTATTTTCAAATTACCCTTACTATAATAAATTATTTTGCATTAATTCATTCCAGAATGACCAATATATATTTTGTCACAATTTTTATTTTATATTATATACCCAACATTCTTCATATCAACCTTAGCAATAACATCTTTCATTCCATTCACATAATTCCCAATTATATTTACAGTTTTTAAAATGGACTTATGTTCATAAAAACCATGATCACGTATTAATTTACAAAATTTATCAGTAATCCCTTTAATGTAACTGATACTTAAGTGATAACTCTTACCTTTTATTTTCCAATTTCTATTGCATGAATACTATTTCATCATCTCCAGCTTGGGAACCATGGAAGCGATGACCATAAATTTTCAGTTTCTATTTAATTAGCTATTTATTTGTAATATATTTTTTCAAAAATTCTTCTGTACTTCCCTAATATTTCAAGTTATTAGGTACGAAATTAAATGAATGTATTGTAGCCGATCCGTCGTTCCTCCGTATTCCAGGATTTCTTAATTCCTTTAGGGCGCCAGGTATTTTCCATAAAAACACCAAAAATTGATTTTAATAGTTTTAATCTCAATCAGAGCATGAAAAATAATTATATCTGCAGGGCGTGGCCATTCTCTCGTCGTCCCGCCGACACAACCTGCTCTCTCATTACCCCATGACGACTCACTCTCTCGCCAGACCACATTGTTGGCCCAGGTTGCGTCAGTTCCTCAACAATGGCAACTCGCAAGCTGGCCTGCATTGTTAAGTGTAACTTTTCATGTTACACTATATTATTGGTAAAATTATGCTAGATAATACAATTTAGTACATCTATTAATTTTTTCGAGCCATGTGCGAAAGTGTTTAGTTTCTTTTTAAAAAACTATAATGTTATAATTTCCACGTAAACCTAATTTATCTGAACTATTTTTATTTTATTTAGTCATGGCATGTTTATACATTATTCAGCACTAATTTCAGTCACTTATATTTTCCTTAACCGTATATCATTGAAGTGAAAAAAATTGTATCAGAAAAAACTCGACTTAACTGTCAAATATATAAATATACATATTTACATGTGGTTAATGAATAGTTTAGAGACCTTAACTGAAGAAAAAGCTAAACTCTTTATGGTTTCAATTTGACGGAGACTATAAAGTTTTCGATACGAGTTGTTTGTATCGTCATCGGCAAACTAATAATTAAATTGTCATCTGGAGCTTAACGTGAAGGAACTCTATTTGACTAAGGGAGTTGTACATGTACTTTTGAGAGTTATATATTCCATGTATCTGTACTTTATTGGGTGTCATATCCTGTAAGGGAGTAACTGGATTCAAAATCGCATCTACGTGTTCTACTTTAGTTGTGTACCTAAACTATGTTGCCCATTTGGTTGTTATATTTATGTTATGTAATCAAAATTGGATCGAAATTTGAAGTTACCTCAATATAGATTTCGGTGTGCGGTATGGAGCCTTGAATTTTGTAATTTTTACCTGACATTCCTGCGCGCCATCGGTGATCGGAGTTCATGATGTGATCACACATGGTCAGGAATTTTATAAGATTGTGTTTTAAACGACTACAGAATATAGAAACATAAGCATCTACTCTCAGGTAGGATGGGTTCACGTGCCAAGGAGATTCCTGAGCCAAACTGGAATTTAGTTTACCGGACTCCGCTATGCCAGGACGAAAACAGGAACCAGGATCAGACAGGTAATGTAGGCAGATTGGACAGGCTGCATCATAACTACTACGATGACTCAGTATCTTAATCGAGTTAATAAATTTACTGGTACCTTTAAAAAGTCTGAAAAATGTAGAATACCGAGAGAGAGACTACCAATCTCACTAACCTCGAAAAATATTTTTTCGCATGCATATATTACCGTTTATTTACGTTCAATATTCCGTACTCTCCATCTCCGCCGCCAGGGATGGTAGCAGTGTCTTACCTCTATATATTTGCTTGCTTCCCGGAGGCAACGAACATGTGTAAAAAATGGTCAAAATCACTTCACGCGTTTAGATACCTACTCAAAAATACACTGTAATAGCCAACTATCTCTTCGATCTGACTACGAAGAAATAATTTTTATATCTACGGAAAATAAAATTGAGTGTGTGCGGCCAGGTCTCAATATAATCATTCTGCACTGCGGCAAATAAAACATTTTGCATTGTTATTAACCAATTAAGTTAAGGAAATTTCATGTGAATTCAAATAAATAAATTGAAAAATTATAATTACGTAAATAAAATGTTAGTTAATTTCAAGAATTATTTCACGCTTAACAGCAATTTAATTATCTCGCTAGACAGGCTACGTGAGGGTAAAATGTATCTGTTTGCAACTTCTATGTCTTTGGGGTAGGATCTTTTTGGCCTAAATCTTCAAAAGGTCGATAGAGAACTTCTATGGAAAGATCAGCGCTTAACACCAAAATTTCATGGCAGTTGGATGAATGGTATAGGAACGCCTAAGAACAAACCTTATAACTCGCATTTTATTTCGAACAGGCGCAACAATTCAGTGGTTTTATATATATTTATATTCATTTCTTTGGAACCCTACAAGATATAAAAACGAAACACATACGAAGATTTAATTTAAACTTCCTGTTTTAATCTCTGAAATTGTCATTGAATTTCATTCAGGCGTTTCGAAGCATACACGAGACAAACTTTCAGAAAGACACACAATTCAATTTTATTTATTGGCATAGTTTACAAAAGATTTTTACGAGTCAACTGAAGGGATAAAAAGTATTTTATTATTGATGGAAAAAATTTACTGATGGAAAAAATTTAATGTAAAAACAATTTTAGTTATCTTGTGTCTCTATGTTTGTGTTAATCTTTTTTGTTTTTGTTGCCAGTCTTGTGGATGAACTTTTTATGTAATACAATTGTGTTTATGTATTATCTGATTGTAATTTTGTAACTGTGTAAGTCGCCAGTGGCCCTAGGGCTGACGCGACTCTAAACTTTCAAATAATATTAATGATAATAAAAGTATCTCAGTCTTCGGTCTACACGTATGTCAATTACAAATATTGTCGTTTTTAAACTAGTTAATAAAATATTAAATCAATTAACATCTAATATTAAAATATTAATATAAAATAATAAATAATTTTTGACCGTTTTTCCAGACAGTTTATTTATTTTTAATTTTCGGCGTATATTCGCACCTTCTTCAGGTTTTTCTCTTCACAATAAAATTATGTTTACTTACAATTTTTATAAATGAAAAATATTATAAAATGTTTTAAACACCAATTTTTTATATACAGAGGCAGCACTAAGAAGCTTATTTAGCCACAGTTTACACAAGACTGTCTTGTTTACTTATACTATTAATGTATTCAAAACTTGTGTGAGAATGATTATGATCTAATGTCGACAGTATTATAATTTTAAAAATAATGGCTTTGGGACTATGGTGTTTCATCTAATTACATGAGTGTGTTTAGACAATCGGATGTGAGCATTATTTATATCGCGTTCACGCTCACTAAATCGACAGAGATTCGTCACCCAACAGACATTCAACCTTTCGCGCAAACAAATTACGATTTTGAAATAAATGGACACAGTGGCTCTAATTGTCATATCACAACTCATGATAATAATTTATTAGAATAATTTTAAATTTTTCCTTTGACATACCGACTGACATAACAACTGTTTAAAGTGATGAAAATAAAGTAATTGGCGCCAGAGTATAGAAGATACTTCGTTACATACGTCAAAGTTATACGAAAATGTGTATCTCTGAGCGACTAAACGATAATGAACTACACAGAAAATGTCTTTTTACAGCTTTTTACCACCATTATAGGTTGGTTGCTGTGAAAAGGAGTTATGTTACGATTATTGATTCCAATTCGCTGAAACAGTGTTGACGGGAAGTACTAATCTTATTATGAGCGTCCACTCTTCATTAGAAAATTCCCTTTCTATTTCTGTTAAAAATTTGTATTAAAAATTGATTGGTAGAGAAAAATTGGGTAAACACCGAAGCAAAAAAAGACTAGTCACTAATCTCAAATGAAGATGCAATCTTGAAGGCGAGTGCTTTTCGTCATTTTTCCTGCAAACACACTTGGCTGAGCATTTTTTTTAAATTCGCTATGTGACCACAACGTAGTGGTGTGTGACACGGTTGTGGGACTTGAAGAGCTACAGTCCCCCCACAAGCACCGGCATCCCCTGGTTCTTAAAAAGCTCTCCTCTCCTAGACCCAAGAAATAATCTCCTGACTCACGCAAGCCGCTTACGTGGGGCTGTTCCCTCCGCGCAGCTCTCAAGGTCGGCGTAATGACCTCTCCGCGTCCATCGCACAACTCCCAACACAAATAATGTACATCAATTAGTACTTTTATAACAATAGAAAATAAATTTTTGGAATTCAGAGTTTACGGTACCACGTTTCTTGAATAAGAAAACGCCAAAGATCGGCGGTACTCTTCCAATCAGAGTATGAGCTGATCTGATCCAGGGAAAAGATTTCCTTCGTTGCGGGAAGTACACACAAATAATGCGTACTATCTTCCACTGCTTTTCACTTGTGTTGAATCAATTGAGGTGCAATTTAAAACTTACTTTTTACTCAGTAAGGATGGTTTATTTCCAACTCAAAGAAAAATAATAATAGACCAATATAGTAAAATTATTCAGAAATGTATTTTTATAAAACGAGAAATTATAAAATGTTAGTAAAATAAAACTAAACCAGACGTAACGTTGCCTTTTTCGAACTACTTCAGACGCCGTCGTGGTAGTAGAGTTTCTCCCAAAGCTACCACGAAATGTGATGACTTTGTTTCCGTTGTCGTCGTGATGATAGTCTTTGTGTAGTCACTCTGTAGAGATTTGGTAGCTCGTGGGGACGGCGAACATTATAAGAAAAGAGGAGAGTGAATCCAGATTCACTTCCGGAAATAAGAGTTGTCTAGGATTGATGACAGGATAGGAGAGGATCGATTTCTTCGTGGATTGAGTTCGGATTGGAGCTAAGTCCAATCTTCAGAACAGCGAGGAGTGCCGGCTGTATGGAAACAGACTTGACTTCCAATGAGGTAGAAAAGAAGGTTTATTATTATAGTTCAGTCTTACAATAACAATAGTGGAAGAACGAAGATTGAGTAGATGAATCGATCAGCCCGATGTCTAAACGCTGAGTGCAATTCAAGAACTGCCTCTATGGGCTCATTACCGACGTTTGATATATATTTTTTGGGGGGTAACAGGCTACATGAGGATGATCCTGAAGCAGGCAACTCCCCTTTAATAGCATAGGAAGGGACTTGAAAAGGGGGGATGTGGAAGGTAGAGCAAGGTAGCCCAGGGTTGACTTGGGCCCCCAGACTATAGTGTAAGGATCCTACCCGGTGATGCAGGGAAAAACCCTAGAAAACCTGTTTATATCGGCTCTTAACCTACTTATATGAAGGCCACGGAAAAGATTTATGCAGTATTAGATAACAATATCGTTAGCGTTCTCCCCAGCTGCGAGCGTAATAGTAGCGTTCCAACTAACGTAAGCGTGCTCTCCTTTCCGGGTCCCCCGAATTAGTAATAATTGTTACATTACACAAACATACAAATTTTATAAGTCTGAATACATACAAAAAGTACCACATGGGAGTGTTTTAATGAAAAACCAAAATATCTTTCAAACCATGGAGAAAAACAATGGGAGGATATGGGTACTGAAAAAAGATTTTAATGGAGAATTAAGGAGAAGTAAAATGGAATATTATAAAAATGAAATATGTAAATCACAAAATGTTTATAAGGCTATCTGGAAACTTGCCAATAGTATAGAAAAATTTAATAAACCAAAAGATAACAGAAATATAGAATTAGTTGTGAATGGAAAACTAATAACTGGCATGCAAATTTTTTCATGCATGTTCAATCAGCATTATCTTAATTTAAATAATCCTTTGAAGTTAAGCATGAATTAAAATGTAGTTTTCATGTAAATAAGTCTTTATATTTATATCCAACAACAACAAAAGAAATAGAAAATATAATATTAAATGTTGCAAACCTTTCATACAGCATCTTGCAAATGTAAGTTTGGTTGAAGGCAATTTTCCTGTCTAAAAACCACAATAGTGAGACCTATTTATAAAAACGGAGATGGGTCTAATATATCCAACTACAGACCAATATCATTAATATCAGCCTTCTCTGAAGTGTTAGAAAAGGTGCTTCATAATAGATTACTAAACATTTAAACAGTAAACAGTGTATTAACCAAACATCAGTTTGGGTTTAGGAAAGGACTCTCCACTGTAGATGCAGTTACTGAATTCGTTACATGCATTCCTAGTCAAATTAGATAATAAACTTCAGGCGATAGGAACATTTTTAGACTTATCTAAAGCCTTCGATTTAGTTGATCATTCCATACTCTGCAAGAAGCTGTAAGCATTCGGTGTGCGTGGTACTGCTCTAAATCTATTCACCTCATACTTAGAAGGCAGGCACCAGCATACAGGAATCCCAATTTCAAGTTGATATCAAAAATAAATTAAAACCATTTCCAGGAATAATCATCAAGGGTGTACCACAAGGTTCAATTTTAGGACCGTTATTGCTCAACATATACGTAAATGATTTGCGAATTGTTAGCAATAGCATGTTGGTTACCTATGATGATGGTACGACAATACTCAACTGGCATAATGATATCCAAATATTATTAAAGGTAACACAATCTAGTATAAATAACATTACTAATTACCTACAACTTTCAAGTCAAGTCAATGCAGATAAGATATATTTCAGTAATAAAAAGCAGACTGCAGAAATAGGAAATTCACTAACTTTTGATGGAAAAGAGGTAAATTTTGTTAAGTACACAAAGTTTCTAGGAATTAATGTGGACTGTAAACTAACATGGGGAGAAAACATTAATGAATTATGAAACATAATAAACAGGAATTCGTATGCATAAAAAAGACTGTCATCTGTTCTCCCAATAGAATACTTAATGAACATTTACGATGGCAGTGTGCACTCCCATATTAGTTATTGAATACAAATTTGGGGAAGTGCTGCTTCGAAGTATATGAACAGGCTTCTAATTTTACAAAAAATTTATTAGATTTATATTTGATAAGAAAATAACCGATTCATGTAAACCAATATTTCGCAAAAATAAAATACTAACTATCTATTATATATATAACTATTATAACGGTAAAGAAATCGAAAAAAACCTTCCCAGGACAAACTATAGCTAATCCTTATAATACTAGCCGAAATTCAGACTATTTTAGAGTGCATAAGGTAATAATTTTAAAATACTGAGAATGACTCATTTTTGAAGAGAATGTTATTTTATAATAAACAGCCAGTGTTTCTAAAAGAACTGCAAGGCAAGCAGTTTGAATATTGAACTTAGTAAACAATAAAATAGTAACTATTAAAAATTAAAATATTATAAAATATCATATAAATTATGTTGTAATTGAATTTATGTTTGATTTGTTTTGAAAATTTTACTTGCTTTTTCTTATTAATCTTATACTGACTTATTAATAAAATTTAATTTTTTGTTCTGAACAAGTTGTAATCAGAGCCCATTTAAGGAATAATTCAATGTGTGAATATAATGCTCATGGTAAATAAAAGATTAGGATACTATGTTCTAAGTGTATGATTTACCCTCACATTACAGGGAAAAATTGAAAATATCAAGAAATATATTACATTTAGACTAGTACAATTTTATATTTGTACCTGAAGTGGTTACAAAAAAGAACACTACGTCTTTATAATTTTTATTTTATTAATATTTAATATTCTCTCATTTTTATTTTATTATATATTTGATAAATTTGGTTGGTACTAATTTATAACTCAACGAAGGCAGATAGATACAATTATTAATAGACTAACAGCTTGAATAAATTTAAACATCTCAGCCAACGGCCACTTCATAGGAAGGAACATTCAGTTTGAAAATTATAAAAGAATCAATTAAGATATGTACTCTTGCAACTATTATGAAAAAAATATTTAAATGTACTATGATTGGTAAACACGTATGTAATCTTCATTGTTTTGGACCAGTTTATTCTCTCTAAATCCTTAATTTTTATCCCTAAATTTATTAGCTTCAGTCAGTTTTAAACAACAAATTTTTTGTTGAATCAGCAGATCTCAAATCGGAGAAATATCACTTTCCCTTTTGGTGACAAAAATTTGGATTCGCTTATGTGGAATTTTTCAGTATATCTTGCTTATAGAGTAATTTATTGCAGTGGGCGCGTCTTAAATTAATAGGCTAAAAATAAAGATTGTAATATTTTTTCAATTTTAAACAGCTTGCTAATGTGGTTGCCCTGTGAGACTTTCTCTTATATTTTTTGTTCTACTTTGTCGAATTAACCCACTGCTTCAAGTTGTTCCTTCACTTCTGCTAATTTCGTACTGCCTCATTCTCTAAATAGCTAATCGAATTATTTCATTTTTAATGTGTATTTCTTCAGTGCTTAATCTTTCTTTTCTCCTCTCTGACTTTCTCGTCGATGTTCGACAGTTTAACTTTTTCCTATTTTGTAGCAAAAATATAGTTAACTTAATAAACTACTTTCACTAAGTCCTCTAATTAATTCAATTAAAACCCAGATGAATGAATATTTTTTAAATATAGTCAATAAACAGTACTTTTTCGATTCATAACGAACCGAAACCGGAATGGAGTGAACTACCCAGATTCATGACGTTTCGATCTGTAATAAAAGGAAAAAGATATTGCCACATAGATTTGAAATAGACCAATATTAGAGGATAAGAATCCTTATATTCAATTTTATTGGCTCTTTGGTAGAGCCCAATTTTCTTCGGTTCTTGAATTGAAATCATTTTCACTTTCGATAAATAAACGCATTTTTAATTCTTAATTGAAGTCCTACATTATATAATTCAATAAATTGAAAGTGGGCCTGTATTCAGGTCTATAAAATCAATGGATAGATGGATAGATCTCACATCTGACAGGAAATCGACTTGAATAGTAAATTGTTAAAGAGTACCACGTACAAGGGACAATCCTGAGTTCGATTTCCGGTCTGGTTGAAATTTTTCTATCGTGATCGTTTACATCAATTTCACAGCCCATTTGCCCAAGCTTTATTGAAAGCATTTCTTCTGTTCTTGACTAGATAAATATTCAATTATGCAAGCCATCAAAGGCTATATTTCTAATTTTTGATAATTTGTTCTTAGGTATTTTAGTGCTAAATCCATAAATGACATTCACATCACAATTTTTCGCAAATCACAAACTTCTGTGTGGAAAAAAAATTAAGTTCATTTTTGGAGTCAACGCTGATAGGAATCAATTATTAAATGTCAAAATATGACACTACCCAATTTTGCATATTTATGTTATTACTATTTATACGAACTTCGCGTCAATATATACGTAGTATAAAATTTTACCGGTGTCGCTCCTTATCTAGAATGTGAAACATATTGCTGTCAAGTAAAATGTATAAATAATAGTACTCTATTGCCCCATTTACGTTTTGCACGGACTAATTACTTCTCTAGAATGTGTGGTAGCGCATACAGTTGTAGAGTGAACATGTTTCAAACATGCAATGATATTTAAATACGTTATTACTCGTTTCATGAGTAACGCTTTTATTAAAATATTTTTCGATGAGCGGTATGTATTTCTGGGTATTTGATACAGTAGCATTGTTGTCAAAGTTTATAAACTGTATTTAATCGGACTATTGAAGACGACGCAGATTGATGTAATTTTAGTTCTTGCCGGTTCCGATTATACTAAGTTAAATACTTAATTCAGTATGAGAGTCGATTCCAATCAGCTCTTTAAGGAAGAAGTATCCCGTCTTTAAATACCGTGTAATTCCATAAAGTGTTCCACACATTCTCCACCCATTACGATTTAACGAGATCGTTCAAAAGCGTACACAGTCCCGGTCCCTGTTCCCCCCTTCTTACCGAATTGGCGCATAAGATTCGATTAATAAGCCCGCCCTGACTCTGCAGCAAACAGTTTTAATGACGCGAGGTTATGGTTTAACATCAAAGAGCTGCCGTTTAAACCGCGTTCAGTGATTCGATTTCTCAACCCCGCGCACACACATATCAGCCCGACTTTTTAAGAAATTCAATAACGAATTCCGGGTTGATCAAACGGCAGATGAGATTACGTAAGTGCTTCTCCCCGGTTCTGCGGCACCGCGGAAATTAACAATAGCAGCGAAAAATCAGCCCTTTGTTCGCCAAAGCGGATCTAAGCCGAGTTTAAAGTTGCTTGCTGCGAATCTCCCCTACAACTTCGGTGTCCGGCAACATCGCTGCTGGTGGAGCTTCTCGTGCGCGTTGTCAAGGCTCAGCTTAAGACGTAGCAATGCCTCCAGCTCCAGCTCCACGGCCAACAAGGAAAATAAGGGTAATAAATAAAATAAAAAAACAGGTCGCCAACCTCCCAGGCAGATTTATTCAATTCAGTCATAAAAGTTTGTGAATAATGTTTTCTCCATCCTCCCACAACAGAAAGGAACATCACGTCTTAATCGAAATTAAAAGACATGAATTTTATTTTGCGTGATAATTTTAAGCAACCGTTAACTTTCCATGTTTAACATGAAATTGGTCAAGGGCCAGTGTGCTGATTCTTCTCATCCTTACCAATCTTGTTTCCTCGGCAGATTTCTCGTATAGGTAGGGGTATTAAAACTTTCTCCAAAATATTTTTCTAAGTGCTTTTTGTAAACATTTTTAGTGAATAGCCTATGTTTCAAACGCAACAGATTTGAAATGTAACTTACTGTTACAATCATTTAATGAAAAATATTAAATAGAGTGACAGGTCCAATAAAAATAACACGTAATAAGTAGATACAGTTTTGCGAGAAGTTATTCTACCGAGGAAAAAAATTGAAAATTAGACGAAGAAAGTTACTTATGAACGGACGTTGCAATTAGTGTTCAGAAAGAAGACGTATAAATTAAAACTCGATATTTAACAAGGTTTTAACTGCCTGAGCTTCAGGTATACTAGGTGTTTGGATGTCACATCGGGTTCTGGATTAGCCCAGAGGTAGAGAAATCACCTGGGAGACGGGAGGTCACGGGTTAGACTCCCGGGTCCATTCTAATCTTCTAAATTCGGTTTTAACAACTTGAACTTCCATAATTCTAAACTCCTTAGACTGCTAATTAATATTTCCCGAAAGGGCGTGAGCTATAGTGATTTAAGAATTAAGGCTCTCAAAATAGAACATACATATGCAATTATAAGAAACTAGTTCATAAAACTAAAATATTAATTGTCAAAAATACCTTTAATTAGCCATCAACCATCACAAAGTAATATAACATTATCGTTATTTATTTAAAATCTTTGGGGAGCTTTCGTCCTTACGGGCATATTCATCCCATGATCACTTTTCGTCCGTAATGACGAAAGCTTCCCAAATATTTTAAACAAATGATGATCGTTGTTTATTACTTTTTGATGGTTGGAGAACGAATTAAAGATGTTTCGACAAATAATAATGAAACTAGTTCATTTCGATAAACTGCGACCTGTCCTTGATGTTGGCAATCGTATGTGAGGATCCATGCCCATCTTTTTATAACATATGCGATATAAATGTCAGGTCTGTGAAAAGGTTACGTGTCCTATTCTTGGGAAAATTTACGAGGTGGTTTCCCGTCGATTTCTCCACTTATGAAGACGAACCTAGTTCATTAATCAGCCATAGGAACGTAGGCCCATGGGTTCGTAAGAATGTGATAATGCAGGAAAAGAAAGGAACGTCAATGCACTCGCTGCGATTCACTCCCAGGAAAATTGTGCTACACACATACATACACACACAAACACACACACACACCCGACTATGACAAAGAGAACGTATTGGCGGTGACAAACGGACTGTATAAGATTTTACGGATTTAATCTACTTCACAAATGTGTGTATGTGTGAAGGTAAAATTTCGGGATTAAAGTTTCTCATCCACGTACTCAAATTCTCGACTGTAGTCTATCGCCTGGTAATTGCGTGGGAGTCCGATTGCCGGTTTCATGGTCCGCAACGTCCGTCTTCTCTATGTTTGGAATACGAACCAATTTCTCACTGGTTCGCCAAGTCTGCGCTCCGTGAAATATTTCTGATTTCCTAAATACTGGCTTAAAAGGAAAACGAGTTTAGCGAATGCTCCTTTTATAAATTGAGATAATAGTTTTAACTAACTAATCTAAAGGAAATTTTTAGAGAAGGGAGTCCGTAGCGGTCTTCCTCCATTTCTTTCCAGATCGAAGTTCAGCTCCCTCGTCGAAGCCGTCCACCAACTACGGTCTACCTTTCTTCGGGAGGTGTAATTTCAGTGCCAATAATAATGCCTTTTTCCCCGTCCCGGCGCTTGTTATGTCGTCCGTGTAGTGTTTTCAACAAAAGAAGATGACGATTTATAATAAAAAAAGTGTTTAATTTCATTACATTATAATAATTAGTCTTCGATTGGACAATAAATAATTAATCGATGACTCGTATATCTCAGTTTAACTAATCGATAATAAATGAAACTAAGTTAATTCAATAAGTCCATTCGAATATATTGTTGAATGTATTCTTCAGATTCGTCTCATAAATCGAGTGGTAAATAGGCAATGGTGAGAATGATATTCTGTAGACGGTCAGTTTATGGCTTATTCTCGTAAAACCGCGATTTAGCGTAGCCCCGCATGAAGAAATTTATCAGTTATTTTTATGCATATATACGATATATTTTACATAGTTACACTGGACGCAGTATAAAACTGTGTTAGAGGACGGCAACCAGCAGCAAGTGTTTTCCCTTAATAAACTTAAGAGGAGAAAGAAAAGAAACAAAGACTAGAGTAACGACTACGGAAGATATAACAAGAGAAATCAAATGAAAAATGTGGGGAAAAGGGAATAAGAGTAACAAAAACCTAGATAAACCATGTGTTGGTACATACAGGGTAACGTAAATCCTACATTGAAAAAAATATTGTTACACTGAATTTCAAGGTCTGTTAAAGTATAGCCAGACCGAGACACAGGAACTTAGTTCTACTTCCTATTAATCATTAACTTTGTACGAAATATTTACCAATGATTTTGGAAAAAATTTTGACAGAAATAAATATGAAAGGTACAATTTTATTGTTTAAAATCCAAGAAATACATGTTTATTGCACTTCACTACTTGAAATGTAAACAGCAAATAAAAAAACGAGGAGTAAAGAAGAGAACGATTTACGTCAAAATATTGCACCATTTCTATTAAAGGTGAAACTGCACTGCAGTATTGAAAATAGAAAACTTGCATTCTGAAGCTAACGTGCGAAGGGACTACGATATATTTACGATATATATATACATTTGAGTATAAGGCTGAAAAATCAGAAATCATAGATAACACAGGCAAGAAAGTCTTTCGCAAAGAAAGAGGAATGTACAGCTAATATAGTATGAATACGAGAATATCATTACTAAAAATGTTGGAGTTAATGCGGCGTTATTTGGGTACGAAACGGAGGCGATAGGAGTCAAAGAAAGAAAAAGAATAGAGGTTTTGAAATGTGGTGTTAGAGGAGAATGCTGGATATCATATGGGTGGATAGAATCACTAAGCGGGACGTTCTCAACAGAATAAGAGAAGAGAGAACAATACTGAGGAAATTGGAAAATAGAAAACTTTCATTCTGAAGGTAACGTGCAAAGGGACTATATATATTATTTGAGTTTAAGGCTGAAACAAACAGAAATCACACACAGATTACGTTAATTAAAAAACAGTAAGTAATAACGATAGTTATTTTCGCCTAAGGCACCAAATATCCATCTTTATAACGTTTTATAATTCTGTTTCCTGTTCTACACCTTTTGTTGAATCGTAGATTATACAAAAATTTAACATTTGAAAAGTGTTGCTAATGTGAATGATTACTGATATGAACTCTTATAAAGTTTTGCTTGTTCGCAACTCGGTGTGATTTTTAGGATCCGTGATATAGGAGGAGCAGCTTACAGATTGCGTGGAGACTGGACAACGGCTATAATTATTTAGACGCAGAGAGCCGTTGCTGGGCGACGCTGTCAATTTCACGACGTGGGCGCAAGATGAAATTGAAACTGTCGCCGGCTTAGGCCGTGCGGTTCGCCGCCGCGGAAAATTACTCTGGCCAGCCCCAGGCCATTGTCCGGCCACGTTCTAGCTCTCAAACAAAAACAAAGCCATCGATCGCTCGACACTCTTCACTTCCACGCCAACGGGCACGTGTACCTCCACTTGCCATCGGTAAGGAACTGACAAATCAATTTTCAATTAATCTAGTTATTTTATTAAAGTTTTAATTTGGAGTATTTTAAGTAACATTACTGCAAAAATACTGTATATAAACATTTGAAATTGTACATTATGAAAAAAATAAATAACATGTAACGCTACACTTACGTCTTGAAGTTCAACTAATCTCAATGCAGCATAAGGTATGAAAAACATAAAGAGAAACTGCGCCTAGGCCTGGCGTATACTCTAACAGACGGAATACTGTGTAATGATGTGAGATATATGTATAAAAATATAACAATAACTGATATATATCATCACCAGTTATGTCAACAAATTGGAAGAAATAATAAAACAAATGGAAAACGATTATTTGTAGTGTGTTGTAGTATTTAGTCCTCAGAGTGGTCTGATGCAATCCTCCATGCTAACCTATCCTGCGCAAGCCTTTTCATTTATACGTAGCTACTACATCCCACATCCTCAATAATATGCTTAGCGTATTACATTCTATTTCCCTCTAATGTTCTTACTCCGCACCCTTCCGTCTAACGTTAATTTTACAAGACCCTCATGTCTCAAAACTTCCCTTTAATGCTAATTGAAGAATAACCTCGTGTTTTAAAACGTGTGCCATTAATCTATCCCTTCACATGGTCAATTTCCTCCGTTTTTTTCTCTCTTCTCTTATTCTGCTGAGAACGTTCCGCTTAGTTATTCTATCCACCCATATGATTTCCAGCATTCTCCTATAGCACCACATTTCAAAACTTCTATTCTTTTTATGTCTTTGACTCCTATCGTCTCCGCTTCGCACCCAAATAACGCCAGATTTTACACGAACATTTTTAGTAATGATATTCTCGTATTCATACTTATATTAGCCGTAAATTCCGCTTTCTTTGCGTAAGCCTTTCTTGCCTGTGTTATCTATATCTGATTTTTCAACCTTAAACTCATATATATATATCGTAGTCCCTTCGCACGTTAGTTTCAGAATGCAAGTTTTCTATTTTCAAAACTGCAATGCACTCTCACCTTTAATAGAAACGGTGAAATATTTTGACGTAAATCGTTCTCTTCTTTACTCCTCGTTTTTTTATTTGCTGTCTACATTCCAAGTAGTGAAGTGTAATAAACGTGTATTTCTTGGATTTAAAACAATAAAACTGTAACTGTAATATTTCTTTCTGTCAGAATTTATTCTAATATCATTGGTAAATATTTCCTACAAAGTTAATGATTAATAGGCAGTAGAACTAAGTTTCTTGTTACCCTGTGTCTCGGTCTGGTTAAATTCAGTGCAAAATTTTTTTTTAATTGTGGATTTATGTTATCTGTATGTATCAAAACATGGTTTACCTAGGTATTTGTCACTCTTATTCCCTTTTGCTCACATTTTGCATTTGATTTCTCTTGTTACACCCTTGCTGCTGGTTGCCGCCTTCTAACACAGTTTTATACTGCGTCCAATGTAACCATGTAAGATATATCGTATATATATACATAAAAAGAACTCATAAACTTCTTCATGCGGGGTTACGCTAAATCGCGTTTGTACGAGAATAAGCCATAAACTGACTGTCTACAGATTATCATTCTCACCATTGCCTATTTACCACTCGATTTATGTGACTTATGTCTACTATACTTCTAACATCCCTAGCTTTATGCTGTCACATTGGTATTATCTCTTTTAATCCTCTTGTTGTACTCTCCATCAAGGATCATTTTCATACCATTTATTATTATCTTCTGACAACTATTATTTAACAGATGTCATAGTTCCGAAGCTCAATTTCAAATTTCTGGTAAAACCTGCGCCGTTTACGTTTTCCTAAAAACGCTGGCTGTGGTAATATGACGATATCACCATCAGATACAAATGGTTATGACGACATACAAAATAATTTTTAAGAAAACCAACATATGAATAAGATACTTAATTGAATTGGCATAAGACATAATCCTCCTCAGATGAAATGGACTTAACAGTGAGTTGGGTGATTCTGACATTAAATCTTCATAATTTGAAATAGCGTATAGCGTTTTCACTATTATTCTCAAAGAGTTTTCTTGGACTTTGTTTTGCCATTCTTGAACCAACTGTAGAGATACCTGTCGGTTCATAGCTCTTCCCTCTCTTTCTTCCCCTTTAGTTTCATTTCTGTCTTGGTCGTTCAGTAAGCCATTGAAAGTTTCTGGACCAACAATTTTAATTTTTATGTGGAATGTCAGTGTGATATCTTGGGCGTATTAAGTTTTTGAAATACAACTGATTTAGGTATTCGAAAAATTTATATAGTAAAATTGTTAAAGTACAACTTAAAAATTAGTTGACAGTTATTTAGTTGGGTATTATGTAGTTTAACCTTTATTTATTGTAGAATCAATTTGCCTATCAAGTCGAAAACTCTTGAAAAACGAATAAGTGATTGAAAATATAGTGTGTTTTTAACATAAGTATTTTTTAAGAATAATGAAGAAACCTCTGACATTTGTCATAATAATAGGAATATATAAACGTATTTTAGTAAGCAAACTATTTCTACTATTTATTACAAAAATATCTAATATTGGAACCTCTGTATGTTTAACAATTACATCTTTAATTTAGGAACAAATAATATTTGTGTTTATAAATATTTTTATTAGAATAAAATTTAATTTTACTAATAATTTTGTAAAAAATTAATTTTTTATTAACAATTCTGGCATGAGTAAAGTTTCGTAAATCAGAGTAAAACTATTCTATTTATTCTGTACGTTGTACAGGATTTTCTTAAACGTCCCCTTAATGATTAAAATTAAGGTTCCTGCAAAAATTTTGAATGTGTTGCATTGTAAAACTACCTACTATATAGCTTTAAACTTTCTGAACAGTTTCTTTCTGCTATTTTCTTCGATTTATGTATTGCCTGGAGCTACTACAGAAGGCAAGATTCCTGGTCACAAGAAGTGAAAACTCCATTGCTTATTCGTGTGTTTGTGTCTGTGTGTGTGCTCTAGTGTGCGTGTAGTGTTTTCAATGACTTTAGACTATACTTTTTATTTTAATTATTTATTTGAAGATTATACCTTTATTTTTTTCTTAAAATGATTCGTTATTTGTAATGTATGACCGTATACTATATCCTCAACAGAAGACTAATGGAAACAACAATAAATCTAAATCTTGTTACTCATCAAGTTTATTTTAGATGTATTTATCACCAGTGATTAGTTCTCTTTTATTAGTACTTTTCTGGCCTTTCAGTCCCACGTAAATATGTATATAAGTCGTATGCGCATATTTAATTTTACTAACAATTTTGTAAAAAAAATAATTTTTTTATTAACAATTCTGGCATGAGTAAAGTTTCGTAAATCAGAGTAGGACTATTCTATTCATCCTGTACGTTGTACAGGATTTTCTTAATCGTCCCATTAATTAAAATTAAGGTTCCTGCAAAAATGTTGAATGTGTTGCCTTGTAAAACTACCTACTACATAGCTTTAAACTTTCTGTACAGTTTTTTTCCTGCTCTTTTCTTTGATTTGGAGCTACTATGGAAGGCAAGATTCCTAGTCGTGCAGCTACAAGAAGTGAAAACTCCATTGCTTATTCGTGTGTTTGTGTTTCTCAGTGTGTGCGTGTGTCTGTGTGTGCTCTAGTGTGCGTGTAGTTTTTTTAATGACTTAAGACTCTATACTTTTTATTTTAATTATTTATTTGGAGATTATACATTATTTTGTTCTTAAAATGATTCGTTATTTGTAATGTATGACCGTATACTATATCATTAACAGAAGACTAATGGAAACAACAATAAATCTAAATCTTGTTACTCACCAAGTTTGTTTTAGATTTATTTATCACCAGTGATTAGTTCTCTTTTATTAGTACTTTTCTGGCCTTTCAGTTCCACGTAAATATTAAGGATTGTAGCAGTTACCTGATAAGAATAACGGTCAAATTTTAAAATCTGAGGACAAAAGTGCATAACCTTAATGCTATTGGCATATCGGCACTGTGGTTAGGGACGCGGCTGCCCTTGGACCCTGAGACGAAGGCAGCAGCAGAACATGTGTGTTCCCCTTCAGTACTTGTCATTACATGCTCGTTCATTTTCCGCCCGACGAACTCCTAAAAGGCCCCCCCTTCGTCGGAATATTGCAGAAGCCCGCTATTTAGAGGCGATGGGTTTTTAATAAACACTCTAGCGTTCCCCAGCGGAGGCTGAGGTTGCGCCTGCGTGTTAGGTTTCCTGCCTGAGTCCCCCTGGGATCCGAACCCCTGCCCCCTGCTCACAAGGGGGTCACCGCGTGCTACTAAATATTCTTCGGCGTTGCCGCTGGTGCGCCGAATTCCCAAGCGACTCTAATACTATCCTGAATTATTGATTCGCGTCCATCAAACTGGCGAGCGCAGGCTGAAAAAGCTCTTTCCCAGCTTCCGATATTAAATCCCTATGATGGAAACGTGAAATGCTATGCTTAGGCTATAATACTCTGGACATTCGATCCTCTTGTCTAATTCGGTTGAGGGCCATTTATTTTTCCGATTGGCTGGTATCTGCTAGAGCGGCATGTGCTTTCCTCTCCCTCTATATACGAAATAATATTTTATTTTTGTTGCGGAAAAAGTGAAGCGAATCTCCGCCCGGCTGCAGCGCCATCCCTCAGATGATTTTTTTACCTTCCGCGCTGAGGATTTACGGGCGGATGTGCTACCGAAGCAAGCGTGACACCCCATTCATAACCGTTAATCTCTGATATCCTCGCTGCTGCCAGGATTACACCTCACCATATTCCAATACAGCTTCAGCTGCGCCAAGAATCCTTGAGTTTTCAACAATCTTTCGGAAACTGAACTAATTCTTACTTCGCAAACTTGTGAAAAGTACTCAGTTCCTAACAACAACGTTTTGTCTTGTAACGCGACTTGCAAAAAATTTTCTTGACATTCTCGAACGAAGTAAGGATGCTGACGCAGCATATATTTCACTGGTTAACAGTGGTTTTGGTGCCCGAGTACTTGGAACTGACTTTATATGAATTTGATGCCATAAAACCAAAAATTGTATTATATTTTGCCTAGGAGATACAAGATTATAAGATTTTCGTAAAATATACGTTTATTATTATTAGTTAAATGAACGTGTCAATTTAGAACTTCAAATTTCTAAGATATAACATTTTAGTAAAAATTGATTACACTTTTTTAAGATACATCCACAGATCAAATGGAAAAAATTAAATAAAACATACTTTTTTATTTTCCTAATTTTTTAACCTTAAATGATCATAAAAGTCATAGAACATTTTGCTGTAGAGCTTATATTTTTACAGAGAACAAAGAAAGATGGGAAAGTTATCAATGATACTAGCTGAACACTTTTCCGTGACATATTGGGTGCATTGTAGAACAGTCCTCTTTTTAAACTTCATCACTAATCTCCCATCTTGTGCGCTTCCTTGATAGCGGTCCTCCATAGTTGTAATATCCTGGTGAAATATTTCACCTTGTTCCTCACTGATTTCTCCTAAATTTTCTGGGAAAAAGTTTAAATGACCGTTTAAATAGTGAACCTTAATGCTTTTATTAGTTCCAACACATCTGAAACTGTTAAGCATCTAGTTAACTAGGTCCACGTGCTTTTTAGCTTTGCGATTCCCCAGAAAATTTTGAACAACAGCAACAAATGAATTATTTCGCTTTCCGTGGAACAAACTAGACTCGTTACATACCGTGTTCTGTCATCTTTCTTTTTTGTTATATTGGTGCTTTCCTTTTTATACAAATTGCATTAGAAAGTGATGATTTGAAGAATAAAGATTGTTTTATGAATATTCTTCTCTTCTTCTTCGTTGGCTCTGTAGCCCATCAAGGACCTTGGCCTACCAGAACAACTGCCGCTGTCATCTTTCGTCGCACACATTTTATGAATATTATATTGTTTAAATTCAGTAAAAGAAGACATAATAGGACAGATATAGAGGAACTAATCCTTGTAAAACAGTTTTAAAACACCTATACTTCATCGCTGTGAAAAGAAAGAAAAATTCATGTACATAAAAAATTATAACCGAGAGAGAAAACGTGATCCAAATATAGCTACAATCATTTCTAAAATCCAAGGCCACAAAAATTTTTATTTTGTATATCTGTGTTATTATTTCAGGAGTTTCGTTTCTTTGAAATAATCTTGTAGTGAATTGTATTCAGAAATGAGTTTGCGTTCAGATACGAAAGGAAACAAAATTTTAAAAAGTAGTTACAATACTGAATGTTTGGAAATAAGCAATAAGACTTCAGAGAAAAAATATAAATAATAAACTTTTAATATATATATAATAGTAGCAATACGTTGAATTTTTCCATTCGAAAACTCAGCAGGTGCGATTCTAAGATGAATCTCAATTAGTAAGATTTTTTTTAGTCAATAGTGACCAAATTAATTTGTTACAATTCATGTGAAATTGTACAATACTAGTTTTTGCCAATACATCGTTCAGCATAGTGGTTGCGTCTCTGTTGATTATTGATAAACAAAAAATGCATTTACTAAGCATTGCTCATGTTGCCGAGAAATTTTAATAAAAAGCAAAAAGCTGCACTAGCAACTGCGCACTCCTACCAGCCAGTGAAATTGCTGTATACGATATTTTTGCAAAGTTATTTTACTAACTGATGAAAAGGAAAAACTTTAATTCATGAAGCATACATATATCAAAACTGAAACCTTAACAGTATACATTTCTTGTTTTATGTGAAACATGAAGCTTGTTCCTAAGTCATCACTGCATACGTCATTATTAACATGGTTGGTTCATATTTGAAAAGAAGATAACGTATAAAAAATATGAAATTTGGTTGATAATACTTTTACAATAGTAAATTAAAATAATGACGTTATTTACATTTAGACTGAGATACATTCCGGGAAAGATAATTTTCTGCCTCTGAATAAATTGAGTATAAAATATATCTTTCTGCCAAAAGCCAATACTCATACATCTACATTAGAGTGAATCAATAATTGAAACTGGAATTAACGCAAATATTAAATGTTGCGTAATTGCTTGGTTCGCTACTTGTCTCGGTAATCCGCGTATTCTGGTATGTAATGAGCGCTAATCCGCACTGCCACTGGGATATATATTTTTTTTTTCGGAAAAGCAACGAAACACAGAGATGCGTATATTTACTAGACAGCTTGAGTGCGCCTTGGTGTTTGGATAATGCGTGTGCATATCGCGCCACTCCGCTTTTTAGCCCTAATTGTACATTTTCGGGAGCTCCATATTTAATGCAGGCTGAGTGGTCAGCGAGCTTTCCTGCATTGGCTGTGATTTGCACTCGGTGCTGTGGGAAACCCCAGAACCGTCAATAATTGAATGAGCAGGTGTCTGTCCCGTTAGGCTCCCCAGGTAGATGGGTCGTTGGGCAATCCACAGACCAACACTGTTTTCCGGGATTTCCGTAACCTTTTCCTTTCGTAAATAGCAATACAAAACATTCCTGCAGAATAGCTGGATGCATAGCTACAGTGTTGGCCAATTAGGCGAGAAAGACGCTTACCAATACTAGCTGGTAAAATCCTTTGTCGCAATGAATCATTAATTTGGAGTGAAAGAACAATGTCAATAATGTCAATTTGTATTTTAAACGTTTAATTTAATGTAAGATATAATTAAAATATTATTAAGAATTGTAAGTGAAGAGGAACAAACACATAGTACACCATACGCAGGGCATTGGCACATATGAAATGTTGTTGTAGCAGTAATCAGTCCATGGATTAGTCTGATGTAACCCTCCATTCTAACTTACTCTGCGTAATCATTTTCATTTCTACACACATCTACACTAATCTGGTTAGTGCGTTCTATCCTTGTCGTCCCTTCTCTGTTCTTAACATATACTCTTCCCTCTAATGCTAATTTCACAAGTTTCTCGTGTCTCAAAACGTGGCCTATTAATTTATCCCTTCTCATGGTTCAATACCTCCATATTGTTTTCTCTTCCTGGATAGTTACTCTATCCACCCATCTGATTTTCAGTATCCTTCTATAGCTTTCAAAGCTTCTGTTCTTTTCCTTTCTGCAACTACTACCGACAACGTTTCTCGCCCATACAACGCTACACACCATACCAACATTTTTAATAATTATTTCCTAATATTAATACTTATATTAGAGAATGTAGGCTTTCCCAGTGGATGCACTTAATAAAACGCTCTCAGGATTTCATCCAGGTTAAATACCGAGAAGCTTTTATTCAGTACTTATAGTATCCGTAAATAAATTCCTCTTTCTTTACGAAAGCCTTTCTTGCCTGTGCTACCCTCCTCTTTATGTCTACTATACTTCCACCATCCATAGTTATTACGCTGCCCAAGTAGCAGAATCAGATATGATAAATATAATTTGGTTTTTTAAATTCCGGTTTTGCTTCGTTAATATTTTCACAGAAGACTTCAAACATACTTTTAACTGCCATAATACATTTACCAAGCTAAGCATCACAGAAAGTGTTGATTTAACTGACGTCTTGTAAATTAATAAATAAATAGAAAGGTTATACATAGAGGGAAAAAAAGGAAGAGGAACTAGTGGCATGATACGTCCGAGGAAAATAAGAAAGATTATTTTAGTGCGGTGGTAGTAACACAGTGACTCAAAGGTCTGCGGAAGCACTTCCTTTGTTGGCGGCTAATAAAGTCGAAAGGGGTAGATGCTCAAGGAAAAGGGAACTCTATAACGTCCCTGGGGAAACAATCCGGAGTGCCAAGAATATTAAGCTATTCACTTTCCAGAAAATTGAAAAGAAAAATGTTAATACAGAACCAAAAAATAATTTTGTTTGTAGAATATTGTCCCTGCAATGCCGGTGTGGCATAATACGCTTCTTAGATATATTTTCACTGCATCGAAAAACTTTTAATAAGACAGACTCCACCCTTCTACATAAGAATGCGGTACTATACTCAGTTCTAGTATCAAGTCTGGTATTGATACCTAAAACGTATATCTTTAAAAGTATCGATACCTGACAGTATAAAAGAAGTATCGAATAAATAAAATATTTTTTACAATATTATTTGAAGTAATGTTATTACTATTAAGTTTATCGGTTGTTGAATTCTCAATGTTTTTAATAATAGCACAAGTAGCATACCATATATTAAAATCAATGTTTATTGAAAAATATCACTTTATTATTTAAAGTATAGAAAAACAATTAAAAGTGCATATATTCATAAGGATATTTCATTTAAGGTAGATCGGTAATTAATACTTATTTTAAACAGGTACTTATTTTAGAGGACAAGAATCAAATATCGATTGAGGAAGAAGGCTTATCCACAACTTCTACATAAGGTAGTCAACAGTAATTGTAATTGAAGATCAAGAATAGAAAGCATAAATGAAGAAAGTCGTAAGACGAAGGTGCAGTCTGTCACCCATGCTCTTTAACGTATATATAGAACAGGCAATGAAGAAAGTTAAAACGGAATATGGAAAAGAAATCATACTGCAAGGAGAATAAATAAAAACCCTACGCTTTGCCGATGATATTGTAGTATTAGGGAAGTCAGACGAAGACTTACAAATCATAATAAATGGCATGTGCGTGGTCCTGGAAAAAGATTTTAATGTGGATTAGCAGAGGGAAACCGTAGGTAATGAAGTTTAGTATGAGAAACAGTGGATTAAGAAAGGGTGTTAGATAGGAAAGGAATATTTTTAAGGAGGTTAAGGAATTCTTTGTAAAGACATAAAGAGTAGGATAGCACAGGCAAGGAAGTCTTCCGCAAAAAGAGGAATTTACTTACGGGTAATATAAGTGTGAATATCAGTAAATAATTGCTGAAAATGTTCGTCAGGAGTGTGGCGTTATATAGGTGCGAAACGTGGAGTTGCAGAAAGGAAAAGAATAGAAGCCTTTGAAATGTTGTGTTATAGGAGAATGCTGAAAATCAGATGGATGGATGGATAGAATCACTAAAGAGGAAGTTCTTAACAGAATAGGGGAAGAGCGAACAATATGGAGGACGTTGACGTCATTTTCAGCCTGCATTTCATAACTAGTACATAATAGTCAGGGTTTATATCTGCTCCTGGGTACGTCTTGCAGTTTAGTAACTGATTCCTATACCTCTGTCTAACCATTACATGATCTAATTGGTACCTGCCCGTGTCCCTCTGCTTCTTCCATGTGTATAGTCTTCTTTCATGATTCCTAAACCAGGTATTGTGATAAATGCAAAATTCTACTAGCCTATCTCCCCTTTTATTCCTTTCCCCAAATCCATAGTCCCCAACTACGTCACTTTCCTTCCTTTTCCCATAACTTCGTTCCAGTCACCCATTACTATCAAATTCTTGTTTTCTTTGACATGCTTAAATATTTATTCAATTTCTTCGTAGATTTTCTTAATTTCTTCTTCCTCTGCAGCACTTGTGGGCATGTAAACTTGAATAATTGTCGTCGTCTGCGGTTTTGTTTCTAAAGTTATCGTAATTAACCTTTCATTATATTGTTTGTAATAAGTTATGCGTTGCCCCAGCCTTCTATTCATTACGCATTACGAGACCTACCCCTGCATTTCCTCAGTTCGCTTTTGTGCTAATCACCCTATATTGATCCGACCAAAAATCTTGCTCTTCCTGCCATCTAACGTCACTAATTCCTGCCACATCCACATTTAACCTTTCCATTACTTTTCCAGTATTCGATATATCGACATCGTTTATGTTAGACATCGAATTCCTTACATTTACTTTTGAACTCAGTAAGTTAACTGTTGTATAATCTTTTCCTAATGTATGTCCCATTACTGCATCTAACCTGGAATACTTGTTCTAATAAAACATGCTATTATCAACAATGCTTGCCTAACCAAGGTCTTATTGTCGTAACAATACTCTGTGCTCGCCGCCCTATAATCTTTATTTATTACGGCCTATAAAAGTTAGAGTCAATTTATTAAAATACGCAATTAAAAGATTCGAATGGATATTATACTTAAATTTCCAAACATAGCAGTTCGTTTTCTATCAATCACGTCCGTTATGAATACGAGAGGCTCGTAATAGAAAGGAAATTAAAATTGCTTTTAATGATCATTGCAAATTAAATTTATTTACATGTACAACTAAACTGTAAATATATTTACCCTATAAATACCTGTAGTTCCAAAGATCTCTATTAACTGCACTAATCACGCGGAGAACCGTAAAATGAATGAATTTAAAACTTCACGGTTCGCTACTATCAAAACATTCCTTAATAGTAAATTTGGCTTTAAGCTGCAATTGTCGCAGATATACAGCCATAGTCCGTTAGCTTCGGCATATATCTATACTAAAAAGCACACATACATAAGAAAAACAAGAAATATACCTACATTTTCGGAGAAACCATGCACTATCACCCAACCGCGCAACTCGTCCGGACGCCATCCGCGCAACTAATATTGGTATTTAACTAATATAAATATAACACCTCATCCAAGTTTGTAGACTTCTTTACGTAACTATGCACAAAAAGTTTGCTAATGTCGTAGTGTAATTTTCAATACAGTAAAATAAATAACATACTTACATTTTTAAATGGTTAAACTAATTACATTGTGACTATCTGCCGCGACGGTTACGCCCGAAATTACATTGAGTGAGTGCTTTTACACCATTAAATTTTGACAATGGAAAACAATATGTACAATGATTAATGTTTTATGACAAGAGAGAATCGTATGATTTCTTTTAACAAAATTTTTATGTAATCAAAATTAATATTGATTTCATAATTTCATGGGATTTCTTATAATCTTTCCAAAAATAACTCCATACTTCTTAATGCAGCTGGTATGTTCTCCACAACCATTCTTCACACCATCGTTAATGCGAATTAATTCGTCTGACCTACTCGAACTGTCTAATCCTTTCTCGCCGCATGGATTTGAGTCACGAGAATTGAGTTGCATTTCAGAAACACTTTCTTAGGGATTCTGTAACCTGATACCTTTTTTGAATCAACTGTGGAAAGAAAGTATCCACGCAAAGTGTTTGCATAGCCAACGGATGCGTAGTATGTTGAATGTAAACGTCATCCCGACACTCTGGAAGCACAAAGAAAGTTTCCCTTTGGAGTTGCAATGACGAAGATTATCACTGCGGGAGAGAGGCGTCCGATTGGAAAGACTCGTGCATTGTGGATTGTTGCAGCTTCAACTTGACGTGTGCTTCGGATAGGATTTCATAGCTCTATTCAACCACTTGCAGTAAGACGATACCCTCCAGGGGATTCCCTACAGCGACAAACGGCGGGCCACGTGCTCAATAGCTCCTTGTTTCGGATGAGTGAGTCCGTTTGATTAAAACTCATCTCATAAAATGTTTTACGAAGCCAGTTATGCACAATATGCAGACGAAATGAGAAAGAAAATTAATATTCAAGTTATGGAATGTTATTAAAAGTATCTTTTAATATAACAATTTAGTTAATTTTTTGTTTCCTTATGAAGTAATTGAAACGTAAGAACGATTATTTTCGAAACATGGTGTCTTCTTTCCCATACGCTACACAAACACACACAATAATATATATGGCAACGTCGTTGGGATAAGTCCAATAAAGGCCGATGGACCCATAGGTTAATAAGATCAATTAAAGACTGGATTGATCTGAAACACGGAGAAATGAATTATTATCTCACTCAACTGTTGACCTGTCACGGCTGCTTCAGTGCATACTTCTACAGGTTTGCCATAGATAAGGCACCTGCAAGCCCTGAATGTGGACTTAATGGGACACCGGAACACGTGTTTTCATATGAGAGACGAGCATTAGAAAGCGATATTGGAACTTCAATAACACCAGATAATTTGGTACCCAATATGCTGCTTTCACCTAATACCTGGAATAAAGTAAGCGCATATGCCTCTACAGTAATTCAAAGATTAAGAAATTACCAAAAAGAGAGAAATAATTATGCTTAACGAAGACAGAGAGAGTTTGACGCTACGACTGCTTCCTGTGAAGTAATGTCTAACGACGGTCCCACAGATACACACAGTCATCGTTGGAAAGGGAGGTGTTTTTAGTGGGTAGAATCCCACACTACTATCCAGTGTGGACCCTCAGATAGTGTCTTTAGAAGATTTTCACCCTCGCAAAAGTATATATATATATGTATATATATTTATATATATATATATATATATATAGAGAGAGAGAGAGAGAGAGAGAGAGAGAGAGAGTGGGAGGGGGAGGGGGTGTTAGTTTAAAACGCGTTGAATATTTTGAAAGGTGGTAATAACTATTAAAACAATAAAAATGTTCCAATAAACAAGGGACCAGAATATGTACACAGGTTCACAGGATACGTTCAACATGCCGTCCATTCATGATATTTGCTATAGGAGGTGCCTAATCCAAATGTCTAGTCTTGGCTGACATAACACAGCCTCCAAATAAATAGGCAATTTGTTAAAAATAAATTGACGATAATTTATCCCATTTAATCTTTGTAGTAGGATGTATGGCCCTAGTAATTTATTACCAAGAACGCCTGCTCAAACGTTGATGAAGTAATAAAGTTGAAGTCCTCGTTCTGCAACTGCAAATGGATTTCCATCAGCCCGCAACGTCATCTCTTGTGAAACCTCCTTCGTCTGTAAGTAAAATCTTCAACGAAAACAGATGACCTGCAGCATACTTCTGTAAGTGACATTCGCTGAACTGCAATAAGCTATGGTGATGATCTGGCCTTAGTTCCTGGACGTGCTGAAGATGGTACGGATACAGCAATTGCTACTGTAGAATCACTTAGATAAGACGATGATTTATAGATTCTGCTGTTGCCAATCGCCGCGCACTGGTTCCAGGTATTTCGTCCAGTAAATGAATGCAGCACATTGAACTGGCTGAGGCTTTCCACTGTTCACAATCTGGGGTTCTAGAGACCTGTGCCCTTAATGACATATACACCACCAAACGTCTTCAGCAACCAAGGAAAAGTGAATACATCTTATTTAGTTTGCGTTTTATGACTAATGTTTATTGGACGTTCTTATTAGGTTTTTTTTGCAAGGTACTCTCATGCTGAAGCACGTTCATCTATTTTAGAAGGTGTATGTACTGTGGTCGAAGACCTTGAATATACGGTAAGAGTAGTGCGTTGATCACATTGGATCAGTCGGCTAGCTGCCTCCTAAAACTGGTCGAGAAACGGAGAAGTGAATGCTGAGACCCCACAGCAATTTCGTCTCCCGACATTCGGAAGGGCGTGAGAATAGTACCCAATAGCCCGAGCTACCTGATTTAGTTTTTCTAGGGTTTTCCCTGCGTCACTTCTAGGCGAATCACCGGATAGGATCCTTAAACTATAGCCCGGGAGCACTAGTCAACCCTTGGCTACCTTGCTCTACCTTCCACATCCCCCCTTTTCAATTCCCTTCCTACACTATTGCCTGTTTCAGGGTCACCCTCAAGGACCAAATAAAAAAGGAATTCTTGTAGCACAATAAATTAATTAATCTCAATGTGAGTATTATTCTGAAAATTATTATATAATAATCGATACTTGTGATATTTTCTAATGAAATTAGATACAGATCTAGATTATAGTTTTGCCAAAAAAAATTTGATATGAAGGATCGTTTTACTGTGTACATGAGTTTCATTACTTACAGTTAAAATTATTTTCCCTGCTAAGGGTCGAAAGCGTTCCCCTAGGAACCATTCTATTTCATAAATGGCGAAATTTATACTAAGTTTTTTTAGTAACTTTCTGGATTGTTTAAAATGACACCTCGTTTTATGTCTATTACCTAAGCCCCAAAAAGACGTAAGCGTTTTTGTGATTTTCTGCTTCTTATGATCGTTTCATTTATTCACTCCTAGTACAGAGAGACGAAAAAGTCACGCACCTAGAAATAAAAGTATTTGTAAATTGTACTTTGTAAAATTATTTCTATCGACTACTAGAAGATAGCACCATTGGTAATACTTGGGTAACGGTTTTTGTTGCCCTCTTATTTTACACTGATTTTAGGAAAACTTATATTGAATACTTAGTTGCGTCACCCAGTGGGATTATTATATTCCACATTACAGTTATTTCTCATTACTATTTGTAAATTTATCTAATGACTTCATATTTCCTTAGAAGGGGATTAACAGACTTAATTAATAATCTTCAATCTTCTCCCAGTTGTTTGCCACATCACATAATCTTCGTTTCTCACATAGCATATTACTCAATCGCTCCTATTTTATTTCTAATAGATTTTATCCTTCCAAGACAAGCACTTACCTGTGATAAAAATGTATTTATAAATGAAGATGGTAAAATATATTTGCAATATATTACTACTTAAATCAGGGATGTACCTTTCTTGAGAATGGGCAAACACCAATTTAAGAATTTTACGCGGACCTCATATAAGAAATATATTAAGTAATAGCAATAATAGATGAAAGAGCCAAATTAACCCTTTATTACCAAAATCAGTAAATCAACAACACTAAGAAGAAACAAAAATAAATATGAAAAAATTATTCAAAAAGAAACAAACGATAATTAATATGGAAAAAGTCTTAAACAAATATTTGTCATTATATCTTTGCAACAAATTGATCTATACTTGCAGTATATATATGTTAATGCTACTCGCACGTAGTTTTCGAAGCGCACGTTATTTCGCTTTGATTGTTTTCCGCTTTTAATTATTTTCATGGCTGAAACTAATTGCTCGCAAACAGAATTACTTCCTAAAGGAGTCATGTTTTGAAATTTAAGCGTTGCTAATCGTTTATCTTTTTTAAAATGGATGTAATTTTGATCATTTTTTCATTTTTGACATTATAAAATGTTCTTTTCTTTCACAATTGTCTATTGGCTCGTTTCGGAGCAGTATTTCCCGTTTGTTATTTGGATTATATATATGTTTTACAATCCAAATTCCTGTTTGTTTTTGAAACTAAACAATTATCTTCAAACCAGAAATGGAAACACGTAGAATTTAGATTTAAAAGACAAAAGTAAAACCTGGTGATCCGCACAAAACGGTGTGCCGCGGGTTGTTCATCTCATAAAATTAATATATTCTTTCTACTTCTTCATTTTCGTGGAGAGACGTATTCATTTTAATACAAAACAGACTCATAGCTTGCTTCACGTGTCATATTTCGGTTTTAGTAGTAGGATATAATGTCAAACAATGTTTCAATATGCAGAATGGGAATAATTCTTAGTTATAGCATAAAACATTTTAGCTGTTATACTGAAATACACACAGGTGATTATTAAATATTTGGTTATAGTCATTTTTGTCCAGATAAGGGTCGTCAGTCATAATACATTAGTATTAATATGGAAAGGGCACCAAATATACAGCCTTAGACAATTATCAACCTTGGTAAGGTTAGGGATAAATATAAAATTTTATGTAGTTTTCATATATCACTGACTTTTTTATTTCGCGAGTGACGGATGCTGAGCTTTAAAGCTTGCAAAATGAGAGAAAGTCTCCCTAACACAATTAACCTTCGCTAGAATTCAATCAACATCATATACAGTGTTGTAGTATAAATACTAAGAAACAGAAAAAAACATATTGCAAAGGACGTGAAGAAAGATCATCTTTGAGAGGAAGGAGGGACGACGATCATCTCCTGGATACGTCCTGTGAGCTGGAGGTGATAATTTTTTGCATGCTGAATGCAAAATGTTATGAAGGAAACTATTGGTTAAGGAGAGTTATGCAGAGAAAATTATTTTGATCGGAGACGAATGAGTAGTAAGACTATTATTATTTTTTCATAAATGGGCAGAAATTGTTGATTGTGGCGCGGAAATGTGTAATTTTGTTCAATATATTATTTGAATGTACGTAAACTTTATTCATCTGTAGATTTACTAAATTACTTGATTGCAATTAAAACCATGATTTTATTCCTGAAAGGAAGAGTACAAATTATGTTTACGTGACTTATGACGTCATCAACGTTTTGTTTCTCATAACAACAAGCCCGACGTATTTATAAGTTAAAGTAATCCTGAATATGGGATAGTGTGCTTCTTTAGCGTATCATAGATATAAAACAAGGATAGAAGATGTCACCGACTCGGTTAGTGCCTGCGTGAAAGTGGTAAAGGAAAATAAGAAAAGTGCTAATTTAATGTAAATAGTTATAATACTGAAAAATTACAAAAACAGATAAGAAAATTACACAGAAATTTGGCATTTCTACATTTTCAACATAAGTCCGCTCGCCAGAATCAATATTTCTGTAGAAAAATATGACAGAGCATATGATTGAAATGTTGTTTAACATCTACACCAGTTAGATATAATCTGTGAACTTTTTCTCTTAGACACATTTGAATGGCCAAATTATACTTATGAACAACTATTTTTAGTTTCCTGAGAAAAAGAGGTGAAAATATTTATGGGGCTTATTAATATATTTTATGGCTAATACGTCGCACCTAGTACAGTTGTTTTGTGTTTGAAAATAACATTCTTTCATAATTTGTGGTGGTAGCCTATTGAATAAGTTGTTGGTTGAATGGTGAATGAACTCAACGTGAATAATTTGGACCGTGAAGGGTAGTGAGCGCGATGATGAGTGTGCGTGGAAGCGGAGCTACTACTACGCATGCAGGGCGAAACGGAGAAACGCGATACGGGATTCGAATGACAGCCCCTGTAACGCTATCTGCATCTGCCAGACCTTCCCTCCTCACCCCTCGGCATCCGCAGCCAGAACCGACAGTTGCTCCCCGGTCGATATTCAAAAAGGCGACGTGCCGATGACCACACTGATTTAACCCTTCCTTCCACTTACGGAGGAACCGTAAAATTACTTTGGCCGACCAAATCATGTCTAAAACGAAACATTTACATTCGTATAAAATGGCCGGCCAAATTTACTGTCGTAAATAAATTTTACCTTATCGTCAGCAGTCCGAACGATTTACCTGAGACTTCTGTAATTCGCCTTCAGCATGACGGAAAAACGAGTGTGTTACAGAACGATAGAACTCGAACAATTAATATAAAGATACCCTTATAAATAATGTTAAAAGCTTAAATACATGAATCAGTGAAGTTTCATTTAGAAATAACTCAAAATATGAGTAAAACAGGCCGAATTCAAATAAGTAATTGTAATTTAAATAATGTACTACATGTCTCGGTCCTAACGTGGGCCATATCTTAATTGTAAAATTTCTTTCTGTTAAATTATAGATATAAACGGTAGTATGTGAAAAAAATATTTTTAAAAGGACTCGGTAGCAATCTATATTAAACTACTTGAACTAATTCGTAAAACTTCTAAGCGACTAGCTGATTTTTTTTGGAAAGTGTGAAAAACAGGGGCCTTATTTTGGATTGAAACATTTGTGGGGAGAGAAACCTTACCAAAATTTCACCGCAATCGAATGAACGGTAGGGGACGAGAACAAAGAATCAGTCTGTTTTATTTATATAGACTTAATGTGCAAAAATTACAACAAGAAATAAATTAGATTAGGGAAATCGGGGCGGAACGGGAAACTTATTAACTAATTTTATAAAATTATGGATCCTAAATAAAAAAATAAAACATTAGTTTATTCTATTATTTACTTAATCTAATATCAATATATCTTGAAACAACGAATTTAGGTTTTTTATTAATTTTTAAAAAGAAACTTACAAATTTCCGTTTTGTCCCGCCATCCGCGGCAGAACGGGACAAGTAATAAAATACAATTCAATTGAATTTAAGAAAATTCTTAAAACCTTTTGTGTTTCTTTTCATATATTTATTTTCGTAAGGTTTATAGTTGTACCAATGTTTCCTTTCACAAAGATATGTTTTTTTTTGCAATTGCAAAGACTGCAGTTCCTTTTCCCGTTCCTTTTCTTTCTTTCTTTCGTTATTCTTTTTCGGTATCGAAGCCTCTAACTGATTTTTATTAGGTGAGTCCGTCATGTTTTCTTTTTTTTCTTGAGGAACACATTACATTTTGCCTTATACAGTAAATCCCGTTCCGCCCTGCAAGGAAGTTTCAGTTTAAGGGTATTCACAGCAGACTTAAACCGAATACGTAATTTATTTGAAGCTAAAGACACATAGGAGTTAGAAGCGAGGAGGTTTGTAGCTTGCCTTCTGCCGAAATGCTGAAACGTATGAGTGACAGATGTAAGTTTCAAAAACAAGAGTTTATTGAAAAGGTGTAGTAAGAACTGTATCAAGTCGCTTCTCCCTTGACCAGTTACCACTTTCCATCCCTATTTACTGAACTCCAGCAGTATAATAAAATAAGGGTATTTCGCTCTACTCGCCGTCCCGTTAGAGAGTTCCCCTATCTAACATTAGTCTGTTAGCTAATGACATTATTTATCGTGTACATTTATGGAATTAAAATGTTAATTTCTTTGTATTTTCATAACTCCAGAAAAGTCCTATAGACGTTTTGAGCACATGAAGGATAAAATTTACTGTACACAGGATGTAACAGAATAACTTTTGAAAAATTTGGGAGGGTGTTGTGGTGAACATCTCTCACTGAGGAACAGAAGTTCAGGCAAGGTATTCTGCAGAACGTTCAAATATTGCACCATTTAAGCGTTATGGTACGATATGTGGTCCAATTAAGGGGCCACCAATGATCGCAACCCAAATGTTTACACCATCGAGACACCAAAACGAAAGGTAAATTTTCTATTACAGGAAGTCCTGATCTTTTTAATGGTTTCAATTAGAAAACAATTTTTTGAATTGAATTTATTAATACTGCAATTGAGTAGCACTCGGTGGCAGTTACGAAAAATAAACTTAAAAATAAAATATGTTATAGATAATAATGTCTGGTGTCCTAAAGATTTAGTTCTCTGAAAAGGCTCATTTTGGCGTTTTTCATCATCAAAGTATATTGCCTGAAAAGCTGTCAATTCTCTGACTTATATACAGTTATGTAGATATACGAACAAGAAAACATGAACAGCGTACCTACTTTATTTATTCCAGCAATAAATACGAAAAAATCGGCAAAATCATTTTCGAAATCTTTATGGGCCAATGTTGGCTAGTGATGAAACTTGTTTAAATATTTATTACAATTATTGTAATCTCCGCATGCGGTTTATCTTATAAACGAATTTTCAGGATCAATTCTCTAATAACTACAACAATATGTAAGCTAAAAAGTGGCATTTTTGAAACGATGACGACTGTGACGAAAAAGCCCATATCTCAGCCATTATTTTTCACATTTCGCACATGGAGTTTTTGTAAACACGTCCAAATTTAACCAAAATCGGAAATGATCGCGCGGGGGGGCCACGAGACCACATACATGGAATGACTCAATTATCTGTTATTTAGTTTTTTAGATTACCTTTGTAGACGCTACTTCAAATAACTTAATACTTACTAATTTTAATTACCTGTTCGACACACGTAGCAATCAACTCTTTTTGAAAATATCAACTGCAGAACGCCGCTATTCTCAACCACGAACAGCGTCTGAAAGATTATGTTTGTAGGAATGTAATGACAGTTGGCGCTATGTACTTAGTGCAACGTAGCTGCGACGTTTCAAGAAATGAAAAGCACACGAGATAAGTATTTGCCGATCAAATTATGATTCGACATATTTCCAGGTCGCGTCAACTCTGGCCTGGATGACTAAAAATTTTCTACGAAAGCCTTGGCTAAAATAAGTGCTCATAAATTATAATTGTGTCTGTTTACCTTGCTGTTTTTTTTAAAAAATGTGAATACTAAAAGTAGAAGTATTGTTAACTAATCTGGTACTTGGAACATATTTTTTCGACTGTACATCATCGAAAAGTTTCCGTATAATAATAAGCGCAGTCATCAACCTATATTGAGATAGTATTGAATGTATCCTGAGCCTCTATTACGTAATGCACTGGTAGGAGATCAGTCGTGAGCCCGAGCTCGTTCGATCCATTTGAGAGATGAGAAAGAGCCATGATAGCATGAGGTAGCACAGAGGTGACAGCGCGCGCATTTGTCAGGGCGGCTCTGCCGGGGGCCGCAGGGACAAATTGGCTGCTGATGAGGGCCCGCGGGGGGTTGGGGGTGGGGGCATTGGGGCCGGAGGACTAAATGCCCGCTATCTCCCTGATCGCACACCTGGAGCAGCGGAGCGATAGCATCGGCGATTCGCGGGTGTCACAAGGTGACGCTGCGATATCGACTCTCACTAGGTCACAATTGACGCGCGTCCGGCTCCTCCATCAGCCCGTCATTAATTACTGTCTACTAAACGGAAAGTCACTTATATGATAACAGACATGATATGGAAGTTGAAAAGATGTCATGTGGTCAAACAAACGATCGAAGCACGAAGCTCAAAATAGTTCAGAACTTGTGAAATTTAAATCCTAACAGCATTATGCGCATTATGACAGACTGTACGTTTATATTGCATAAATTCTCTGACCGAAACACGTTCATTTATGTCAATAATATTCTACTTCTACCTTGACTCTGCAGACCATTCAGGGCCTTGGCCTGCCGGGCCGACTGCGGGCTGTCATCTTACATGACACATTCCGAATTTCGAGTGACACGTGGTCAGCATACCGATTCTCTAGCAGTCTTAATCCCAGTCTCCGTGACCAGTACGACACAAACATCCAAGCCCATGCCAGGATTCGAACCCGGGACCTCTGCGTTGTGAGGCAGCGACGCTAACCACTACACCACAGGAGGTCGACCGGTTTTCTCTCTACAACTATCAGACGTTGGTTAACAGTAAGAAAAGTCGAAAATCTTCGGCAAACATTGTCAAATTTGGCAGATTACACGCAATATGTTTCCTCTAAAATATATAGAACTGTATCTAAAAATAAACGCTTTGACTTTTCCAACATACAACTAGCCGCAGCTGTGTCTGGCTTCGTGACATTCTCCTTTACGACTTTTAGTTATCTTATATTTTGATGAAAGTTCATTTTAAACATACACTAAAGAAATAACACAAATGACTTCTTAAGCGTCGAAGTAACATATAACCAGTATTTTCTAGGGAACTGAAGAGCGTTAGGTTAAGGCCGATTTATGAATTTATAAATCGGCCTTAACCTAACGCTCTTCAGTTCCCTAGAAAATACTGGTTCTATGGACTGCAATATAAAACCGTATTGTACATTTATTCCACTAATACTTCAAAACTGTTTATTTCACGTGGACCGCACGATATGTCCAGTCACTTCCCTCAATTACGACACGTGTTCTTCAGGAGAAGTGTATTGTGATGTGCAGTGTTACAAGTGAAATTAATAACTCTTATTTAATTATTTTCGTTATTCTAAGTTTTCTTGTTTCATGAAATATTTTGTAGTTAAGTTAATTATTGTATATCGTTAATGTTTATGACTGTTAGTATTTACTATATTTATGTATATCTATCTCATGTTTTTTATATCAATTTGACTTGTCCCATTTCCTCATCTGAGGACTAACGGACCTAATAAATCTATCTATCTATCTATCTACCATGACCAATTAGTTGTTCCTTTTTCAAGACATTTTTCAGTAATAAGAAGGTTACTGTAATTGACGGCACAGCGCAACATATCTCCGAAGACAGACCAATTACTTACAAAATTGTGCTTACAAAACACTTACCCTGTTAATGATTCTTTTCAAGATTTTTCTGTGTTATGACTTTAAAGACTTTTTAAGTATCATGGACCAAATTATTTTTATTTAATTTTCATAACTGCTGTGTACTATTTTTCGAAACAACAACGATTTCAACCAAATTAAAATAAAATTATTTCATACATCCGACCTTATATTATGGAATCCCTTGCGGAGTGTAGAAATTATCCATGGACAAGTTTTCTAAACAATTAAATTTCAAGCTTGGGTACCGTGGAACAGATGACCATAAATTTTCAGTTTCTATTTGTTTAGCTACTCATTTGTAATATATATATTTTTAATAATACTAGTGTACTTTCCTAATATTTCAAGTTATTAGGTACGAAATTAAATGAATGTATATTACTGGTCAAATTATGCAGGATAATACAATTAAGTTCATGCATTAAATTTTTCGAGCCATATGTAAAAGAGTAAATAGTTGTTTTTTTAAAAAAGAAAAGATTTATGTTATAATTTCCATGTAAACCTAATTTATCTGAAGTATTTTTATTTTCTTTAGTTATGCCACGTTTATAAAATATTCTGAACTAATTTCTGTCACTTAGAATTGAGTCTCCAGCAGTCTTCATCCCAGTCTCTGTGTCCGGTCAATAATATTAATACATCCTCATTGTCGTACAGGAGCTGTCGAACCAGTTGTTTTATATATTCGTAAATAACAGCACAGGGTGTCCCTAAAAGACTGTTCTGCCATAACATAAATAAGTATTCGTATAAAAACAAATATTTTAACAAAATGGTTAAGCATGAACACTCTCTATCTCAGGCCTAATGGGGGTATAATATTTTTGCCAGTAGTTTCTCCTTGGCCTTGTTGTACCGGTTGTAACTGGTTCCGCAGCACCGGAACTAAGATGGACTGGAAAGAGGGGCGGTGTTTTGGGTCCTTTCTGGGGTAATATAAGCGGGGCTTGGTCGTGACGTCACTAGTCACCAGCTACGGACAACGTACATCTAATGATTGAAAGGAATATAATTCAATTAACCGTCCTCTATGGATGTCTCACACCACATCCACCTCCAAGTCAAGCAATACAATCACTAATACTACGCTCAGTTCAAGGAAAATATAAATCTAACTTCTATTGTTTTTCTTTCCGTTTATTCATTTTAGTTTTCACCAATTTGTGGTCATCAATTTAAAATCAAACTTTTTTTAACGTTACACTTTTAATTAAATTTAAATCACGCAATATATACATGAATCTATACTTCCCATGGTCGCGCCAAACATGAGAACGACTTTACCGATTTCATTAAGCATTTTTTATAAGCTTTCTAATACTTCGTACAAGATTCTTACGGAAAGGAAAATTAATAAAATTGCTCAGAAAATTGGAAAATGGCAGGAAATTTTACTAGAAGAAGGCTACTTTACATCCGCGCTTTTGAATCTCCATGTGAATGTGGGTTTCTATACTCTTGATCTGTTAAGTTCCGGAACGGCTCAACGGATTTCAATGAAAATTTCAGGACCGCAACAGGAATTTTAACTTAAAGTTTAGTGTATGTTTCATTTCGATATCTTGCAGAGCTCAGGAGATGCTAATGTAAATATTTATAAATCCATTGAATTGCCGTGCGAAAGGCGGCGTAAAAATCAGCTGCGAGTTAAAAGTCCTATTAGACTCATCACTCTTACATAATTATTTTAAGCGTAATTTTGGCAGCACGAGAGAGAGAGAGATAGAAAGGGCGAGCAATATCACTCCATCTCTTTTTGCAAACAAGACGAAGCGGGACCTGTTCAAAACCAACTGTCACTTATAGTTATAGAAGTAAGTAATGCTGCAAAATCGGGTCAGCTTCTTCTTTTATGAATTTATGCCCTGTCTTCGACTGTCTGGCGCGTGTGTTGAAAAGGTCGTCCCTGTTTTCTCTTCCAGGCTTGTGTTTTTGGTGGCTTGTGTTTCTCAAGCCTCGCCTTGCGGTTCCAGGTCAAAAAATATCCTTTCTTATTATTGTAAAGATGTTTTCACGTGTTTCTTATGTCATACGGACGACTCATGTTGTTTATTGCGAGAGATATTGTTTTCAAGTGACAAATCCAGGCATTTTTCTTTTTTTTAGGTCTAAGGACTGATCGGACAATATTCCTTTTCAAATAGTTTCGACCTATCCTAAAGAGATATTGATTCCCGTTTCTCGCCTGGCTATATGTATCACCTCAATTGAATGTTATATTAACCAATAGCGTTCATTATTGCTCTGCCGTTGGCAGCCCACTTCCTAAGAATTATATGTTATATACATATATACAGAATAAAAATTAATAAAAGTTACTGTGGGGAAAATTGTTTTTCATATAAATGTGTGTGGGTGTAAACACACACCACACTAGCTGTATAATAAATCATTCGTAAAGATCGTTACTTAACCTGATTCTTCTTAAATTTTTAAGTAATAAATTTTTTAATTAATTATATTGGGGTCGTACGTTACGTGATGTACTATTACTGGCCCAAGTTAGTACAAATTTCCTATTAATATTTCGAATATTTCACCTCGGCTAGCTCGAATTCCTTCCCCATGGATCGCCAATTGCTAAGAAAAAGCGTAAGGATTATTGTTACATGAAACTAAATTATCTGTCATAAAGTATAAAAATTAAAGTATCGTTAAATTATCAGCAAAACATTTATTTACTATTCATTTAATATAATTACAATTACGACGTTTTGTGACACAAAAAATTACATCAAATGTACGACACTCTTTTGTTACAATAATTTAATTTCCGTATACTGCCATTGTTAAAATTTAACGTTCTACAGTACTGGTTCATTGAATTATTCACATTATGCATTTTTTCTATTTAAAGTTGGAATTGTAATATTTATTTATCTTTTTTAATTGAAAATTTTATTTTAACTCTATATTATGTATCATACATTCATATTGTTTTTATAAATATTTGTTTACCTAGTTACCTGATGAAGTCCATAATGATGGACAAAACGTCGTAATTGTAACTATATAAACTAAAAAGTAATTAAATGTTATTTTTATTATATATACTATACATTAATTTCACTTAGTTATCAATTAAATTTGTGTATTTCAACACAATTCAATACATTAAACATCTCAACCGAGTGCCACAGAACATATAAATTTCTTGTTTTTACTTTGAATTACTATATCTGCAGTCGCCTATTACAAACTGGAGTCGTCTAACTGGAGTTTTTTAAAACTCAGTTCTTTACTTAGTTTTCTTTGGTGATTTTTCATGAAATTGATGGCGGTAAAAACACAATTTCGCACCTTTTTAGAGCCAAATCTTTCTTTTTTGTGCCGCAACCTGTATACGTAGACATCAAAATCCGTTAGCACAAACTTGTTTGTTCTCAACTAAGAATAAATAATGACTGCAGGCTGTTTTATGGACCGATTTTGTTAAATATCTGTTAATAGAATAGACAAAAAACATCAATATTAAATCCGCCACTTTAAACATATTTCAATGAATAGAAATTCAGATTTCATTATTACATAATATCCTTATTTCATAACTCTGTTGTAAATGATATTGATATTTATAACCCTGAAAAACTTAACGCATCATTGGAACTATACCTGCCTTTTTAAGCGATTATATGGGCTGTTAAATTGTGTTGACCATGTGTACTAATAAACCTTTACTAAGTAAATAACATATTCTTTGGTTGATATTAAATTCCTTGAAACATTTAGTTTGCTGTTCCCGTTTTTTATTTTTCAAACGTGACTAATGACGAGATTCCTTTAGCACCAAGCGAAGATTCTCATCAACAGAGAAGAAATTTTGTCCATGAAGATTTTCAACCTTGTTTCGTATCCAGTATTCAATGCTCTCAGTAATTCAAAATAAACTGAAACTTGACCTAAAATAGTAATTATGTCGAATGAAAAACATTTCATTGAGTCCAGATTTTTCTAATTTCATATTTTATTTTATGGTATTTAGATGAAAGGATAAATATCTTAGATCTTGGGACTGAGTTCTTATAAATACCACGCAAAAAATATATTTTACATATCAATAGTTGGATAGTTTACGATACTTGTTCGTCAAGAAATTTAGCATGAATTTGATGAATTGATAACAGATAATTACCAGGACCCGACGGCAAACTAATTATTAACCAGTTATTAACTGGTAACGTAGTGTGCCGTATTCCATTGATTACTCAGGAACTGCTTCAGCGAGAAACGCGAGCTACCAATCAGTTTCTAATGAGTAGCTTCGAGTGTTGTAGACCTTACAGAATGTTACAGTACATACATTTATATTTATCATCAAATAAATATTCCATCGCATCAATATATGATACGTTTATGTAAAATTGTTGCTTGTATCTTACATCCTATAAGGGAAATACATTATATTCTTCAAAAGTAACATAATGAAAAGTAATCACATACAATATAATTAAATTCTGAAACTACTGAATTACGTCATTTATTGACGCAGTAATATACAAATTTTATTTATTCGAAATTTTATATGACTTTTAAAATTGATACAGATATATATTTAGAATGCGCCAATCGCATGTTTCTTGACGTAATAAAATTAATTGTCTTTATTAAAAGATCACAAACTGAATTACAACATCAGGAAGAAAAATGTCGACTGGACTGACAATTGAGCTACACTTTCCTAGTCAATCCTGAGCCCCAGATCGACATAATGGAAGTAGAAATCTGGCTCTGGGGAGTCAACTCGAATAAATAAGATGGGAGAGTGTCAGCCCTGATCGACTCCAGGTGCAGTCGAGATCTTTACATCCTGTTGTTCCACTTAGTTTCATAGACTTCATTGAAAGTATTTATTCTGTTCTCGAACAATTTTCGTCTCCCGTGTTTAGGCGTAAAAGTAGTTTAATGCAACGTTTACCATTTTTTTATATTACCACAATTTCAATGTTATCATTTATTCACATATTAATTAGAAAAATTGTGATATTAGGAAAAAAACTTGTTACCTGTGTGCAACAGTGTCCAATGTCACAACTCTCGGAAAAGTCCGTCATTAAGGGGCGAAACGTAGAAAAAAGTATGCGAAATTTTCGAAAGTGAAAAATCGCCCCATAAATGTGTAAAACATTAGTTTATCTTCTTACATACTTAATATAATATCAATACAACTTAAAAGAATGAATTTAGATTTTTGGTGAATTTTTGGAAAGTAAACCCCCCCGATGCAGAACTGGACAGGATGTTTTGTAATTACAATTTACGCCATAAAATTAAATTAAGAAAAGTCTCAACACCTTTTGTGTTTTCTTTCTTGTATTTATTTTGCAAACGGTTGATCGATTTATCAATTTTTCTTTTCGCATAGAAATTTTTTTCCAACAGCTATTATTTCCCCTTTTTTTCGTTCATTTTCTTTCTTTATGATTTTTGGATACAGAAACCTCTAACTCATTTTTGTAAGGTGATTCAGTTAGTTTATCCTTTTTCTCTTGAGGAACACATTACATTTTGCCTTATGCAGTAGTAACCCGTTCCGCTCCACACACAAGTATTAGTTTTAGGCTTTTCACCAATCCATAATACAAGCAATTTTAAACATGAAACGTAACATAATTCAGGTAAATACGTCTGCATTATGAGGTATATGGCATTAAAGGGTTAAAAGCGAGCATATTTGCAGCTTACCTTCTGTCGGAATACTGCAGATTTTATAAATTCAGAGATGTAAGACACCAAAAACAATAGAATCAGAACTTGGCCAAGTCGACTGTCGGGATTTCTTCCTAGACCAGCGACCATATTTCACCCCTATTTACTAAATTTCAGAACTATCCAGTCAAAAAAATGACCTCCCTATCCCGTTCCACCCCGAGTTCCCTTACCACTGGCGTCCAAATTCTACTACTCTTGTCGTATTATGACGCAGTTTTTGATAATGCAGCTGCACTCTCCATGAACTTTTAGACCAGGTTAAAATATTTATTAATAATAATAAATGCAAGACGTGCAACTAACAGAATCAAACTGTATTATTTACTCGGAAGCTTCTAAAATTGATTTTTCGTCATTATAGTAATGGAACTTCTACAAGGGTCAATCAAATGAAAACGAGAATTTTGTTTTCATAATTTTTCTGAGAATTATAGAATTTCATAAAATTTTTTATATGACATAGTTACCTTGTACTGAAACACATTTTTTTCTCAGCGTTTTGGAAGCTTCCTGATTCTGTCATCATAATAAACTGAAGGTTGAGTCTTTATCCAAATGAGCACAAAGATTTGAACGTCTTCAACGCTATTGAACCTCTAACCTCCCAGAGCTTCCTTCAACAGTCTAAACAGATGGTAGTCGCACGGTGGGCTGTATGGGGATGTTTCAGATCAGTGATGGGCAAACTATGACCCGCGGGCCAAATGCGGCTAGCCGAAATGTTCTATCCTGTATACGTAGACATCAAAATGCGTTAGCACAAACGTTTTCATCAATGAAAAGGCACTAACAATTTTTTTTTCATTTCAATAAGAACGTTTTTAAACCTGCAGCTCAAGTTAATAGAGACACGTCGGCATCTATTTTAAATGTATCATATAACCGAGACTCGAGAAGAAATTCAATTTATATCAGCCAATTACAGTATCTGCTGTCGTGAATTTTATGACACGGCATCCAACGTTTTTGTCGAAGATAAAATTTTGAGAATAATTCCCCGCCATACTATTAAAAACATTTTAGACATACCAATTTTCAATCAAATCTTATCCAACCCCTTGAAACATATAATATTTATTACCAAGTAACATAAATTATTTCAATAAACTTGTTATAATTTTTGTGTTTCCCCGCAACACTCCATTATTCACCAAAGACAATACAATTTTCCCATCAACGACACAACAATTATCACCTATAATTATTATTTTTTAAGTCGCATCTACATCTACGGTCATTAGCGACTACTATGCCATTTTTGGGGATATTTTCTTCAATGGAGGGACACAAATACGAACAGGAATCGAACATGGGACCTCTGTGTTAGAGGCAGTGACGCTATCCACTAGACCTCAGAAGCCGGAAACCAATTATTCTCAAAATTTACTCAGTATGTCACAATTTTAAATGTGACCCCGTAACAGAATGTCACCAACTCAACGCCAGTCTATATAAATACAAGGCAATGCGTTCTGTTTTTGTTTTAAAAAGACGGGTTATTATTTTTATTTTTTTATTCACATAAAAAACTTTTGTCGTATAGATTATCAGTTTGGACAGTAATGATTCAGTATATACAATATTCTAACCAAGTGGAATATACGCTTCGACGTTTTCCTCCGTCATTATTTTCATTTCGCCTTAAATAACATTTATTTATTTATAATTATTATTATTACTACTAAGCTGCTATTGGGCATTTTCCCGGTGGCAGCTATATACAAAGAAAATACAAATAAAACACAAATACAATTACGAAAAGTTTACACTAAGGAAGAATTTTAAGTGTAGTTTTTTATCTGAAAAAATATAACAAAGGAGCCACACAAACTCACTTCACTGCACTTCACTAGTATCACTTCACTGATTCTAAAAAAATAATAAAAAAACTACTCAGTTAAGTTTTCTTAGCCTATTTCTAAACTGATTTACGCTACCCGGAAAAGTCGTCAGTATTTCTGCAGGCAAGGAATTCCAATCGCGTATTGACCTATTTACAAATGAAAATTTTCCTACGTCTATACGTTGCCTTTTTCTTTTAATTTTGAACGAGTGGTCATTTTTAGAAATATAATTTGGCGCCGTTAGATGGTTGGTTATTTCTTTCCAGGCTCTGTGGTTCACCCCTATAAGCTTTATATATTGCGCACAACTTGACATGTTTCATTCTATTACTATTAAAGTGAAGAATACAAAATTAAAATAGAGTATATAATTTACATGTTGACATGGGGGTAGGTTAATCCATGACTGGTTACGTGATGGTTATTCGCTTTGGCTTCATGTTAATTAAATTACATAATTTTTTTCTTTGTTTAAGGTGTACTTCTTTGTAGTCTCTTCAATATCGGAACCAAGGAACCTTCTCATTGTTGAATGAGAGTTCTCTCTATATTTATTTCCCGATGCATGAGAGGTTCTTTGACTGCCACGGGTTGTATTCATGTCGTGGCGGCTGCGGTGATGGGTGTATCTTTTGTGGGAACATCTCTGCGAGAAGGCGTGTGGCAACTTTTCCCGATAGATGTGTTAATGGACGTGTCCCCTCGAGACAGGCAATCTGATGCGCGCTGTTGGGTCAACAGAGTGCTGCTGGCTGCCTGTAAAGATAAACATTCTCAAACTATTAAATGTCTGACTTAGTCGTTATCAGGCATGCCAATCGCAATCGTGACAGCAATTCAACACCTACCACACCTGTCGCTGATTGTCACCAATGAGCATTTTTTTACATTATCACTTTAACTTATCTGACATCTTTATGAAACTGGAAGAGAAGAAATCCTGTAGATGAAATCCTGCAGATGAAACACCGTACGGGCGCTGAGTGACATTAAAATATGTCACTTTTTTTTTGCCTCGGCTACAAGAATTTTAAGTTACATTGAGCATTAATGAATGAACAGATGGCTCATAATTACGTCTTTGTTTTTAAAATCGAATTGATATTAAACTCTTAATACGTTAGTAATTGTTTGTATCATATAACTCTGCGATTTATTTAGAAAGCGAATTTTTAATAAACTGGCTCAAACAACAAAGGACATACTTATTTGCATCAGGTATGAAAATAACCTTAGGACCTCCTGTCGTCTAGCGGCTGACATTGCTACCTCACAACCCAGGGGTCCCGGGTTTAAATCCTGGCATGTATTTGGATGCGAAGACTGGGATATAGACTACTGGAGAATAGATACGCTGACCACGTGTAATATAGGTGACAGTCTGCAATCACCCCGGTAGGCCCAGGCCCTCAATAGGTTGTAGAATCAAAGAAGGAGGAAAACACTCAGTTCATTCGTGTGATTTTTGAGGAGAATTAGTAAATGCCTAATTTCTTACAAATACATAGTTTTATTACTAGGCGGAGGTGGATGAGGGACAAACCTATGATTGAGAATTGAGGCCGTTAGAAGGAGATCGAGCTTAGATCACTGAATCAGCCGTTGAGCATCGTGGAGAGAATTGAATAGTTAGTTGTGACTAGGAATAATTTATTTTTAAGAATATGGAAGTTGTTGTTCATCAAGGATAGAAAACAGTAGTTAGTTATCGCGGAAATAATAGGTCAGCACTCTGTGCGCGGCCGTTGAGCGTAGATTATATCAAGTCAGTCGTTATAAAATCTAGCACATTTTAACTGAAGCTGTGAAGCAGTAACTAGGTAAAGTCCATATACTTATAACAAGTATTAGAATTAAATAGTATTATCACGTGTTGATTGTAGGACCTCAGGGAGACTTAAACAAGAAATGTAGGGATCCATTGCAGCTTTTCGATGTGGCAGTCTGGCCTTGACTCTTCACTCGATGCTGGTTTGTAACGTGGATAAGATATAAGGATTATCTCGAACGGATGTAAAGATTAACGGAAGGCGCTGCGAGAGTTTCTCGTAGACGCTTCAGCCCAGAGTGACTGCGGGGCTTAACTGATCATGTCGGGGATGCCTCGCACTCTCTCTGGATATTTTTTATCAAAGTTCTCATATGCCGAGACACCTTCACCTATTTTAGGAGGTATATGTACTGGGGTCAAAGACCTTGGGCATATGGCAAGAGTTGTCCGCTGATCCCATTGGATCAGCCGGCCAATTGCCTCCTGAAATTGGTGGAGACACGGAGAAGGGAATGCTGCGTCCCCACAGCAAACTCGTCTCCCGTCATTCGGAAGGGCGTGAGAATAGTACCCAATGCCCGACCTACCTGATGCAGGTTTTCTAGGGTTTTCCCTGCATCTCTTTAGGTGAAACACCGGGTAGAATCCTTAAACCACAGTCCGGGGGCCCTAGTTAACCCTTGGCTACCTTGCTCTACCTTCCGCATCCCCCCTTTTCAATTCCCTTCCTATGCTATTAAAGGGGAGTTGCCTGTTTCAGGATCACCCTCATGTAGCCTGTTAACCCCCCAAAAAAGGATGCAAAGATTCAAGAAACGTCAGAACCCTATACCCATCTAATCATAAATCAGATCTCTAGTTTTTGTTTAAAAAATATATATAAAAGAAGACATTTCTGTAACAAATTTTTGTAAGTTTATGAAGATAATGCCTGTTATAAATGTACAAGAAAACGGGCTAATTATGTTCTAAATAATTAATAAAAAAAGGTCGCCGTCCAAACATCCTTTGAAGAAAATTTGTTACCGGGGAAATTTACTATCGTTTTTCATCCTGACGCACAAACCAATGTTAATCGTCACGAACGGTCACAACAATACCTTCTTCTTCCATAGTTCTGCAGCGAATTCAGGGTGTTGGCCTACCGGGTCTGTCATCTTACATGGCACATTCCGAATTTGGGGTGATCCGGGCGCAGCGGGATCATAACCATGATCATGACTGCACAAATATCCAAGCCCATGCCAGGATTCGAACCCGGGATCTGTGTGCCAGTGGACCAGAGGATGTCGGCCACTATAATACCTAGTCATGTTGAAGTATTGGTTTGATATTTAAAACAAATTTCGTGAACTATTGGTAAAAATCATTCAGCTTGCTTATGGCATTGTGAGTTTGCGGATTCATTTTTCTACTATTCTTAATTTGTTATAATTCGGTTGACACAAACTATCAAAGAAAACATATGGCAGTATGTAGTGATACCAACATCAAGTGTGGATAAACGAGGGCTGACTCTGCAAGAAGAAATTAGACGTGTGTGGGCCAAGATACCTACGCTTCCATCACTATCCAATAAATCAAACAATTATCGCCTTGTGGTACGACTGATCTTACAACGACGTCTACCAGTATAATTCGTTTCTCGAGACACCTTTCTCCAGGGACCAGAGGTCTGCTATAGTAATAGCTTATCTTCTTTCGTGATAAATAGACTTTCCAGGACGCCACTTCCCTGTCGGGAGTTACGTTGCAAATTTGCCCCAGACTTTGTGCTGGCTGGTATCAGTACTAATGAACAGAGGCTGCCAACCTCTCGGGACAAGGTGAATAGGAAATCAGGATACCGAACAAATTAGGCGATTCAAAAGATTTCCCGTCGTTTTGGCGATGCATATGAATGGCGCTATTCTTTCGTGGCAGATAGCATCTCACGTCTTATTTAGCGGCCTCCTGTCCCGCCCAGGCCCTCTGAATCCCCTGTCAAACACGACGCCCTCAGTGACAAATGGTAGTTGCCGCTTGCCAGTCACATACAGACCACCGGGTCTTTCAATGGCGTACAGAGGGCGCTCACCTCACGGATAGATAAATCACGCACGTTTCCAAATAAACTATCTTCGATCTCTCTACTCCCATGAGACGATACCAAAATATTTTAAATCTCAGTCATGGGTAAAAATTCATGTCACAAGAATTTATCTCGAAAATGTCATCAGACAAGTGATCGTAAATAAAGGTAGTTAAGAAAAAGTAAATGAAATTTCACTTCAGTGAAATATGTAAAATGTACTTAGAAAATAAATTTAGCCAAAATATGACAATTAGACTAATATTTTCAGCATTTAGTAATTTACTGTGGCGTTTAAAATATACGGAAACAACATACATAATTTTTAAGGTAAGGTATTTTATTTCCTTATTGATCCATATTACTCATCCATATATGTTAGTTAAATCCATGGTCATATTTGGAGATCGGGTAAGATGATTGGTTTTATTCCAGACAGGAATTCTCACAGAAGTTTTCTATTACGTGTAAAATCTAAACATTTCCCTACAAAATGAAACTTATTTTCATTTTCCGTCACATTTCTACGTTTCCGCATATCCGTAGACAATTTTGCATATTTTTTTATCTTATTGAGACTGTTAGTTCTGTATTTTGACATTAAGGAGTCAATGAGTCAAATGTTTAACTATAACAGTGCATAAGCCATAAAAATTAATAAATTAAATGAGAGAGTCATTTAAGTCTATTTTAAACTCTCATATTTTAACAATTTTTTGCCTATTTATGAGGAGCATGTTCAGTGTTTATACGATTTTGTCTTATTTTTTATAGACATTCTTAAACGCAATGTATTAAAAATAAGAGCAATTCCTTCACTACTAAATTAACCATACTAACTAATAAACAATGAATCGTCTAGAATTGGAATTACTAAGATCCAAAATTTCACTTTCTTGATGTGTAGATTTCAACATGTACATAACTTATACCGACTTCCTTCTTTTTCATATATTTGAGTACAAAATAAGACAAAACAGAATAACTTTTAATGTTAAGTGCACTATAACTTCACATTTCCGTTAGTTCGTAAAAATATAATGCCATTATATTGTTAATACAATTTATTTGTTATGAGATTTTTTTAAATCGGTGCCATGTTTGATTTAATTGCTTCAAACAGAAAACTTTATGGAAGCTGTATTTATTAAATTGAAATACACGCAATTAATTTTATCAAACGAGATCGTATTCAAAATTTTTTGTTGTTTTGCATTAAAAACTCCTTCAATTACAAATAAAAAACGCGGGAAAATCCTAGTGTCCTTTATGTATTTCTCAAATTGGGGATGCTTTTGTTTTTTTAAAACTTTATTGGGCATATAAGTAAAGTAATCTCTCAAAGACTTTACGTAGAATGGAATCCAAAAAAACTTTTCGTTCATCATTTCATTAGTTGGAAAGTAAGTACAGCCAGTGTAAAGTAACATACGTTTGGCACGTACAAACTACTTTTTGAAACCAACCAGAAAAATAAATTCGTACTAATCTGAAGGCAATATATTATTGTGTTCATATTTGTTTATTAGTAGTATAAATGTATAGATGCCAAGATCAGTTTACTTTTATAAATTTGGAATTAACAACTTTTTCAAGTAAATTCCAACAACAAACAATTTTCATGAAATAACGGTCAATAATATTTTTTCTTTCATTTATGACTTATTCAAATAACGGGGTTCATTATATTAATATTTTATGTAGTTATAAAATAATCTTAAACAAAACAATATAATTTGATTACTGTATGCAATTAGTTTCTTGATACCAAATTTTGTAATAAGTTTTTATGCTAATTTATAATTGCAATAAAATTTAAAGTTACATTTATTCAGTTCTGGACGAATAGGGGCGTATAATTCTAAAATCTATATTCACACTTTCTTCGATGCTCCTTTTCCTCATAGTCATTTTTTTTTCTTGCGGGGCTGACGCTTTAAGACAACACAATCCTTTCTGATGGCATTATTCTAATCTTGTTACATGTTTACCAGATTTAAATATCACTAAGCCTGACAATCCGGCTCATCCACAATATACAAAGGTATCTGACGTTCTATTCGAACGACTCAGATCGATGGATTCGGGCTCAGCAAGTCTCTTATCTTTTTTTATTTATTTCCTTACTATTCAGAACGTAATGTTTTACATTAATAAATATAATTGTATGAAGATAAATTAGAATCTTACGACTAAAATATACTAGAAGCCTGAGGTTTATAATTTCTTGTTTGTTACAGAAAAACGTTTTTTGCTTGTCACCAAAATTTATTGAAGCTTAGTTGTAGACAATTATTTTTAATATAATTCCTCTTGCGTTGACTTAACATCCAAATATATTTAGAATCCACGGAACTATAATACTAAAGTCTTACATCAAGTAGCAACTAAATATTCATAATGATTAATAATATTAGGTACATGTAAATAGGAATAAGTTTCATAACACAAATGGAGGAATATATATTCCCTTGAAATACCGGTAATCCGATATAGTGTCTTAATTAAATATATTTCGAATTAAATAAAATGTGGTAAGAGTAGCCTTTACAAGCAGCATTAGGTTATTATATACTGTTTAATGTCATACAAATAAAATTACATGGTCATATTGTACATTGTTATTCTTCCGCAGTTAAATCAGATATACAAATTGTTATAGTCGAGTTTAGTTAGTAACTGGTGGAGACACGGAGAAGGGAATGCTGCGACCCCACAGTAGACTCGTCTCCCGTCATTCGTAAGGGCGTGAGAATAGTACCCAATGCCCGACCTACCTGATGCGGGTTTTCTAGGGTTTTCCCTGCATCTCTTTAGGTGAAACACTGGGTAGGATCCTTAAACCATAGCCCGGGGGCCCTAGTCAACCCTTGGCTACCTTGCTCTACCTTCTGCATCCCCCCTTTTCAATTCCCTTCCTATGCTATTAAAGGGGAGTTGCCTGTTTCAGGATCACCCTCATGTAGCCTGTTACCCAAAAAAAAGTAGCCTGATAACCAAAAAAAACATAACAACACAGACATGTAAATATTGCAATTTCAGATATTTATTCCCTAAAATAAGCGCTAGTTGTTTAGTATAGAAATATGAAAGAATAAACGGATAGGCATATGAACATAGAGAATGAGCTATTAGACACTGAAGCGTAAAATTATTGGTTTCTATTACAATTAATGTAATCACTAAGAAACGCAATTTTCAGAATTCAATCTTAGGAGGGAAGAAACTAGGATTGAAACGATTTTAACAAAACACAAAACAAATACTTTTTAACCAGTTAATTCATCGTGGAAAGTAATATTTATAAGCAAAAACAGTATTGTTTATTAGTGGTTTGAAATATATTTTTCCGTCATGCCAATATTAATTATACACACTGAATACATAAAAAAGCCGTAATGTAGTAAAAAATGTAACTATTGTTCCTAGTGTCATATTTGGCAAAACCCACGATTAAGGAAACGTATTGGCTATCACAAACTTTGTGTTGGACACTGAATACGTGGGTTACTAACTTTTTTCTATATTTAGGTTAAAAGTTTGTTTATTGTTTCGAGATTGTTAATTGAATTAATTTTTAATTCAAATGTTTATTTTCTTTTATGAAACATCGTATTTCAGCTCGAGAAAACATTTGATTATAAGTCTTGTATACAATATAAAACGTCAGGTCACAACCTATGCACGAATTTAAAATTTAATCAAACTATATTTTAATTTAGTCAGTCTTTAAATAACTAGTGTTACATGGTATGTCTCTGTGATTACGCACAACGAAAACATCAGGTGTATCCCACGTGTGAGCCGCCGTTAAAATGAATTTAAAAACATTATTTACTTAACTTGAAAAATAAAAATATCGTAGCAATTGTTTCATGAAATTATTTTTGTTTTTCTTATCTTTGATTATCGAGAGTGTAATAAATGGCACATGCTATTTGTTACTAGGCAGAAGCATTTATCCTTAATTATGAAACTTTATTTTGCAGTGTATGAAACACCGACCTGAAATTTATAGTCCAAAATATAGTACACAATAACCTGAGTGTCATACTCAACGATGCGAACACAATAAAATTCATTAATGACCTAAAGCTGCGACACAATTTTGACAACCGATTAAATGTTATCTATATAAATGTGACGTAAAAATGAAGCAGTCGCTAATGACCGCAAGGTTCATGCGACTTAAAATAAATAAAATAATGAACATGTATAGTTGGTTTGATTGTTGTTGCAAGAATAAATAGCTGAAAGACGTCATTGCGGGATAATTCTTTAGTACCGTAGGGTACTTGGGATATTTTTCACCACGAATATTCTTGGATCCCTTAGGTTATCGGGTGAATTTTTAAATCGATCAAAGCACGGTGAATATTTTTGCTGTTTCAGCGCCTCAGGGTGTTTTAGATTCTTTTAAGGTAGCGAGATTATTTAATGGACGAGGGGCTTCTTGACTCGATTAAAGTAGTGTGAAGTCATCATGTCGGTTTTGATAAAATAAACGTTCCGTCGGGTTAAGTAAGAAATAATAAGCGGTTATAACGCTAATTCCGAATGAACAATAGCCTAGAATCGAATTAAGGAACTTGCCGGCCATTGCGGGGCTTTGATTAATTTCTGTTACACGCCACTTCACCTATTTAAGTCAATCGTCCGTTCTTCATCCCACTCATAATCAATCTCCAATTTTTATTTTCCACAAAATGTTCGTTATTCTCGTTGCTACACCAAGCGAGCACGAATAAAAACCGTTGGTAACAGGTTCCAAGCGTTATCTAATATTTGAAATGATTAGGAACGTGTACATCAAAATTGTGCGTTATTCACAACGGTCACCATAGTTCCTAGAGCACGCAAATAGATCCAGCTATGACAAAATTGGGCGTGGCGTCTTATTCGCTCATTTTTAATATCTAAACTCATTCCGAAATTGTGTGTAAAGAATGAAGGCAGAATCTTTTCTTTTAAAACTTTTAACAGAGTAGAGTTTAGAACAGCGTTAGTATTCATACAATTTTTCCACCAACCCCGATGCTGTTGCTCTGAAAAACAAATTAAAAGACGTGCAGCCTAGGGCTGTAATAGCCTTTACAGCAGTTGTTGATTTGAAATTAAGTTAAGAAAGGCAATATAAAATATTAAAGTATTGGTTATTGACATGGTCGGCCGATTTTCGTCGGGAGAATGGAAAAAAAACGAATCGGCAGATTTAATATTCTATACTATACAAAAATACAGAATATTAAATACCACTTTGGTTGATGTGAAAATAAACAAAGAAATTAGAATGTATAATAAATTAAGTAAACAATTTTCACTCTAAGAAGTCAAATTCGTCCTCCTGATCTCCGAACGTATTTGAAATAAGAAGTACATTATTAGAACGTTTTCCTCTTTTTTCATAAAATATACTCTCATAATTCCAAAGTTCAGAATTCCGTACCAAAAATTCTTATTAGTGAGGTTTCGTTTAATAAATAATAATTTAAATTTCTCGCAACATTAAATTACTCCTTTATTTTTGTCATCTTACAATTCATGATAAACCCCATTTAAAATTAATACCCTGTCATATTTTCTAAGTCGAAGAAGAAAAACGAGGGATATGTTTGCAATTGCGTCTGCACTGACCAACGAAGGTCTTTTGAAGTACTATCTTTTGTGCAAACAACGGAAAAACCCGAAAAATATACTTAGATAATTAGTGTTCATGAAATTCAAGCGAATATGTTCAAACCGCCCAACCATTTGGTTCACAAATGTTTCGCCATGCTTTGTAGATTAGTGTGGACGATGGTTAAGAATTCACCAAACTAGTCAAGCATTACTTTTTTTTTCTTTCATACTTCTTGTCACGGCTCAACTTCAATCATGACAGATTTTCCCGATAAAGCAGTTAATAAGAGTCAATACATGAGTATATGGAAATCTGCCTGACCACTAAGGGTTTCTATTGTATATTAATTCATTATTTCTGGATCATTTTCTGTTTGCGTAAATTTCTGATTTACTAGATTCACTTACTGTTGGAAACTATTAGTTTCATAAAAGAATGTGCCTTGAATACTACTAGAAGATTTCGAAACGAACACATTTTTGCATTAGACAGACGTATAACTGATCCAATGAATGAATGAATGAATGAAAATAGCCTATGTTATCCTATCCAGGGAAAAGGTCTCCTAATGGTAAGGGTAGCTTTTAGTAGACTCACGCGGTGAGATAATCCGTGTAAGATGCCTTATTAATACACTACACTACTCTCACTTAGTCGTAGTTCTAGCTCTTTCCACTTGTTTCTGTCTCTGGCTATTCTGATCCGTTGTCCTCATGCTTGTTTTTTGAATAGGTCCGTCCACTTGCGTCTTGGTCTTTCTGGAAGTCTCTTGTTTATTTAGGGGTCCCATGTGGTAGCTTGGAACGTCCATCTTTCGTCTTGTAGCCTCACAACGTGTCCTCCCATTTCCATTTGGTCTTTGTACCCCGTTTTGAAATGTCTATTGCTGCTGACATCCTATGTATCAAGATGTTCCATACTCTATTTTTCAGAGAACCAGCAAATAACAATCATACAAATATATGCCCCAACAGAAGCAAGTACTGACGAAGAAATAGAAAACTTCTATGAACAACTAGATGACACCTTGGAGATCCAGATCAGGTCACCACCGAAGACATACTCGCTATAATATACAGTGAGGTTAGATCAGCAATTAATGAACTTAAGAATGGAAAGAAACCGGGTGAAGATAATATATACAATCAGCTCTTAAAAGAAGTTGCAGATCTCTTAACACCAATCACCACAGAAGTGTTCAACAAAATAATACAAACGGAGATCATTCCCGACCAATGGAAAGTAAATGATTATACTCCTTCACAGAAAAGGTACGAAAGTTGATTTGAACAACTATAGACCTATAAGCCTGATGTCAAACTTATATAAACTGTTCACAAAAATACTAACAAGGCGAATAACAAAAACAATTGAGGAGAATCAACCCTCAAAACAGGCAGGCTTCCGTACAGGTTACAGCACAGTGGACCATGTCCAAACCATCAGTCAAATAATAGAAAAGTCAGAAGAAAATCACTTAAAAATTTACCTAGCTTTTTTAGATTACAGCAAAGCCTTTGATACAATCGAACACCCAATCATACTTCAAGCACTGACCAGCCAAGGAGTAGAAGCAAAATGCATCCAGTTACTAAGAAAAATCTATTAACAAAGTTATTCGAAAGTAAAAACTGAAAAAAACAGGTCAACATTTCCGTGTGGAAAAATGAGTCAGACATGAGTCTGAAAGACATTCAGAAAATTAAAATGGAATAAGAAACATGGAATAGGCCTTAATGGCAAGAGACTAACAAAATTGAGGTTTGCAGACGACATAGTTCTATTTGCCAAAACTCCAAGAAAGTTACAATCAATGCTTCAAGAGTTAAACTCATACAAGTAGGCAGGACTCTCAATGAATAAATCTAAAACACAAGTAATGACAAACGGAGCACAAACTCCAATATATCTTGAAGGAACAGAGCTACTCTCTCTCTCTCTCTCTCTCTCTCTCTCTCTCTCTCTATATATATATATATATATATATATATATATATTTCCTTTAACAACAAAATGGAAGAATAAATAAAGAGAAGAGTTGGACAGGACCCTAAGTAGGAGGCTCAAAATGGAGACACTAGAAAACTGCGTTTTTCCAGTATTATTGTGTGGGTGTCAAACATGAGCTCTCAGATTAAAAGAGAGAAACACTCTACAAGTATGGCAGGGGAAAATGCAGAGGAAGATCCTTGGCATTTTCTGAAAGATAGAGTATCTCTGAACTGATACAAATTAAAAATCCTGATAATTTATCAACAACTATACCTTCTTATTAATTACATATACTGGTTAACAATTCATCTGTCTTATTAAAACTCGTCTAGCCTATGAACAAAAATTTATTTCACAAACAATACTTAAAGAATTGAATATTTGCTTAGAACACGTACATCGGCACCTTGAAATATTTGGAATAAAAATCTTGGAATATATCACTCAATTAGAAATTAACAAATTCCTTGAAACTGAATAATTTATGAAATGATATCAATCTGTTCATATTCCGACAACTCAGATTTACGAAAATTGCCATTAGAGAAATTAAGATTATTACTCAGATACATGTATCAATGGCTTTCAGAAGATATAAATTAATGAGAGTATCTGTTCGTCGTCCTAATCCATACCTGACGTGTAGGCGAGACCATAAATTCTCTCTTTCATTTCTCTAATTGCGCAACCAGGTGGAATAATTATTTATTCAGAACGCCCGTAACAATCAAATGCAGTAGTTAAATTGAACGTGGATTATATTATGTTTAATAAATTATATGTTATAGGGAAATAATATTGTAATATTTTGAAATATTATCTAATTATATAATATATTCTGAAAATATAACGGCGCGTGCTTTTTTAAACAGTAATGCCTAACAGAACGCTACAAAATTATTTGTAATTTCATTATTTATTTTATTATTCATATTCAAATATTCCCTAATGTTACTCAATTGCCAGTCAAAGTGATTTATTATAATCGTTCAGGAGCTTTCGGCCTTCATCTGAAAATTATAAAACAGTATTCATGAAAAATAAAATAAACAACTATAAAATCTGTCGTACATTTAACTTAATTAAGTAGACACAGAAGATACCTGGTTGAAATAAATAAATTCTACAATTTGTATGTTGTTTTATAATTTACAGGTGAATATGGCTCATGAGGCCGAAATATTCTGAATGATTTTAATAAATGGCTTTGACTGGCAATTGAGGTTTCTTGCTTATTAATGAGGACCTAAAATGAGGCATATTTGAATATTAATATTGAATGTAAGATCCATATAAAAATTTATTTGCTCTTTTTATTATATTTATTTTACGCAAATTATTTATTAATAGTTTAATATCATTCAATATTGACAGTTAAATTGCTGTATTTTTTCACGGATCCAATGCAAGAATAAGAATCATTAATACTGGCTTATTATTAACAAATAATAAAATATAATTTGTAAAATAAAACAATTTATGACCTTTTACAGTCTTTATTCTTTAAATTTAATTACTAACAACGTTTCGGCATATTTTCATGTTTTATTCAAATTTTCTTCTACAACAGCAAAAACCACAACATTAAAAATAACATATGAAGTCAAACAATAGCAAGCGAGAGCCGAGGCAACACGTAACACTTAAAATAATTTCACTAGTAGTTACAGACAGACTGAATATTATAATTCGAATCTTTGATTTGAGATTTATTCATCCTGGTGACCCGATATCCTGAAATGAACATTATTGTCACGAATTCGATTAAAATTTCACAATTAATTGGTGTACAGCTTATCGAACATACAGCTTATAATCAAGTTATACAACTATTAAGAATATGAATATATTTCTCGTTCCTTAAAGAAGTTAATAAATTACGGAAATTTTTCTTCTTCTCCGTATTTGGTTTTATTCTTCTTTCATAATTGTCTACAGAGTATCTCCTCTGTAATACAAAATGAATCTATAGTAAAAAATCAATATTTAATGAAATTATAACAAGCAATTTTCATTGGTTCATATCTCTTTTTCAATAAATATTTGATTTCATTAAATTATGAAATGATCTGCTAGAGAATATTAATGTATTTTTTCATTTATTACGTTAAACTCTATAAAATTATGTTAAACACCCACGGCAACATATTCTAGTGTTCGTTGGTCACAGGTTTTATATTTCATAAAGCAATGAGCGGAAAGAGACACAAAAATGACCTTAAACAATAGCCTGAAACATGTGAACAAATAGAAAAGCAATTCTCATAAAGTTATATTATGTCGCATAACATATCCAATAGAATATGTTACTTCATACGTTATGTGACTTATGATAAATACACCTAGTATAGATTATTAATCGAAGTTGAAAAAAACGCTCCTAAAATACCAAATTTGACAGATGAATATGCAATCCCGCAATACGAGTTTTGTGATTACGATTAATCACGGCTTTTGCGGGTGAAATATGCTATTAATTTTACAACAATCAAAAAAACATTCACGTACAACATCAAAATCTTTCTCGAGTTTCCACCTGGGTAAAACATTAATTAATAACCTTGTTAATAATTTTTTTCACCCTGGTGGAAAACAAAGTAATATTTACTCAGAAGTTACACCGGGAAATAAACGTACTATTAAATTCACATTTTTTCCATAACTTAAAATCTATTCCATTATAGCATTATTAGTCATTATTATAGTTGCTTGTTTGCTATCAAATAGTCGAATTCTGAATTATAAATACTATGAGTAAAAAATGTTTGTGTGTTATAAATACAAGCGATTTATGGTTTCCATTTACGATAGTTTTCAAAAGTCAGAAGCATTATTTCCTTATGTTTAAAAGATTACGTTTTGTAAGTTGCATGCGCTAGATAAAGTTAATGTATCTCATTTTATAAAATAATCTATTTTTTAAATTTGTTCGCCTATCCTTTCCGGGTAAAATTTGTAAACGTTAGCTTTTGGAATCTTGTTAACTTCATAATTACGAGAATAATAAATTCGTGGTACAATATCATAGTAGATTATGTAAACCAAAATAACCCTGTTTTTGTTCACGTTATTTATGCAGTATATAGTCGCTAATTACCCTATGGTTGAAGAGAATCAAAACCTTTAATTAAAATAGGCGTGCTATATTATCTTGGTAATTTATGTCTCAACTTGCTGATAAATCAACTTAAGTAAGTAAAATGCCATGCGGTTTTTTTATTTTACAACAAATACCTTGACTTTATTTTTTATGTCGTTCTTTACTAGAGAATTTCCTCTTGATGTTGAAAAATGAAGTGATATTTTGTGAATTCTGGCCTAACTTAAGCATTTTTAATCTGCCATTTAAGAGCCATCGAATTTCAGGTTGCATTTAACTGAATCACAAACTGATATTGTCTTTTTTTAGTGTCATCAGTCATTAGACGGAATTGAGAGTGTTTCTATAATTGCAGAAACGTGGTGAGCCTAAAAATGGAACCTTGTGTAACTCGGCCGGTTATTTCCGCATATCGTATTAATCTATTCTGATACACTGTATTCTGATGTAATCCGTTGTTTCCGAACATGTGAATAGAACTTAAATAAATATTTATAAACATCTGTAACACTATAAAAATTGAATTTACATAACACAAATCGTTATCAACAATAATAAAATGCTTCAGAGTGATTTACGAATGTTTTGTTTCTTTTAGTTTAATATCGAGAAAAATTTGAATTGATAGTACAAAAATTGTACATTAGAGTATTGGGATATTTTATTTTCAGTAATACATTCTGTTATGGAGACAGGACGCAAAAATGTATTCCTTAAATATACACAATTCACTAATGAATGTGATTATGGAAAATTGTTTATAAGAAACAGACAAACTGATTAATATTTGTATATGCTAAAATGTGAGTATTTGATGGGGAGTATTAAAAATTTTGCGCTGTTGAAAGCTTCCAGATTTACTTCACCAGAAGAACGAGTATTACCATTCATTTAAAAGGGATGTGATACTAAATTTTCCCGTTACAATACAATTTTTGTTTTGAAACGTTAAATATTTGCTGTATGAGATCAGTTTGACTTATACATTAGACATATCATTTCTTTAATTACAACTGGTATTATAGAAGTACAATTATGAATTTTTCGGAATATAGGGGACGTCGGGGTGGAATGAGATAGCGGCGTAAAACGGGATACTCCTTTTTTTTACTGGATAGTGATGAAGTTTATTAAATAGAGTTGGAACATTGTAACTGGTCAAGGACGAAGTGCTGACATCCAAGTTCTGGCTGCACCTAATGAACACTTGTTTTGGCGCCTTTCACCTGTGACTTTATAATTTTTGCAGCATTTCGACAGAAGGTAAGCTACATAACTGTTCGCTTTTAACTATTTAATGATACATATTCGTAAACATGGTGTCTTTATCTGAATATAAATTACGTATAAGGTTTAAATCAACTCGTATTAAGGATCAGTAAAATAATTTAAAATGAAACTAGCGTGCGGGGCGGAATGGGATGCTACTGTATAAGGCAAAATTTAATGTGTTCTTTATTTTAAAAAAGGAAAAACTTACAGACTAAACTTATAAGAATGAGTTTTAGATGTTGTAGATTAAGATATAAAAGGAACGGGAAAAGGGGGAAAATGTTGTCAAAGGCCGTGCAGCCGCAAAAAGAAATCTATTTTAGAAACGATAAATTAATAAAGAGATCAATCATTCACAAAATAAACACAAAAGGTGTTAATATTTTTCTTAAATTATAATTTTTTGTATTAATTGTAACTGAAAAACATCCTGTCCCGTTCTGCCCAAGGTGGTGGTTCAGAATGGGAAATTTGTAAGTTTGTTTTTAAAAATTCAGCAGAAAACTTAAATTCTTTGTTTTAAGTTATATTGATATTAGATTAAGTAGGTAATAGAATAAACTAATGTTTTATATTTTTATGAAGTGATTTTTATTTTTTCATAATTTTACAAAAATTGTTAAACAATAAGTGTGTTGTTACTCTCTGACTTCTAATACGCAACAAAACTGTTCCACCTGTGTCAAATTTTTATCCTGTTTTCATTGCTGTGAGACAATTATAAAATTGTAATTAATGCAGAATTTCTTTCTCTGTCTTTAAAGGAAATTTTGCTAACAATTATACTTAAGAAAATGCAGTTAGCAGTTGTATTTCGAAAAATATGTAAGATATATGGTTTTAAGTTAGTGATTATATATAAATAGATATGTTTCAGCCAAAAAGTGCATGAAATCAATATTTAAAACACTTAACAGTTTTATTGAATATTAATTTTATGTATTATATCAGATTTTCAAATTAAATTGAATCTGACACACATTAAACTGGCATTTTGTCAGTATAGTAAATTATATACAGAAGAGATCCGTTCCATCTTCCTTATATCATTCAAAATGAGTTTATATCTCTGGCTGTTTCCTCTCTCAGAAGTTGCTTTTAAGGGATTTTGATTGACTCCCAAGAAAACAAATCTGAGTTTCTGTAAGAAATCATGTAAAAGTCGTTCTTATCTGTTGAGGCAGCAGTCAGCTGTATATATTTCCCCCTAAGAGGCGAGTAATAAATTGTGTGAAGCAGCGGTGGCGCGGCAGAAGAGATAAATCCTGCGAACTGGAAGTAATCTAGCAACAACATCGCCGGCGAGCGAGCTATCGATCCGCCCATTCCCTGGGAGCAAGGCAGGCAGCTTCTTCTCTTCCGTTGCCATGGACGACTGCTTCAAGGAGCGCCGTACCGTACCGTGCCATGCCATGCTGCTTGCTCTTCCAGGAACCGAGCTTTACGCAATAATTTTTCATTCAGAGAATGTTTACGCTGATGGCGTCTACTATCTCCGTACAACGATAATCAGTACACGTGCTGGCGTTTTCTTCACTACCCATTGCGTTAACATTCATTTTCACGCTACACACCAACTGCCCATTTCCATAGTCGGATTAGAAAAAAGATCCGAATATTTGATTTCTTTCAGTTTATATTGTGTGCGATAAATTTTGTGCCATGCTGATAACCTTGGGTCCGGTGCAGTAGCAAAGGCAAAACTCAAATACCAGTTAATTTTGATCGGAGTATGGTTTTAAGATCTGTATTGTATGTTGTATATCCAGCCTGCTGACTAAACAGTCGAAAACTCGAACTATGTTGCAATTTAAAAAAAAAAAACTTTCGAAACTCAAGCAAATCGTCAATAATCTATTTTCTTGGAGCAACAAACTCCGCTAAGCAGTTCGACCATTTTTTTTGAAAATAGCTCCTAATATATTAATTTTACTTACGTATTTACTTTTAAAATGTTTACTCTAACTTTTGTATATAAAATAATTCTCCTTAGTGACATGAATAATCAATGCTACAGCTCGTTAAGTTTCAGAGCTGTATGATAAAAATTTTAAATTTTCGTCGTAACAGTTTGCAACTTGTCTTCAATTTTTTGAACAGACTTTCAGTACTAAACCTACATTTGCAATTACTTTATTAAAACAGAAATTTTTTTGATATGAATATTGTCAATAAAAACTTCAGATTATTACAAATTCAATGATAATTAGAAAGGCAAGATCGGCAGTTTAAAAATAATTTACAATACGATAGTCCTAGATTTAGTGAAAGACGGATTTTTGCCTTTAAGCTTTATATAATTTAATCTTTACGACTCAAAATTTGTTAGCAAAAAGTCTACTGAAACCGATCGTTCGTTTCTGGGAGATAAATTCTTGTGTCAATGACCATAGTAATGTGAAGTAATGTTATTACTCGGTCCAGCATTAAGGTTTATTAACATAAAATGCCAACCCTACCCAAGTAGTTTCATCCTTAGTCACTTATGCAACTGACGTAATATTTCCTCCATATCCAGTTCAGGCGCCGCTTTGGACCTGGTAGATGGTCAAATCTACTTACTGATTCTCTGCAAGCCCAAATAGTCACACTTTCTAAGTCAGCCATATGGAGACTCCTCGGGGTACACTGACAATCGCTCATTTACGACAATAATAAAATTAATAACCAGATTTTTATTTCAATTTTAACAATGTCGGATTATTGTCGGTTTGAGAAACGGCAGAGGTCTTAAAATGAAATGCATAGCATTCCACGTGAAGAATTGACCAGGCGATTCATTTGCGCCAGTTATTTATGTTTATTTATTAAGAAGATGATTGTCTCATGAAATGGTGCAATGAGGTTAAAATAATAGTAAATTAGTAAGGTGGCGCATTATGAACGCAACTGAGCAGTGATGCTGCGTCGTGCGCACGCCCACGGCGGCCATTTTCGTTGTCGCGCAAGCGTCGCAGTCAACTTGGTTAATTCACTCTGAGATTCTACAGCTCCAACTTCTGCTTCGGAGTTTCTCACGCTCCAAAGCGAGAAGTACGTAACAGTTTGTCAGACTCGACGAGTAACAATTCATTGCGACGCAAAATAATGTTAACTGTAGCAATTAAGACAGTGCTGCAAAAAGGTCGTTTGAAACACACAAAGCAAATAAATAATGGAAGTGTGTATGAGTATTACGTCCTTAATATACAAACAAACCACTTTATTTGCATTCTCAATTCCATAAGTTCGTGCTTTCCTCGATCTCAATCCACAGATACTCCTGTTGTCCATCAGACTATTTATACATTATCTGTGGGAGGAGAAACTGCATTCAACGAAGCTGGTAATATAATAAGGCCCATTCAAATGGAAACGACGGCTTTATTTTTCTACCATTATCTAATTCAAAGTAGAAAACCTATCTTGGTGAATAAAACTGTTATAGTCTTCAACTACGACAACTTAAACTTTTGACAGTCTCAATTTTTTATTTGTTAAAACATCCCGAGCTATTGGCTAATGTGTCATCCTTACTATATTGAAAAACGGCAAATATAATTATACATCATTTGTAAATAACGTAAATATGAGAAATATGTAAGTACTTAATTGTCCGAATATTTTGAGTGTACTTATTAAAATGTTTATAATTCTAGTGAGGTTCAAAGCAACAAGGCATGGGGCATCATTACTATCTGATGTTTTGCCAATCTGAAATTTACTATCGATGTCTGTCAATACTTATTCATAATAGATCTACGATCCATTGTGATTTTTGTAAATTTTTATGTAATGGTAAATAATACATTACAATTAAATAAAAATTAAAGTTAAATAGTGTTAACTAACAGAATCAATGGTTGATTACTTATATACACTAAAATATGTTCAAAATATACTACACATGTAAATAGATCATATTTTTTAGTTATTTCTGTAATAGTCGTATTGTGCGGGAAAGTCGATAAATCAGCGCTCATATACATTTTTAGTCACCATTCTAACATTTTATTAAGTGAAATATTTTAAGAGTTGAAAGCGTGCAAAATAAATATTTTACGACTTTAATTCTGTCAGTCAGCCAACATAAGCGCATGTCGTACCATTAACTATTGGACCTCTTGTGTCGTGTTTCTGCGAAATGAGATGTTAGTAGGTCGAAGGATGAATTTGAGAGCATGTCTGATGAACTGCGTTTTCCTTAAGATCTGATTGTACTGGACCCAACTGCCTGATGGTCCGTTCATCCAAAAAATCCTGAATTCGATTGAGATCTGGTGATTGCACAGTTCAACGAAGCAAGGTAAAGTCTCTGTCATGCTCTTCGAACCATTTGACGGCAATGCCAGTTTCATGACAAGGTGAATTGTCCTGGCAGAGTACCAGGTTGTACCTGATCTGCTACAATACTTAAATACTCTTGGGCATTCAGACGTCGTTTCACAGGACTAAGGAAACATCCCCCAAACCATAATATTGCCGCCACCAGCTCGAAGTGTTGTGTCAATACAGATTGGGTCCATTCTTTCGTGTTGTTTTCTCCATATTGCAACCCTGGAATCTGCATGGTGCATTTGAAATGACGTCTCATCAGACCACATCATCCATTTAGGGCCATAAATTGTCCAATCCTTGAGCTCCTTTGTGACATGAAGACCTCCGCTCTTATTAGAGGCAAACAGTAGAGGTTTTCAAACAGGTCGTACGCTTCCAGAGCCCAATAGGTGTACTGTGCAAAAAACAATGCGTTCAGAAACGTTCACAGTAAGTCCTTGATTAAGATTCTTCACTATTTGATGCACTGGTGCTCTTCTGTTGCACTGGACACCTGTGGCCAGTCTCCTTTCAGCTCGAGCAGTGAGTAACCTGTGCCGACCACAAGCCTGACGTTGAGACCTGGTTTTTATGCTTGGCAGTTAGAATTGCTGCTCTCAAAAACGTCACAAGTTTAGCCGTTTTTCTGATACTTCAAGACCCTGTAATCATCCTGCGTTCAAACATTTGCCCATATCTTCACAAAAGCACAGTACAACTGATGATTCACTTCGCCTGCATTCCCATTTTATAGCTACCTCGCGCTCTAGTGGCAACACTGTGACGATATCAGGTGGTCACTATAATTTGGCCACTTAGTGTATGTAGGCCTTATTGTGATGGGTGCCCGTCCGGCATAATAGTATTAAAACACTGTTCGCGGTAGTTAACATTCGTGTAAGCATAGGGTCAAAGATTTGTGTGCGACGTAAACTAGCGAAAGACCATGGGTCTGTCTTTTTCCTTTAACTTCTCAACATATTATTTTATATTGTCGACTATTCGTGAAAACAGAGATATAGTCAAACTCGATTTTAACGAATATATCTTAATTTTTCAATTGAAAACATTTCTTCTGTTTACTTATTGGCCCTGAATTAACGAGGAAAAACGGTCTGTAACATGCAAATCTATCCTCCATCGGAAACTTCTTTGAGGCGTCTGATGACAGACGGAAGAATGAACGATACATCAACCCTTCAACTTTCCCGAGACCGAAGCTAAAATTAAACGTTTAACATTCATTGCCCACTCAGAAAACTTTTTACGATGGTGAATTTCATCGAGTGACATTTTCCCTGCCCTTCATACGACTGAAAATGCAAGAATTTAATCAATTAAAATTCAATTACGTGGAGTCAATAATGCGTATGTCATTATATAAGTGAAAATGTTTAAATCATAAGAGGAATGAACTGCAGTGTCAAAGACGTTGACATTTTAAAAACATTTCGATTGTAGTCGGCGTTACAGAATAACAGTAACCTATATATTTCGCATTTAGTTAACAAAATAAGTAGTGTGAATTAGTCGGTTGAGTATTTTAAAAACTGAAATAACTGGGAATCAACATAGTTCTTGCCTTGCTTTGGAGGTTATAACTAATCAGATTTGTCAGAAAATTATTTTATGAACATTTAGCTTACTTACGCTATGTATGTTTGATTCTTTATGTTATTAATAGAAACAAACTATTATTTATTGCTATCTCTAAAAATAAAAGTAAAATCTGGGTATAAGGAAACCCGATTATTACGAACAAAATGGGACGGTACCGTCGCCCGAGTTATATAACTAGGCTCGACTGTACGTTTATCTACTAATACACCAATGAAGAGAAATGTGAATGACAATGGATGTTAAGATTTAACTTTTTAAAATAATTTACAATAATTTTAAAGTCAATTACCAAGTTATAGAAGAGCCGTTTTTATTTAAACAAAATTATACGCAAGCACGTGAAAAAAGCTTTCAGAACGTCCCGAAATTTGTTTCGAGGTTGCTGATGGTAGTCTGAAATTTCTTAAAGCCTTGATAATCGTCTCTAGAACAACGATATAAAGTTTTAGCAAAATCGGTCCGACTGTTCTCGAGACAGAGTATCAGACAGAGGGAAATTTAGTTGTCGTTAGTTACTGATCATGATTCATAAAATTTAAGCAAAAGTCCTTTGACTTTACGCAAAGAACAAAAAAAGTACTTTAGGCTATATAATTCATTTTTCTTAACAATGAAGTATTCTGTGATATTATTTGTGGTCACGTTTGTATGTTCACATTAATTTTATTACTCCATCAGAGTCTCCTGCAATCTTATAATTTGCAATGTCTAGCCACATTTTCTTTGTTCACTGTATTAGAAACATTAAATGCTCTAGCGATTATAAAACCAACCTCCCTTGCGTCTTTTTTGTTAATTCATTTAACAAACACTTATCGGAAAGTTCCAGTACATGCATTATTGTCACAGCATCCAAACGTAATACACTCAGTTCGTATGTCAAGTGGCCGAGATCAGTGTAACTAGTATCCTCGCTATTTATCCTGTAGCTGCCTCGTGTGAAGAATAGAATTAATGCAGCCTTATAATCATCTATCTTCCATCCACTTCACACATGAAAATCACTTCAAAAACGTTAATATTTACTTTATCCTACGTCTTCTCAAAATAGAATATTTCAACGTCCTACAAATATGAGTCCTGAATTAAATCCACCATTAAAATGTGTTTCATACATCTGCATTAAAATTGTTTCTGGTATTACGAATAACAGAACTGAATATCTCAAATATTTTTTCCGTAATTTTTATAACGAGGTTACCTATGCATAGCGGAAAGAGCAATTGAACGTAATTTCTCGTCGGCAGGTTTCAGAAAATCAACCGATTTTACACGTATGTATTTTGAAAAGATTAAACATATTAAATTAATTTTAATTTTGTAATAAAGGTAAACACATAAAATATGCCCCCTTGAAATGCACGACATATTCAAATTCACCCGACACTCTGGCCGGTATGAATGTTTTCACTGCTGTTGTTATGCGGTTCAACAGTTCGCCCAATGTGAACGCACATACATTTTTATAAACCCTCACCAGAGCTTATAATTTAAAAAAAATACCGCTATCTACAGAAAATAGTTTTCTCTTTGTAACAGTTCATTGTTAAATCATATCGGTTTGAAAGCTGAATAGTTATGAATTACTGAAGTCGTATGATTTTTTTAAACATTCTGTACTTATTAGATCATTGGCCTAGTTACAGGCTTTTCTTCTTTAAACTTATTTACTTAAAATGATTTTTAATAAGACTGGAGTATTTCCATTACTACAAGTTAATTAATTTAGTTTGAGTCCAAAATTTAAGTCATTAAGTAAATAATTACAGAAACAAAAATATAATTATTATTGATTAATTCCACAAACAAATCCTCTACAGAAATCGAGGCACGATTAATTTTTCTTTACTTTTTGTCAAACTATCTTCACTCATCAGTTAATTATACTACATTTAAATATTGTCAACATTAAATAACAGCTTGATTAATTTCTTAATTATACATTTAGGGACTTAACGATGCTCTTTGAAGGGCGACATATGGGATCCCAGGAGGATTACGAGTAAGAAAATAGAATAAAAGTTGAGGACAAAAAATGGAAACGCGTACATTTGGCGCTGGTCGAGATGAAACATTAGAGCGAGGAACGTGAATATTAATGAAAACCTGAGACGAGAGCAGCTTAGGAGGGACGGAAGTGGCCGGGCAGGTCTGGGAGAGTGTTCACTTGCATCTGCAGGGCTGCCACTACGAGAAACATTCGCACAAGTATTTCTAAAAGATTGATACAATTTGCTAGCTGAAATTCGAACTCAGGACCTTTAAAAAACCCAATCGGTAATCAATCGCAGCTCTTGGTAACAAAACTTTGGGGTGTTACTCCTATAAAAATTTCTTAATTAACTAAAATAATCATGACAAGCATTAAAATTATATTTTTATAGACTACAATATGTAATGCATCAGAGGTTTGAATTTTGTAAGAATACCTACTAGATGTACAGGTTTCATTTATTTATTAACATTTTTTCCAGTAGAAATATAATTAATTGATATCTGTCATCGAAGGGTTTTGACATTAATGTGTGTATAGTAAAAGCAAATATTGCAGAAAATTGTAGCAACTTCTCCCATGCGTACAACTTTCTGGAGTGTTTACCTACTTCTCTATCCTAGGATGAAAGTTAAGTGAAATAATTTGGAAAATAAATTGTGTGATTTCAGGTAGTTGCAAAGAAAGAGAAAAATAATATGGCATATTTATAACCCTAGTCAGAGCCTATAAATCAATACAATTGTTATATACAATGTTTCACGTTAAACGCTGACAGAATATGAAATAGAAATTCATTCAAACTACACATAATACCTACGTTTTTCATAAAATTGAAAATATTTGACATATTTTTACTTCTATGACTAAGAAAGCCTCATGTAACATGTTTTTAGAAAAATAAGCCCTTGACATTTGTGTATCAGAGCGTTGTGTGTGTACACAATTATGGCATTAAGGAAAAAATTTTGTGTTGGATTGACAACTTACACGAAGCTTTCTCTATTTGTTGTATAATTTTCTGATTGCCCTCGGTCATGCATTCTGTATTTTAGGAAAGTGAGGAATAAGGAGGCTCTCGTCCTGTATTAGGACTTTGTAGCTTCATCAGTCTAAATTATTTGAGACAGCCAGGTAAATCCCAATTCTGTACGGATGGAAAGGAATTCGTATTCTCTATCCTCAGTAGGGCTTTTTCAGTTCCTTGCTAAACATACTGGATGTGTAATATTAGATTAGACCCCTGTAATAATTTTTATTGCCTAGGACAAAACAATACACACTGTAAGTTTGAAAACATACGTTATATTTGTTAAAAAGAATGAATATTTTAATAACAATAAAAATTTGACAACGTTTAAATGAATATTTTACTTTTCAAACAAAACTGACCATTGTAAACTCTGAACTTCGGTACAAATCACAAATATTGAGAGGTATAGTCTAAATCACATTATTCAAATTATTTAACCGCCACTGTGAAGGAAAACATTGGAGGATAATAAAATATATTGCAGATATTTTACAAAATTTTATTGGGGAAAAAATGGCTTTTCATGCTATCAAATGATTACTATAAACATGTCTTGAATAAATTATTATAAATTAAAGTTACAGTTATAAAGTATTTCACATGCAGAGGCATCTTAATTTCTTTTAAGAAATGTGTGTATATTGGAGTCGAAGACCTTGGGCATACGGAAGGAGGAATCTGCTGATTCCATTGGATCAGTCGGCCAGCTGCCTCCAAAATCTGTTGGAGACATGGAGTAGAGAATGTTTCCACCCCCCAATAAACTCCTCTCTCGTCAATCAGAAGGGGGTGAGAATAGTAACCAGTATCTCAAAGTATCTTATACAGGTTTACTAGGGTTTTTCCTGGGTCTCTCTTAGATGAATCGCCGGGTAGGATCCTTAAAATATATCCCGGGAGCCCTAGTCAACCTTTAACTACCTTTCTCTAACTTCCACATCTCTTCCTATCAGTTCCCTTCCCATGCTATTAAAGGGGAATTGCCTGTTTCAGGATCACGCTCATGTAGCCTGTCATTCCCACAAAAAGAATTATTCTTTATAGATACGAGAAGAATGAAAGTAAATTTGATTAACAATTATTTAATTGAATATAATAGCAAGTTGTCTGATAGTTCAGTTCATTAATAATATCATGTACGAAGTGCAAATTCGAGGTTCGGTAGAGAAATTTATTTACTGATCCTTTAATAAGTGAATATCTTCTACCAGAATAAAATGTTAACCTATAACTTTTCGACACAAGTTTTATATCTTATATACAGTGCAGTGGCAGAAATATGTTAGTATTTTTAGTAGAATTCAAATGCATAAAAGATGAACATGCGAATACTCTCTCTGTATTTATCTATCGTTCTATCTGTAGCATTGTATCTGTATTTCAATTCAAAATCTGATTAGCACGAAGTTGATTCATACGGTCAAATAAGGTTTACATTTTAAGAGTAGTTCTTCCTCTAAATGTAAACAAGCAGGATTCGAGGCTGTTGTTAGTGCCTCACCGTGCGTGAACAAATCTAGTTATAACGATAGTTTTCTTTATAATCCAATACTTATTAAGAAACACTATTATTTACTTCAGATTTAACAATTGTCTATTATCACGCATACTGGCATTAACGTTCAACACGAAAGCGTCTGTTCTTTTAATAAGTCAAACATGTATTTCAGTTTTTATAACTATGAGTAATAAAACGTTTTCTCTTGGTTCTGGTTACAAAAACTTCGGACCTCTTTATATTAGCAAGAAGTATTCAAAATATTCACTATAATTTTGACCATTCATGTCGCCAAGCACTTACCTTGTAAAGACAACAATAGTCCTTATCTCTTTATTTCACTTGAAGAAAAAAAAGTGAATATTTCCACGATAACTTAAACCGTGCAACAATAACAGCACACGGTTAATTGTGTGTTCATTAATGAATGTGTTATTCATTAATTGCGGAGTTAGGGACTCGTTAATAGCTGTTTTATTGTCTAAAATATTTTCCGAGCATTTAAGATGCATACCTTTTACATCAGATTCTTCTTCTTCATTGACTCTACAGCTCTTTGAGGGCCTGGGCCTACTTGGCCGATTGCATGACACATTCAGAATTTGGAGTAATAAGTGGTCAGCGTATCGATTCTCCAACAGTCTTAATCCCGATTTACATAAGATTTATGGAAGTAAAAGACAATTGAAAATGCTACAAACGTATTATTCATTAAAACTCATTGTAATGTGACCAGCTATTTCCTTTCGTAGCCAAGTAAATTTGAATAAAAATTCCGGCCGAAATGCGTTTGCGTATTGTATTTATAAAGAAGCTCTCAACTTTTATGGCACAAACTATTGTAAGGAGTATTTATATGTGTAAATGTAGTTTCAGAAACCGAAATATATTTTTCAGCACTTATTTAAAGAGACAATATAATTATCAAATATTATAATTAATTTAATATAAACTTACCTTTCCTGTACTCTACACCTAAAATACAACTTCCGTGGTGAAATAAAGCAGTTGAAAATCCAACTTCAACTCAGAAAAGTGATATACATTAATTAGAAGATCAAATGGAAAAATATCGACACGACTGTAAATCAAACCCGAGCCCACACTTTTCGGGTGGACAATACCATCGGAATATAAATTAATTTTATAGATGTTGATGGTTTATTTTTAGAAATGCACAGTTTAAAAACGTGTTCGACTTGTAACAGACGTATTTTGCTCGTAAAATTGATATTTAAATAGTAGGTCATTTAATATATTAATAAATCTAAATAATTCTATTTACTAAAATGTAAATTATGCTGCTGTGTATGAATTTTGCAAGACAGTTAGTAGACGCAGAGACAGCTGACCCTAATGCAATTAATCGCTTGACATTTAGCGTCACTCAATATATATGAAAATGTTTGCAGCTTGTCGTAAATCCAAGAAAACCCGTCACGTTTCAAGGAAACATTACGCTCCCGACGTCAGTATAGTGGAAGGGGTAACTCTGCGGGCATGCACGAAGCCTGGCGGAGAAGACGTGAACATCTTCTGCGCCGTCCATGGCGGATGCTATGACAGTTCGTCTCTTAACTACGTACATTTTCATAACGCTAAAAATTACTCTAGGTACCTATCGCATTCGTTGCGACACACGATAAGCATACATGTTGTAACAACGCACGTCTTCCTAAATTAATTTAAATTATACACCCTGCACACATTCCGCCTTTTCAATTCCATTCCTATTCTACTGAAGGAGAGTTGCCTGTTACTCTCCCCGCACCCTCCTAAAATACAATTTTATCATTTAAAATAATGATCTATAAATATATTCTAACTCAACTGACAAAATAAATGTGTTCCCCAATTACAGTTTTCATAAATGCTTTTATTTGAATGATTTAATAATACATTTAAATTGTATAAACCGGGGTTTGTTGCACTTAAAAAGTATCTAAATTCTAAAACTGAGAAGTAATGAAAATAATATATAATTATCTGATATATCTAACAACGGTTATACAATTTTCTGTTCATTAATTACGTAAAAGATGAATTACGAACAGTTTTAGAAAAATAATACATTGAACTGATATATGTTACTATTTTTTCGTCTTAATTATTAGCGCAATTCTGCGATAATGTCATATGGGACTAATTAAGAGTGGTAGCTGATTTGTTTTGTATTTGTAATTTTCTTTCCTTATACTATATACATTTCAAAAATACGTGCTCCAATTTATGTTTACATACTAACGGAATCCTTTAAGTTAAATGGTTACATATTACGTTGATAAAAATTAATTTAGAAATTTCATAAATAAATCAAATAAAATTTCCGATAGCTCTTATTTTGAATGGGTATTTTATTTTATTAATTGGTAAATGGTGTTGTATTTTTCAAAAACTGGTCGTATCTTAATGGTCAGTTTATATTCTGAAGTAAAATTTATTGCGTGTATTATTATTATTATTTTACTTCTGATTTAAATTTTCACATTTTAATTTATTTCGAACGTATTGTTTGTAATAGCATTAAATGTCTTACGGTTTTTTGTTTCGGGCTGTGTATTTTAATTATTTTTGACCAATTTTATTCCTAAAATAATTGAAAGAAAAGAAAAAACAACGTTCCGGTAGGTCTACGTATATGCATTCGTCTTCAGGTTTTTTACAAATGATCATCATAAGGTTTCATAATCGGAACACAATACTTGGAAAAATATAACAATGGTATTTGTATACAATTGGTATTATGTTTTTCTAAATATAGTGTATCTGGTAATGAAACTTTATGGTGATAATTAGTAAAAAATACCTTTTTAACTTTGTATTAAGAATAAATCGGAAATTGGCCAAAAATAGTTATTTATTTATAACATAAATCAGACATGAAATTAAAATTTTTAGAACTTCCTTTTATACCCAACAGAGCTTATTTATATTTCTTGATGAATAAATACGTTATATATATATATATATATATATATATATATCTTCTTCTCCTTATGGCATTCTAGCCCGCATTTTGGCCTTTGCCTACCAGGACGACTGCGGACTGTCATCTTACATGACATTCCGAATATGGAGTGACACGTGGTCAGCGTATCGACTCTCCATCAGTGTCCATGTATGCGACGAGCAGATCAAGGGCGCTAAGCATCACTCAATACAGTTGTGTGAGACACGACCCTCTAGGTTCCCATACAAACCTCTTTAACCCTTTATAGGACAACTATTTTTTGTGAAAAAATTATATATGCATGTATTATAGCTAGAATTGTTTTCTTTTTAAAGGAAGAGGATAAAGTAGGTGGTCGATATATTGACCTCTTTCCGTTTCATATTTGGTTTGGACTACTGTGGATGTGGTCATTTAAAAGACCACTTTCTCATATCAGACATAAAAATACAAAATTCCATTATAAGTCTTAGGAGTTTCTAAAAATATTGTGGCCAGAATTTTTTGTTGCGGACACCAAATAGTGGCACAGACTTGTCCCGAGTGGATGGCGAATATGAAACCACCATTTCAATAAACTAACAACTTTAGATAAATGGGCTCTTAAGACGAAAAGTACTTTGGACTTTGAACGAGATTGAAATCCTTATTTCCGTCTTAAATGTTCATATCTAAAGACATATGTGTTACTTATGACCCTTTTAGTGTTATAGGAGAATGCTGAAACTTAGATGGGTGGATAAAATCACTAACTAGGAAGTTCTAAGCAGATTAGGGGAAGAGCGAACAATATGGAAGACATTGACCAATATAAGGGATAGATTAACAGGCCACATTTTAAGACATGATGGTCTTGTAAAATGAGCATTAGAGGGAAGTGTGTGGGGTAAGAACAGAGGATAGGGGTCAAGGATGGAATACGCAAAGCACATTACGGAGTATGTGTTAATTATGCGGAAATGAAAAGTCTTGTGCAAGATTGGTTAGCATGGAGGGTTACATCAGACCAGTCTTAGGACTGAATACCACAACATCAACAACAACAATGACCCTTTTAGGAATATATATTTATCTTTTTGGTCTAGACACTCAGTTAATTAATTTTTATTAATATCCAAAAATTATTTAATTCATATCTCAAAACTGATTTGTTACACCATTACGCTCACAACAATCTGTGAAGCGGCGTGTTGAAGCGTGTGTCCATTTAATAGGTTAAAGGCACGTGAAAGTGATAACATTTGGAAATTAAATTTTTTCATGTTAATGGTAATTGTTGATAAAAAGCTTGAACTACTCTTTGTGGGTACATGGTCAAATATTAACTCCGTTATTACAGCACGCCGTACCTTACTGAGAGAAAAGCCGCAGCTTAATTCCCTTCTATGTAACAAATGCGTGATGATGTATAGTTTCACGCGCCCCTAGCGGCAACATCGACAACCGTACATGTGCTACACAATTATTCGATGATTGTTGACAGATCTCGTCTTTGACCCTTGAATTATGAACTCGCGTAGAGGCCCGTACACACATGAAAAGTCATTTTCGCTGTTATGTGACTTACCTTTTGAGTAATCTACTGAATAACACGTCTTTTTTTTAAATAAAAAAGGGGGGATAAGACTATTTAAATCCGACTTCCTGTGTTGTAGTGGCTAGCGTTGCTGCCTCAGAACCCAGAGGTCCAGGGTTCGAATCCTGGCATGGGCTTGGATTTTTGTGTCGTCAAGGTCGAGAAGAGCGAGACTAAGACTGTTGGAGGATCGATACGCTGACCACGTGTCACTCCAAATACGGAATGTGTCATGCACGATGACAGTCCGCAGTCTACTCGGTAGGCCCAGGCCCTCAATGAGCTGTAGAGCCATGGAGACAAGACTATTTAAATGATCCTAAAGTGGTATACATCCAACTCGAGACCGAACGGCAGCGAAAACAAAAATTAGGGGTATATGAGGTGTAAATGAAAGTTCACGAATATAGATCCCATTTTAGTAGGTCGTGAAGGAAATTTTGGCTCTCCATAAATATAATAATTCGCATTACACAGATAGCACTTGTGAACTCAAATAATAAATATATAAACATATACATTATGTATGAAGTACATTTTTAAAGACATAAATTTTTATGAAACGTGATGAATATAATTTTATGACTTCAAGCTTTCTAGATGGGATCATTCTGCGTCAATCCACCAAAAAACTTCATTTTTGGAATTTTAATTAATAATAGTTTTATGTTGATAAAAAACCTACATCGTTTTACTTATAAAATTATTGTTATACTTGTACTATTGATAGTTAAATTATTATTTTCTTACGCTTTAAAGAGTTAAGAATTATTATAAATTTCTTGGTAACTAGTTATAATTTTACTAGATTTATTATAGAGTTTCTTCTTGCACCTTTTTATTCCACGGTGAAACCTTTTAACGTAACATTGTGTCAGCTGTCAACATATTTGAAGTTCGTAAATATGTAAAAATTCAAATTTTAGATTGGCGGACGTCTACCCAAAGATGAAGAAAATGACACGTGGTCTACGAGACAAAAAGAAACAGGAGCCTTCTCTTGTAACGAACTGTTCATTTCTTTATTAATACACTGGTATGTTCATATTTAATTAAAATTCAAAGTTTAGCCAGAACTCACCAATAGAATAATTTAATTTGTATACGTTTCGTCCCCCCGCTTTCGGGACCTGCTCAATTCATTAATTAAAGTATTGCAATCACGATGTTGCTTATAATATTAAAAGATATAATTAATTGTGAGTTAATGATATGGCTTTATTTGATACAAATGTTGTTTCAGTATGTTAATTACAGAGTAAAATAGGAGAACTATGGAACTTTTGTATTGATTATCTGTACTGTCAGTTCGTGGTATGGACAGACAAGTATTTAAGGAGCGAAACTCACCAAGTTGGATGGAACGATTACATTTCCTGATCCACGCATAATTGTCAAATTGCTTGTACCTTTGGGGCCTTAATAGATATGCAATTTCCACAACTGAGAGCATACTACGAAATCGATTGACGAATGCGACGATAGGCTAGCATTCGTCACTGGAACCTCACGTTTGTTAGAGCTTTATTGCACAATAAAGGCATAGTTATTCGTCAAGACATTTATGTCGTAGGGAACAGTAGACACAAACGTAACATAAAGATTCGGTTTCTTATCTTACCTCTTCGACTTTCAAGTTCCCAGTGTTTAGTACCTCGTGCTTCGTTGCATTATTATTATTACGGTTTCGTTACTATGTTAATGATGAAGCAGTGTGGAAGCGTTGTAATTACTCGTGTTAAAATGCCTTTGGGACTCGGGCGTTTGTGATCGATGAATTCGTGCCTCTCTGGGCAAGTTCGTGCTCGGGAGAGAGACCGGAGCATTACAACGTGGTGACGTACCTTACTCAACGCGGCGGCACAACTTAATTCGCTGATCTATAAATAAATGCGTAGTGATAACAGTCGTGTTCCACCCCCTCCCCTCCCCCTCACCCATCAGCCGCGCAGGTCTTTAATGAATATGAAACCTCGACGACTTGACACATGCACAGAAAACCGCGTGCCTACTCCGCCGGCAGACTTTCGCCGTATATTGATTACCTCTCCTCTCCCTCGAAACCTTACAGCAGGCTGGAGAGGGAGAGAATAGCGACAAAACCTTTTGTTTGTCGCTAGCAGCCCACAATAGCGGAGCGTGTCTTCTGGTGGCGAGGGGCTGTAATCCCGCTGCCGCTGCCGCTGCGAGGGGGCGGGGACTGGCTGCGCCGTGGCTCTGATTGGCTGGCGGGAGCGCCACGTGACCAGTGCGCGGGCACTCGGCGGCGGAGGAGTGGGGGGAGCCGAGGAAAAGTCGCCATTAGGAGCGTGCTATGTGTGTGAGTGTGCGTGTATGTGTGTGAGTGTGTGTCTGTGTGTGTGTTTGAAAAGTTGGGGATTGCACTGGATCAATCGTGGTCTTATTTAATACGGTTTGAGACGGTCTAAGCTGCTCTGTAACAGGCTTAAGGCTTGTTTTATCTGGAAGGCCTCTGCATTCAGTAACAGATTTCTGACAGCTTAGGTGAGTTTATTGTGTTTTATCTCCTTTAAATGTTCAAACACCAGCCCCGGAGCTAAGAAGATTACCAAGACTGATCTTGTGTGATGTGTTATTGCCGATTATTACCGAGCTGTTTGCGGGCGCTCAGCCTACTTAACCGGCAAATACTATTATGATAACTCTTTTAACTTCTTTAACCTACTTACCGGTTTTTTCCCCGCGCAGGGTGTGTATTTAGTTCGTCTCGTCATTTAGTCGTGGGGGCATTCCGGTTTGGCGAGGAGGCACTCGTTCGTTGTCCGGGAAGAATTTTTTTCCTTTTCTTGTCGGTGAAGTGGTCCAGTGCGGAAGACGGTCTGACCGAGTGTATATCTTCCTGAGTGATTGTGTGTGTCTCCAAGTGTCTGTGCCGGTCAGAATGGACCGTCATTCAAGCAAGAAGCACGAAAGATCACGTCCACCGGGAGGTTCAGCCTACCACCCTCTTCAGGATGTTTCTGTAAATATTTTTCTGACGCGAAGTGTTTCTATTGTCCTGTCGCTACTTATGTAGGATTTCCCTCGAAAGCATAACAGGCCGCTGTAAACATGCTACACTAGCTGTCGTTTCCCGTTCATAATATTGTTTACGCTATATGTTTATATAAGCTATATATATAATCATTTTGAACATTAAAATCTATTTCACTATTGGTAAATAATTGCCGGAAATCTAGATCACCATCATTTTATTTTTATAACCATGCATTTCCATGAAAGTAATTGACATCCCGCTGTTGTCATAAGACAAATGCTCGAATGAGAAACCAAAATATTTAAATTTGCATGTAATGAAACGTAGTTTTGACAAGAGATTGCTGGGTAATCATTTTAAATTATTAAAAGGCCATAAACATTTGTATGACTATCTATTCAACCATAAATTCCGCTTTGTGTCGGTAGAAGTATGTGGCCCGTCTTAAAAATTATGTAGCGTCATTGTTGGACTATCAGATAAAAAACTATCCACTATAATTCATTCCAATATTAGAAAATATAGAATTTTTAATAGCATTTTCATTTGTGTTCCTAAAAATACTTTTTTTTACTTAAATGGCATTAACCTCATAGTTAACTACTTTACTCTGCCTTACTGTGATTAATTTAGCTGTCCTTGTCATTTTAAGGCGTTAACATTGAGCCCCCCCCAAAAAAACTTATTACAAAGGAATAAACGTTCGTTATGTAACGAAAATTCCAACTCGAATGTTTAAAGTAACTATTTTAATTCCAGTTCTTTTTTCGTTTGCATGACTTCCTCGTATCATTTATCTGCATGACGATACGGCTGTACCCACTAATAGATTGTTTCTTGTCCGTTCGGGTGGTTGATGTGTCTAATTGGTGTGTAATTGCATGCGACTCGTGTACAAGCTGTCAGCGAGACACGCAACCGCTGTAGAATACACTCGCCAGATCGGATCTTAAGTTCTTATTTTTTTGTTGTTTTTTGTGATATAACAGTTAAATTCAGTTCTGGGACGCGAAAGGCATTATTTATCACTGCAGTTAAGATTCATATTATTTATAAATCTTTTCTTTCTCATTAAAATGCACTTCTAATATAAATTATTAGTACACAAACATTCCTTTATAGTCAGGAAAGTTTAAACATAATTTAGATTACATGCTTTAAGAACAGCAAAATCGTAGACACAAAACGTACAGTGTTCGTTTATTGATTTGCCCGATGCGAATATTGAATCAGTGCTTGCAACCTTCTACACGTGTTCCTAAATTTAATAAATAACAAATATTTATCATCATATTCAATATTGTTTATAGATTAATATAAAACTCATTTACAGTTGTCACCATAATTATGTTTACTACTTATTACTTTTAAGATCATAATAAAAACCTTTCCGAATCGCGTCTATTTAATGGTTAGTTATTGGTAATATTTCTGGACCAGTATTCTTAGAATTAACCTTAAGAAGTACGTGTTTTGTTTCAGTTACCTTGCGTTAGCGCGTTTCTACTCACTAGACTGAGTAGGAAAAATATAAATGTATTCATCTTACATGGATACTTTAATTACTGCTCATTATGTTAACCAGATAAAGAAATAACTTCCATAAAACGGAACGTGCTATTCGTAAACATTACTCTTAGAATCCATTAAAATAAAGTAGAAAATTAATATCTTATGCACGAAACATACATCTTTCTTACACTGATGGTCAACTGAAAGTTCTGAAACATTGAAAAATGTTATGACTTATTCTTCTGTAACAATGACAATGTCAACGTTTATAAGTAAATATTATTTCGCACTACTTAACCTTTCCTAATTTTTTGACATTCACATTCGAAAAGAAAATACTTTAAAATTTCTATTGTGTAAAATACAATATGAATATTTAAGATAAACATAAAAAATTGAAATAAGTTAACAACCAGTTTTTTTCAGTGTTATTTTTTAAATTTTCTTTTCACTAACATTATCGTGTAACTGTTTCATACCACACGGTATATGAACAAATCTTTTTGACATCTTTTGTAAATTTTGAATTGTTTCTACGCTTTTCTTGGAATTTCATTCTTAGTATGACTTGGATTCAAAAATAAACTGGAATCAATTCCCTTAATATCACTGTCTAAAAAAACTGGTCGTTGAATTATTTCATTTGAACATTTTAATATCAGACGCTAATTGATTTAATATTAAACAACAACAAATGTAACCAAGTATTCACTTTATTGCTAACAAGAGAAATCCGTTCATATAGACGAAAATAAATAGATAAGATGTTTTAATTATTTTTCTCAAAATATGTTTAATTTTTAAGGTTGATGTTAGTGTATTTATATCATGCCTCAATTATTTTTGTTACCGTTAATGTTAAGAAGAAAAGACAAATAATTTTACAAATAGTTAATGTTTAATTTAGTCAACAAGAGAGTTCGGAAATAGTGACACACTCTTCTAATACAATAAAAACCAACAAAATTAAACAATTCATATATATATATATATATATATATATATGTATATGTTTACAAGGCATTTTGAAAGAGTTCATATAATAAGATAGTAGAAAAATGTTAGTATATGATTCCATAAATTTAAATTGTTTTAATTTGGACTCATGTATGTTCTTTTCACAATATTTCTTATAGCTCCTTCAGACTACATTAAAACTTAAATATTTAATTTTTTAATTGTGCTAATGATTTAAATAAATTCGTTTGTATTTTGAAGGGCCTAGTATAATATTTTATATAAATTAACGATACATTCCAATATACCACAATGTAAATGTTTAGTTCTTACAGAATGATACTCAAATTTGGTAAATATTTGTTTTGAAGTTCGCAATTATAAGGTGCATATTGATTCATTTGTAGTAATTGAAAAAGTTCCCAGCTTGTGATACGGAGTGCGTTTCAAACTACATTTTATCGCAATATGGTACAAATTTAATAATAACACAGTGAATTACTAACATTAAAAAAGAATCAGTTTAGCACCTGAAACATTGGAAGTAATAAATCTAATTATCAGATTTAGACGCGATTACTTTCCTCCGGACTTAAAAACTAACACTTAAATCTATGCGTAAACGAGAATAAAGAAACGTATCTATTTTTTAAAATTTTATTAGAAACGTATGACTCATGGTAAACCATAATTAAAAAATTTTCACGGGAAAACAGGGATACAATCAGGAATTTATAATAAGAATACACGTACTATGATTGTAGAAAATGTTGTTTAGAGAAATTTTCTATAAATTTTTATACTTATTTTTCTATAAGTATTATTCGTTTCACCTGGAATAAAATTACATATTTAGCTTCCTCAAATTTAATAATTTGTTTCTGAGAGTATTAGCATAAGTATTTATGAATAACATTACTAAAAATATTAATTTAAGTATCAATGAACGAAGTTCATTATTTTCAGATTTGAGTGGGTATTCAGTTGCTTTATAAAGTCAACTGAGCGCACGGGAATTGTGAAAATTTTTTGGAGCGTTGACCTAGAGGAATCAATTGGGCAGTAAATATTGATGCCTTAGTTCGTGGTTGGCGTAGAATTAGTCATCGTTCGATTACTACCTAAGCACATCCGTCGGGAATACGCTCTGGAGCTCAGCTAGGGTGGTTCCGCAACACAAAAGGAATGAGAACTTCAACGTAACTGAAAAGTTAGCAGTCAGCTTTCGTACAATGCAATGTATTCAATTTTATTTCAGGACAACACGCAAAGTAATAGAAAAATTATAATGGACAGCAGCACTATTATGTTTCCCGATGTAATTAAATATAGTACCAACTCATAAGATGGAATTCTGCTGTTAGGCCTAAAGACACATAAACAGCATTTTCATGTAATTTTAGTTTTTATTGAACTAATTTTGAAACTAAATCTTTCACTTAATTTGAATTGCACTAATTTACGCTCACTAATTAAATGCAATACTTGAACTATATTTTTATTTTAATGTCGTGACGAATGGTCTGTCGTTATTTTAATTGAAAATATTATTTCTTTAAATACGATTCATGTAGAGTAAATTTAATATTTGTTTCTAAACCCTGTCAAATGTTTGAACTATCTTAGAATTTTTAATCTGTCAGTTGTAGTTGATTATAAAAAATTTTTGTTGTTGATTTTCATTTATAAAACAAAAAAGACTTCAGCGTGAGTCACTATAGTCTTAAAAAATCTTTTCGCGAAAAATTAAACTACTTTTTCTCTAGATTACGTGGAAATATCAATACGTTTATGAGTATTTTTAAAGGACAGTATGGAATTAATTGATTATAAAATTTATTTGTCGCTGATTATTACTGATTCCTGATGAAGTCAGAATGTTTATTTCCTACTTCCAGCAGTTTTTATAATACTATTAAATTTTCTGTAAAAGCTGATTCTTTCGTAGATTATTCGATTACCACAATACATAATGTTTTCTACACCATTAATGATTTAAAGTTCCTGTCCCAGGCATTTATTCCCAATAAAATTACAATAATTTAATTCGTAAAATAACTAATATCTACAGCAGAAAATATGTAAGGGCATTTTTCCTGACCAAAATTTTATTATTATTTCGTGTCCACGATCTAATAATACTGGTTAGCCTTTTATTTTACTTCTAGTAAGTCAGTAATTTCTGTTTGACCTACAATTCTTCAAAAAGCCGTCGTCAGACTGAATTAATGTATCATTTTTTATGTAAACCCACTGTGTTCTTCAATACGCTAGATTTTATAGTTGAATTTTACTCTGATTTAAGTCATAAATAACTCATTTCCTTTGACATGTAATAATGTCGCTTTACACACATATGACACTTAATATACTGCAAGTAAATGTCATCTCTCATAATTATGTGACGCTAATGTAATAATAAATACTGATTCAACAAATACGTGTTTGCGCTCTTACTAATTTCATGCTTGCACAAAAGTACTTAGCTGCTATTAAAAGAATTTTGTAATGTGAACAATATGTATTTTCTAAATTACTACGGATATTTTTTATAACTTCAGCTCATGTTTAGTTAATTATTATACTAGCTTTAATATGTTTAATAACATATAATTGAATATATTTACACATATCAATTTTGGTGGATTTTTCAAATTTGTTTGAACACTTATAATGTAACATTTTTTTAATCATACAGCCCTTTTACTAAATATTAGCATTTTCTCTTTTAAAACTTATGACTTTACATGAATTTAATATGCTTTCTATAACTGTATTGATGTAATAATTCGGGTTCTTAATCTTCATGTCAGTGGTCGATATAGATTATATAAAATTTAAAAAACTATTCTGTTAAAGCAGGGTGATTCCATAATTTATGTTTTGACGCTTTTTAAAAATCCTCGGTCCTCTCGTCATCTTTTAAACAGATTGCGATCGGTTTATTGTTATCATATCCGTGTCATGAGGGCGTTGAAGATCGTGGCTATTACGTATCCCCCAGATCCCAAGCAGATTGGAGAGTAATCTCATCAGTTACGCATTGCATTATCTTGTTTCATAGCAACTCAATTTCTGCCCCATTCTTAGTTCACTGTGGCACTTGGTTTACAGTCAAGACTATCCGGAACACTTACGTTATTTAGAGATTTTTCGTACGCGACTGGAGACTGCAATAGTTGGAAAAAACAATTTCTAAAGGTTAAGTATGTAAGTTCCGTTGCTGAAACGCAGTTGAGTTCGTCAAACAAATCAGTAAGAACAAGATGAAAATTTTACACCTGTTTCAACAAACGTAATTAGAAGCCTATCAACCAAAAATTATTCATCTCATGTAATCATTCTCGAAATGCTGCAATAGATTATAAAATAATGTTTGAGGCCAGCGAGCACTTGTTTTTCAAAATGAGAAATCAGACTGTTTCAGCGTTTAAACTTTCAAATTCACTACACAACTTTTAATCGATTTACTAACTGAAACATGTGTAGGTGCCAAAACGTTAACAAAATTTTAAACTATTTAAAAAATATATAAATATATGTTACTGATAACGACCATAATTTTAATAAATTAGTTATATCAGCCTTTTTGCCCGGTTTTTAAATTTAAATATTAAATGTTACAAAGTTTCGCCTCTGATTTGAGACTTTTTCAGGTCGTAAAATAAAATTTAGAATGACTAAATATTATGTTATGAAAAAACTTTTAAACACAAAACATGGTTTTTAACTTACAAAACTTTGATGTACATGGAACTTCACTCCATGACTCCTGCCTTTACCGATTGTAATCTATTCTAAATTTATTTTTAGTACCTGAAGAAGTCTCAAATCAGAGACAAAACGTTATAACATTTAATATTTAAATTTAAAACAGTGACAAAAATGCTGATATAACTCATTTATTATATATTTAATTGTTAGATAAACTATTAAACCGTAATTTTATTTTATATAAGTATAAATATCATTTAAATCATAAACATTAATATTTTATCTGTGTTTGGTGATTTTTGTAAAAAAAATAGTATTCAGCATTGACAGGTTAGAGAAATGTCAATATATCCTCCATTATTTCTCACTTGTAGGATTTTGAGCTCCCCAAATATTTACTTCTTGACCAAATAAAACCATTGAACCCGAAATAAGTAATGTTCCTAAAGTGTATATTTAAGTCCAAAATAGAAGAAATATAGAGAATTTCTGACCTTGTGTAGCTTATATCATTGTTTAAGATTCAGTAACAACTTCAACGATCTTAAATTCGTAGATCAAACTAATGAAATATTTTCCTCTTAACCGTCAATTTTCAAATATACGTAATAATATCAATTCAATAATTATGAGTTGTTCTTTCCATCGAACTGATTTTTAAACGTAACGTCTGTTTATTCTCAATCAACCTTTGGAAGTAAGTTACCTTGTTGTTTTCAGAATTGAAAAATTCAGGTTATTTAATTCCTTTTCTTATTTTACGTTTACCATATAAATGTCAGGAATTACCAAGAAGTAGAGCGACTACTGACTTGGTTGTATTACACCCACTCTGTTTTACATCATCAACACATTTTACTTCGTAGAAACCACATTCAATTAATTAAGCTCTCCTGTCTTGGTTCCTTTTCATTCTGTTGACGCGCTTCATATATTTTCGTGGAAATGTCAAGAATGGCGTGGGATCGACCTGTCAGACAAATTCAGACGTGGGAACTTTGGGGGTACAACAGGAATTCGAGCTTAAACGGTCCCCTCCTTTGGCAGAATTACGAGAAACATGTGACATATTTTAGAAAGTAAGCTCCGTAATCTCATTCCTTTTGAGTTGAAAGCCGTAGGTAAAACAAAGTCGCTGTTACCGATTCAGTCGATGCGCGGGGGGAAATTCGATGCCTAATCCCGTCTCACATGGAAAGGCCTTTGTCGCTTGACAGTTGGAGGCAAGAAGTTTCTTGTAACCGAACACCTCGAAAGACGACCCAATGGCGACAGGTTGGGGGCTGGTTCTTTCCGTCGAAATAAAAAATCACAATCTTTATTTTAAGAACTGAGCTGTCGAGGCGACTACCGACTGTCACATTCCAATAAAGATCTGTACTGTTAAAATTCTTTTGGAACATCTATAAATATTTCTGATTATATTACTTATGAAGTATAAGTATATAAGAAAGAGTATTTTTACGGAGTGGGAATAATATTACTACTACTCAAATGTTTGCAAAGAAAATTGTTTGCGCTACGCCATTTCTGTAAAAAAAATTATTGAATCATAGAAAACATAAAGTTGGCAAAATGAAATATTTACCTCCAAATTGTTATAACATACTTTTATTTACAAGTAATATAAGTGTGAGTATTAGGAAACCATTGATAAAAATATTTATATGGAGTGTGGTATTATATTAATATGAAACGTTGACAGTAGGTGTTTCAGAAAGAAAGGAATAGAAGCCTTGAAATAAGGTACTATAGAAGAATGATGAAAATTAGATGGGGAAGTTCTAAGCAGAATAGTGGAAGGGCAAGCTATATGGAGGACGTTGACCAAGAGAAGGGATAGATTTTAAGACATGAGGGAAGTGTGTGGGGTAAGAATAGAAGAGGGAGGCCAAGGGTGGAATACGCTAAGTAGGGAAGGAAGGATGTGGGATATGGTACTTATGAGGAAATGAAAAGACTTGCGCAAGATAGGTTATCATAGACCAGTCTTAGGACCGAATACCACAACAACATGCCTTTATTATTCCAACGTGTATATAAATTGACTCAGAATACTTACTGAATCGAGCGTATGGTACAAAAAGGCCTCAGAGAATATTTTACACGGAACAGCAAGATATTAAGTGAAATATATAGGACGTGTGTATTTATCACTACTCTATCACTTTAATTTAACCCACTATTACTGATTAGTAGGTCTTCTCAGACGTATTCACTTCAAATTATGGAATACAGGTTGTTGAACCAATCGTAATGTATAATAAGGGAAAAGAACAAAATTTAACAATTATTCGAAATCAGTGAAACTGACATTGTCTAGCAAATTTCTTTCAAGCATCAGAATTTATATAAATGTCAGTAACTGATGACATAGAATTACTTTAATAAATTATCCCCTTAAAATTGTTATTAATAATGTACAATCGCCAAGTATTTGTTTACACATAATTGTAAACAAAAATTAGTTAGACATAATTATATTAACAAAACATTTAAAACAATTTGCTTCTTCTACCATCCGTGGACTAAAACTAAAGAGATAATTTTTAATGCAATGATGATATCTACGGATTGTGGAAGAAAAGAAGTTACTGTTATTATAATTATGTGAGAGTTAATTTTTATAATTAATTCTTTATAGACTCTTGGTCATTGTGTATTATTAATTTATAATGTCAAGGAAAAAATGCAAATTAAAATTTATTATGTTCAGATACTAAAATTCTGCTCTTATCCGGTATTATGTATTCTAAATTTTCAACATATTACTTTAAATTACTACTGTACAAGAATCTTTGAAGTCATATCATTTGTTCAAAATTTTTTTTAAATTTACTTTTTCATCTGTTCTTAGTTTCTAATAATTTCTAACAAGCTGTACCTCAGGTTAAAGAATCGGCATTTTAAAATTAACCTCTTAATTAGGGAGAGGAAAGGGTCGACGGATTAACAAATTTTACACTGGCCACGCAGCACATTCACAAAATTAAGTTGGTATTTGACATTCAGAACTGTGCAATGATATAACAGTTATAAACCTTATTAGGCTTTAGTATACATATTTCGCAATGATATTGTTAAATTGATATTTATTAAAAAACAATTATAAATAATTTGTAGCTATTTCCGCCCAAATAATGATTTACAGATATCTTTCTCAGAGTACATGTGTTATACTCAAAATATATGTAGCGATTGAAAAATTCTGTTTCCAAATCGCCTCTACGTTTAATTACATATCATTCTGACATTTTAAATTGGTCAATCAGAAGTTAGGGGAACGTTTCGCATACGATACATATTAAATTTATTACAGTATTCGAAATGAAATGAATCACATTAATGTTTAATGTACTGATGCGAACAATAATTAAAATAATCATTGGCTTTTGAACATAACGTGTAAATAGGAGCGCCTGAAGAGAACGAAGAAATTCTACCACTGTTTCTGTTTTCAAAAGCTCTACCGATTTATTCCAACTTTTGTTAATTAAAATACTTTAGGCATGAAGAACACAACTAAAAACGGCGTACTCAAAGTTAGTTCAGTAACTCAGAGTACAATAAAAAAAATATTCTGTCATAATATTGCTCTGGTCAAGTTCTATATTTTTTGGAACGAAAATTCGTAAAGCTGCATTCAAACATCATATTTTCCAATGCTCGGAAAAAAAGGTTTCAAACTACCTCTGATTCTACCGCCACCACCAACCCCACTTTCCCTCTCTGTACTCGTGCGTAAATAAAAAAAAATACGCATCACTCATCGCCGTTCACGCAAAATTGAAATGAAGCGTCGTGAACAGATTCCCTCAATAATTTTAAATATCGGCTCTGGCGGGCTGTAATAGTAAAAAGTAATAGGATTTGATATTGGATTTGTTCGGCAAGTGTGATTCATTTAAAAACATGATGCAATAAAAAAAAGTGCGGGCTGCTGCATTGCTGTTACTTGTTGCGTTGCAGGGAACTGTGGGAATTTGATTATATCCTCGTAAATCGCTCGGTGATAAAAAAAGCTGCCACTTATTCCAGACACTTTTTTTCCCGGAAACACAGACTACTTATTAAAACTCGTGTGTTCACTCAACGGAATTACTTCGTTAATAACAGTGGCTTAAGGCTAGCAATATATCAAATGATACATCTGGAATAATTTTTAAATTTCATAGTTACGGATAATACTCTTAAGAAATATTTATACTATATACATTCTAACTGCATGTCATGTATTCCTAATGCATATCTCTTCTAAGAAGGTACTCGGGTAATTTTTTTCTTATAAATAATAATAGTACAACATTCAGGGCAGACACAGAATGATGATATTCTCACTTGTATTAATGTTAATTATTCTATGATTTCTTAGAATTAGGTTGTGAAGAGTGTGATTAGAAAATTGTAGGTGAGCTTGAGCTTCAGTTATGCAAGTGTGGAAAGATCTCGCATCGGGTTCGAGCGTCGACTCAAACTGGCTCAGCCACTTATTAGTCTGAATGGTGTGATAATATTTACTGATTGAGAAAATAAAATGGTTCGATTATTTACCTTTTCTTAATATGTAAAATAAAAGAAAAAAACATAATTATTTATTAGAAAAGATCGGGATCATTTAGGATAGACGTACCATATCAAATATAAAACCAGAGCTAGATGCAGAATATTAAACTATTATTTTTCAAACTTGGTATATTTCCGATAACACGCAACACAGGAGGTGCTGCCAACCAACCGATCTCCTGATTTTTATGAACTAGCTTCAATAAGGTTTGGAAACCATAAAGGCACCAACTACCAGCTTGAGATCCTTGTCAAAACACTTATTTATAATTTTTTTTTTGATTAACAGGCTACATGAGGGTGATTCTGAAACAGGCAATTCCCCTTTAATAGCATAGGAAGGGTATTGAAAAGGGGGGATGCGGAAGGGGTTGACTAGGGCCCCCGGGCTATAGTTTAAGGATCCTACCCGGTGTTTCACCTAAAGAGATGCAGGAAAAACCCTAGAAAACATGTTTCAGGTAGGTCAGGCATTGGGTACTATTCTCACGCCCTTCCGAATGACGGGAGACGAGTTTGTTGTGGGGTCGCAGCATTCCTTTCTCGGTATCTCCACCAGTTTATATAGAATAGATGTTTGTATAAACTGGTCAGACTAAAGAACCTGCAGGCAAAGTAACCCAACCGAGGTTGGCTTTGCCTGGCTGTCGGCAATTGGGTTGCCAATCCTTAATTGGTTGCAGCAAAGCCACCATGGACCAACGCAAGAAATTTTGTATACATTGTATTTGATTATTACTCATCGTGTTACGAAATTCATGGCTGGTCATTTAGCGTTTTAGCAATGAAATGAAAAGCGCGCTTCTAGGAAGGAATACTTTGGCTTTTGGTGATCTCATGGAAATAATAATAAATAGGTGATTGATCAAAACGAGTTTACTTTGACTTTATAAATGCCATGCAACTAAGAAAGTCAAGTAGCATATAAGAACAGATTTTTCGAGTGATTATTGCACAGTGAACCACGATGAGACAATATTTGCCGACATCACACTTCAGTGAAATTTGACCCGAAATTTTAGACCTTATACATCGAGACACCAAAACTAAACATAAGTTTTCTGCTACAGAAAATCCTGATCTTTCTCATGCAGTCAACTATGAAACAATTTCTGGTGTCTCTATGAACGATTTATCCCTTTCTTGCGTTTTGCATTTGGGCGTCAAGTTTGTCGCGCAAATTGACCTAAAAATCTGTCCTTTGATTGGTTGACAATCCTGTAAACATACGAATTGCAAGCCGTACTTTATTTATCCCTGCAGGATTCTTTGAAAATGCGAAACAAAATAAGCTGAATTTTTTTTCAATGTAACTGTGGAGACTCATTCTGGCCAAGAATGATAACTGTGTAGCTTTCCGTCATGTATGCGTGGTTTACTTTATAAAAGAATTTTCAGGGTCTATTCTCAAATAACTGTAGAAAATAAAAGCTCAAATGTAGTATTTTCGAGATGACGTGTCGAATGTCCATCTAAGGCTTCAAAGTACAAAATGTAAAAAATTCATCAAATTTGGAAAAGGTCACGCGCGGACTCCCAGACCACTTTCTCAAAAACTGAGAAATAGAGATCCAGTGAATAATATAAGGATCCGAATGCCTTAGGATAATAATACGAGAGATAGGGATGAATATTTTGATATTTTCCAAGAAAACCAGATAAATTAACGAATTAGCTTATATCGTGCTACTTTCTAATGTGCTCTGTTATAAAGTTTTATATTGCAATATTATTTCTTATTTAAAAAATTATTTAAAGGTATTCACCTTTACTAAAATCATTATAGTTCGCAAACGCATAATGAAGACATTAAAAAATTTAATGTCAGCAATAAATTATTGTTTGGCTACCCATTACGTGAGAAAACTGATGGATTTATATGTTCATTAATCCTAAAGCTTACTTCGTAACAATGTTTCGAATCTTTTCCTAGTTTGATATTTCTTTCCGTCTGCTTTCTCTTCTAAACGTAGCAAACAATTTTCTTTCCAACTGTATCATGGTACTGAATTTTAAATTGTTCTATGTATCCCACTATAGGTCATTTTATATTTCTATCCCAAACTACGTTCCTTGGCGTGTTCTTCGAAACAGTCAGTGGTCTCCCTTCCGCGCAATTCCGATGCATCTCCATTGCTTAAGTTCTGTCACTACGGCTCGTGTTTTATAATAGCCCGGTGCACACTGGAGATACATTTTTTCACGAAAACGATACATAAAATAACACAGAGACGTGCACAGTGGCTAGAATCGTGTTTCACGGTACCGGCTTTCATGAAACAAGAGGGAACGGTTCCATGAATCAGACCTGTATTTTATAATTCTCCTGTTTTACATAAACAAAAGCGGCGAGTTTACATACTTGTTCTAGGAATCGGTCACAGAACATAATTATCAGTGTATAAAGTAGTAACAATAGTATGAAATGGTTAAAAATGCAGATTTCATTTTTCCATTGACCATTCACAGCGAGATCGAGGCATCACGATAGAAATATAGGACAATATTGCAGAAGCTTCATTGGTGACCGTATTTAAAAAGAAATATGTCTCCTTTTCCTCCGGTTTGTACAATCCTCGATTTGTATAATTTGTATATGTCTCTGAATATGAAAATGTAAAATTTTCAATGGCGATGTGAGAAATAGTTGGCGGTCACCGTATATAAACAAATAAATCAGCAATTTGTAACAGTCAGCATTGTGACTGGCAAGAATGAAACAAAATGGAGAGCTACGTCAAAATTTATGAGAGCTTTAATTCTTTTTTCGTGGAAAAGTACGCGGAGGGTGAGATATCGCAGATTTCTGCAATCGAAATTAGTTTACCGTCCGTTTTTTTTTCGCGGCAAGTGCCACGACAAATCAAGAAATTATTTAATGTGTGGTGCCGGTTTGCGTTTCGGGTGCGTGCATTGGCTTCTTCAACCCCGCCTCCCCCGGGGACGCCCACGCGCCTTATCTACCGGCGCCACGCGCGGCTGTTTGTGCAATTTGCCGGCGGCTGATTAACGCTCGGCCTGACTTTTATGAGCAAACACTGAGCACTTGTTCCGGGCCGCGTTGCTTACTTTCCATTTAGCGCCCGACACGCCGCCACGCCTGCCCCTGGGACACGGCTCCCCCACGCAACAACACGCTATTAAAACATAACTTATCAAAAATATTCAAACAGATACTTATTCACGCTAAGCTCTCATTACACTCTACGCCCTCCATATATATTCGGCGTCCAAAGCCCGACTATACAACATTTTTAACAATGCACTAGTAGGAAAAGTTTGTTTCATAACAACTTCTCCTTTAAAAAAAATTATTTCTGAATGCTGCTTTTTCCCATTTTAAGGAAATCAACTTGGATATGTCCTGCAACGATTTCTTTAATCATCTACGAGATGATTTATTTCACTCGCATTTAAAGTGCAATATTTCAGAATTTTTTTTATTCGTTGAATCTTTAGTCCTGTACTGACGAAATAGGACAAAAATAATAATATACATAATAGAACATGATGTATGCCTTTATATATTTTTTCTATATTCTATATACAAATTTAAATACATGGACAGATTGCAACAAAATTTTGACACGTTCTTGAAAACCAGAGGAAAATCACTGAGAGGGAGTGGGGTGTGTGTGTGGGGGGATGTTTAGGCATGCGAAAGTTTGTGAAATCATCTAGTATTGAAGTACGCCATGAAATATGGCTGCAATGTTGCCTTCCTCCTACGGTTATCAATTGTATTTCGGAATAATGACACCAGGAACGCGTGAAAGTAATTAGACATTACGGAAAATTACAACATAGTTTTTTGACTTTAAAAATTAAAACAAATAAAAAGACGGTCATAAAGTCAGCATATAAATTTATCACTAGACGTTTCGTCCCCAAATTTTAAGCCCGAGGAAGTCTCAAAATGGAGACGAAACGTCTAGTGATAAATTAATATGCAGACTTTTTGGCCGTCTCTTATTTATTACAGAAAATTATTTTAATTACGTAAGTTTGTATAGTTTATATATTTTTGTTTTATTTAGAGCCGCCTTTAGAATGCGTGACGTAACATATTTCACAGAACCACGGCCCATGATTATGCTTGCAAACTTGACTTTTGCCCAATTGTACTAACCTTGGCTATGTCAGAGTGTTAACAAAAAGAAAATGTAATTCTTTATCACTGTAATTGATAGACGTCTTCAATGCACAACATGTAGCTAGAATATTTTTTTTATCATTTACGAGTGTTTATCATGATTCTAAGATACGTAAAGAAAGAAGTTTTCAATTTTATCAATCTGTGACGTCATGTAGCGCCCTCAACACAAAAGTTATTTCTTTTTTCTCATCTTAATTCACATATTGTAATGTAAGCCAAGCTAACGTACATGATTTTTTTCTCATTAATGCTTGAATACTTTCTTAAGTAAGTTATATTACAGATTTTAATGTTATGGAGGATAATAGTAATATTTCATTCGTTTGCATGGTATGCTCGATTTCTTTATTACACTAGGTTGTCCTATCGGGTTGTGGTTTAATTTTCGTAACATGTTTCCTCCATTGTTGAATTCTGAATATTTGTTGTTACTCTATTTGCGGATTTATAGCTTTATGCTATATATGTCGTATTTTTCTAATTTTTTAATCTATCTTTGAGCATCGCATGAATATTTCCCCACTATGTTTTGTCTCTTTGAAATTTTTACATATCAGTCACGGAGTTTCAGTCATACAGCTTCTCGGTTCCTTGTTACATCCACCTTTAATTTTTACTTTATGTGTGCTCGTTTCTTCAGTTTATTATCTTAAACACCTCTACACTTTGATATTTATATTGAATATGTCATGTCACAGGAAAGCGTTACACACCTGTGGATGAAACTTACACGGTGTGGTCAATCCATCAACGGCGTGCATCACGATGGCTATTAATGTTTTCCAACTGCTTCGCAACATTTTTTCCCTCTATTTCACCATATTGAATTCCAATTGTGTGTGACAATATCTGAAATTATTCAGACAGCGTAGGTAATATACACACATTATTACAATGTGAAGCAGTAAACAATTTTTGAACAAAAGCATCCGCTCAAATGGGAAGTTCTGAATGGTTCTTCGCCTTAACTGTTAATATCGCAGGAATTAATTAATGTCACGTGTATTTATGCTTTCAACTTTATTTCCAACAGTATTGTCATGTACGAATTGATATTCGATTTGGAGCTGCATCAGTGATTGTTTGCTGAGCACTGAACCGTGGTGACACAGCTTTCATTGGCTGAGTCGAATCCGTTGTTACTTGTCACGCGTTAAGTGAAAGAGTTGGATGGGCAGTTTATCTCTTTAGCCGCTATAGCGTCACAGTTGACGGTGAAATCACAGTATGAACGCAAACATTTGGCATCAGTTCTGGTTGCACTCTTGCGATAAGCGTTTCTCCGGATTGCATACTTTGTAATCCATAATCTTTCTTAATAACATTCCAAAGCTGCTAAATCCTACTGTTTCTCTTTTAAAACAATTAAGATAAAATACTTGTTTCCAAATATTTGACTAGAAAGCAGGCTTTTGAAACCGGGGACAACGCTCGGAAAAAAGCTTTCCTACACAGAATTAAAATGACAAAGAGGGTAATTGAATGATTTATCTTTTCAACTTTTAGCTTTAAAGTACCTACAACATTTCTCTACGACTGCTATGGGAAAATAAAGCCTAAATACAAGTTTACCGGAATTCTTGGAGAGTCGTTGACGACCACGGGATTGAGAAAGTAATGTACTTCAATCATTGAAGGTATGAAGGGAAATTAATTAAAATTTGTATTCGTAAATTAAAATATCACTGGTTGGAACCTGATTATGTTTAATTTACTGTCCGCTCGCGGCAATGAGTTTTGAGAGGGATCATCGGAAAGTAGTACGTTTAAAAGACTTCGTTGGAACATCGTTCGAAAATGGAAACCTGCAGCGTGTATGTTGTAACATTACAGTTCTAGTGTTATTTTTGTAGCAATACTGATAGTTTGTTGAAATATAAAGTGGTACTACATTAATTAATTTGAGATACTTTCTCCATATACGTAACAATTTTTTTATTTGATTATATTTGGTCACGTCAACAAGGGACCCTACTTACACAGTTTGGGATTTGTGTAGTCAGATTATTCTAAATATAATTGTGCACTTGAGCTCCCGCTATGAATGTTAAGAGGTTGAATATTGCCTCCGTATTGTTACTGAGGTCCAGTCTAGAGAATGGAGTAATGGCTTCAGACCTGAGCTTGTCGAGGTTGTTGCACTCGAAGATGATGTGTTTAAGCGTTATAGAAGTATTGTAATGTGTGCGTGCTGGTTGAGGAGATCTGAAAAATAAATGAGTCGGTGAGATTAGTGTGTAGGGTTCTAATTCTGCTTAGGATCTGGCGAGGGCGGGAGGATGGTCCAGGTCGTCATAGTTGTTGATTTTATTGAGAAAGGTGCCGTTGTTTTTGATTTTGCTGTTGATATGCTATTTTTCTTCCATCTTTTTCTACGCATTCGTTTCTTAAGTCTTTGCTAATACATACGAATCTGGTGGTGATGTGTACCTGTTGGAACGCCGCCTGATTTGTTAGGACATCCGCCCGTTTGTTTCCTTCGATTCCACATCGTGCAGGTTCTCTTGTTCTTGAGAAGTTCAGTTACGTTGTCTCTGATTCTATTGTTGTTTCTGATTCTGAATATTGGATTATTTATGGTGATTATCGCTGCCGTAGGGTCTGTCAAGTATGATGAAATTGTCATGTGAGGAGTTGATGCACTGTTGCGTGGCCATGAATATTTCGAAGGGCTCCGCCGTGGTGGCTGCGGCCATACTGTAGATAAATACCAATAGGTAGAAGGCACCGGTTGTATTTCGATGCGTCAGTGAAAATTGCAGTATTATGGTATTTCGATAATAGTGATTCTAATAATAGTGACTAGCCGACGCTTGCCCTTTTCGTACGATTTTCGGCTGGAAGCTCGAAGAAGTGTTCAGGGGAAGATAATGAAATTTCCAAGGTGGTGGTCGATTACAGACAATTATATATTTCTGAGAATAAATATTATACAGTCTTAAAATATAATAAAATATTATTAAATAGCTATTAACTAGGTACAGGCATGAAAACATTACACCCGTTTCCTAATGTGAGGGTTATTTTAGGAAAAAAAAATTATAATTTCTTCAAAGAGTTAGACTGTTACAGATTTCAATTTAAAAAAAATTGATACATCAATGATCCATCTATAAAATTATGGTGCGGCTATCTTCTCGCCTTCTTTGGACAACAAAGATTAATTTTAACCTACCAATAATATTCACCGTAAAATAATTGAGATGAATGAATATAATTTTTATGACCATTTAACATAGCCACATAGTTATTTATCGTTCCTGGCATTTACAATAAGGTTTGGAAAGGTTCCGCATCCAGTCTCGAGATGATTGATGGAAACTCGATATCGCTTTGTTACACATCTTTATAACAACAATATAAATTTTCATTACAATTGGTTCTGCCATTTGTTCGTGAAAAGGAAACAACGTCAACCTGGCAGACAGAGAGAATATTTTTATATAAACGCAATAGATTGCCTACCATTAAAATCAGTCTTTAAAGAGTAAACATTAAGTTTACAGATATAAATCTGGAAATTATAGGTTTTAAGCTACCCAAGTTTGGCTTATAATCAGACATTTATATTATATTGGTTTAGGATCCCCAATGCAAGAAAGGTAAAGTAAAACTGAAATTCCTTCATTTTAACCCATACGCAGACATATACCTAAAATAATATTAGTGGGTTTGCATAGTGTATGTATAATGTACGTTCATAATTTGTTTGACTTCATATCATTTAATTTCTTAGTTTCCAACATTCAGTAAATTTTTTAAAAAACAGTATATGAAATAATCTCGTAACTGACGAGGAATCTATTCATATAACCCAGTTGGTAAAAGGAGAAACTCGTACTAAGTAAAGGTCAGAGTTTTCCATCCTCATCCTTTAATTCAGGTACATAAACTTCAAGATTTATCGAGTTGCCACTGAGACTGAATGACGAAACTTTCAAAACCTGAATATAAATGCACTTTTGTTTATTCAGAGAAAAGCGTCTGAACGTGTCTTGTCTATATGTATAAATGACTTTGAGGCAATTTTACATTGTCATAAAAATTATATTCATTCTTCACAATTACTTATATTGAAGAGAAAACAGAATATCTTCGTGTAGTGCCCATTTATGTTCCACACAATTACTGTTATTTTAACTGTTGTATTTTATTACTGGCGACTATTATTTCTTTCCTCATTTATTTGTAATGTTTGTATGAGGTTCTATTGGTGCGAAACGTGGAGTGTAGGCGTTGTAGAAAGGAATGTAAGTCTTTGAAAAGTGGTGCTATGGGAGAATCCTGAAAATCAGATGGGTGGATAGAATCACTAACGAGGAAGTTATAAACAGAATAGGGGAAGAGCGAATAATATGGAAGACATTGACCAATATAAGGGATAGATTAATAGGCCACATTTTGAGACATGATGGTCTTGTAAAATTAGCATTAGAGGGAAGTGCATGACGTAAAAACAGAAGATGGAGGCCAAGGATGGAATATGCTAAGCAGATTAGGGAGGTTGTGGTAGTTATCAGAAAATGAAAAGGCTTTCCCAAGATAGGTTAGCATGGTGGTTTGCATCAGACCAGTCTTAGAACTGCTGGATACCACAACAACATTTATTTTATCTTCCAGTTTGAATTTCATACATTCCACTTTGCTTCTGTTTCACAAATTTTCAATGAGACTTCACACTGTGTAGGGTATTGTAGTCTCGTGAGATTACTGAATGAAAAAGTAAGTTTATTTACGTAAGTTTCTAATTAAATATGTGATTCAAACCGATAGTTCCTAGTGGATTAATTTAATGACGACAGTATGTCGTATACCAGTTTCTTTTAATCCGTCACTGGAACCTATAGATATTCCACCCAAATTTAATCCAACAACCACGTACTGTTTCTTTTTTTAATTATGGTACTCCACCATTCATTTTGTTAGAACTGGTATTTTAACCGCTTTGAGAAGAGAACTCTGTTTATATGTGTAATTTAATTAAATACGGAAACATTATCTCGGTAGAGTAATCGTGAAGCTTGAATAAGCGAATAAAAATGGAACATTTGTGGGGCTTTCTCTTGGCTGTTAGTTTCATTACAAACTGTTTAGTGTCCGTCGGCAAATAATAGCTACATGGCAGTGCCGAGTTGTGTTTGTGTGATCCAGTTCCTCCATTCATCACTCGCGGGGCACATCTGTCAATCAGCGAGCAAGTGGTTTATTTAACGCACGCGGATAGTGCAGCTGCATGCGCTGCTGGCGTCTGGATTAACTCGACAAAGGCCGCTTACGAAACAACATTAAACTGCAGCCCAAGTTCATTAATGTCTGTTACACATCTTTCCGAACAGTAAACGGTAAAATTATCCACTGCTTCTCTGAAGCTGAAAGTGGACTTGTTTCAATTACATGCTCAACTAGAAAGATAGAAGAATGGTTTGTTTTCTAAGCTTGCTGCGGGTTAGTTACCAGGTAATAATGATTTATAGCTTGCATTTAAAGGGAAAATTAAATTTAATATTGTGAACGATAGCAGACCACTGGTTCAGATTATAAGAGTATCAGATTGTATACTGACAATAGTATGTGAATGGGTGGATTATTTAGTACTGTAAAAGTTTTATTATAAACTTAACCCATATTTACGCCGCATGCCTTATTAAATAAATTATAATTAATATGATCATACTTGTAATAATTTCTTCCACCCACATTTAATCCAACAAATACAAACTATTTCTTTTTTAATGATGTATACTTTAATTTAAATCTTAAGTCAATTCAATTGTCACCTCCAACAAAATTTGCTACTCCTTCGTTAACATTGTATTATAGTTAACTGTCTAAGCAAATTAAAGATACGTGGATTATATGGATTTAAATAACTATTACGGAATAAAATATTGCCACATCTCAGAACCTGCAGCCATAGCTCAGAGATTGAGAGCTGGACTGCAAAAATGTGGACTCGAGTTCAAGTTCAGCGCAACTGTTTTATTTTACTCACTTTGTTTGCCTTTCGTTTCTATAATTTTCTGTTTCAAGATTATTCTGTTTCTGGAATATTCCACGAATGTATAAATTGTATTGGATCTCGAAGCGGAGGCAGTCTTTCGTAGTACGAGCATTTGTACAGCACTTTGTGTTAAATAAACTCCTATAACTTCTAACAGTGTGTGTTACTGTATCTCACGATCCCTCAGAAACGTGACAATATCGAGTTTAGAGTGAATACTGTGCTTCTTTAAACCATCTTAGCGTCTTTAAAGTTGTCGGCTGCGCCAACCATTGTGCGTTCTGACTTATACTACGAGTGATCTACAAAATAAGAATAAGAGGGAAGGAGGAAGAGGAGACAGAACTGAGTCATAATATGAGTTTGTCATTGATGCGTCACATATAGGGACTTTTTTGGTTATCTGAATTCAACCACTTAGAGTAAAATATAATCAAAATGATCTAATTTTTTTATTGTACATTTTATTTATGCATGCATAATAGTAATTCCATGTAATCTACGTCACATTAATTTTTGGATACCGATGCATTAACGAGGGACATCCAATAATTAAATAGACAAATTGGTTTATGAAGAAGGCTGTATTTTTACAAAATGAAACTTTTCCTACTTCTCAAATTGCTCCCTATGAATATTAATATGGTTCCAACGGTTAATTAGTTTATTTATACTTGATTTATACCTTGCCTCATCGTTTTATCCAGTTACCCCACAAATTATTTGACTGCCTCGTTGTTGCTCAATTTTTTTTTCCACGCAATGACACCTTGAGAGGACCAAACCAAGAAAATCGGAGAAGCCAAATCTGGACTGTAGAAATTTCTTCAATGATTTCTTTGGTTCGCTCGTTGTGGGCCGTCCGTCATGCTAGTGATACCTCGATGGACTGTTCAAACACTTACTGCAACGTTTTTGCTATATATTAAACAGAAATATGTTGATAATTAATTTGTCAATGCTGGTTTCAACTGTCCGGCCAAGCTGTTGCGCCTCAGTCATTAAGTTTGCACCGCTTTTGTACTGTGCTACCAAGTTATAAAAGCTTCCGCGGTTCACCGTACTGTAAAATCATTCGAAAAAATTTTTTATCTTGGTTTCCACTTTCAGAAAGCAAAAAAACCGGATAACTGAACACTGTTCAACTAATATTAAAAATTTAATGTCATCGCTAAATGAAAATTTTGAGATTATTTACAAAACAATTTTAATCACTCAGGTGTTCTCAGCTCGCCTAGTGATGCCAATCTAAGGTCATGAAAGTTCCAAATGTCTAATGTAAAACTGTTTCATCCTTAATTACTTAATATCCCTAGCATAATATACTATTATACGTTTAAAATTTCTCCGTGTATTTAAAATATAGCACTCTTTATAATGAAAACAGTTTTATCGTACAAGTCACCAACGGAAGACGGTTATTTTTAAATTTTTGAGAGCATTTTGAAATATTTCTGCCATTGGCTTTTAAAGCCCTCGGGAATGGCTGTTTCTGAGCATATTCCCTTCAGAATGTATGTCACCCTTTATTCTAGCGTAAGAACGTACTGATATACATGTCTTCATTTTTATTCTCGTCCGGCTCGTCGGAACTATTTTTATAGTCGGCCTTCCTCATTTCATGGAAATCCTCTTTCTCCCGGCGTATTTATAGGTAAATCTCCATGAGTTTTTATGTATTTACTTAGTGATAAACCTCACTTACTTTACCCGGTCTAACCTCAGTAACCTACATATGATTCTATTAAATAAATATATTTACTGTGAGCCTTGCTCAGAAAATGATTTTTTATTAAATTATAGACAGTAAACATGTATATAGAGTAAGTTGACTGTAATCTAGTAAACGTGTATTTAAATTTTAATTAGTGTATATTTTAATTCTCATTTCTTCAAGCATAGATATTCACATCCAGTAACTTGATAGGTATTGGGTAATTTCTGTTGTTATTTATTTCCGCATTAAAATTTACGACAGATGAGTACACATAAAGGAAATTTTATAACTATTCCCAGTATTTTTTTCCTAAATTACTTTCATTTCCACTTTGGCCGGTCTATTTAGATTATTTCATTAATGTTTTCCAAGTTTTAATAATAAAATAATTATATGACCAATAATCCACACTGTCATAACTATAATTCTTTTCAAATAGTATCATTTCTGACTTTCAGCACACTAGAGCAGAGAAATAGCCAAATGTTGTCATAATGACATGAAATAGAGGCAAAATCGGCTACCATTTGAAACGAACTATGATTTCACATTTTAGAATATTTTCCTTTTAATTCATCTCCGAAATGTTTCTTTAATGGCTGTATCATAAAGACAGTCTTTATGTTGTAGCCGTTAGAAAAAGATGCTGAGCTCGTATCAAAACGACCGGTCTATTTATATTATTTTATTAATGGTCTCTTTATAAGTTTGATTAATACAACAATTATACGGTCGACAAATATAGGAGCAACCACGCGAATCAATAATCGGTGAACATGTTGGACGTATTCTAGATTTACTCTTTTTATTTTCTTAATTGTCACTCAGATCTTGCACTACATTTACTAGCTGTGGAAAGATTGTAAATTAGAAGTATATAAAAAAGTCAATGTTCATTTTAATCAAATAATTAGGCATCAGAGAAAAATAATTAAAGTAACAAGAGTATAAATGTTTTCAGTAGAAATAAAAGTATGGCTTATGCGATTTATTATGATTTCCCGTGTTTTGATTTAGACTGTAAACAGAGTGTCTAAGGATTGACTTGAACATGTGCTCTAAAATAAATTTACTAGTGTTAGAAATCGGTTAAGCAATTGTAAAGGTATCCACTTAGATATTCTTGAGTGCAGCTTTAATATCAATATTTTAAATTTATGGTTAGTCTCAAAACGGTTTATGCTGAAACTAAAAGAAATATCTTTTAAATGTCGGTTCCGGATAGCGAATTACTTTTTGTAATTCTAAGCGTTTGTTGAACAAACGTAAACAGAAGTTTTTGGGTTCTAAATAACGTCGCATCCCTTCTGCTTCGAATAAGTTCAAATTGTTCCGTTGCAAAGAAAGGGCACAAAGGGCAGAACTAGCAGAGTTGCAGTTTACAGCTGCTTGGAAGAATGCATTTTCCGAGTCCCGCGTCTTTGGCACAGAGCACACGTGCAGATTTATTCCGCAGCGTCCATTCAGCTCGGGACGCTAATCCGATTTCCGTGGACCCTCACTCACCTGCCCTCGCAAACACAGCGAGCAAAGGCAGAGCCGCTATCGATACAATTAGGAAATATCATAGTCAAAGGGTCCCTCACAATTACACCACGGGAGCGTGAAACACGGACGCATTGCCTTGTCGTCATCGCAAATCCTTTCATGCCGTCTGTGCACACTCCGCACTGGTCACTGTAGAATTGAAACAAAACAAAAAAAATACGACCTCTACAATGAAACTACTGATATCGGATCATAATTCTTCCTGTTAAGTACATTTGTATCGAATAACGTATGCTTTCCCGGTAAATTGATTTAATAAATGTAAATCGCCACCCTACCTAACCTGGCGACGGCAGAATTTCGCTTAAACGTTGTGTTTTAACAAACAATTCATCCCGTGGATAAACCGAGAATAATTTATCTTATTACATTGGTAACACTTATCGGGGCCGCGGAAGCTGAGTATCCTTGATTACGAGAGGACTGATGAAACTTGAATAGGTGCGGAATAGACCAGAAAAAGCGCAAACAATTCTCTACTAAAATGAATAATTTTGAATAACATGACAGTTGAGATATAATCAGAAACGATCACAGAAAAATTTATTTCTATTACCTCTAATTTTACGAAATAAAATCCGATGGTGGTCTTATTTAGGTGAGATGTAACAATAAATCAATTATAGTCGTTAGAATCTGGAATGCATTTCCTTTTCAGTACAATGTACTATACAATATAACGACTGAAATTAATGCTTGAAAATATTTTGGGTAAAACTTAGTGAATATCAGAATTCAATAAAACATAGGTATTTCGGTTCGAAGACTTTGACATTCGTTCACTTATACGTGTTTGTCCAGAAACTGACGAAATTTAAATTGCATTGTATTTAAGCGTAGAAATTATTTTTTCTTAAAAACACGGTTATTGATCGTTACTATTCGTCAAGGAGTAGAGGTAGATTTGTACAGAATAAAAATATGGGCGAAACAAAATTACCCCAAAATTAAATCTAATAAATTTACGATCAATTATAGGCATTTATTAGATTTATTGTGAAAAACAGACGTTAATTCATTAACTAATTAGAAAATAGTTTATGTAGGAGCAATTACACTTTAAAAGTCAAATAAAGGTTGGGGATGGATGAAAAGAAAGCTAGGAGATTAAATTTAATTCTCTGGAGAGATTATGCCGACAGATAATGAAAACATCAAAGTTTAACAATTAAAATTAAATTCTAGCAGACATGTAAATATGTGTGATTTTAGTGTCCCTGGCTAGTGTGGTCATCGATTCTGTTATACATTTTACATTGTATGAGACACCAAAATAATGCATTCAAGTAGAAAAAAAGAATAAATCTAAAGATGTTCAAGAGCGTATAAGTTACTCAGTGTATTTAAGAACAAAAATGACTCTAACAAGAATATTTTTTATGGGAGGCTGAAGTCACATAAATGGCGACCGTAACATGCGTCACGATAGTACATTTATGCGAATTTCGTACACATTTACGTGGTGTCGAATTATCGTTAAAACATATGTTCAGGCTGAGGATTTCGTTCCTAGTTATAGATATCTACTCATGTTACAATATTTATATATTTCACTTAAACTATGTGTCTTAATACTCACTGAATTTATAAATAGGCTTATATATCTTTCTCTTTTAAATATTGATATATTGGTTCCAGTGCTAAACTTTAAGTTAGGGTTGGTAATCCTGCCAAAAGTAATAATTTAGACGTATTATTAAAAAGTATAAGCACGAGAAAGTCGGTATTTCGCTAAAAAAAATTAACTGTTTTCAAGTTTTTATTATACTAATTTACTTTTTGACTAATTTCCACAACTTGAACTATAAGAAAAACAAAGGTTGAACAAAATGGCAGTTTTGTAATGAATTTTAATATGCACATGTTAATTGGGTAACCGACAGAATTTTAGACGATCAAGACGTGGGTCCTTAAAGGGATGAAGTTGTGAACAATTTTATATTGCAACGAAGGCGGGAAAATACATATTTTACTAAGTAAATTATAACAGCGCTTTATAATTCTGGTAGAAACAATAATGTAGAGCCAATGTATTGCATTGTACTATGTAGGGAAAAACACCTGATGTAACGGTGACTTTTTTAATACAATATTATGGCACATTATAGCAGATCGAAGATATTCCCGGTGTATATTCTGGATAAATAGTTCTCAAGTGAGTAAGTCTACAGAGTACGCCATCGAAACGTTATGGCTTAAGCTTCATTTAACGCGGGTGGAAACCCGAGAACTGTTTATCCATATTGTATCAACTAGATTTGAATGGAGTCCATGTTAAAGGGATGTTAACAGCTAATTTTAGTCCGTCTGTTCCTTTACTTCTTGTTTTCTACTTTTCATAACCCATTTATTGTTTTTCAATTACAATCCTTACTTCTTGATTACCATGAGAAATATATAATAATAAATCCTTTTACGGCCACGGTTTTAAGAAGTTATTTTATTTCAAAAGCGGTAGCTTTCGGCAGCTTACACTGCCATATTCATCCTAATACAAAGAACATTGGTATACAAATCAGTCAATTTTCTATTGGATACAATTCAATTCTTAAATTATTTTTATAAAAATATATAAAATAAAAGATTATTAAAGGATATTATTAAAACCTTTACATACCTTAGATTTGAAAACAATTCAATTTAACAGTATTATCCGTACAACGTACTTTGTTAACTTTTTAAAAATATTTGTGTTGCTTAACACGTCGCAAGTTTGGATCAGTTGGTCGATATTGTATGATTAACCAATATTAATTACTTAAGTATAAAACTAAAAATTATATATACATATTGGTAATAACATATATTTTATAAATAATATTTACATAATTTCTTCACAATATAATATTGAAAATTATTTTACAATGACTTTAATTTATTGATAGTCTCAATTTATTATTTTATTTCTATGAATATTAATAAAAATTGATTCCGGGAATATAAGCTTACTTTTAATAAAACACGCACTTTATGGAATGAGAATTCGTGATTGTTCTTTTTTTACATGGAATGATAATGCTGTACTAGTTTTGGACTGGCTTTTAATGTCCATTTGTGATTATAAATTCTGGTTATAACATTTGTCATGGTACATCCAATATACGATTTTTCGCAGATTTTGAATGGCATTTTATACAATACGTTTGTTATATTCTCTAAAAAAAATATTGTCTTTCAGTTTCGTTAACACGTTTTTAGTATGATTACTAGGTTTAAAAGTGAAATTAAAATCGTTCACGTCAAATTGTCTTAAAATATTCACAATTTTTTACGTTTATGTACAAGGGTCAGTCAAATATAAACGGAAATTTTTTGAATCATTTTTCTAAGAACGATTGAATTTCATAATATTTCTTTTTTTTCTACATGGTTTCCTTGTACTGAAATACATTTTTACCAGCGCTTTGGAAGCTATCTGATTGTCATCATAAGAATATGAAGGTTGAGCCTTTAACCAATTGAGCACAAAGAGTTAAACCTGTTCATCGCTATGGAACCTCTGACCTCCTAGAGCTTTCTTCAACGGTCAAAATAGATTGTAGTCACACTGTGATACATCTAGATTGTACTGTGATGTTTTAGCTGATCCCAGTGAATTTTCTCCGATTTGGTCTGAGTTGTGGACACAGTGTGAGGCCTTGCATTATCGTGAAGGAAGATGGCGCTTCTTTTGCTTAACCATGTTACTTTATGATGATCCAAATGTGCACTCCCGTGACTTAGACCAACTGATGAAGCAATTTCGTCAACGATGAGACGCCGGTCTTCCTCCAAAATCTCCCTTGAGTAACATCCTCGAATTTTTCCCGTAATGGAGTTAAAATTTCTTAAGGTCTCACTCCTTCTCTCGTCAAAAAACACTAATAATCCGTTGCGCAACGGAAGCAGGAACCTCTTGCTCTCTCATTGCTCTGGTATCCACTGAATGAGACTAACATTGGCAGTGGGTGAGTTAGTGGAGTGGAGAATCCCACAAGGAATTGGTGGTAAAGTGGCCGGGCCCTCCGAATCTCCTACGAGGCTTGATAAATAAATTCTCGTTTATATTTGATTGACCCTCGAATGTATACACGTGAAGCTTTTGTGCGTAGGTTTCTCTTTAATTTTGGTAGTGTCATCTGTAATCTGTGAGTTAACATTTATATCAGAGATATCAAGCTGGTTGTTAATTGTTGATTACCGTAAAATATTGTTTGATGTCGGTTTGTGAAGACTTTATTATTTTATTTTTATTTTGATTAATTTCAACTGGTTTAATTTTGTTGTTCTAGATAAAGTTTGGTCAATAGTATTGATCGGTGTTTTTAAACCATAATTTTTTAATTAGTTTATCAGGAAGTAGACTGATTATTAAGATTTTTTCCACATTGATTCTGACATTATGAAAAAAAATTGCCAGTTAATTCGATAATTTTAGGTATTAAATTGTTAGCAACATTAAGAATCATAAAGGAGGGGTGATTTGAGAAGAAATTTTTATTAAAAAAGATTAAGAATCTGCAATAGAAATTTGATTGATTTTGTATACCAATTTTCTTTGTATTAGAATGAATCTGGTAGTGTAAGCTGCCGATTGCTACCGCTTTTGAAATAAAATAACTTCTTACAACCATGAAAATTTGGGAGGGGAAAGGGACGCAAGTCTCCAACTGGTGAAAATCTCAAAGAGAGAGGAATTTCTGAGACTTAACGTGGAGCCGATGAGTAGGATTTATTATTATCTATTTATCATCAACATTTAAACGGTCAAACAACCCAATGCACCTTAGAAAATGATAAATGAGAGCTTTTATTTGAAAATACGTTCATGAAATTGATTTGTTGAATTTTCAAGTATATATTTCACTGTTTTGAACAAAAGTGCTTCTTCGCCGCTACAGAAAGCGGAAGCTAGTTAAATAAGTCGGATGTATTGTTCTGAAAAATTATTAAGTGTCGCACAAGTAATTTTATCTGGCAAGACGCATGCTGTAGTAAAGAAACCGTGAATCCCTTTTGAAATACAATGTGGAGCTGCACGCCATACGCACGGGTCTGCATTGCTACGGATTCCGCGAGGCCTTACAGTCACACTCCATCGATTGCATTCCTTCACTGTTCCCATTTCCGGCACTTCCACTCCAACAAAAAGAAAAAATGCGTCTCTTCACTTTTACATATCTGTAGTGCTTCAGTTTAACTTAATATAGAATTTCTACTCGTATCTTTTTTTATGTTGCATTGGGGTATACCTTTGAGCTCAATTACCATCACCATTTGTTGTAATAAATGCATCTTTTTATGGTAGCTGCAGGTATACTTTTGCTGTTATAAAATGGCACACTAGATAAGCAGTACGTGTTGTGAAACAGATTGCTAATTAAGGCGAATTAGTGGTTAATACACATAGTCTAAATACATACAAAACTGAATTCTACTTCTATATTTCCAAATGAGCTAGTTTCTATACCTTAACTCAGGTCCAATGGAATAAGATGGCGTCACTCAACGTCACAGAGTTGCGTGCGTCCTCTCATTAAGGATCGCTTCATCTATACCCTCGGTTACCATAACGGTATTTGTCAAAAAAAATATTGTTAAATGTTTTCTACATTGACGAAAGTGAAAGTCGGATTTTAATTCAAACGAATTAATTTTAAAATCTCATTGCAGAGGATATTTCGTGTAGTGACGTAACAAATTCTAGCTACGCCTAGCATTTCTTAAAATGAACGATAATTGAGTGTCTGTAGACGGTAATTCGGACCCTGGGAATTAGTGTCGTATTACTTTCGGCATTTCCAGTGCGTACTGAGTTCCAACCACGCAATTTCTTTCTTATTTCTATTCCTTTTGCATTGTACAAGCATGCCGTGAGGTATAAAACACAGCTGTTTATTTTAAACTAGCTGGGGAACCGGCGTTACCCGTGTATTTATTTATATTATTTCGTTACATTATTTAATTCTTGGTCAACACATGATTAAACCGGAGACGTCACAAAATAAACCTCAAATATACTCCCAACATCTCGACAGAGTCAAAAATACTCCCGGTACAATAGCAGGGCTAAAAATATTTTCGGTACTCAAACATAATAGAAATTCTCCTCCACTTAAGGGATGAATTTTTATATAAATCGTATAATAATGGTCATAATGTAACACATCGACTCGCATTACACCGGTTTCGACACCAAACTCGATAGTTTCCTTGTTACTTTCATATGACTCATTTCCACCCCCACCCCTCACATGCTGGAAATGATTTAAATTATACACAAATATTGTCGGAGAAGCAAAATAAAAGTAATTGACATCAATCATTTTTATCGGCTCAAACATGCACCTTTATTACGTATAAAATTTTTGATAATTCCACCCCCTCCCCATAGGGGTGGTAGCCGTGTCTTATCACCAAAATGTTAAGTTTTGGGTCGCGAGGAATATGGAAACTAAATTTTATCAAAATTGTCCTGTCCTTTAAATGTATTATGAAAAAGTGTTTTTTTAACCCGTCCCATCAACCTGTTAGGAGATGAACTGCAATTTAATTCGCATTCTAAATGCCATAATCAAATTCAAAGACTCCCATAGCACCGATTATTTTTATTTTCATAATAAGCTACCTACATCTACACCCCTACCTTTAAGACGATGAATGGGGTTGAAATTATACGCAAACAACGTCAGCGAAAACGCTATCAAATTAATTTACTCAAAAATATATATTTGAAGGAAATAACGGTAGATTATGGGTTATTAAAATTACCATCCCTCCACCCCCGCCCCAAGTGGTGCTAGCCGTGTGTCAGCGTAATTGTGATGAGTTTGGATCGCCAAGAACATATGTTCAAAATTTGTCTCAATTGTTGCATCCGTTAATGCGAAAGTACGTTTTACCCCCCTCCAATCTCTCTTAGGAGATGAACTGTAACTTAAATTGCATTTTTTGTCAAAATTAAGCACAAGCGGCTCACATTACACCGCTTTAGAGCACAATATTGATTGTTTTATGTTTCTCACTCCACCCCAACCCTAAGAATACTCCCCTTCGATTATGGATGGGATTGAAATTATACGCTAGAGGTATCGGAGGACACATTTTCAAATCAATCGATTCAAAAATACATTTATATGATGAAAATATTGGCCGGTTTTGCTTATTTAACATTTTGCTCTCCCTTCACTCCCACTCCTAAGGCTGGTAGCCGAGTCTTACCCCAGCAGTGTTAATTTCCGGATCGAAAAGAACACGTTTGCCAAATTCGGTCGAAATTGATCCACTCTTTTATATTTGTATACGGAACATACAGACAGACAGACACCCATTTTAAACCATACTTTTAAATTCAAACCAGTTGCGTATTTTATTTAATGCCGTGATCAGCCTATTTTTCCCAATGAAAGTGAATTCCTAGTATGATGCTAGGGGACAATTCTTTCATTGTGGATCAGTAGTTGGTGTTGTAGTTTCATTCTCTAGACTGGTCTGATGCAACCCTTCCCATGATAACCAATTCTGCGCAATCCTTTTCATTTTAACCAAGGTTCTACATACAATATCCTCCCTAATCTGCTTAGCCTTCCATCCTTAACCGCCTTCTTCTGTTCTTACCACACACACTTCCTTATATTGCTAATTTTACTAGACCCAAAACGTGGCCTATTACTCTATTCCTTCTCTTGGTCGAAGTCCTCGTTTCAACATTGGCTACAGTTAATATGCTTTCGTTGTTTCGATTTAGAACGCGAGTCCTCAAATATAAGAAGATGCAATTAAATCTCTGGACGAATTGAGCTGAAATAATTCTTAGGCAACAAAAGTTATCCAAAAATATTTGAAGCAAACAATTTGCAATGTTAAAATATGTAGTAATAAGCTCTTATCAAAAACGCGTAACTGAACTAAAGACCAAAAATATGTGTCGCTGAACGTTTTTTTCCTCTCCTGGTTAGAGATTTCTCATTGCTCTTTCTCTTCCACTCTTTCTCTCTCTATTACTCCATTATTTTGCGCAATACGACATAATTATAAATTTGTGATCTTAATACTCTCTATAAGTTTTAGAATTAGGTTATTTAATCATATTCATTATAACGACGATGATACTTGTTTCTTACCAACAAGTTTCGTTTGACTGATACTTTTCAAGTTCTGAATATTAAAATTTTTATGGATTCTGATATGTATCCAGACCTTATAAAACATCGCGGAAAACCGAGAAAATATTTATCGTGTAAGTTACCTTGCATGTAGAACGTAACCTGCCGCGCATATAGTAAGCAAATGAATTACAGTGCATAGATTATGATTTCTTTTTGCCGGGCATGGCAATGGCAGTAAGTCTTGATTTGGTCCTACCAGGTGTCTGGGTGCATAAAAGAAGGGCGCACCTGTTTCTTTGTAGGGCTTACCTGTCGCTGGTATGTGTCTCTGCTCGATTTACGACACACCCTGTCCGCTTAGAGTCGTATAACTCACTTAAACTCACTTGGACTGAATATTTACTCACTCAGCTACTCTTTGTCCTCGCTTAGGTGCATACTTTTATTGTGTGCGTACTTAAAATATAGCGGCCTAGGAATGCGGCTGATAAGAAATTACCTACGTTGAATAAAAATAGGACCAGTCGATTGTTCTTTCACGTCATGAATGAGGCACTTAAATGGTCTTCATGTTGGACGCTATACGCACAAGACGCAGTTCTCAATTTAATATATTGGGAGGTCGAAGTGCATCCGTGCAAAAAGCAACCTACCGTACTTTGTGACAGAGAAACATTTTAAGTTTGGTATTGCGATGTCTACTTGACTTTTTGCTGACTCAGTTTTATTTAAGTTACAAAATAAGGACATCCGTTGTGTTTTGTCTTTTGAAAATATTTCAATATTATTTTTGAAAATTGATTATGAATTGGGTTGGTATTGAAGTTCGGGAAAGTTAGAATTAAAAAACGGAACGGTAATGTAGTCAAGACGTGTATGGTAAAAGTTAATCTTACAAATGATATATTAATTTGTTCATAAATAAAAGACAGCAGTTTGAACCGAAAAAGAAACATTGATCTTCATATGTTGACACATTTTAATAATCAATAATACACCTTTCTTTTATTTAAAGACGATCTTTTCTTCTGTTTCATTTGTATTCCTTGAATTGCAACAATTACTTGTCTCCTTGTAGTTACTTTAATATTGAAAATGTTATGATGAGTCAAGGGAGGAAAAATGTCGAGCGGGTCGGGAATCAAACACTGGCCTTTGGCTCAGTACACGTCTAAGCTACCCGAGTCGACTCTAAGCCCAGTTCGACCTTCCTCCCTCCTTTTAACCCAAAGCACGGACTCATCTGTTACTTACTTTCGGATAAAAGGGTGACAGTTGTCTAAAGTCGACTCGTTTAGCTTAGATTGCTAAAGCAAGCCGCGTGTTTATCCGGAATTCGATTCCCGGCCCGGTCGACATTTTCTTTCCTTGATTCATTATTTCAATTTCTAGTAACCTTTGTTCTGTTCCCTAAAATTATTGAAATTTTTATTTTAATTCCTGCGCTATATTGCCTATATTTGTCGCATCCCTGACTTACAACTCTTGTTTATTTCTTTTTGTCGTTATTAATGCCCTTCGGGACCGCGACCTTTAAAATGACTGATTTAATTCTGAAATTATTTCTGTTCATGAAAATGAAGAAAATTTTAATTCATCTTACATTTTTTTAAACTTTGCCCCAAGTACGTATTTTTCTAATTAGTCCTTTAATAAATCAAGGGCAGACACGAGGTCAGTTTGCTAAATATTTTACCATAAATCTGCTTCCCGTTCTGTAAACGGGGTTAATGACAAAGGTAAAAATTATTTTAATTCTATTTCAGGGATATAGCGATGGTTAAAATTTCTTCCTTAGCGTGGAAAAGTTTGATAATTCGTATGATATCGTTATCTGCAGAGAGATAAAGGGAGCAATAGACGTGAAAATTCTTTACAATAACTTGAATACCATTCATTAACGTTAAGTGACAAAACGAGTAGAACGAAAATTAATTGTGTATGCATTAAGCCGATAAATTTTAGAGGATCAGAATGAAAAAATCCCGACCGGAACCGGTAATTATTTATTCTGATTCCATTCAGTTTCATGGTCTCTGTCTGAGCTTCAATAGAAGCATTTATCCTATGGCAATAATAATACAAAATCGCGTCAGTTATTCGTGGCAAGACAGAGAAAGCTGACATTCTTCTCGTTCGGGAGTGAATGGGTGTACGAATTGTTAACAAAGAGTGTAGGTCACGCTGAGTTTCACGGATCACGCTCCAGTCCGTTGGAATAAATCTGAAGACAGAAACTTTATGTAACAATTTGATCCAGATAAGGTGGCTCGGCATAAAACTATATCATTATCGAACCGTTGCAACCAATCCAAAAATTAATCGAAAGTAAACAACTGAGATGAGTCTTAGAATAGAACGGGAGCAAAATTTTGGTCGATGTCTGCGTTTGGTTGTGTTTCTTAAAAGTCTGGGAAAATGTGAGGAATCTACCTAGAACATCTTGTATTCAGCTCAGTGAAAAATAGGCCAAAGACGGAGTCAAACTAATATCAACAAGGCCAGGTTTATGATAGGGATTAATTGTAAATTAATATATTTGTATTGATCCAATTGAATGAAGCTGAAAAAAACGTTTCTTAATAATGTTATAGTTTATGAAATTTTAATTTAATATTTAAGTCACTGCAGTGAAGTTCAGGACACTAATATCAAGTGCAGAGAACAATAGGACGCAATTTATAGTTAAACTATATTAGTTGTAATATAAGAGAAATGGAACAGTTTTGACCTTATTTATATTATTTTATTGTTTCATATTATATGTATATGTTTATATTGTAACATGTAGCTACGGCTCCACGTAATGCAGCTACGCCGTCTCCAGACAGAGTTGTTGGCGGCCTATCTTGAGACACGCCGACAGAAGGCTACATTGTTTATATGCCGCGATGAACGCAAAAGAGGGTAACGCGCAGAAATCTTGGCAGTCGGCGGCCATCCATGGGGGATCTGCGACAGGTCGTTAAAGTAGGAAGTGTCGCGTCTCAAACTAGCAACCAAAATTAATGATAGTGGGACGCCACATAGACTTATGATTGATGCTTAATAGTCAACGGAAAAGCACGGTGTTAGCCACCCCTTGCGGATTGCTTTCAACTCATTACTCTAAAAAAAAGTTATTAAAGAAATTTTGGTAGTTTTCATCTCAAAATTATCTGGCGCTCAGGTAAAAAATAGTAATCTAAGGGAATCTGCTGTAGTGATTTTCATCTAAAATTATCTTATTATATACATTATACAGCATTTAAAAATCTTCCACCGGGCTTTGCCAAATTCGATGCAACCCAATAAATATATAACATAAGGATGATATACGGAGAATTGTTTGCCCAGAGCGTGTGCCACTTAGACTTGAAAATAAATTCCTCGAACTCTTAGCAAACCATCAATATAAAGCTTGTGAGTATTGTAGATCTAAGGGCAGCCAGCAGGTGGCCAGTGGTTTCCGGGGGTGGAGGCGGGGGCGGGGGCGGAGACCACTAGTTGCTAGGGCGCGTGGCGAGCCTCTGCCTCTGCCTCTTCCTCGGCTGAGTGGAGCGGCGCACAGTCAAGATGGATTGTGAGCGCTCAAGAGAGCGGGCTGGAGGGTCTGCGTTAATCGCGCATTGTGCAGACCTCTCATCCCGCTGGAGTGGCCGCTCGCCTTGCGCAACCTGCTGCTCCGCTCCTCTCCGCTCCACCAAACTATACACCCTGCATGGATGCTCACGAAAACCTACACATCGCCACTTAACTCCTATTTCTTTGTCATATCCACACGACTACGTTAACAATTTCTTGCATTAGTTAAAAAAAGAGCCAGCAAAAATAAAAACGACCTTATTCTGGAACTAATCTCCAGTTGACTGTGACAGCTGAAGTCTTTGAAATGCGACGCTTCAATTGAACATAAGCAAATTGAATTCTCTGGGACCATAAGGCGAGAAAATAAATATTATAGGAAGAGAACGAGACAGAATAGTGAACATACATGGAACAGCATTATTAGAGACTTACAGGAAACCGTCGATTACATAATATAAAGAAAAATTTAAAACGTGCATATAACGAGTCAAAAAACGCAGACGAGACACGTCAATAAGGTTAGCTTGTTCATAATAGCCCCAATACATGATAAACCAATTTACGTGACAGCCGTGTGTTGTTATTGTAGTAATCAGTCCTTATTTATTTATATTTAGGTATTACACAGTCATTACTCTAAGTATGAGTAGGGTTTAACAATTAGGACAGACCTATATTGAAATAGAAAAAAACATATCGAGGGTGATTTATTAATGAAACCTTTTTTTATTTAAAATGGCATACATGAGCCTTTCAAATAAAAAATATTATTCTGTTAATGTCACACAGACAGCTTGTTTTATTCCATATCAACATTTCAATCGACCCGCCCTTATTGAAAAACTTTATAGATACCATGAATTTGTTACAAAGTTTAAGTGATATAATGAAGAGAACTATTAATTGCATAATATTACCATTTTTATGCAAAGGAAGAATCTATAAATCTGGACATTTGTTTAAAATAGTGTACAGCTGACGTAAGAATAGATTCCATTTTTTAGTTCTTCTGAGGCAATAGGACAGAAATTTGAAAGTAATTACTAAAATGCATAGAATAACATATAATAAGTAAAAAAACGGCCAAAAAGTCAACATATAAATTTATCACGATTTATTCAAAAGTGACATTTCGTCTCCATTTAAAACTTCCTCAGGCGTAAAATTGAACAACCCTTGGCTACCTTGCTCTACCTTCTGCATCCCCCATTTTCAATTCCCTTCCTATGCTATTAAAGGGGAGTTGACTGTTGGAGGATCACCCTCATGTAGCCTGTTAAACCCCCCAAAAAAGTCTCAAAATGGAGACGAAAGTCACTTTTGAATAAATAGAGACTTTTTTGCTGTTTTTTTATTTATTGTAAATTTTAAAGTCAGAAAACTATGTTGCACAGTAACATATACATGAAGATAATAGATTATTAGGGCTATACATAAGTAGTAATATAGAGATTTTCAATAACACGTATTTGAAATTACATGTAATAGGATCATTGAGAAAATATTGTTATTAATATAAATAATACTATAATCATTTAACCAAGATATTATCATCTTCAGAAGAATCTAACTGGCAGCTTTTCTCAGCGGAATAAGCGATTTTAAATATCGCGTGAAAGTCGTGCTATTAACAATTACGAAATATTAGTCCGACATAGAAACAAAGAATATATTTCATTACTCCCATTTAATAGTCTTTATTGGATAAGAAAAATAAATCTAATTTAAGTGATAATTCTGTTTTGTGTCAATATTTACGCAAACAATTTCGTTTCATAAGTTGTTTGATCGTGTATTGGACCTTAGAAAATAAAATTGCTAAGAAATTCAAGATAGCAAAGGTTCAGTACTTCTGAGAGGGTATAGACATCTGTAAGTTCTATCATTATCGACCCCTTTTTAGAGTAGATCATAGAACCCCATAGAACCTCGTGGAAAAAATAGATCAAGTATTTGCATTTTATGCGTCTTGTATGTTGAAAAATTGAGTGCGGTTGGTTACATGAGTCATTCCTGCAGGTTTCGCCAAGGAAGGAAGTTTAGGAACATTAGGCCGGATGTGGCTGGTTATATTGGTGGTGAGCGGGCAAACACGGCCGCCATGATTGCAAGCGAAATTAATATCGGCACGCTGGTTCGCCTCGCTGCGTCCACGAGAGCGCGGTGGCCATTCAAACGGCGGCCTAATCTGCGCCTTAATAACCACGAGAGGGGACCACAAGGGTTCTACACGCAAGGCTTCAAGACAGTCTAATGAACATAGAAACCGATCATTCGCAGTAATTGCAGCTGTTAAGTGCTCCAACTGGGATCTATGCCGGAGAGAAAGCTTCGTAATGAAAGAAATATTTCTTTCAATAACTTATTCAACATACGTAAAATGATCCTAAATTATTAAAAAATCGTGAAAAATGTATAAAAAATTTAATTCATAATTTTAAATGCAGCCCAATAGAATTGTGTTCAGAGATGGTTACAAAATACTATACAGAAAACGAAATCACTTGATATTCTAAAACATATCAATGTAATCGGTTTAACATAAAACGTGAGATGCATAATTTAAAGACACCTCTTCAAGTGTTTATAATTTTTTACGTTATCTGTGAATTTAAATTCGGTTTGGTAATGGTTATTTCTGGTGTTAGATAATTTATTATGTACATATGTTTATATATAAATTGTCAAATAGTTGTCGTAATGTTCAGTCCTTAGACTGGTCTGATGCAACCCTCCGGTTCGTGAAACGTCACTTACTGATGACATCCTCCCGAGTAGCCCCCGCCCTGATATACAAATAGTGGACTATTTTACCCTCCGGAATATTTTACCCGAGAGGCTGCCATCATATTATTATGCATTTAGCGTCGCACGTCCGCGGGGAATTAAAGACACGGCTGTAGTTTGCCGTTGCTTTCAGCCGTGTCAAATAGTAATACTTGTCATATATGAACAATGACGTCGTAAATGATGTTAGAGATATAATCAAAGATGCAGATGTTTAATTATTGACAAAAAATTTCGGTCCGGTGAAATCCTATGATTTAGTTGTGTGGACATAATATTTTCCCATATACTTTAATAATATTTACGTTAAGATTTCCCTGATTTTCGCGCCTCAAACAATAAAAATTACTTAGGTTAAAAGAAAGACAAGGTCCTGTGTTCGATTCCTTGGTTCGGTTGACATATTTCCATTCTTGTCTTTCTTCTAAAATTAACTATATGCTTTACTGGGCTTCAATTAAGCATTCCCACTAACGTAGATTACATAGGCTTTTACCAAATATATATAATTCCAATTATTGTGGATTTTTTCAAAGCGGGAATTTTTAGTAAGATAAATTGTCATTATCAAATCTGATTAATGTAAAAGAAACTTTGAGCCGTGTTAAACCGTTGTAGTAACAACCAAAATTCTTTTAATGATTAAAGAATAATTTATATTTGTTGTTCTGCCCAAAAATTGCCAGGACTAATCTATTTAATGACGAATTTTAATTAAACTAAGGACGGGAATGGATTCTAAGGAGAAGGGTCACTTATTAACAATTTTTGTAAAATTGTTGAAAAAGAAACATCACTTCATAAAACTGTGAATTCTAATTATTACTTAATCTAATATCAATATATAATGTTAAACAACGAATTTTTATGAATTTAAAAAAAAACTATCCAATTTCTCATTTTCTCCCCAGGTGGTAAAAAATAATAGGGTTACACCGTTGTCCCGTTCCGTTCCGAGCTCCCTTACAATAATTCAAATAGTTCTGTCGCTCCTTAAAATCTAGCGTTCTTGTATAAAAACGAGTGTGATTTGTGTATTAAAATTAGCTTATTTACAGTTAGTGAACTAATTATTAATGCATCAATTCATTTTTGGATCGCAGCAATTGAAAACGGTATTTTACCAGGAGGGTAGCCGATAACTCTCTCTTTCAACTTTGGATCCCTCGAGGAAAACGAAAGGAATGTACGCGCATAATGTTAGAGATTGAAATTTCTGTAGCTTTTGTGCATTTGTCAGCAGGTAGGGCACCACAAAAGTGTTTCCGCCCCAGCGGAGGGCCGAACTTAACATTTGCAGACAGCCGGGGGCGCAGTAGCGTATACAACTGCATCACTTTCATACCTGTTGCCAAACACGAAATTCAGAAGAAAACAGACCTTTTGCTGTTTATGAAATCGCGACGCGTTTCCTGAGCACTATTATTCCGTCAAGACTCAGTCGTCTGGTCGTACCAGCACTGAAAGGTTGACCGAGTGCATTGTGTGCGTCACTATCCAGACTAATATTTATCGGTGTGAATAAATTATTTTCATGCTTATGCGTGTTTCGATTTACTAAAACCCATTTATTTTGTATTTACACAAAAGACAACTCTATATCTTGAAATATACATTGAAAACGATGTTCATTAATATATCAAATAGCTGGGTGTCCGGCGTTCCCCGGCACACTATTCTAATGTGGTTAAACAGGCATCGAGCAGGTCATTTTGAAAATTTACCTTGTCACATACAAAAATTGGATTTGATGCATTAATAATTAGGTCCCTCACTGTAAATAGGCTCTGTCGATGTGAATAGTTTATCTTTCGAATTCCATGTTAATATTATGCGATAGTTACATTTAATTACTTGAAATTATACCGGCGGAATGTTTATTTCATCATAACTGGCATTGTGACTCACAGTACTTTATTCGAGTCAAGAAACGGCGAGTGGCTAATTTTAAAAAATGTCGTGGAGCACTGAGATAGTGCAAATATCTCCTCTATATTAAATTATACCAGTGCAGTAAACGAACCGAGAAAATACGAGGTGTTAAAACGCGCTGAACCTTAATGAAGTAAACAATTTCCCGGTACCTTAATGGTGTCACAAATAATATGCGTACCTGTGTATCTAGTGAATAGACTGACAGTTGCCGCGTTAATAAAATCTTCCAATCATGTCTCTAGTTTCTGTAAAAAGTATTAACAATATTAAAGGCATTTATAAATAGCTAGAAAATTAGTGCCACCTCAATTAATTTAACTATTTTATTTCTGCAGGGTGAGAGGCTACACGAGGGTGGATCAATAATTGGAGACTCCCCTTTACCTCTGACTTGTGACTTTTAAGTAAGAAATAAATTTCTATAATCTGAATGACTGACTTGTCAACGCAGAGCCGAAACTATTGAGCTATGAACGTGAAAGATTGATTCCTATTACGGTGCATTTTACCATTAAGAAGCCCTTTTTCACTATTGAACCGCTGAAGTTATAGAGGGGAAGAGGATAAATTCAACAAATAAAGGCATAAAAAGTGAAACTCTGATAAACTTAAGGCGCTGAAGATACCAGGAAATCCCCTACGCCACTTTTTGGCTTTCTATTTTTAAGCGACGACGAGTTTCAATTTCACCTGATTTTGTGACAACATAATTAAGTATATAAAATTAAGCTCAAGGACGCTTCACAGAATTATATTGGGCAAACCAAGCCTACATTGAAAATAGTATTGAATTATACGTTGGTCACATCAGACTTTCAATTTTAAAATAATTATGTTCATAATATTTTCTTTATTATTTGTGATGTCTGTGCTTTTTGGTATAATATTTACAGTCATTATTTTTTATTGTCTCTTGTATAAAGGTTCTCTTTCATTTTTAGGCATACATAAAATATGAAATTTAGAAATACAAATACGCTTTCTTCATTTTTATACATTTATTAAAATCATTAACATCTTGTATATAGTTTTCTTCTACTCAACAACGTAGCCTAGTTGTGGTACGAACCCGAATGTGGCAAGACGACGATTTCTTTAATCACGTTTTATTTTAATATTGTATGGGTGTTTTAATTACTCCATTACTCCATCCATTGTGTGAAGAAAATTATATAAATAATGTTGGTTTATAGGTGAACATTGTCAACCTTATGTAATTCTTAATGTTTACTTTTTAAAAAAATGCGTCATAATGTATGCTTTTGTCTCCATTCTGCATGAATGGCTTTCGGTTTAGAGTACATTGGAAATAAAATTCTAATGTAAAATTTATTCGTTGTGTTTCTACTAGACAAAATTTTGATATGGGGTAAGTTGATTTACGTTGCGAAATGATTTACGACGGTGAAATATCTGTCACAAAGATCACTTAATTTATTAAAGATAATAGAGCTATTTGTAATAAAATTGACCTTCATTATATATATATATATATATATATATATATATATAGTTCCTAAAAGTCTGTTATCAAGGTCTGTGTTCTTACAATTTAAGAATGACGTTAAATATAAAACAAAAGTTATTTGTTGGAAATTGACCTCAAATTAAATTTATGATTATACTTATAATTACCGGATTGTCCTGTCCAACGACGGTTTTCACGAGGTAATTCACGTTTCACTTCTCGTCATCGTTTTGTAACTTTACTATTCATTAAGGGTCAATTATGCCTGGTTCAATAATTATATGGGCACATTTGAGTGGAAAATTAACCACGGGTTTATTATGTTGCAGTATGTCGATATAACGAAATTTTGGAAAAGGAGTCGCAAGGTACAAGATGGAATTACGGATAAAGCGTTTGTAAATATTTATAAGAAGTGATGCTTACAATTGTCTAACGGAGATATACCATTGTTGGCGAGACAGTTCATTGTGAGCTCGTCACAAGAACGTTATCGGCTTATCTATAATGAGCTGTGCTCGCTGCACTGATCCCTATTTCAGACCACCGTTGAGCAGTCAGAACTGATTCCCAATCAGTGCTCCGTGCATTTTCCGAGAAATTTTCAACAGGCTTTAAGTACTTAATAATGACATTCTCTCTCGTCCGTTCATATAAATTATTAACACACGTGGGACAGTGAACTATCTGATGCTTTTTACAACACGTTGATGGAGTATGTTAAATTTGGAACACTTGGACAAACTATACAGTTCCCAAAATAATAATGAACTTAGGAATATCCTACCAGCATAATTAAGTAGGCATGGCAGTTACCGATCATTTAATTCCGTATTTGTTCAAAGATTTAATTGAAGTGAAATTATTTATTGTATAAAATTTTCAGAAAATGTAAAGTACATAAGGGCAGGATCGAATAAAATTAATAAATCATTCACATCAGACAATTATGAATCTTAGAAGTAATATTTTCGAACACGGCCTGCTACTGAAATTAGAAATTGAATTTAATAACCATTTTCCATAATTCCCTATTTGATTCGAGCGACAAGGACGTCGAAGATCATGTGCTCTAAAATAATGCATATTTTTCAAACTGCTGATTTAATGTTATAATGAATTGTATTAAAAAAATATTTTAAATTAAAAATCCAACTCTGGTAAGGTTTACGTTCATTTTTTTTAAAAAAAACCTCCACACGCAGAACTCAAAATAATTTATTTAAAATTGAAAGTTGTCACAGTTTCAAAAACATACAAGTAAATTTGGCGGTTCGGACGAGTTCTTGTCGCATTTATCATCTTACGATTACGTAATGCATGAATTATATGTAAATGATTAATTCTTTTCATTCGATTTACTGATGATAATGGCAGACCGGCTGAAAGCTCCTTGTATGTTTCTTAAAATTGTGGCTATTTCTAATTGTTTAAATTATTTTGATGACTGCATGGGATGATATTTTTACATTTGTTAGTTTTAAATAGGAATAGTGCGACAGAAGTGAAACTTTACGTAACCGTAAAAACAGAAATCATTTCCGTGGTGAAAATGTGAAAACTTCAGTAAATATACAGACTAAGTCAAAATGGTGGACCCGATTTCATAACTTTATTCTGTGAAATCTAATGAACATATAATATGAGACATTTTCTAACCACGCGGGAGAGTTTTCCTTTCTTTGCACATTCACAAGAAGTGCTAAAAATATACAATTTATTTGATAATATATAATGATTTATATGTTATTCTAATTTTATTATATTACGTAATATTACCGCGTTGTAGTCTCCCATTTAGTAGCATAGGAACGGGTCGAGATGGAAGTGGGAGGGAAAATAATTATATTGAGGTATAAACATGGCCCAGGAACACAGTTTAAGGATCCTATCAGGTGTTCGCCTAAATAAGGTTAGCGAAATTCCCCAATAAATTTCATCAAGTAAGTAGGGCTTTCGATAATTGACCCACGCCGTTCTGAAGACTGTAGATAGGGTTTACGGTGGGGAATCGGCGCATCTCGCCCAGGTTTGCAGGCAGCTGGCCAAGTGTTCCTTTTGGAATAAATGACAACTCGTGTCGTATGCTACCTTTCTGCGACTTCTGAGCAAAAAACTTCAAAACTAACCTAGGTGTGTAGACTATAGAGAGAAAAAGACAGCTGACTGTAAGAGAAGTTATGAATTTTTAAATTTGCCCGTTAACATAGCGATTCCTGTTTTCTTTTCAGCTATTTACGTCATTTCCGTTTCTAAATAATCTTTTTTTGCTGCAGTATCCTTTATATATCACGTATGAATTGAAAAGTACTGCAGATAGGACTGAAAAATACGTTGGAGTGAACCGCTCGTCATATTTTTCCCCAAGTGTTCTAGAGAAATATTTTAATTACTAGGATATATTAGCTAAGCCTATAATTTCAACTCTTTCTATATATTAGCTAAGCCTATAATTTCAACTCTTTCTATATATTAGCTAACCCTTTAATTTCAACTCTTTCTACAAAAATAAAATTATTAACGAAGTGAAATAACTTATAAAACTGCAAAATTATTAACGACATAATTTCTGTTAATGTCAATATTGTGCACATCATGTTAATCCAAGTTAATAATAATGACCTTTGTTCATGTAAAATTGTACTTGGTGTATATTCCCACTTATACTAACATAGACTAATCAGGCTAATAAAATTGCAAATGGAGTAATTTAAATGCATACTATGGGCCTTGCAACACTTGAAACATTTGTGATGAAAATTTGTCACTCTTTTCCAGTGTGTTTATTAATGAACCATGCCAGGTCTGAAATTAGTTTCTGTTGTCCGCAGGTACCACATGTGGCCCAACAGCCTCACAGCTGGGTGAGTAAATTAAGTCATTAATTGCATGCGCTGTAATATAATTATAGAATCTAATTGTTTACGTATAATGGGTTAATTTAATCACTCTATACGTTTTCTTTATAAATGCAATTCACAATTTATTTTTTTATTATCAATATAATCTCACATGAACCGAAACTCGTAATTAATATAAATATTTTGATTAACTAGTTAAAGTATAAATTTTTGAACCAAGTATTAATAACAATTTAATGTAACCTCACTTCCATGTACATCTAATTTTTTACATGAAGAAGTCTCAAATGAGAGACGAAACGTCATAATATTCAATATTTAAATTATAAAAATACTGACCAAGAGGCTGATTAAATCATTTATGATAATGGTGACAGTTTTTTACATTTTCACCTTGGACATCACAAATCATTTTAAAAGAACGATTTATATTTTATTCTAGCCATCTATTAACTGTAAAATGAAATGGTTTTATTTGATATACGAAACGAAGTTTTGTCGTTTTGATTCCAGTCTTCTTTTTAATAGGAAATATTGATGTGCCTGTCCCCGAAATTCATTGATTGGCTATGATTATGTGCTCCATTTAGTCGACCCCTATAGGAATACAAAACACTGCGTAGTGAAAATACAACTTATACTTGGTGTTCAGCTTTCCTTGTTCGGTTTTTCGAATCTTACTTGAACAGAACATTGGTAAAAAGCAGTTTAATTTGAAGGAATCCTGTTCGTGAGTCAGAGCCCGTCCCATTTATTATTTGACTTTCGTTATGGGAGCGGTAATCGTTAATAAATATATAATTTATGTTGAAGACAGAAACGATCTAGAATAATGGCATAAGGAATGTGGGCGTAAATTATTCTAAAAAAATTGGAAGTTCAAAGATATCAATTTAATAGCTCCACATTTCTCATTTGAGCCGGGTTAATAATAATAACTTCCTCTAAATGTATGTGAAAATGTTTTATTAGAATATTTGAAGAGCATCCCGTCTCTGTACGTGTCATTAAGCCACTATAAATCTAACTAATAGCGGTTATTAAACATGATAATGTGGCTGGGAAATATGAATTACGACAAAGTTTCCTAATCCGTGAGCCTTTAATTCTCAAGTGCAATGAAAAATTAACATAAATAGCCAGATATCACAAGACTCTGTTGCGCTTTGTGAACAAAATTATGTTGAAAGCATTTAACGCTCAGATAAAAAAAAATTAATTTCTCTAGTACACATACAAGCGCAAAGTTATTTAACATCGAGTAATTAGCAGCATTGTTGGACGCAAGGTGGCGAGGCGTAATTATTGTAATGTGGAAACATCCCCAGGTTATGCCTTTGTACTTTGACAATCCATTAATTGCTAATCCCCTTTGTCCGGTTGTTCAACTTGTTAATGTCACTAGCTTCATACTCGCGGTACGAGGCCGGAGTTTGTTGCATTGTGAACGGAAGGGCTTTCCGTATCCACAAATATTTCAGATTTACGTAGCGCTAATAATTAAAGGCCAGGAGTTATTGTGCGGTAACAGTTACTTACCAGTGCTTACCACCATCGAATATTGTGCGATGCAGGCACATTTAGTAAGAAAAGGCGATCGACTACGACTTGGACTCAATGGAATATTAAGATGTTTGGGAAAGGAATTTAACAACTCATGGTTACTTTAAATTTCTGATCGTGAACAAAATAGTTCAAAAAAACATTCCAAAAAATAACTATGAACAGTGGCGGCTGGTTCATATGTGCTCATGAGCTGTTGTTGTTGTTGATGTAGGAATCATTTTTAAGACTCGTCTGACGCAACCCTCCATGCTAACCTAGTCTGCGCAAGCATTTTCATTTCTACATAGCTACCACAACCCACATCCTCACTAACCTGCTTAGCACTCCCATCCTTGGCCTCCCTCTGGTTAACGACCACCAAATTGTTCTCTATTCTCCTATTCGGCTTAGAACTTCCTGGTAAGTTACTCTAAGCACCCATCAGATTTTCAGCATTCTCCTATAGCACCACATTTCGAAAGCTTCTATTCTTTTTCTGTGTGCAACTCCTACCGTCCACGATTTGGACCCACATAACGCCACGCTCCATACGAACACTTTTAGCAACGATTTCCTAATATTCACGCTTGTTGTTGTTGTGGTATTCAGTCCTAAGACTGCTATATTAGCCGTAGGTTAATTCCTCTTTTTCGTGAAAGCCTTCCTTGCCTGTACTTCTACCATCCCTAGTTATTATGCTTCCCAATTCGCACAATTCCTTAACTTTCTTCAAAATATCCATTCCCAACACCATTTGTTACTCCACGATTTCTCTTACTACACTCCATTACCTTAGTTTTCCCTCTTTTAATCCTTATTTTAAACTCTTCCTCCAGGACAACGTTCATGCCATTTATTGTGGTTTCCAAGTCTTTATTTTGATTCCGCTAATACTACAATATCATTCTTCTCCTTGGAGTGACATTCCTTTTCCATATTCCGTTTCACTTTCTTCACGGCCTACACATAAATTGGACAACATGTACGACACAGACTCCATCCTTGGCTTACTCCTTTCTTGATTTCTGCTTTCTTTTCTTGATCTTCAGTTCTAAAAACTACTGACTACCTTATGTAGCGGTTAAGGATACGCTTTCTTTCTCGATATTTTATTCCTGTCCTCCTTTATATCAACTGTTACTCCGCGTCACAAAGTCCGTTGTTCTTCAAGTGTTCACTGTTATTCTTCATGTGCATTTAAGCACTATCATTCAAATAAAAAATTGTGTTACTCTTTATTTTCACGTAATCAAAGTGATTTAATAACATGTTTAATAATATGCGTTGTAATGAGGTTTAAAATTTTTGCAAGGATTGAACTGAGATTTATTACCTTTATAAATTTGAAAACAATACCAGATTGTTTTTTATCGAAGAAGTCTGTGGGCTGACGTCCGGGTTAATCTATTAGCGTATCAAGTGGGAAAGAAAAAAAACCTGTCTGATTCGAAGTGTCAAGTGAAGAATTGCCCTTCTATCAAGCAAAATTGATATGCTGTCGACCCTCTTCTAATTCAATTTGCTCATTCTGCGACATGTGGATGAACATCACAGATGTGAGACCCGCTAAAGCACTCGACAAGAAACTGCGGTCAGGCTGGCGTCCTGCCGCGATTGAGAGGTTATTACGAAACCCTCCCCCGCTCTTCCCTCTCTTGCAGGGAATATTGGATGCTGCCTGCTGCCGCTAACAAAAAGGCCACGCTTATTGACTCCGAGGCAATCGGCCGTGGTATGCAAATATTTGATCAAATCCCTGGTGCAATAATCGTCTCCCCGGAGATATTACTACGACTACTGGTGTTCAGCCGCAGAGGGGATTCCCCTGCATTGCCCGGCTTGTGGCGTGTTCTAATGAATGCGGGCTGTGTCCCTTCACTTAGCAGCTAATAGCCATTCAGTCGGGATATTTGAGTTCGCTCAGAATTTTAATCAGGAATCGGTACTTAAGAGCGTTCCAAACGATGTGTTGAATTTGAGTATTTGTTACAAAAAATATAAAAAAATAAAAAAATGTTAAATTATCTTACGAACAAACTATTAATATCTTACAAAAATATATAGTTATAAAAACATAAAATATATACATATTTCCACTTCTTGGAGAATGTAACATTATCCTCCAAATAACCAAAGAGCATCATGGAGTAGCAACAGCAAGGTTCTTCTATTCTCCCTCACAGCTCCATTAGCGGCAATGTAAAATCAGCGCTTTTGGAATCCCGTAAAATCTATCAGAAAAATTAAATTTTATTATATATTTACTCAGTAATTAAGGACTTTCAAATAAATAATGCATACTATAAAATTATACGTAAAAATCAATAAAATTGACTATGTTTTAAAACCAATATTGTGAGTTAAATACGAAATTTATATTAAAACATTTCTCAAAGAGAACTTAAAAGTAAATGTTCTTGTTCGCAAATGTTGGAGGAAAATTTATTTGTTTTCCCTTAGATCTAAATTATGAAAATAAGATATTTTCTATATTGGACCGAATGAAAAATGCAACGCTATCTCATTAAATTATTTAAACGTCATCAATGTCAATTCATGATAAACCATTTCAAAATGGTGTTTAATCATTTTGATAGAAAACTAGTTATAAATACGAAAATTACCAAAATATAATTTATAGCCAGAAATATTACTCGATACACCAGAGTTCAGATATTTTAACGAAAGGAAACATCTACCGCTATCTTTATACTGAACATTCATCATTTACTCTTTCTGCTCGAGTGGCTCCAATTGGAATCGATGATTCTGTTGGCTTATGAAGCTCATCGGACGCTGTTAATGATCCAGTTTTTATCATACGTTGCAGTTTCGTTCGTTTCCGTTATATTGGAGCAGTTGTTTTTCGATGACATTAGATTGTTATTCAGTTTTACATACACGTGGGTGGCCAACTTTCAATTGCAATTGAAAGTTTATAAATTATTTTTGACAGGCATTATATGTATTCAATATTGCCATTATCAGTTCTTGTTCATATTTAATAAGAAAATAATATGCCCAAAACTAAATATTTGTGGCCATAATAGGAATCAGTATGTCTAGGTAATGTGCGTATTTCTAGGTGTGATATTTTGGTTTCTTATTTATTACACCAATATTTATCAGGTAATTTAGTTGGAATTTACACTTTTGGAAGTGTTTACAATGAGAAAAACAAAGCAATTTGAGAATATACTAGAATATATTGTAATTTAAGTTGTTTTTTCCGATATCAGATTAGTTGTGAATCGCAATATAAATATGATTTCGATCTCTTTCGAAATGTTACGGTAATTGAACTATTATGATGACACATCAATATTTTACTTTGCCTCAATAAGCAATACAACTTTTATAAATTTTTAAAAATATAAATTTGCAACACAAAACTTAACAGTTAATTAAGATATTTTATTTTTCATTGACATTTTTAAAAATACATTCTTATAGTAAAAACTGAACTGTAACGAAGTAAAATGTTAATTCTTTTCCTCCTCTGGCCGCCCTACAATGTTCCAACAGCTCCAATTCCAGTCCGTTCAGAATTTGTACTTAAAAATGTAGTATTCATAAATATGCTTGATATTATTTTTAACTTAGACCTAAAGACAAAATAACTTAAAAATAAAAGATTACTTAATTTCAATAATTTAATTAAGGTTATAAATAACAAATAACAATTAATTGCATTTTAAGGAAAACTCTTTTCAAATTTATTTTTTGTACTAGTGAATATTCTATATCCTAGTGATATAAGTTTTTTATAGACAGTGTCTTATTTTGGTTGAAAAAGTTAAATAACCGCCATTTGCATCAAAGCCAGAATTTTAAAACTACGCCCATTACATAGACTTACTGATTTACAAACGTTTTATCTGACAACATAACTAAAACTGCTGCTTTAAAGTAAGCAGATGCACAATGTATTCAAATCTCACCAAAATGGAGCTCAATGTTACCGCTTCAACGGTTACATACAAATGCGCTACCATAAAATGTAAATACAATTTTCAATTTATTTGCTTTAATTGAAGAATGAATTTTTAACACACTTATTAATTACTAATTTAGCTTGCATGTTGCATATTTCAATGATGAACTGCTGTTTATTTTGATTTATTAACGCTATTTTCCGAATTTATGTGCGATTATTTAGATTGTGGTTCACATTTCCGGTTGACAGGATTAATTAATGGATTTCCATTTATTTATGCCAGAACGGATGCAGGTTAACAAGGGCGTGATTGCGCCATCGCGAAGCTAGCCATAAAGGTGCGGTTATTTGACAAAGAATCACGTGCCGCGATCAAATAGCTGAATAATCTACATGTTCAAAGGAAGTCCGTGCCTTGACATCAATCATTTTTCACTCACTCAAGAGACACACTATAATTTTCACAAACTTCAAGAATTTTTAAATGTTTTTTTCACGGCTTTAGTAATTCTATGAAGGAAATTAAACGTTAATTATCCAATAGTTGTTCGTTTTGAATACCACCATTGCAATACTTAACACATTACTTCTTTATAAATGTGCTAAATTCTGGTAATATCATTAAAGCACAAATAAGAATAATTTTATATATACTAATGGCTTATATATACTTTTCTAAGATATTTGTGTCGATCTGTTACACTGAAGACGTCAGCAAGTATCACAGAGGTCCCGGGTTCGAATACCTGCATGGCCATATATATTCGCATCGTCCACAGATTTTGGGTAATTTTTACGAATTTAGAGCTACAAAGTGTATTTTAACAATTAATATTATTTACAAATACAATATATTTATTTTTTAGAAACCTAAATGAGGTCGACAGTGCCTTTCCCTGGTATTTTTTTGGGTGAGGAGAGAGTTCAGTATTTATGAAATAGCATTACTTCCGAATATCTTTCTCCTTTCAAGTTTCCTATTTACGATCACGTCGTTGAATGAATTTTCCTTCAAACTATTCACAATTTTGTCTATAGGAAATAATTACTGAAGCCGTTCGAAAATTTTCCGAGCGGCCAAGTTCTTTTTGTGTAAAATGAAAATTAGGTTTTGCTTTCCGCTTTACCTCCTATTTTATCCTTGATTGCACCATACCGGCTTTTTACAGGCAATGTTCCGCTAACAATGCTTTATTTATATTTAAATTATTTGTAATAGACGATAAATAATAGTTACTTATTTTTATTTCGTGTCTGACTTGATATAAAAGTATTCTTGAAATTTTATTTAGTAACCCAATTATATAACTTGTGTTTGTGCTGCATGCTTAACCAGAAGCCAAATGATATAAGTAGAAGGCAATTAGACTGTTCAAGAAAAAAAAATTAAAATCTTCATAAATAAATGGCAAAGTATAACGTAACAGACGATACCGTATGTGAAAAATAAACTCTCAAGCTTCATTTTCAACATTGTGCCGGAAGTTACTTTACAAAACCGCCGACAGGGTGACGTTGACCGTAGTTGCTGAAAATTCTGTAATTGGACTTACGATTGGATGTGTGAGAAAAATTATAGAGGAGTCAGTAAAAATAGCTAACAGCAACGTAGTTAATGTTTTGTATGTGAAAGACAAAGTCTCAAAGTTGATTTTACAATTTTTTAAAAATATACTATATGTCGAGTCTTCGTCACAGTGCAGAAATCTATTCGATAATCCAATTGTACCCTTGCCGTACTCAGAATATCTGGAATGACGGTAAGAAGAGCCGTTTACCACGTGCTGTCGTAACTACACGACTTTCTTTGGTAGAGGTTATAAAATAAATGATGTAATCCTATAATCCTACAAGAAAAAATTTCAAGGCGGTAAGTCCGGCTACCGTGGTGACCATGGTAGTAGCGCTAGGTTAGCAGATGCATCACGGTGTATCAAGCGACGTGGCAACGTCCCAGTCTAGTAATCTGCACACAACTCTGATAATGTGGAGGGACGCCACATTAATGAAAGATGACTTCCGTACTACTAGTTTCAAGTTGTTCCTTGGCCCACATTGCAGAATTTTCTGGATCTACAGCCTGTGTCGATTATTATTATTATTATGTTTACTTAGCTGCTATTGGGCATTTTCCCGGTGGCGCCTTTATACAAAATATCTATAATAGAATACAAAAAAAATAAATTACTAATAAAATTTAAACTCAGGAACAATTTTGTACTGTCTTATGAGATTTAAACCTGAAAGAAACAGAAAAGTCTGGAACCACACAGAATTCACTGCATTTTAATGCCTTGTTTAGGAAATAATTTAACACTTCACTGATTCTATGATATATATATATATATATATATATATATATATATGTGTGTGTGTGTGTGTGTGTGTGTTTCTATAACTGCTCACTTTAGTTTCCTTAGCCTACCCCTAAACTGATTTAGCGTTATCCGGAAAAGTCGTCAGTATTTCTGCAGGGAATGAATTCCGATCGCGTATTGATCTATTTGCAAATTAAATTATTTTTAAATGTGCGTCGCCCTTTTTCTTTAATTTTGAACGTGTGATCATGTAAGATATAAGTCGGCGCCGTAAGATGATTTGGTATTTCTTTCCAAGCCCTGTGGTTCACCCGTATAAACTTTATATATTGCGCACAACCCCACGTATTTCCACTTATTACTAAGAGGTTCCAAATTCTCATGAAGAATGTTCGCGAATCGAGCCCGAAACCTTTTTTCAGCCCTTTTTTGTATTTTTTCCAACGCTATAGTCTATTCATTTCTATTTGGGTCCCAGCATGTTACTCCATATTCTAAAAATTTATAAGCATAAGTCTAGGCTTTTATCATGATCATCCTCAATACTCTATTTACAAAGTGAAGCGCCCTATACCCTTCACCTGCGATCTCTCTCACTCAATTTAGATCTTTACTAATCGTGATCCCAAGGTATTTACAGTGGTTTAACTCCGTTACTACTTCGTTCCCCATTTTATATCCTAAGTGGGGGAAAATTTTCTTTTTTTCTTTCCTGTCAGCAATTTTCCAAAGTAACTTGCCGGTATCTCGTTTAAAAAACACCTTGTGATTTTTTTCTTTCGCATACTGTATCATTTGTTTCGTCATGTTAAGATAATTAGCTACACCGATTTTTTAATTTTTTCATGTATATTATAATATTGATGATTATATTTCAAAATCTTCACAGTGTGTTATAGTCCTTACTGACTTTTATGCTCTATACGTTCAGTCGATTTGCTTTCTTCCAAGCCTTTCTTTCTTTCTTTATTTTTTACTCACTCTACTCGTATTCTGCTGAACGTTTCCTTTCTTTACTTTTACTCAACTTTGCTTTCTTTCTTTAATTTTTTCTTCACTGGAATTTTGTGCACATAAATGGGATTCTTTCTTTGTTCCTGTAGTTCTGGGTTCTGACCTATTATCGATGCAATCTTATGGCGACTTGTCATAACCTAATTTCGTATATGATACAATACATCCGTAACTGTCGTTCGTTTCTCTTTAACTCATTCATCCAATTGTGTTTTCGGTTCATTATCAGTGCTCGCTCTATATTAGTGTATCTTTCATTTCGTCCATGTTACAAATACAGCTGGGACAAAATCCTGACTGTAAAGGTGAATTCGATTGAAATTATTCTGATTCTATTAAAAAGCTGTTTTAAATAACAGTTATTCAACGAATGATTTATAGTTATAAAGATTCAGACTGTTTTGGCTGACATTAACATGACAACATATAAATGTATAAAGATTTAACTGTGTGAATACATTTTGTTAATGACGAGGCACTGTGTTGCTGATAAATGAAATTAAGCTAAAGATCAATGTGACGAAAGGACGATAGCTTCTTCATATGTTGTAAATATAATAAAGACATTTTATGAGACTGTTCTGGTTATTCGTCTGATTCAAATTCATCATATAGTCTATTTGCTCAACATTTTATAAAGATTCTGCGGCCGTTTAGCAGTTCTATGATTACATATTATTATAATTTTTTCTGTTATGTCATGCTTTATCGCTGTAGAGTTTTATTATTCATTTTTTGCCTAAATCCTTGGAATTAGGGCTGAGTAGCTGTACTGCTTATTAGTAAATTATTCCGGAATTTTCCAACAGCCGCTTTCAATACAGAGCTGTGGACGTGGTATTTCAGAATGAAGATGCGTCCACATGCAGGCGGCGCTCCCCGCCCTTGCGCTCCGGCTACGCAGCAGCTAAATGCTAATGATTAACGAACGGGGTTGACGAGGGGACGTCGTTTCCCGAGTCAAATTGTTTTTCACGGCTACTGCATGATACAGTTGGTGGGCGCGGTGCGTCAGAGGAATCTGGAAGCGCCCCCCACGGAGCGCGCAGCTGGCCTGTCGCTATTGTGGCGACGCGCACCCCGCCCCGACAATGAACACCAATTATTCTGGGTAATCGCCCGTGAGGGCGCAGGGGCGGGTGTTTTCCAAACAAGCCCCGACCAGGTATCCAACACACGCGGGGGCGCTCCCACGACAAGATCGCAAACACCTCCCGGCTGTACTGTGGGTCATGCGTCGATGCTCGCGAGGAATCTCAGATCAACAGCCGGAAGGCATCGAACCATCATGCCAGACACTCAACACTTAACCACGAGAGCTTTAGCTGGGCCCCGTAAAGAGAAACAAAGTGTCCGATGGCAGGCTCATAATTCTCCTTCCGGTGTTTACATAAAATAAATAAAATACAATGAATGGGCAACAGTGAAAAGCAGTAGATTTTGAATTTAAAATGAGACGTTTCGTCCCCAAATTTCGGAACCTCTTCAGATACTTAAAATCTTATTCAAATTTTAATGTTACTGCCGCGGGATGGTAGAAATATAGTAGACATAAAGAGACTTTCGCTAAAAAGTGAAAAATTACATACGGGTAATATAAGTGTGAATATTAGGAAATCGTTGCTAAAACTGTTTGTATGGAGTGTGACGTTATATCGATGCGAAACGTGGACGGTAGCCTTTGCAGGAAAGAAAAGAATAGAAGTTTTAGAAATGTGGTTGTATAGGAGCTTTCGTTAAAAAGAGGAATTTACCCACGGCTAATATATCAGTCTTAGGATTGAATACCACAACAACAATAACAAGCATGAATATTAGGAATTCGTTGATAAAAATGTTCGTACGGACTGTGGCGTTATATGGATGCGAAACGTGGACGATAGGAGTTGCAAAAAGTGAAAGAATAGAAGAACACTATAGGAGAATGCTGAAAATCAGATGGGTGGATAGATTCACTAACGAGGAACTTCTTAACAGAATAGGGGAAGAGCGAACAATATGAAGGACGTTGACCAAGAGAAGGGATTGATAGGCCACGTTTTGAGACATGAGGGTCTTGCAAAATTGGCATTAGAGGGAAGTTTGTGAGGTAAGAAAAGAAGAGGGAAGCCAAGAATGGAATTCGCTAAGTAGATAGGGAGGATGTGGGATGTGCTACTTATGCGGAAATGAAAAGACTTGCGCAAGATAGGTTAGACCAGTCTTAGGACTGAATACCAGAGCAACAAAAACCGCTACATCCAGGACCCTCACTTCTCTTTCTGGCTTTTGGCCGTTAATTGTATTTTAATTGGAATATAAAGTCATAGTAATTTCTTTGTTTCATTTACAAAACAACTAACAGAAAACTTTAATATATAAGTGTCTACGTTTAATGTTTACAAATTTCAAAATGAAATGGCCACAATAGAGACAGTGTATTAGTGCTGCAATACATATGTAAACAGTGTGGTATTTATTTTATCAATAATTAATTATCTGTATTGTGGCTGTTTCTTTTTGAATTTAAAATATGTAAATATTACGTTTTTCACAATTCAAGTATAACACCTTCATGTTAGGCAGCAACATAGATCTATCTAAGGCAATATAGAAATAATATTGTTTAGATAGGATAAGCATATGCTTCAATACACGATAAGTCATTGTGAGCTCAGTAGTGTATGAAGAAATACGTATTTTAGAAGTTAAAAATTGAATGTGGTAATTATGAAAATCGTGTAATTGTGATAGTTCTTCATAAGGTTGTAAAATTTTCTAAATCCTGAAAAAGCATCAAATCAGGCGAATGATTGTATATCGCGCGATTTGTTGACACTAGTTCCATCAATGATCGCCCGCGGGAAGGTCGACCACGAAATTTGAGGACTCCGGCAGCTGTCGAAATAGTGGTTGCTTGAATCCCGTCCGCACATAATCAGTGATCTTCAGATTTAAAAAAGATCAATGTTCGGACTATTGAGGGACGACATTGGCGTTAGAGTCTGCGGTTGGTCCACTGAACATTTTCTGAATGATCGTCTGAGGAAGCAGAGGAAGCTGAAATGTAAACGTCTTCTCCGGCAGTCCGCCAAAAATGGTCACAGATTAATCCTCTTCAACATCTTCAAAATTGAAGAGAGCTTCAACCGCCAGAATTTCATGAATCTCGTGAAATGGTTCTGAAAATTGAGAGACGCCATCACCCCTTCTCCGCCATGGTTTTGTGGGGGGTGAGCTTTGATGACACCAGTACATTGTATTTCTGTGAAAAAGGTGTCAAAACCAGTGCAAAAGTGAACGAAAATACTGTATTTGACACAATTGTGAAAGTATTGAACCACACTTTGTTTCCAAATAAGTAGTGGAGCGTCCAGCAAGTTTCTGCTCCACCACATAATTCAAAAACCACTCTGGAGTGCCTCATTTCATCACGACTGCTGATTGGCCTTCCAGCAGTCGAGATCTCAATCCCTTGGCCTTCGGTCAGACATTCAGAGCCTCGCCTGCAATAAACGGCATCCCTCAGTTGACAGTTTAAAACGTTCTTTGATGGCAGCAGTGGAGGATTTCCCTATGGAGACAAAGCGTATTGATGAATGGCCAGAAAGACTCAGAGCCTTTATTCATGCAAAACGAGGACATTTTGAATTATGACCAGTGTGAAATGTTGTCAATTTATGTAAGTATAACATACTGAAAGTACATTAAATTATCGTTAGCCATAGCCGAGTTTGTTATTTTGGAATTTCTAACAGAATTTATGGCATAAATTTATGGGGATAACAGGTTACACGAGGGTAACTCTCCTTTATTAGTATTGGAAAGGAATTGAAATGAAGGAAGAGCAAGGTAGCGAAGAGGTGGCTAGGGCCCCCGGGCTTTAGTTTAAGGAACCAACCCGGTGATTCGTCTATGCATTAAAAAGCATACAATTTAAATTAATAAACATGCTTTCCAATTAGGGTAATATCACAGAATAATTTAATTCATCAAACGAAGCGCAAGCTTTAACCTGAACTAAATAACATTTTTCAAATTTGAAACAAATATTCATATTCAATATTATATGAATTCAATAAATTTAAAAACAGATGAACAAAAATTTCAAATCAAAATAAGATTCAGTACTATTATGATTTAAAAATTGAAGTTTCATTTTTTTAATCAGTTTCAACGTCACTTTTTTGTGTGTTTCATTGTCAGTTTTTACCCTCATTTCGGTCCTGAAAGCTGGAAAGCACTCTAAATTTTTCTGTTGAATTATATTATTCAATTTTTTCACATTTTTTTAAAATTATGTAAGTACCCATGTTGTTTTTAAGTCAAATATTATATATTTAATTATTTATTTCTATATAGAAGTGAAGATACGTAGGGGTGAAACGTTTTGTTTAATGTACATTAAAATTTTTATTAAATTTATGATTTTGGCCAGTATACTGTATTTATTTTAATATTAAGCTCTCTTTTATTTCACTTGGAATTATTTTAACACATAAATCGATAAAAGATGGAATTTTTGTTGTTTATAATCATAATAATTCATGATGAACAGCTTTCTTCTCAACTAATCACACCCTGTCAGAGTTGGTATAACGATTTGCATTAACTACCCAGGGGTGGTGGCTTGCCTTTTTATTCATTTATAGCTTCTCACAATTATTTTCGCCTAGGGTTAGTGACAGATTGCCTAACAATGAGAGCCTGATCCCTTAAATGGGAGGGCAGCGTGCAGAACACTGCACCACAGGAGGTCGCAACTGATACTGTCCCGCAGGTCTTAATTGAAGAGCCGGAATTGAACGGGATGGTCCTTTTAAGATAAAAGCCTTGTAATTCAGAAGTCACCGCGTTGTTTAATTTACCAGTGTTCAACCGTGAATCGGACAATTTTTACCTTCACGGTTTAACTTCTTGTGCTCTTCAACATTGCCTCAAATGGGCGTAATAGTTATTTTCTATTCATTCTCATCGCAACAGACATGTTTCGGGGGTTTCGTTGCAATTATGATAACTGTTTACTGGTAGCTGTAATAGTTTTCCGTGCACTCCATTTCTACATGTTGTCAAAATTGTACGAGTACTTTTTCAATGAAATCCGTAGTTTAATATTGTCGCATTTTCTCAAGAACAAGCAACTAAATTCTTTAACTTATTTGTAATCAAATTTTAAAATATTCTCACTATTATTTCCGTGGGTTATGCTACAATAATTTCAATATTAAAGTTTTTCATTAACCAAATATACGTACTTGAAAAACAATTCTAGGTTTTCCACCTGTGTGTAATAATTTTGTAGTTTTATTTAGACAGTTGGCGTTACCATATTCTTCAGGGTGAAGACGACGTTGGATGACACCGTAACATCGTTGTACAAAATGATCTCCATATCATAAAACCCGCAAAATATTAACAAGAGAGAAATCTTTACCTTCACGAACACGGGTTATAAAATTAAATTTATGTATGTAAATTTTCTGCAGTGACGTTCACATGAGCCTTTTAAAATACATGTGTGTTGTGGTGTTCAATACTAAGACTGGTCTGATAGAACCCTTCATGCTAACCTATCTTGCGCAAGCCTTTTCATTTCCGCATAACTACCACATATTACATCCTCCCTATCTGCTTAGCGCATTCCATCCTTGGCCATCGTCTTCTGTTCTTACCACACACACTTCCCTCTAATGCTAATTTTACAAGACCCTCTTGTCTGAAAACGTGGCCTATTAATATATCCCTTCTCTTGGTCAACGTCCTCCATATTGTTAGCTCTTCGCCTATTTAGCTTATAACTTCCTCGTTAGTGATTCCATCCACCAATCTAATTTTCAGCATTCTCCTATAGCACCACATTTCAAAGGCTTCTATTCTCTCCCTTTCTGCAATTCCTTCCGTCCACGTTTTACATCCATATAACGCCACACTCCATACGAACATTTTACCAATGATTTCCTAATATTCACACTTAACTACCCGCAAGTAAATTCGTCGTTTTTTTCCGAAAGCCTTCCTTGCCTGTGCTATCCTCTCCACTCTTTTATACTTCTGCCATCCGTAGTTATTATGGTGCCCAAGTAGCATAATTCCTTAACTTCCTTCAAAATATCCCGCTGTTTTCCATACCACACTTCGTTTCGGACGACTTTATTATAACAACGTTCTCGCAGAAACGAGATAAAAAATAATTTCTAGTACCTACTTAATGCATACAAAATAATTCGTTTCATTATTTCACTAGTTTTTTTAGGATCTTTGTATTTCCTCTTATCAAGCTTTCAGTAGTCTTACGCGTGTTGAGACTATTATTCAGAAACTTTCGGTTGTTATGCCATATTCATGTGTTTGAAATGTTTTAAGCATTTTTTCGTAATGAAATTATTTACATAATAATACTTTATTTTGATGCTCACACATTTTCTGTATTAGTATTTAATATTTTTTATATTTGATAATAACGTGAAAATGACTAAGATTGCTGTCGAATACGGTGTTATGAAAATCGCTGATTTAATTTCGACATTCAACATACCGGTTAAGCAGCGCTTAAAAACCTTACGAGTGGGGGGAAATTCGGTGTTTCAATTTCCTCCTTAAAGAATAAAGAATGTGAAGGAGTTTCAACTAAACATTGTATTCATGCTACGTATGACCAAAAATTACTCACTGTTTGAGGGGAAAAAATCCTAGATCTTATTCGGGTGAGGCTGGAATCTTAAAAACATTTTATAATGGCAATTATTATTATCGAATCTCCGTGTCGTAGCTGTCAATGATTTAAATTTAGATTTATTGTTGTTTCCATTAATCCTCGATTGAGGAAATAGGATACGTCATACATTAAAAATTAAAAATGAACAAAATAAAGTACATAATTAAAAACAAATAAACTTAAAATAAATTAATAAAAGAAAATGTATGTAGACAAAAGTCAATATAAACACAACACGGACACACGATGTCACACACACACACACACTGGGAAACACAAACAAGCACACACTGAGGAACACGCAATGGAGTTTTAACTACTTGGAGCTCTGCGACCAGGAAACTGTCCTTCCCTCTGTCGTAGCTCCAGGCAATACATGAAACAAACAAACAAAAGAGCAGAAAAAACTGAATAGAAATTTTAAAGATATGTTATGTGCTATTTTACAAGGAAGCTCAACACTTTTTGCATGAACCTTGATTTAAATACTAGAAGGTCGATTAAGAAAACCCTGTACCGAGTAAAACGCGCTATTTAAAAGAATAGTTTTACTCTGCTTCACGAAGCTTTTGTAGGTACTATTTTTAACCTCTGGCGGAAGTCTGTTGTATAAAATTATCCCGGTATTGTGAATACTTTTCTGGTGTAGAGCAAGGCGATGCTTGTCCGACCTTAGAGCTGAACAATTTCTGGTCGCGTATTCATGAAACTCGCTATTTGTTTGAAACAAATGAGTGTTTCGTTTTACAAACTTTGATATTTCATAAATATATACGCTTGGTAAATGCCTAGTTTCGTGTCAATGAAGGGGAATGCTCTTAGAGTTGGATGTATAAGGGCTTTTCATAGGAATAATGCAAAATCGATTGACATTGTTCTTTATTCCGGGATTATGCAAGTCTCTCAAATTATGACGTTCACAATACGGGTAAAGTTGTACCTCACACCCTAGGTATACAGAAGGAAGGGATAAATAATTTTAATACGAAAATAACCGAGATTGGTGTCTAATCCAGGTACTGTCCAAGGGCAGATGGAGTATTTTCGGTTCTCTTAACGTACCGGGGAATTAAAGGTCACTATTTCTAGACTTATTTTAAATTACAGTGCTGAAGATTTATTGCACTATATGAGACATCATGGCGGCTCTGATGAAATTCACATTCCGAAAGCTTAGGGGGCGTGAATGTTATTCCCTCGACTTAACTCACAATAAATTATTAAACAAGATAGCGGTGTAATATAAGGAATTACCTGGGATAAGCTAGTCACCCAGCGTGTCTACATAATAAAGAGGAATGTGTGTATGTCTGACAATTAGTGTAATCTTCAAATTAATTTTAACGCATGGGCAAATTGCAACAAAATTTAGTATATATTTACTCAACCGCCCGGAGAAAACACTGCAGAGAATTTATATAATAATTTTTTTTAATTTTTAACCATATATATTTGTTGTATTTTACACATAAGTTATCGTTTGCGTTGGCTCAAAACCATTGCGTCTGGAAAGTTAAAATTTCAATCACCCCTGGTGTCAGAAAAAGTACTTTACTGTTTTCGCCTCATAAAAAGTCAAAAATTAAACACAAGATTTTCATTTTGTCAGTCATAACACAACGTTATTATCATTTCCGTCGCCACTTAGACTGTCTACCTAACAAGGACATGATAATCGCAGAAGGCAATGTTCTGTCGAAAAAATTGGCTCAATAAACCGGAAATAATTTTTTTAATCGATTCAGTTGGACAGCCATCTTTATTTCTCAAGAAATATGTTGTTTTAAAACAACAGAGGTTGATGGTAAGTACTTATAAATAGAGATTAAAGGTTTAAGGATAAGACTGTAATTTTTACTGGTTACGATTTGTTAGTATCTGATACAAAACAATAAAAATGTAACATTTCTGAAGGTTTCTATAATAAATCTTTTTTATTGTTCAGCTGCAATCCAGATGGAGAGCTGGCGTTTCCACCCTTCAGCAGCCCGTGTGGGTCCGGGTCAACGGCCGCCAGCATGGCGTACCTCAAGAGCTCACCGTACTCCGTCAACGGCATCGGACTCGCCATGCCATCTATGGACTCCCTGCACTCCAGCATGGGCTACCCTGCAGGTACGCAAATGGTTACCATTAAAGGTTGAGGAAAATATGGAAGAGTTCTCTCTATTTTTTGATTATTAACTTCTCAGACAACGTATTTATTTATTTAAATTGTTAATTTACAATCTTCAATGGTCATAATACAATGCAATAAGTAAATTGTATACATGTATGCCTTAAAAGGTGAATAGGGTAATCGTCCAATGATCATTCCCTAGAAGTTCAATGGTGTATTTTGTTTGACTAGTTTCTGTCTTGTTTCTTCTGACTCAAATCTGTAGGCCACGATATTTTAAGTCTTCTCTGTGTTTCAGGAGAGTAGATAATTTTGGTTGTCTATTTTAGTGTCCTTCCATTATATCAAAAAAGGTATATCGTTGTCTTCTGATTTGCTCAGTGATGAACGGGATGTTGAGATCGTTGTCTAATGTGGAATCGGATACAAACCATGGCGCGTTGGTGATTGTGCGGAGTATTTTCGGCTGTGTCGTTGATTCGATGGTTTCGTGCATCCCCACAATTCTATGCCGTAATTTCATATGGGCTTAATGATGCATTTGTATAATAAAATTTTATTGTCTAAAGATAATTTAGATTTTCTTCCCATTAACCAAGACATTTCCCTTAATTTTAGATTTATTTGCCGTCGTTTCTTTGGGCATGTTTTTTTCAGGTAATTTTTGGTCAAGATGAAAACCCAAATACTTTGCTTCGTTCTTTATTGGAATTTGAATGTTATTTAAGTAGACTGGGGGGAGGGGGACACTATACGTATTGTGGTGAATGTAACTTGTATTGATTTACTCTTGTTCATCTTGATTTTCTATTTCTTAGTCCAGTTAAGTAATATATCCAAGTGGTTTGGCAGGTTTGGCAAAGGATAGAATACTCTAAGAAGATTAGGGAGGATGTGGAAATGGAAAGACTTGTGCGGGATAGATTAGCATTGAGGGTTGCATGAGAACAGTCTTAGGACTGAAAACCACAACAACAATGTCTCAATCAGTTTTCTCTGTTCTTACATCACCAAAATTTTTTTCTTCCCCTACATATCGAAACAATTTTAATATAACGTTTATTAATTATTTACCTGACTCGACTGTTTCCTCTGACAGGTATTTCTCTCCAGAGTGACGATGGAGATGCCTCGTTTTCATTCAGATTTCAAAGTTTTCACATGTGAAGGCACCTTCATCGCCTTTGGGAGGCGTATGTACTGGGGTCAGCTGCCGACACGGTTGGGACACGGAGAAAGGAATGCTACGACCCCACAGCAAACTCATCTCATGTCACTCGGAAGGGTGTGAGAATATTTTTCTGGAGTTTTCCCTGCGTCTGTTTTAGATGAATCACCGGTTAAAATTCTTAAATTATAATCCAGAGGCTCTAGTCAACCTTCGGATACCTTGCTCTACCTTCCACAAACCTCTCTTCTCAATTACGTTCTTATGCTATTAATGGATCACCATCATATAACATGTTTCCCCCCTCCCCCCCCCAAAAAAAATACTTAGATATCTTTAGGCCTATTTATCAGAGAGTAGTTTGCCTAGCCCTTGGGTTTGTTCTCTAAATATTCTGGGACATTCATTATAAAAAATGTTCAATGAAATAAATTAACGATCATATTGGAAACGAAATTCATACCTATTCTTATAATAGTACGCGTAATAGTACTTAATATACCGATTATATTCCAAATATTTCGTGCCTTATGTTCCTGCCCGAATGCTGGCATACTTTCGGTAATAATATTTTGATCTTTCCTTCAGCGAATTCGTCTTCAATTCGTCAGGGTCATAAATGGGTATACATATGCGTAAGAATTATTATTATAAGAATTTCATACAAGGACACTACTTCTTTATCAATAATTTTATATATATTTAACAGATTCGAATACAATGTAAACATTTGTGGAACCTCTCTCCAAGGGTACTCCATAGTCTCTCACAGACCACAGACGCCTCTTCTTCTTACTCTGTGTTCTTATACCAGTAACCGACTGAGACATAGTTTTATTAATTTAATCGACATTTTGTCAATATTCTTCTGTTACATTTCGGTTGAAGCTGCCCGTGTAAGCAGTCACGTTTTGCTTTTATCCATTTCACACCCTTTTTCAGGAAAATTTAACATTACCTGAAGAAATCCCGAATATGGCGCCGAAACCTCGATTCAACTAATTGTAAATTTTGGCTGTGTCTGGTCGTTAATTTATTTCATATAATTATTATGAAAAGTAAACGTTAATGTAATACTATGTTAAATCTGGTTCCGTAATCGAGTAACTGAATAAAAAACGCTAGATCTGTTGACGCGTAAATAAAATTCAACTATTTTAAATAAATATATTTTTATTTGTAAATCATATGACTAGACGCTATATAAAATTGTTATTTTCATTTATTCTAATATGTTTCGCCAGAAATAACACAAGTGAACATCTATTAAGATATATAGTAACAAATTTGATATTTCCGCGATTTTGTGATCATTTGATTTCGTTTAATTGGTCTGCCTAGTTTACGATGTGTTTTCATACTCTACTGCCCCGCTTGTTTACTCTTCCTCCCTAACACTACTAACTCAATTATTTGGCCGTAGAGAGCGTAGGTTCCACATTCCGGCCTCAAACACCTGAGACACAGGGTTACTGCTGCTGTGATAATCCTGTTGGAACAGTCGATAAGCTACCCTTCTAAGCGCTCGCTCTCAAAATAAGGTATTAGGCTTTATTGTCTACTGACGCGGATGGTTTTAGACAAGTCAGTCATTTTAGGTCGACGGGTGGTGGACGAGACGACAATCATGAAGACGCCGCTGCGTTTAACGGAAGGCAGGGCAAAATCATCTGTGGATTCCAATTACTTGACAAACGTAAATATAAATTTGAACAACATGGTTGGGAAATATGACTATAAGAGAAATCCCTACTGTTGATGATCTGGACTTAACGGAAGTGCCGAATATATTTAAATGCTGTACGTTTCATGCAGATGCATAAGTTAAATAAGATATATTTTAACGACCATTTAACTGACAATTATTATTTTTTAAAACATGTTAAACAATAAATATTATTCGAACAAATACGAACCCTTTTCAGGATGAGATCGGATTACATATTTGGTCTTGAAGGTATTATGAATACATGAATATAGCGCTGTGAACTTAAAAAATATATATTAAACAGAATTAAAATAACAACCCAATTATAGTCAAAGTTTTTATTGTTCGGATTTCGTAATATATATTTCTAAAGGATATTAAATTTTAAATTTTGGAATATGTAGTTAGAAATTAAATTTGACAAACAGAGGTCCAAACAAGCACCATTTTATTCCTGCAAAGACAGCTGCAACCGAAATTATGGGACGAAACGTTGTGTGAATTAAGTTACAACTTTGCCTATAACTTAGTCGATAATTTAATTCTCCTTAATTATTCTGCAGAATAGACGTTAAGTGGTACATTATTATTTTGATTAATAATTAATTCTTTTGAATAATAGAAAGTTTGTTGATTGATCGTAAATATATCTAATTATAATCAAAAAAACAGGTTTTAAAATAAATTATTACTTTCATCTTGTTTAACTTTTACGTTAAATGTCTGGAAAGGTTACAGTAGGTATAAATATATGGGAAGAGAGTTTTTTAACGGTAAATGGGAACGGAACAAACTGTTCCGAAGGATTGAAATACTTAATTAAGTCATGGCACAAAAGTAGCTTTAACTCGCCAGTTATATTTTCTTATCAGCCGTATCGGTAAAACAATTCACGAAGTCTACAAACTTCAAATATGAAGTAATGAGGCATATAAGCATGGTAGAGTTAGATATAAGAAAAGCTTGGTGCAGGATGCATATATTGTCATCAAAATAGTCATCAGTTGATTTCTTCCGAGAATCTTCTACAGTCGGAATTTTTAGTAAATCATAGAATTTTGATATTATTTTCACAATAATAACAATAATTTGAAACATATTTTACGGAATACGATTTATACGCTTTTTAAACCACGGAAGTTTTCCTATTTTATACATTTCATGAATAGCGATTTTTACTATGTCACAGTTCCTTTTCTATCCAAATAGAAACAATAACGTATTTAAATTAACTCTGAAATTTCTATGCACTTGGGGAACATAGTTTAAATTTAATCCCATTTCAGTAAAGAAAGCTCTACTGTTATTACCTTACTGTATATAATCAAAAACATGAAACCGCCACGTTGCCATCGTACGAACATCAGTGGCGGACTTGTTTCCCCGAATTTAATTAACAGATACTCCTCGCTTAAGCACAATAACTGTATAACGAAACACATGCAAAATAAAGCAACAAAAGATCAACAGGAACTAAACACTTGCAATACAAAGTAATCCCTACACAGTAAAATAATTAAGTTCGCTACTTATGGTTGTGTACAAGCATCCAACTTTCCTTTGTGACATAAAACAGCACAATACGTAAATGACTGTTGAGTGGAGGCTGATTAATATGCAGCCCTGCAATTTAGGACAATACGTACTTCCATTTTAATTTACAGTCTTATCAATTACATGTTTATCTAATATTATATAGGAGCTTGTGTGCGAAATACATAATGACAATTACTTTTGGAAATTTTTTTGTGTAAATTAAGTACTCTTTATTCAAACGGCATAAAGTTAGCAGTAACGTTCCTCGTTATAAAAAAAGAAATATCAAAAATGTTTTATGGAAAAGTATTTATATTATTTTCTCTGTGTTACGAAAAAGACACAATTTTAGAATTAGTGTCTCTGAAAAATTTCGAAGACGTATATTTGAAATTTTAAGATCTACGTATACGTTGTTGTTGTGCTATTAAGTCCTAAGACTGATCTGATGCAAACCTCCACGCTAACCTATCTTGCGCAAGCCTTTTCATTTCGTTATAACTAGCACAGCCCACATCCTCCATAATCTGTTTAGCGTATTCCATCCTTTGCCTCCCTCTTCTGTTCTTACCCCACACAATTCCCTCTAATGCTAATTTTACAACACCCTCGCGTCTTAAAACGTGACCTATTAATTTATCCCTTCTCTTAGTCAACGTCCTCCATATTGTTCGCTTTTCCCCTATTCTGTTTATAACTTCCTCGTTACTTACTCTATCCACCCATCTCATTTTCAGCATCCGCCTATAGCATCACATTTCAAAGGCTTCTATTCTTTTCCTTTCCCCAGCTCCTACCACCCACGTTTCGCACCCATATAACGCCACGTTCCATACGAACATTTTTAGCAACGATTTCCTAATATTCACACTTATATTACACATAAGTAAATACCTCTTTTTCACGAATGCCTTCCTTATCTGTGCTATCCTACATTTTTATGTCTACTATACTTCTACCATCCCTCGTTATTACGCTTCCCAAGTAGCATAATTCCTTAACTTCCGTCAAAATATCCCTTCCCAATCTAACACCCTTTGTTATTCCACTGTTTCCCGTACTACACTGCAAAAAATATTTAAGCATGACTCTTATCAAAGGGCATCCTCGAGAATGTACACGTAGTAATTGAGAATTTTAAATTAACTTTATATAGGCAAGAATTTTTATTGTTAAGACAGAAATTAATTGAGCAAGCTTTATAAAATTTATGCATCCATTAACGATGTGCTGGCGGCCGTATCTTTAACGACCCATGCGTGTTTCGTCGTACTCCGTAATTTCGGTGTACTAAAAGATTTTCTCATTCTATACAGTCCAAATCTTAATCACACCACAGTTTAGAGTGTAATGCATCAGCAAGTATATACACAGTTTGCTTGTGCAAACACGACTGAAAATGATACTTTAAATTCTACTCAGCTAGGTGCGCATCCACACCCTCTCACTTCCGGGGAGTTATCAGCAGATCGTCACGTTGTAAGCACGTATTTCTTGTTGCTGCTGTCACGTGCAAGATCCGGTGCCTTGCTTCAGTCTCTGCCTTCTTCTTCTTCTTCTGCGAGATATTCATTTGGATCCCTTTTCCCAAATTATGACTTTCGTTACGCTTCTCTGGACAGAGCAACAACACGTTCATCTGCTTCACTCCCCAAAAACGACCTGAAAATTCCAATATTTTAACCTCTCGCCATATTAGGAATTTATTAGTTACATATCCTCAATAGTGACTTTGTTCGCGAGGAACTTGGACAAATAAGTCCTTTTATATCGCCCTAAAAACGAAACAACAGGTAATTTACAGAATTTTGATAACGTTGAATTAATTGAATATAAAAAAATTGCGCTGTCATTTAAGTATCTATTTTATTTTTAGCATCTACGCTTCAGAGTAAACGTTATAACTTGCTGTTGGTTTTGAACAGGTTTCGGAGACCATTCGAGACAAACTTACAGACAGATAGAAACAACAAATTTTATTGTGATAGATTATACTTATAAAATGAGCAATTACTAAATATTAAAACTTACCTGACGCGAAAAATAAAACCATTTTAAGTATAAATCGTATCGAGGATCCAAAGAAGTTTATTATTTCTCAGGTAGTTAGCTGTCTGCCAACAATAGGTTAATTACTTCGCGAAACGTTTATAATTTTAAAAATATGTATTATATTATTATAATTTCTTAATTTTAAAAGTATATATTACTATAAAGAAAGGGTATAGGTAACCCTCATTCAATTTGGAGATCTCGATGGGTGTATGGGTGACGAAACCTATCCCTTAGAAAGTTTTTCACTTTTTTATGTTTATATATATAGAATCTACTATCGTCGGTTAGATGAACCATTCCAGAAACCTTCGTGGGAGTGTACTCAACAACATCCCAAACTTTCATGGCGGTCCGATGAATGGAGTAGTAATGCATAAATGACAAACAGACAGACGTACATGTTATGTTTCACTCTGCAGTGATCTTAACACACCACCACCTGTTACAGAACTGCCAGTATAAGCGATCCATAAGGAACAATCTTATTCTAACTTACGCTTCCTCACTTACTAAATGCATTATTTTCCTCAATTAAAATTAATATGCCCAATTTACATATATTTTTATTGAAGCATATTTTCAAGTTCCCTTTGTAATACGAGGGTTGTTTTTCTAGTAAGTGCTGATGACTATTTAAAATAAGAGAAGATTTCCACATATTTTATTCTCAATTATTACCGTACTGCATATTGTAACCGTAACTTATGGTCGTATGCATTTTCACGACCTTCGTTAAACAGTTTAATCCACTTTCTCACCATTCTTTCACTCATTATTGCTTCCCCATTCATCTCACGAATGTTTCCTGGCGTAACTTTCCTTGCATTTAAGAAACAAATTGACTTTGCAGTCGGCAGGTCAGTCAATTTGTTTTTCTCTAACAAAATAAAAACAACGTGACGGGTTTGGGTTATGAGGAGAAGTTATAAAGTAATTATAGATAATAAAAAAGCTGGAATATAATTTGGTTTTGGTTTTTAATTAAATATTAGTATTTACTTTAAAACCAGCCCTCGTATGTCGTCTAACCTACACTGTGAGATTATATAAATTTCTTATTACTATGCACGACAAATTTACTCTCTTCTGTTAGTTTTAAAAGATCATGCAATTATATAATTATATTTACGAATATTCATTTTACCGATGCCCTTCCTGTTTCATCAATATTAAGTGACGTTAAATAATAAAATTGAAGCACTTTTCACAATGGTGTTTACGTTTTGTGTTTGCAGGTAACCCTCGCAAGCAGAGGAGAGAGCGGACGACGTTCACGAGGGCGCAGCTGGACGTGCTGGAGGCGCTGTTCGCCAAGACGCGCTACCCGGACATCTTCATGCGCGAGGAGGTGGCTCTCAAGATCAACCTACCCGAGTCGCGAGTGCAGGTAACTGCTCAAACAAACAAAAAAATAGTTTTCATGTAGCTTGGTTATTGAACAGATCTTGGGTTTCAAAGCAGATGATAATTACTGGTGTTCTCTGAGAATAAGAGAAGAAGAAGAAAAATATTCCCGTAGACAATAATGCGACGAAATTTTTGGCACAGAAGTACCCAACATAACAAATAATTTGGGGGTAAATGCCTTTCTTTCTCAACGTAGTCTCATAGCTCGATACTATGTTCGATATTTCCGATACCTGCTTTAATGTGAGAACCATAGGGACTCTTGATAGAGCCGTTAACCGCCAACACTTCTTCTTCAACGTATGCAAAACTTCTACCAACGAGCGAATGTCCCAAATTTGGAAATGAGCCAGCTAAACCTCGCGAATATGGAATGTTAGAAAGCTGTTAAGCAATTGATTTTGGCTATCGCTAAAATTTATGTGAGAACTGGTGCACTTTCGGGATGAAACAGCAATTATTTTCCGCCAAATAGAGGTCAGTTTTCTGGATTCATCACTCAAACGATGCAATGTAGTTTGCATAATACTCTCCGATTATTGGTATCCCCGTTTTCAAGACGTTTTTGAGGTATTCAGTCCTAAGACTGATCTGATGAAACCCTCCATGCTAACCTTTCGCAAGCCTTTTCACTTTTCGATAACTACAACATCCCACATTCTCCCTAATCTACTTAGCGTATTCCATCCCAGGTCTCCTCTTCTGTTGTTACCCCACACACTTCCCTCTAATGATAATTTTACAAGACCGTCATGTCTCAAAACATAGCCTATTAAACTATCCCTTCTTTTGGTCAACGTCCTCCATATTGTTCGCTCTTCCCTTATTCTGCTTATAACTTCCTCGTTAGTGATTCTATCCACTCATTTGATTTTCTCCTATAGCATCACATTTCTAAAGCTTCTGTTCTTTTCTGCAATGGCTACCGTCCACGTTTCGCATCCATATAACGCTACACTCCATACGAACATTTTAGCAATGATTTCCTAATATTCACACTTATATTACACATACGTAAATACCTCTTTTTCACGAATGCCTTCCTTATCTGTGCTATCCTACATTTTTATGTCTACTATACTTCTACCATCCCTAGTTACTATGCCGCCCAAATAGTTGAATTATTTATCTTGCTTTACAATATCCCTTCACAATCTAACACCCTTTGTTATTCCACTGTTTCCCATTACGTTCGTTTTCGCTCTATTAATCCTCATGTTGTACTCTTCGTCCGGGGCCACATTCATGCCATTTATTATGGTTTCTAAGTCTTCTTCTGACTCCCCTAATACTACAATATCGTCGTCAAAGCGTAAGGTTTTTTTTCTTGTCCTTGCAGTATGATTACTTTTCCTTTCTTCGTCGCCTATTCTAAATATAAGTTAAACAGCATGGGCGACAGACTGCACCCTTGTCTTGCTTTTTTCTTGATCACGGATTTCTTTACTTGATCTTCTATTCTAATTACTGATGACCACCTTATTAGAGGTTATGAATAAGCTTTCTTTCTCAATTTTTTATTCCTGACCTCTTCAAAGTCCTTAATAGTGTGTTTCAGTTCACGAATGCCATGAACGTAGATTTGTTTTTTTCTTATTCTGTCTTGTATAGTTAGACGCAGAGTTAATATTGCTTCTCTTTTCCCTCCCTACATTCTTCCTAAAACCAAACTGATCTTCTCCTAACTCTAATTCTATTTGTCGTTCCAACATCGTATGTACTATTTTCGTTAGCGTTTAAAATTTTGAACATAACACTGAAGAACAAAATAAATTGTCGTAGAAAATTAAATATGTGATTCTTACACTACATTCTTCTCCTTAATTCGAATATGAAATCGGATATTCCCCATCACGCAAGGTTTCCGAGAGACATATTTAATAATTTTAAGATAAACATTTCTCAATAATCCACCAATAATCGTCTAGCATATAAGGTTTCCATTTTCCTTGATACCTCTTTGCCTTGGCTGAAATCTCCTGATGAAAGTGTTCCCCGTGTTCATTGCTCATTTCGACAAGATTAATTTAGGTACGAGAACAGAAAGCGTAATTTTAAGAAAATACTATCTTACTAAACAAATCTTTATAAGTTGTTACAAGATCGTTAACATTATTACGATAATTTTCTGTCTTTTAATTTCTCAAAAAACTGTCTGTAAGTTTTTTGAATTATAATATGCTGACCGATTATTATTGGATGATCAAGAGAGATACTCCACAGGTGAAATATAACAGGTAATCATTATTTCCTCCTTTCTGCGTAAGTCAGAATATTTGAATATTGTGTAATTAAGAATGTAGAAGATATTTCAGAGTTTAAAATTACAAATGCCAGTTTCTTGAAAAATTTGCGTGATCGGAAAAACCCGAATTCATGAAAAATAATACCTTCAGAAACGTATATTTTTCTTTCTGTGTGCAATGAACGAAGAAACATTAGTATTAAAAAATAAAATTGAATTGAAAACAATCTGTGGGTGTTGTATAAATTCCGAACACTTATTTGTAAACAGAACAAAGAACTGCATCAAACACAGCTATTGGTACTCGTGAGACAAAAATCATGTTGATCAGTGCAATAAATTGAAATTATTCCACGCGATCCCAAAAAACTGATGCTATGACATCGCACCTTCTTTTGAGCTGATTCTCCCCTTTCAGTCCTCTGTTTTCACTTCCTTCGTCTAAGCGTGGTGAAGTAATGGACCCATGTTTCATGCACGATTATGAACTCGTCTTTATTGCTGTTAAACATCGCCACTCGATTGAAACTTCCTCACGGGGCTATGTTCCACTGCAAAAGCCGACGCCACTCGAGGCGGTGAACGTTTGAATCGGCGTGAAAACTATACAGGAATGGAAGAGAACTGTCGACCAAACCCGATAAAATGAATTATTTAATTAAAAAGCTGAGACAGAAAATTATTTCGTGGAATTTGTTAAATCGTATTATTTTTAATCTATAAATAAACTGGAAATACGATGCTTCGTTGAAAATAATTAAACACGAAATTTGTAAGAATATTTTCAGGTCGGCGTCTCTCCGAACCATCCACGTATTACTTTACAGTTGTTTACTTTTGGGGCGGGCGGGGGGGGCAAGTTACAAAAGGGTGATCCTGAAACAGGCAACTCCACTTTAATGGCATAGGAAGGTGCAGCAAGTTAGCCATGGGTTGCTAGGGCCCCCTGGCTATATTTTAAGGATCCTATCCGTGGTTTCACCTAAAAGAGATACAGGGAAAGCCCTATAAACCTGCATCATGTAGGTCGGTACTACTGAGTACTAGTCCGAATGACTGGAGATGAGATTTCTGTGGGTTCGCAGTATTCCTTTCTCCGTGTCTCCACCAGTTTTAGGAGGCAGTTGGTCGACTGATCCATTGATAATAATTAACACATTTTATATATATATTAGTCCAAGTGGATGTATCTCGTAGACTTTCTGAACCAAATTCCTTAAAGCTTCGTCCTTATGCCAGCGGAAAAACAAGTAACTTGCCTATTGAGTCCCTCTATTGTGTTCAGTCTACCGATCCAGTTTCGATTATATCGCATCTCTTGGTATCTTACTTCAATGTGAGTGGTTTATTGAACCACAGGGTAAATAAATATCGACTTATAGGACGCATTTCTCTCAACGAGCCTTTATGCACAACAATAATTAACTACTGCTGCTTGAAGAACCGTGAGTCCAAGGCAGTCATCCCAACAATTGATTTCAAGTTTTTTGCTCCTCTATTTATTTTCTGTTTAAAGTTTGATCTTATAAAAGTGAAAGACTAAGCGACCTTTACTTCCAAAGTATATTTATATGGGCAGTATCTGTTTGGGTTATAATATCAATCTTAATGAACCATCCTGCTTGATTTTCCGGGCGACATGGTTCCAGTCTTGAGCAGGAGCAGTTAATATTCAGGAGAGAGGATTATAGCCGTACTGCTTGATTGTCGGTAACCTAACGTCACCATTCACCAGTAATATTACTCAATATTAATTCACGACTCAGTTGATCAGTAATTTTCATCAATCACCTAAAATTCCTGGCATGCTCTGTTCATAATTACTATGCAAGTTTCACAAATCTGATCACAGAGTGACTCTTTTCATTGTTCAGTTATACTTATATTTGGGATTTTCAACAATGCGCAGGCCTTAAAGTATAATTTAATTGATGTGTATCTTGACCTATTAACGACAGAAATTATCTTTAGAGCTAGTAAATATGTTTTTGCGTTCCGTCATAGTTAATTTATTTAGGCAAAATATTTTTTTTAAGAACTAATCGGTCTTCCACAGAGTTTTCTGAATTGGTGATTGTGTTGAGTGTATACACGCTAAAGCTTCCGAATTGGGTGAATCTGAGTTCAAGACGACAATCGCTCTACCGTTGCCCTAGTCTGGCCGTGTTTTTATTCCAAGACTTGGATCTAGCTTAACCTATTATGGTAGCTATAGGAGCAGGAACAAAGGGAAAGACAGGGGATAATTAGGAACAAGACGACAATGCGAAGCAAGTGATTTAACGGGCTGATGAATGCGCGGGGCTTAGTGTGCGCCAAGCCGATCTGCTGCTTGCGTTACCGAGTCTGCTGGGTTAATTGCACCCCATTAGTTCCAAATAGAATGTGCTTGGGATTAAAGTGCACGTCGACAACAAACCGGCTCAGCAATTGTGTCGGCCGTAAGCAGCGAGGCTTAAACACTCCACCGAGAGGAGAGCGGATACTGTTTAATGGGTAATGAGTAAATACACGCACTTTTCTGGCAAGAGTTACTCGTAAATGGACCACGGCCATCGACATAATATTAACGTGAGAATATCTGAGCAACGTGTGAACTTAGGGGTACAAAACAATTAGATATAAATCTAACAAATTCTATACATTAATCGATTTCATATATATTGGAGCTTGAAACTAATTTAATGGTTTCTTTTGATCAGTACGTTAAATAAATTAATTTTAGCAGTCATCAGTTAAATTTGAAGAACTTTAAAAACTTAAATAGATATTGTACGTGTCTGAATCTGTTAATTTAATTAAATTGGTGCTAATTCAATTAAAAACGAGGTAAAAATTATTAAATTGATATAAACACCTGAAGTTAATCATACGTATTTTCACATTTGAGACTGTCTTGAAATCCACTAACACTCTCTCCCATATAGGAAAAACTACAACATGTCTCTTGAAACCTTTAACAAACGTTGTCTTATTTATAAATTTTACTAATCTGATTCCAATTCTCGTTACATAGAACAAATTAAAGGGTAAATATAATCTTTTTTCGATTTTAATTGTCTTTTCGGTTGAAAGCTCATTTTTTGAATGCACCAATGATTTCAGAAACTATGACAATAAAAGTCACCTATATAGCAATAAAAGTAAAAAAGCACTTCTTTCAAACGAAACTATTTTTATAGCTACCATTTCCCGGGGTTTTATTTATACCAGCCACAAAAATTGATTAATTTCACACTAATATCTTGTTCCACTTCTATTTTAACTATCATTAAGATGATTATCCGCTTTATGGGAACATCCTGAACTATGGAGTTAGCTTCAATTATCCAGGATGATGACTGGCGGCAACTTAACCGAGTTAATAATTCTCGTGGTAACTTAAATTAGCACGCTACCTTAAGAGACTAAAAGCTTCTTGGAGGAAGAAAAATATTCCCTCATAAAGATAAAGTTTGAAGACGCTTCATCGTTGAAAGTTGACAGCCATCTAAGTGAATTTGTAAACATGGAAAATATTTGTAATACAGTACGTTTATTTGAAAGGTCTCAGTCAAACCGATATCGAAGTCGAACATTTTACTCTGGGACAATCTGCTCCTTTGTTCACAACAATAATTTTTTTTGTGGTGGGGGTTAAACAAGGTCGTATAAAAAATAATCAATTTATAACTCATAAAAAAACATACTTATCAAGGCACTAATCGCTGATACTAATATATTAAGAAAAACTTATGCAACTGATTTCAGTGGGTTGAAGGAATCGTGTGACAGTGTGGCGGAGAGTTTCCAAGTGAGGCGCCGAGTGAAGAGAAAATCCTTTGAGGCGGGTCAAAATACCGACAACAGTCTGAACACTGAATCCCTATCGTAGTCGCTAATAACCGACCCTGAATTTTAAAAAATTTACTTTCCATATTGTTGGCAGAAGCGTAGGACGTGGAGCGCACAAGCAGTGTTCCTCGCGAATAAATTAGTCGGAATGCTACTCCATCAAGATGTACGCTATGGTGTCTCAGAAAACTTGCTGCTACATGCTGCAGAGCATGGAGACGATAAAGTGGTTCATTTGTGAGTACGCAGCGTTCGCATAGCATATGAAAACAAGAGATTCAAGCAGGGGCAAGAGTGCTCGCAAAATTAATCGTATTTGGAATGTTTTCCTTTGTCTTCGACCACGCCTGATTACGGAATCTGTCGTCTCATTACTCAAGAGAAAATTAATTTTTTTTTTCAATTTAATTTTCATAGCTTTTCTTTAAAGGTCGTGGACGAAAATGACCGCAGTCGCCGCGGACTAGGATTTTAAACTAGAACATATCGAATCAGTGCGAGTTCTTTCTATAAAATGTTATCATACCCAGAAATTCGTATGACGCAGAAGAATAGTTTCATTGTTAGCTGTAAGAACAAAAAGACGAAAGGGAAAATATGTATGTCATAGTGAATCAAGTTTGGCATGTTATGTTCGAGAGGGTTGTTTACCGAGCTAAATACAAATGTGCTCATTCCCTACCGGTATTGTGTGATTCTAAATAATGAAGGGTGTTGCACATTGACTAACAGGTACACGAGATAAATGAAAAATGAGAGGAATGCGGCCAATTTCACCGATTCTTCCATGAATTGAGTTAATTAGAAGACCACTTCTTCACGTGAAACACAATACTGCTCACTAATTCAATAAACTTTTCAATATTAATACGTTATATTTTGCTCACTTCTCAATCTGTTCGCCGTGCGCCACGAACTGAACTAGCTGATTATTTGCATAGGATCGTGCAATATTAAGCCTACAGGGTTCGCGATTTTCGCGTGGACAGTACGCTTTCTGTTTGTCAAGGCCTTAAAACTTCCCGGTGCCTTAAAATACTTCAACGAGATCGTCTAAATGAAGGCAAAGTAGACAGAGGAAGTGGTGATCAAACTCAATGGTATAACATTTAAAAGAAAATAAATGGGTGACCTACGAATCTACGTTTGCACCTACTGACACCATATCTGAGCCGGGCCGCGATTTTTCTAAATAATCCTCATACTTGTTCATGAGAAGAAAATCGGGTACTTTCCGATAAAGCAAGGGCACATTAAAAACAGTAATGGGTACCATAGAACCCAAAATAAGAAAATATATTCCTTCACAATTCAAGTATTCAGGAAGAAAATTCCTTTTAGAAACACGATAGTCTTCACTTATGATACTAACAGTTTAGCGGGAAACACTGCTATGGAAGGTAAAATCTCGTATGAAGTATTTCAACCATCAGTTTAAAATCGTTTGAAACAGAAAGGCTTAGTTATTCTAAAATGCAAATGACAAATATAATATTTTAAACGTCATTTTATATCCAAAATAATCTTAACACCTTTCTCGAGTCACATTACTGTCTGTCTGAGTTATCTTAATTGTTTAACAATTATGGCACCAATCTGTCCTCACTTACTCGCTACAGTATCTGAAATTTCCTATAAGCACCAACTAAGACTCTAATGGCACTTGTTTCGTCTTTGAAAAATTAGAAATAGAAATACGAAAATCCGTTAATACCCGGTCGTCCGTTTCTGAGTTTAGGTTGTGACAGTAGTGAGATAGTGAGATGCAGGCAGCAATGAGTAATGCGAGCTGGAGCTTGGCGTGCGCACGTGCGGTCCGAGGTAATTCAATACGCGGCACGTCGGACCCTCCCAGCGGCGGCAATCAATTGTAATGGCCTCTTAATCAGTTTGCTGCTGCTAATAGCCTGCAGCTAGTCCCACGGAAGTTGCGAACTCACATTACTCGCACCCCTAAACGCGACGACAGCTAGGGGCGAGAGACAAAAAATAACAGAAAACAAAACTTCGATTCGCCAATTTGACATGGCATTTACCATAAGATATACAAGTTTTTTGAAGCAGTTCAGCAATCAATGAATGTTGAATTCTATTTGATCGCCATATCTTTGACTGGTAAGGTTCCTTACGGTTTGGTTTCCACGAAAAACACTAGAAACCGGAAAGATACAAATAGAGATGATTCTTTTTACCTGGGCAGCTATTATCATTTCAAAACCAATACAATCATTTATTATTGAAGACTCGATTGTATTGCTCAAAGTTCACCCACAATTATTTTGTTTTGTATTTCTATGGTGTTTATTATTATTAATTTGACAATTGGGCATATGCCAGGTGATATCTGTATTTACAATAGGGCCCAGATCCATCAAATACGTTTTGAAGTTACTTCTCCTGCATAATTATTCATGTTATTTTTCTTAGAACAGATTGTCAGAAGCCACTGCGAAATAAATCTTCCAAGCGCATTTCTTCTCGACCACAGTGATATCCGGGCTGATTTGTTTCACGCAACAGTACATTTGGATTCTCATATCCAACAGTATCTTGACTATCTCATTTTTATTATTTTTATTTGTTGTTTGGCTTCTACTCCCACATGTTTTTTTTCGTCGGAAATGTGTATTATTTGCATAAATTTAAGCTGATCGCGGAGGACAACCTGAAATGTCGGTGTGTGTGATTATTTTGTATCCAAGTGTTAGGTGTTCAATCGTTTATTCAATTTCTTTTTAAAACCGGCATATGCTATCTTTATGGTTCATGTCAGTTGAAGCCTTTTATATATTGGTTCTTAATGCCTGATGCACCCTCTGTTTCTTTCTAAAATGTTTATTTGGTAATGATTACCACGTTTCTTCACCAGAATTTCTTATAGTCATTGAGAAATGTATTGAACAACCATAAAATATTTTTGAGGAACGCAGCATAAAATTATGAGATAGAAAGTTTGAAAAAATTAGCGTTGTTTCTAGTGTTATCTCACTGTATATTCGTCAAATCATCATCACATTTTCCCTGACAATGAGCGGAAGAAAATATAATTTAGATTGAGGGTTTGGGGCGAACAAGATAAAGGACCCTCTCACGGTTAGCTATATAAGTCCGATGGTCGGGATAATCAGCAGCCCACACAGCACGTGCTAGGTCACGTGACCGTCATACTGTCGGACTAATCTCCTCACGGGGGCCAGGGACCCTTTGGAACCATGAAGTCATCCAGATTAACATTGAGAAACACGCCAACAATACTTGATTTCTCGCTAGCACGACTAAGATCCTACAAATGTATTGAAACGTCGGCCTATTTAAATTGATAGTTTCGTAAGGCTTGTCTGTTAAATAAGGTCATCCTTTCTATTGTTATTAATTCCACACACGTTAATTTTTACATCATAACTATGCTAATTTTTTATTAGTTTATAAATATGCAAAATGATTTGTAAGTCACAGTAGAGATTAATTATATTTTATTTGTTGTAGATATGTGTGTGTATCTATGTAAATTGTTTCACGGCAATCTGACCGAGCAGATGGTTCAAGTATTTTCTCGAAAATATAATTGACTGTTTCAAGGTATTTTTATATTATATGTGCTGCATACAAATCTAGACGCGTGGAGCAATTTTGTACACGTGTTCTTACGACGTGGAATCAAGCAATGACCGTAGGGGTAAGACTACTACTACACTTTAGATCCGGGATGAAGGATATGGAAATTTAATTAGATCATAAACTGCAGATATTTAAATCGTTTATAAACTGCAGATATTTGCATGTGAATCAATTTTTTCCCGGTTAGTGAAATGGCTAGTCTCTCTCTCGGTACTTAACATTTTCTCAGGAATTTTTAAATAACTCTGTCCACGACTAATGTTGCATACAAAATTGACTGTTCGGACTGTAATTTAAGGTATTTTGGCAAAAAAAGGAATTCAAATAAAAGGCCGTTATACTTGCACACAGAAACTACAAATACCGAGGATGTAAATATAATGAAATTTTCGAGAAACGCGAATAATAAGAGTAACATTTTCAGATAGATTTCTTGACTCGGTTAAGATACTGAGTCGGTTCTAATGAAATTCAGATCTCATAAAATAGGGAGCGAGAAAAGGTAAAATTTCGGTTAATATAAATGAATTTCCAGGCATCACCGGGTACCCAGCTGGTTTAATCTTCTTCTTCGTTGGATCTGTAGCCCATTAAGGGCCTCGGCCTACCAGGACGACTGCGGACTGTCACCTTACATGACACATTGCTCAGCGTATCGACTCTCCATCAGTCTAACGCCAGTCTCCGTGACCACGACAACACATACATCCAAGCCCATGCCAGGATTCGAACCCGGGACCTCTGGTCTGTGAGGCAGCAACGCTAGCCACTAGACCCCAGGAGGTCGGCAGCCGGTTTAATCTACACCAAATAAATAAAATTGAACTGTCTGTATGTGTGTCTCGAATAGGCTCCGAAACTGCTCAACGGATTTCAATAAAAATTTGAGGGTTTAAAAATAGTATATTTAACTTAGATATTCATACATATTTCATTTTGATATATTGCAGAAGATATTAATATAATATTTGTTTTATAAACATTAATATAAAACAGTTTTCGAGAAGGTTTCTTCGTATGCGTGCATTGGAACTTCCAAAATGTGGATGCGGGATTCCTATACACTTGATCTATTTATGCTCCGAATCGGATTAATGGATATCAATGAAAACTTCAGGGATTGAAATAGGAACTTTAACTTAAATTTTCGTGTTTGTTTCAATTCGATGTCTTACAGAGTTCATAAGATATTATTGTAAATATTTATAAATCTATTGAATTGCCGGGCGAAAGGCGGCGTGAAAACCAGCTTCTCACTCCATCAATTGTTGCAGCACGATTCGCGCCGTAATTAACCTATCGTTAGTAGAGAGCTAACTTTCTGAGAAAAAATAAATTATTTTGGATCGTCTATTCGATGTTTACGTAAATTGGTTTTATTTGTCGCGATTGGTAAATTTTAATAATTAGTAATTGCTCATTTTTAAAATCAAATAAAATCAATGTGTAATTGAAGTTTCTCTTTGTCTGGAAGTTTGTATGTAATTGCCTCTGAAGCGCATCAAAGTGGTGCATGTTCAAATCCAAATTCGAGTTATAAGGTTTGCCCTGATCATAAATACAATGTTTTTTATATATTCAATGAATTCGACATTATCAAAATTCTGTACCTGTTGTTTTGGTTTCAGGGCCAAATAAAAAGAAAAATTTCCGCGTGAACGAAGTCGCGGTCATATCTAGTTTATAATAATTAAAACCTACTTTAACAGTGACAATTTTAAGATGCAAACCTTCTGTGGTGAAGTGCTTAGCGTCGCTGCCTCGCACCACAGAGAAACCGGGTTTGAATCCTAGAATGATCATTGATGCTGTGTGAGAAACCACAATCAAGAAATGAGTATAAATAGTAGAGTCGTTAATGACAATTAACTGTTAATAAATTTAAAAAATTATAATTCAGGTTTATAAGCTTTCGACACCTTTGGCCATTGTGAATCTACAATTAAGATTTTACAGCATGTAGAATCAAGAGTAATCTTAAAATGTAATACTGCGCTCTTTGAGTATCAGCATAATAAGACCTAAGATTGATTGGTAATCATTATATTTTACACATCATGATTATCATTAAAGGAAAAGTAAAATATCCATTACATGTATCTATTTACACTTTTTTCTGTGGTCTTTAACATAAAAAATTCAAATTCTGAATGCTGTAAAATCTTTTCGCTGAAACGGACCCCTAGGATGACGTCGTTGACCCCTGGGGGTCGATATGGACCAGTTTGGGAATCACGGCTCTACAATGTTTATCAGGAAAAATGAGAAACTTTAAGACAAGGTACACGATGGCACAAACAGATTACCTATAAAGTAGAATATAGTTAAATGGATTACAATATTAATAATTATTTTATTTTCATTAAGATTTTGAATTTTTTATGTTAAAGGCCGTAGAAAAAAGTGTAAATAGATACATGCAATGGATATTTTACTTTTCGCACTGAAAGTATAGTATGAACCAAGCGAAGAATTTTCACGATTTGTATAGCGCAGCAGGCGAAAGCAGCGAACAAATAACACACCCGTGAATAACTGCAATTCTCTCATTGAATGGCCTCGGTAGTTTTCCAAAATGCAAAATTCTTTTCTTGCTTTACATCGCGGTACTTCCCAGGTGCTATAGGAGTGCTGTATGGCGCGGCGAGCGTGATCGCGCATATATTGCGGCGCATACCTGCACGTCCCCGCCATTACGCGCCCCTCGGCCCCCTTTTCAAAGTAGTCAGGTAATTTACAACCCCCCTCCCCCTCCCTCCCCCCTAGTGTGCACCCGCGGTGTCACCGAGCTCAGATTCCTCGCTTCTCCACACCGTCCTAATTGAGCCGGCCCACGAGTCATAAAAGTAATCCTCTCCTCCAATGACATGATTAACTACAACGTAGTTCTTTCCTTGCCACCGGATTACGCATTTTGTAAGCACGGGAGCAAATCAGGCTTGGGAGTCAAGAAGTCTTCTTTATATTTATTAAACTACTTATACAAAGTTTGAGGGAGACCAGAGGAAGGTACAGTGAGCGAGCCCCAGGAAACCTGACGATTTCCAATTCGTAAGTTATTAAAATGCAGCGGTTTAACACTTCATTTAAACATGTTAGATTTCCAACTTCTTTACATGAAACAGAAAAGCCTCTTTTTATATATCATATACAGAAATCGCAATAATTTTAACAAAGATTTAACAATCTCTGGAATTGAACCAGCCAAGAGAACAAGAATATTTTATAAATGTGAATAACACAAACAACCATATAAATACAACACGTGTACAATATTCGGTCAAAAGTACTCCAATCGTTTAGATTTGTATGAATCACGTACATAAACAAAATTACACAGAAACAGTCAATTATATTTATAAAGAGAATATGCTTGTACCATGTGCTCCGTGACATGGAAATATACCTATAACATACTAATACTTTGTATTACTAAAATGTCATTGTTTGATTTACATATCATACATAGTATACAGAAAATGCAAGGATTGGAAGCTCTAGAGCTTTTGTACTACAGGAATAAAATATACGTGACTGGAATGGACGTTGAAGTAATCTTTTACTTTATATTCACTTTTTTATCCACTTCGTTTAATTAAAGGATTTATTTCTTCATGCAAAGTACAGATGTCAAAGGTTCTATTGAGGAAATTAACCATGCCTCTGATGTAGAACGCGTTGGTGTTTACAAGAAATAGCACTTCCCTTTGACAGTCCTAGAGGGCGTTTCACTTCACTAACGCTTGTCCAAAAACATATTTTTATTGACCCATATTCACATTCAAATTGAATACTCCACTAGAAATGTATAATATGTACTCTTAGTAATATCTAGCACTGAGTTTAAATTCAGTCATTACACGTAGATTATTACTAAGAGTTGTACGTATCGGGGATACAGACGTTGGCAAACGGATGCGTTGTTCACTGCTTCCATTAGAGCAGTGGGCCAGCTGCCTCCATAGCTGATCCAGGCTTGGAGTCAGCAATGCTGCGTCTCTACAGCTAATCTCACCTCCAGTTATCTGAATGGCGTTAGACTTGAACCTGAAGTAAGTATATGCGTCACATTTTAGCGAATGACAAGAAGTATACTTAAACTACAGCCAGAGAGTCCTAGTTAATCCTTAAATACTTTTCCATCCCATCCTATATTACTATGGGAAAGCGGACACCATCTGAATTACCATCAAGAAGCTTGCTCTAAACCAAATTTAATGATCTTGTTTTAACAATTAAAATTTTTGTTTTGTTTAAACACATAGGAAATATTTTGCATTGTGATATGTTCAGCAATAAGTAAACAAGGTAACGTACATTGATTTCCATAGGTGCCTTCAAGGAGAGAGTCCTGCTTACAGGTTAATCCCTAGAACTGTCAAGGGGAAGTACTATTTCTTCTAAAAACCAAAGCGTTGTATATCAGAGGCATGGTTAATTTCCGCAACAGAACCCTTGACATCTGTACTTTGTATGGAGAAATAAGCGAACCTTGTGAAGTTCATCTGCAGCAGGGATTGTAATGAATCAGATTCATGGACATTATGAAGAATTAAAAAAATAAGTTTGGCAGGTATGGTAAAAAGAAAAGGTTCTAAGAAGAGTAAGCCAGAAAAGATTCGCCTTGACTACAGTTTTGAAGATATAGGCAAACAGGATCTGACGCGTCATAAAGAGAAATTCTTGACTGCTCATTGAAGGACTCATGTGGAACCAGTTCAAGATTTCGGAAGAAGAAGAGTGCAAGTGCTAAATGACTTCAATGAAAAAAGAAGCTATATTGGGTGATATAAGAAGTTAGAGGACTAGGTGAAGAAAGACCAAGTTCAAGGATCACCAAAGGTGAACACTTAATACCAACAATAATAATAGTGTCATCTATTAGTTACCAAATTCTATTGATAAATAAATTCTATATGTTTAATAAGACTTGTCTGTCTAAAACTTTGTTTCCTCGGCCGCAGAAAAATAATTTCAACAACTTCTGAAGTTTAACATAGTGCGTAATTTGTATGAATATCTCTCATTTATGAGAACGTACATGTAATTTGTATTTGTATTTGTAAAACCGCTGAACATGATGTATAAATCTAATAAAAGTCTCTATGTAAAAGTTGAGTGAAGAAGATGAAACATTTACTCTGTGTTATTCATGAAATTAATTATATAAAATTAGCGAGTGAATGAGACAATGGAAATAATTTTGTATATAGAGTCGTGTGACATGAATCCCGTCGTCAGAAGCCTGGATCGCGATGGTGTAAGCTATCCTGGCGGGTTGAAACCCCAGCAGCTCTCGTGTTTCCCAGGTCGATACACGTGGCAGTGGTGCGGCTTCCCTGCGTCGATTGCTGCTTGCCATTTAAACATGTAGAATCTACTGCAGGAAGACAATGTTCTCCCCTCTCAGTAAAATAATAAGCAAATCACTAAATAATTATGTGGAAATCGATGAAGTGTCCAGAAAGTCAGTTGGTATCAAGCTATCCAAGGATAATAAAAGGCCTTACTTCTAATGGGCATTGTCCATACATTCATTAGATTTTACTAAAGCTATTTTTCACTTACCGTAATTCACATAATGGCGGCTTATTTCTAAGTTCACTATTTAAATTAATCTGACATCTATAAAATAAGCACCGAACACCCAATAAGTCAGAATTTTTATATGATATACAACTTTTCGAGCACAATTTTGGACTTCTTCAGGAACAGACATACACAATCAAATATATTCTGATGTTAAATTTTTAATGTAGGCCAATACATATTAATTAAACACTATATACCGAAACAAGAGAAAACTTTTCTTACTGGACTCACTGCGGCCGAAATGTACATCTATTGAAATAAACCTGACAGAAAACATTTTAGATACAGAAATTAACGTAAATTTCAGCTACAGTTTGTGCCGGTAAATAAATGGCATTCATTATTTTAATTCCTGTATCCTTTCATACTCTGATTAATTAGCACTTTAACGAATTAGTCATACAAAATATACAACAGTAAATTTCTATTTCATGCTGAAAACAGGCAGGGGGTTAAAATAAAACGTATAATCCTGTTCTCAAAATTTGAGAACATGAAATTTCTTGTTCCATGACTTTCACAATTGACAATATTAGATACAATCCAAAAATATTGATTTGAAAAAAAAAATAGGTTATTCATTTAAAATTATGGTTCACTTGATGATAATTATTTTTATAAGAACTTAATTAAAACTGTAAAATGCTTCTATTGACCACACACACTGTGTACATATTCCATATTGATGTATGAATAAATAAATAAATATATATATTAGTTTCGTATATTATTTATTGTCGAAGAATATTTTAGGTACGGAATAATTTAAGTACACTGTCGATTATACTGTGTTTGTGTGTAAAAAAATATTCATATTTAAGCTTAGGCTTTGAGTCATCACGCTAATCGGCCTAAGGAAGCCAATAAAATCAGTACTACTTAACTGTGAATCGTAAAGCACATTTTCAGCAACATAAAATTACTTTCAAAGATTATCAACGATTTAGTTCGATTTTTTTTGGCTCTTAAATATTTTTTGTGTGTTTTAGTCAGAAGAAGAGGCTTTTATTAATATATATACTAATTAGTTATTAATGAATAATTTGACCCAAAATTAAAAATATTCATATCAGCCAGAAGATGACGTCAGAGCATGTGGTCGTCGAAACGTCGCGTTTTAATCGCATCTGGACCCAAGTGGAAACCCGAGAACTATATCTACAAATATTAATATCCATCAATTTTCAAATTATCTACACTATCAACCATCGTAAGAGTGAGATTTGCAATACTGCAGTTTCCTGTCACTTGAATACGACATACCATGATTCCAATTTACACTGTCAAATAAGAGCCCACTTATTAATAAAGCAAGTATGTATAGTGTGTGTTCAACAGAGATAGACAGCGAGCGGGAGAGAGAGAGAGAATCTGAGTGCGAATCTGAATTTGCGAGCTTGAGGGATAATATGGTGAATAAATTTTACATTGGCAACGATTTAACTGATTTGGGTTTCATGACATTCAGATTACACTTCAATTACTGTAAAATATGTACATCGATTTTAGTTCACAGAATTTTCGTAGCGGTTATTAATTAAATGAAAATAGGTAATGGCCATTCAGATTTAGTTGGAGACAATAATAGATTTTTATGTTATGACTCCTTTCCGTTATTGACCTTCAATCGTAAGAAAAAAAGACGTCATAAAATTTCAAATAACAGATATTACTTTCTCTTAAACACAGGAAGAATAATCCACACGTTTGAAATACGCAAATTGATTATAATATATTTACTTAATTTAGATATTTTTATGATACGTACACAAGTAACATTAAAGAAAAATATGTACCCTCCAGTCGAATTCTTTTTAAGAAACCTTTTAAATGTGTATTTAAACAAATTATCACAAAATGAATGTTCAGATTTACTTATTTTCTACCTTAAAAATTTTTAGCTTTTAGGAGCTGTATTTATTTGATCTCATTGAGATATAAATAAGGAAACAAGCGAAATTTATCAGAATATACTTTAAAAATAAAAAATTGAATATACTATTAAAATAGAACATATGCGTAAGTCCTAATTAGTTTAATTCACAAAAGTACAGTATTTAATGCATAATAAGCCAGTACTTTGGCAACAGATGTAAGAGACCGTTTTTCTTTTGTTGTATTTTAATGTTTTATGTATTTTAGATGACTATGGTTGAATAACCGAAAACCCTTGAGTTAATGGCGGTACGTTAATGAAATAAACTAATTGAGGACTTGGAAATTAATTTTAGTTTATTATTATAATTGTCAACAGTCCAGCATGTGACTGTATTTATGAAATTGGAACATTTTAATGAAATAAAAATTGGCAGGACTATTAGAAATTCTTCTTCTTCCTCGGCTCTGCAGCCTTGGCGTACCGGGTCGACTGCGGACTGTCATCTGACATAACACATTCCGAATTTGGAGTGATACGTGGTCAGCTTGTCGATTCTCCAGAATTTTTAATCCCATTTTGAATGACCATGACGTCACAAACATCCAAGCACATGCCAGGATTCAAACCCATGACCCGGGTGAGGTAGCTACGATAGCCATTAGGGCATAGGAGGTTGGCACTTGTAGCAATTATCTGCACAAAATTGCAACTGTGTATTGATATTTTAAGAAATATCCCTCATATTCTCGTTATAGACATCACGTCGTCACTTTCAGGACATGATCTAACTTATCTGTTTGGTTTCCTTCATCCTGCTCCCTTTTCGTTCGCATCTTCACTGCGTTTCTCCCTTTTCTCCTCTTTTGCCGAGAAATCTTATAAAAATGGAATATTCGAAATAACTGTATAGTAAAGATATAGTTAGATATATAAAAATGTATTCTTATACCTGAAGATATGGTCATCCCCGGGGAATATCAAATAGGAAACGAAAAAGTGCCGCTTGTTGAAACGTGTAAATATCTAGGTGTAACTTTTAATAATAAATTATACTTGGGCGAACACGTAAACTTAGTAGCGCGGAAGGGATGGAGGTCAGAAATAGGATATTGAAGAAAAGTACAAGACAGGCCAAGGCAGCTGCTTACACTTCTCTAGGTAGACCTATGATAGAATACGGGGCAGCAAGTATGGATCCTTACAGAGCGGAGCACATCAATGCACTGGATAAAATTCAGAAACGGGCTGGGGTTTTGTGTTGGGACGAAAACAAAGGGAGCCACTCGGTGATAGGAGGAAAAAGGCTAGACTTGGGGGGCACTCTACAGAGCTTACACGGACGAACCGGCCTGATCAGAAATATACCTAAGTATTTATCTAAAAACGACCATAATGACTAAATGAAGGAAAGGGGCCAAAGAACGGACGTGGGGAAATATTCCTTCGTAAACAGGGTGATAAGGGGCTGGAATGCTTTGCCTGCAAGGGTACTAGAGGCTTTTCTTACGAATATAAATGTTTTCAAAAATAAGTTAGAAACACTGAAAAGTTAGATGCTTATTTTGTAAAAAAAGGATGTGAAATATTTTAAAATTGTATTTTTTATTTTTTTGTAATTTATCTTTGTTCGTTTAGATTATCAACAATTTATATTTGTACTTTAATTTTATCAACAAACTGGCCATCGGGCAAATGACTCCCTGTAGTAATAATAAATACAATACAATTGTGCTGACTCATGACCCCTACATTGAACGGGTAAAGCAAAAATAATTTAGTTTTTGGTATTCCCGTACAGCAGGACGAAAAACGAGGGTGGTTTGGTGAGGCCGAGTAGGCGGGAAACGTCGCCGTTTTACAACATTATTTATTGCCTGGAGTGCATTGTATTTGAACAGTTGGTCCGGGGAGCTGTCCTGAGAAAGACGGGGTGAGAGAGCAGTGGCTGAAGAAGCAACACGCGTAAAAGTGAAATTCGGCATGATATGAGAAAGGAGATTCATTTGATGGGAGTACGGAAAACAAAAAGATAACATTTGATGGAGATTTAACCTGAAGAAGAGGCGCTAGAGGAGACGTGTCCAGCAAAGGAACATCCGGCAACGGCAAACAAAGAACGACGTCACCACGCAGAACATCTGGTAACGGCATTCTTACCCGGCTTTCCACTTAAACCATTCTCGTTGATTCTCGATTTTTATTACAATTGTATCGTTCGTCACTGCGTTCCCGGGAGCAGCCATTTAGAAGCTGCATAGATTCTTTTTGCTTTACCGACTGAACCAATTTGATTATACATTTTATTCGTAAATTTATATTTTTACTAAAACTTAATTTGAGTTATATTTCTTTTGGAAATTTATAATGTAATATCATCATAATTAAATGGAATATATTCAAATTAAATATACTTTTTTATTATTTAACAATTCCTTGTTATAATAATATTTTTGCGATGTAAACAAAGACCAAACACCACGCAATGTTACAAAGAAAAAAGTGACACTTCCTGCTAATTTTATTAATATCTTCTACATTTCATTTAATGTAAAGATATTTCTCACTAACTTGGCTGGTGTTTTCATTTATGTCAAAGATGTCAGTGATTAACTACATTTTCAACCAACGTTTTCGTATCTGTTCGATTGAAAGACGCTATAAATTCCTTTCTTTCACAGGTGTGGTTTAAGAACAGGCGTGCGAAATGCCGACAGCAGCAGAAACAACAGCACCAGCAACAGCAACAGAACGGAGGTGCCAGCGGCGATAAAGGCGGCGGGGGGAGATCGGGAGGTGGAGGCTCCGGGACTTCCAAAAAGTCGTGCAGCAACAAATCGCCACCCCCGTCGGCACACCAGCAGCAGTCAGCGCAGCCGCCGGCCCCTACGGGAGGTAGCAACGGGTCCGCCGCCAGCTCGCCCAGCGTCGCCCCACGCGACTCCCCCGGGGGCGGCTACATAAAGCCCCTGCTGTCCAGCACGCCGCCCGGCGCCGCCAGCGTGTACAACCCCGGCAACGCCATCTGGAGCCCGGCGGCCATCGACAGCTGTCTGGACCAGCACCACCGCGCCCAGCAGCCCTACGCAGCGGCGGCAGCAGCCTCGGTCTCGGGCACGCCAGCGCCGCAGGCGGCCAACTGCTACCCGCACCAGAACTACGGCGCCTACTACACCAACATGGACTACCTCAGCCCTGCGTCCATGTCTCACTCGCAACTTAACGTGCCGGTAAGGCAATACTCAACAACCTGATGCTCCTGGATCCCTTAAAGAGCTCAATTTTCAATATAGTCTAGGCTATCACTTAACACCATCGTATTGTGTTCTTAGCGACATACTGTTATATCTCAGAATTTTCTTTTGTTTTCCGTCATCATTCTTTATTTTTCCGATGGACGACTGTGGAAATCCAAATGGACACCCAGAAGGATCACACACTAAAACCACAATAACCAAGGCGATATAACCACCCTGTTATCCGCACATGCCTTTTCCTAAAAAACTGTTCGGCACGTCTGGTCTTTGGCACCATGGCGAATCACCCTTCGACGCTGTTTACATAATATATTTTCCGAACGCTATTTAGTATGCTCGTTAATAAAAATTACTTATGAAAACTATCTTACCATAATACCCACTCATCGTCGAGGTGCAGATTTGCACTGTTCAGAACAGTATGCTGTAAATTATTATGGGGTATTATTATTTTTAATTATTTAATGAAATCATTTTAAGAATATGATATAATAATTTTATCACTTTTAAAGGGGTCAAGTGCCCTATTAAAAACAAATAAATTAATTCAAGGGAACGATTTTTAAAATATCAGAGTTAATTACGTATTGGGGTCACCACGTGCAACAGAGATGTCGTTCACTTGACGAACCTGTTAAACCTTCACTGTGTCTTGATGATACAGGTTACTAGGTGACCGAAACTTTTTTCATCATTCGGGTTGAATTGTAGATTTTCCTTCTGCAAGCGATAAGTAGGATGAGCCTCGTACTGTTGGTGATTGAGGAAAACCCAGTTTTTCCTCCTTCCAGCCTTCCTTGTTCTCAATACATCTTCACTAAAGAGTAGCAATTCAAACGACACTTTCATCACTTGTACTCTACAGCTTCCTCCTCCCTTTCAACATCCGATCCACTCTCAGCTTTCTCCTCCCTTCCACGTCTTGATTAACTCTCCTTCCTTCCACCTCGCCCTCTCAACGTCTAGAACCATTCTGAATATTTTTCGGCTCCTCGCCTCCCAGTTAATTTCTTATATTCCTTCCCAAAGGGAAAACGCTATCCTACGTGATGTTTGTTCCACCAATCCTCATGAGTCCTTCATCCAGCGCAGGAAATTTTTCATGACACAGGGAACAGTGTCCTTCAGAAATATTGAATGCTGAATGTTCCTTCAGCAAAACAAGCTTAGTATTATCTATCTGCAAACAGGCATGTTCCCAGTCCGCCATCCCGGTGCCCGCAAAACCACTTCTTACCTGCCTGTCGCCAGTTAAAATGTTCTTGCTGAATATTTATATCCTTTAAAAATCCAAAAATTCTAATAAAATTGGGGAGGGGTCCTACTCCGCTACAATGTCTATATCCATAAACGATGCAATGTGTTCCGATTTTCTTTGAAATACAAACATATATTTAATGTGTTTGTATTAACTTATTCGTTGGTTGTACAGCCTATTGAGGGCCTTGACCTACCGGGTCGACTGCGTAGTGTCATCTTACATGCCACATTCCGAATTTGTAGTGACACGTGGTCAGCGTATCGATTCTCCAGCAGTCTTAATCTCAGTCCCCGTGACCATGACGGCACAAACATTCAAGTCCATGACAAGATTCGATCCCGGGACCTCTGTGTTGTGAGGCAGCGATGCTAGACACTAGACCACAGGAGGTCTCACTATTTATGTATAGCAATAAAAATAATTCATTGATTTCTAAAATGTTTCATTTTGAAATTATCTGCAGATTTCCGCAATGTTTACATCTGTGCAACGAAAATTCATTTTTAACACATTTTGCCTGCCACTGTCGTCTAGCGGCTAGCGTCACAGCCTCGCACAACAGAGGTCCCGGGTTCGATTCCTGGCAGGATGTTTGCGTGTGTGTATTCAAGTTTCTTGACTGGGTATACAAATAGAGGAAAGAAGTTACCTAATTAGCAAGTCGCTAATTACCTTGATGTTGCTGTGATAGAATTAAAAAACAACACAATTTTAATTAAAAAAGTCTTATACATAAATGATATTCAACATATTAGCTTTCATTATTTAATTGAACAGTGCAATTATATAATGTGGTTGTTTTTAAAGTAAGGAACGTTTAAATATTTTTCCGCTGCTGTTACGATTTTAAGCAAGCTCGATCACCTTTCCCATTTATTAGGAAGCCAAATGCACTCGTGAAGCTTCGTCGTTTTGAGTTTTTCTTTTGACGGTACGTTTTAAAATGTTCAAAAAAATTAAACCATCCGTCTGTTCTTCAACTCTTGAAATAAAAGAAATAATAACTGATTTTAAACTTAAATTTAGCAATTTGTTAAACAACAAATAAGAAAACGTTTTAAGCCGCAACTGATGCATTGAAGGTTTCTCTCTCGGTTGTTGTAGTAAATTTTTTAAAAAATTTTAAATCGTGTTTCCCCTCTTTTCAATTCCGTTCCTAACTATTAAAGGGGAGTTGCCTGTTTTTCAGGATCACGCTCATGTAGTCTGTTCCCGGCCTGCCTGTGCAGGTTTTCTAGGGTTTTCCCTGCATCTCTTTAGGTTAAACACCGGATAGGAGTCTTAAACTATAGCCCGGGGGCCATAGTCAACCCTTTGCTACCTTGCTCTACCTTCCGCATACCCACTTTTCAATTGCCTTCCTATGCTAAGGGGAGTTGCCTGTTTCAGGATCACCCTCATATAGCCTGTTAACCCAAAAAACAGTGTTTATCTAATGTTCCAGGAGATTTCTCGGATAAAAAGCTGTCATCGCAGTGACTATGACGAAATTCATAAAATAGTGTGCGTGAAGAGATAAATTTTTAAAATGTGACGCTCTCGCTGTTGGGTTAATCACGTGTTCACAAAGAGATTACTGTAGAATTAAATACTTTTTGCACTTAAGAGCACATATGAGACGGCGTGCACCATTAATTTTTTCAAGGTATATTTACTGTTGGAAATTGGTAATAATAAACAAAATGAGAAAAACAACGTTCAATTAAAAAAAATACAACTTAACATGAAAGTCGTTACTTATATTTTCATGTAAAATAAATTGGCAATGTTTATTAACATTAATGGCGCGACGATCGTTAGCGGATGTTTTGCATGTTTACATAATGGCACGTGGGTCTTTGCTGTCAAAATGAACATTTAACCAAAAATTAAAATGAAATTTTTACTCAAATACTTTTCCAAAAGGTAAAAACATCGTATATGTAAAAATAAATAGTAAACGTAACAATCGGTTTTTATGATAGGTGGGCACATCTAAAACGGTTTACGGGTGCCATGATGTGGGCATAAGGTTGTTGGGTGGGGGGATCCCTGTTGTAGGGGATAATATAAATTAATTCCCGGCCATCGCCGGGCTTCAGGCTATTCTTTTAAATAAATATAGGTACTTAATTTAAAAACAGCCCTCGTGGCTATATAGTAATTATGTTTTATAGGATTCCATCAATATAATGATGGAATTTATAACACGTAGATGATAGACACATCGCATTATAAATCTGACGTCAAACGTTATTTCGCCATGAGTATAAAGGTGAGGTACAACTTATTTAATCACTGAAGTTAATACTATTTTATAGAATCCTCCACCCTCGCATGCAGGTCGAACTAACCGGCTACTAATCCAAAGACAGTTGCAGTTATCTGCATTATCAAATTTGTTTTAAAATTTCTCTTAATCACTATTCTTGACTTACAATTTCGTTAGCTGTATAACTTATGAGGAGATAAATATACTAATATGAAAATTCGTTAAAGTATTTCGAGTTTTTTAAAAGTTTATTCGGTTTGTAGTTGTCTTTATATGCTCAGAAATCTATAAAAATAACACATTTAATGATGTAGTGAGTGGGGATTATCTTATTAATTAGATCTCAGGTTTATAAACAAGGTCGTGGAGAGATAGCAACACGGTGCAAAAATTATAGAAAAAGTAAGGCATAGTTATAGATAAAGGGGCACAAAAATAGGTTGGAAAAGTAATTATGAAAAATATTAATAATATGTAGAAACAATTAGTACAATATGAAACATTTATAAAAAAACTACGGTTTGGATTGTGATTAAAAAATTGCTTAGTACAGAAAATAATAACGTGTTCACAATACAAGTTCCGCTTTATTCGACATAGAAAGCAGATTTTGCGACAGTATGCAACTCAGGACTACTTGGACTAAGGAATTTCATTCGTTAAATTTTATGCTACATAAAACCATTCTTCGCTATGTATTAATGACCAAATTAGCATTATAAAAGATTTCCGAACCCTATTGAGTGAAAATAGTGAGTATATTATGAAATATGTGTGTAACAGACAAAATGAAGTAATAGCGTCAAAACTGCACAACGTTTCTGCAAACTTGGTTGCCATCTTCAGGTGTTGAAAATGTTGAGAGTATTATTATGAACGTCACGCGGCCCAACCTACAATTTTAGGGTCTTCTCTGTATAATGTTATTGTTGTGGCATTCAGTCCTATTCTGCCACCCAAAGGAGAAAGACAGTAAGTCTAAAAAAATGCCTTTGAGAAATGAAGGGATAAAGTTTTTTTGAGCTTCGACATTTGCATAAACTCCTTATCTCTTTGAAAATGGTTTTATTCGTACCAAGAAATATTAATTTTTCTTTATAAATTAATTATAATACATTTATCTGTGAAATATATTTAAATGACAAAATTTTTTACTTACCGTCTTTCTACTTTGGACGGCAGTATATTATTACTTATTAATGCTGTTAATTGTCTGTTCCTTAACATTCTATTATGAAAATAGAAAAAGGAAAATTTACTACTTTTAACAGGTTACTCAAATAATACGTTGCACTATATTTTCTGATAACATAATACATTACTAATAGAAAAGAAAGCAAGTTTAGTTACCATCCCACAATTACTTTCAACAGAAATGTTACAGGTGGACAGAAAGCGTGTGCTTTCCAAAATCATCATATAATAATGGAAAATGAATACCACTAATTAATTTTTTAGTTATATTTCTATCTTAAAATGGAATTATAACTTTGCAAGCTAATTGTAAGAACGTAAAATTTCATTAGTGAAGATAGTGAGAAACAAACACATTTCTTTTAAGGAAGAAAAATATCTTGAGCTTTATATTTTCTTTTAATCCTTACCATATTAAGGAGCACACGAATGATGAAAAGAGTAAATTAATTTTGCATTATGGGTCATCAAGTTCATTAATGGTTCCTTGGGGTTTCAGGAAAACGGGTTGGAAACATCTTGGGCGAAAAGCAGAGAAGAGTCATGGTTCTATAATTCGGCTGGCTGGGACCGAAAATGAGCAAGGACCTATCAGAAGAAATCTATTCGAAATGACATCTTACATTCACTTACCAAGGTATATAAATACATTCAGTTTGTGAAATTGAAATTCTCTATAAAGTCTGCACGAATAATATCAATATTAATTTGGTTTTCAGATGACCTCAAAAGTGCTGGGCAGCATATAGAAACAAGTTCTCGCAATTTGCTTGGTTCATATTATAAGACATTGTGAGAAAAGTGTCTGTTGGTGTTCTCATCAATGAACACATACTTACCCTCAAAGAATATGCCCTCACAAGTTGCCTCGTCTAAAACCGTGCTGATGTTAAATGTCAACGTAAAATTACAGACAGTAGAATAAACACTTATTAGAAAATGTAAAATGAGCCCATTTGATTCCTCAGTTTGAAATGAATGTATTATAACATAATTTACAATCAGTGGCAGAGAGTATGATCTTCATATATTATTTTACTCAGTTTATCTTGTCAGTTTGAATATATACATAATTTAATCTTACTATTACGAAATTATGAGATAAGAGAAAAGTGGCGTGAGAGAGGTAGCTCAGGGATATAAAAGAGTTTCTCTATAACTGAGACATCTACTATCAAAATAAACTAATTTTATAAGTTTGACTTACATCATAAAACTTTATAGCATTGCGTTTAATACTGTGCTGTTTAGATTTAAAAACATTGATGGGTTTCTGATGTATATAACATAAATTTTATACATCTCAGACAACATATCTGCATACTAATATACAAATGATATTAAATAAAACTTAACATAATGTAAAGTCAGTGGAATCTAGTCATATACATAATTTTATATTTATGAGGCAACATGTGTTATGAATTTTCATATCAATCAATAGATATATATATAATGAATGTTATTGTTACTTTTATAATTCTAAAAAATGTCCTCACAAACCTTTTGTAACACAAATTATTTTCAGCATTTAGTTGTGCTTATGTTGAGAAGTGGAACGTCTTTAAATACAAATATTATTACAGTGAAGTGCATTGTAGATTTACTATGACACATGAATAAATAAATATATATGTGCATAATTTGTAAATATTTTAGGTAAACCTTCTATGTAAGAAACTGTGAACAAGCAGACATAACAGTAAACCACGTGCCATGTATTATATTACCTCAGACTGCCCAAATACTGTAGTTGATAGCATTCGATAAAAATAATATATAGGACTATATTGTAAAGAGAGAAAGAGAATCCAAGTTAGGTGTAAATGTTCTGTGAATGCTGATATTTAACTTTTTACATTGATATTAATGTGTATCTTTGTGTGCCAAGAGCAATTTCTGTGACCATGATAAAATAATTTGTTGTTTATTAAATCAGTGTATAAATGTTTATCAGCTTTATTAGTTTTGTTGAATCATGTAGTGAAGACTGCTTGAATTTTATTAAAAATACATTTCTTTACGATGTGATTGTTTACTATTACATTTAGGAGGCCCTGAATCATGCAAGTGTTATTTATTATCCCTTATGTACAAAGTACTGATATTAAAATTTTATTTTAAACACATCATTAACTACAATGTACAATGTTGTGTGTTAGATATACAGTGTATTTAGTACGAGGTAAGTACTAATGAATATTCTAAATGCTTTTAAATTTTCAACATTGATCTACAGAATTCGTTTTCATCGTCCACAACCAGAATACATCTATTTTTTGTAAAAAAAATGCAGAAAATTCTGTTCTTATAGGATACTATAACATAATATTTTTTACATAAATACGCATAATGTGCGATAAGAAAATAATTATTATTAATAATTAGAAACAAAATATAAAGTGTGTTATGATACACAAGCTCAAAATTTTAAACAAATAACCGCAATTGTTCCAACCTAATACATATTAATAATAATATATAAAAATATAAAATAATTGGTATAGAAAAGCCGTGGCTGGCTAATCTGAAATTGAAGTTCGGCGTCGCTATTGGGGACAGGAGGAAAAATTCTTTAAATTTTCGTGTCAGCTTCCTTCTTCAGATGCCGTGAGCCACACCAATTTTTAAAAACTATTTTGACGTCACATCCTTTATCACTCATATACAAAATATATTATTACTGCAACTAAGGATGATGAGATTTTAGCAAATTAATGACCAGAATTGTCAATGAAGTCAGCTGACGTACCTTAAATGAGAAGTTGGTGTCATCAAGTTGGATACTCAAAGTAGAGCAGGATTGAACCTCGCGTCGGTCTGGAGGCACACGTTCTTCATTTAAAAAATAATAATAAATCCGTTGCTTTGAAGTAGTTCAGAGCTGAAGAAGCTCAGTCGGAAAGAAGTAAGATCAAGCAGAATAAGATAAAGAGAGAAAAGATATATTTTATAGTTTGGGTCATAATTGTATTTTATGGATAGAAAACCTATAAACGTATCTCAGAGTAAATTAAATAAAAATAAAATACGTTTCCATTAATAATATCATCGCATAAATTTAAAATTAAATTAATACCCTGAACTTTTCTAAAATTTATGATTTATCATATAAAATTTTACAGGGAGTACTGACTGAAAAAAATCGATGAATTTAACAGTTATCAATTACATTATAATCAAAGAATAAAAATTTGATTATGTTGATCATTATATTTTGAAAGACTAAACATTTTTTGCATTACTGGTTCTATTTTTGCAATGGTTTTAAAATATTTATGAAACGTATTGTAATTTGTAAAATATAAATGGTTCATATCAGCTGAAATCGGAGTAGTGTCAGGTGCATCCCATGGATCTCAGCTTGGTCCCTCACTTCTTAATTTTTTTTAAAAAAAAGAGGTATTGAATCATCTATTTCCACTGTTAAATTTCTGTTATTTGCAGATGATATTAAAATATGTAAAACTACCACATCGAATTTGCACTGTATTGATTTACAAGAATATTTGAATGACATTTCGAAATGGTTTAGAGAGAATGAGATGAAATTAAATATATTAAACTATACAACAATTAAATTGCTAAGAGCTAGAAGAATTATCATTTTTCTTCAAATATTGATGAGTGTCTCAAATATAGATTTACGAATAATGTTTGATTCAAAAATAATATTTGAAACAAATATTAAAGCTACTATTAATAAAAATATGCGAAATTTATGTTTTTATTAGTAGAAAATATGTAGTATTCTATTCCTCAATAACTATTTTAATGTTATATAAATCGTTGGTTACGCTCCACACATAAATTTATCACTGGATCTATACAATTTGGAATCATATTTTATAGAAATAATTTTCTAAACCCATTTATAAACCATAATTATAAAAAAACCTACAACATTCAAAATCCCATCTTTGGAATCTGAAATTTCCTATAAATTGTATATTAATAATTTAACGATATTGATAGGGTTAGTTTAATCGATAAATTTAAATTTAGTGTTCTTTCTTGAATCACTATATTGAAAAATAAGTCCGCGCTAAAATATTATAGAACACATTATACTTCACACAATTCCGTAATGATAATGTCAAATATTATGTCTTTCACTATAGTAAATTTTAATCAATTTTGAATGCATTTGATTTTGGTAATCATGATCATTGTATAATTGTATCATTGGCAATAGCTCATTATATGACCATAAATTAAAATACGTTTTAATATATTTATACAAATATGTAATGTAAAGATATATTATTTTTTTATAATTCTCAACAATGACAACATTAATAATCCCGTCAAGTAAGAAACAATTATAATAATATAAAGGATTAAATTTTGTTTAAATGATTTTTAAATTTGTAATTTTTTTTTGAAATTTAATCTCTATTTCACACAGTTCGGCATTATTTTTAGGTTATTGGTTTTTCATCGCCTAAAGAGATTCCCAGAAAATTGAAGTAAATCAGTGCGATTTCTATTATTTACTAAAACGTTCACTGTAAATTATATAATATTAAATGTAGTACTTAATCCATTCATTTCATAAAGTTGTTTAATGATTTTAATGGATACAGTTAATATTAATAATTAAAAAATGTCGCGTAATTTAATTAAAAAATGAAAAATTTAATTATACGGGAAATTTTCCTCGTAAAATGAGCTTATTAATTTTCTTACATTAAGTATAATAAATAAATAAAAATACGCCCAAATATGTCAGAAAATAAATTTAATTAATATTTACCTTATAAGGGGTTGTTTAATAAGTGCGGGTTGATGTTGAAATTGAATAAAACAAGCTGTGTGTGAGATATTAATGAAATTATTTTTTTATTTTCAAGGCCCATGCATACCCTTTCAAATAAGATCGACTCTTTGAAGCGATTCTAGGTTCTCTTGCCCATAACTAAACTGGACACAGAGAAGAGGAAATTAACGTACCTCGAGAGTGAGGACATGTTTATGAAATAATTTGGAAATCGATTCCTTGATCTTCCCAACTAATTGTTGCTTAGACAGTATTGTTAAATGCATCCATATCCCTGGTAATTTGGTACTCAAGCAGCTTGAGGCAGTTGGAATTTGTAATTGTGTTCTCGAATTCTCCATTTTGCGAATAATCCAATAGCTCATTAACTGTTTTTTCTACGTTGGTATTAAAGGTTTATCGTTCTTGCGAGTTACCCTTCATTTTTTATAGAAATGAACGCACGAGGTACGATTTTAATAGAAATGCTTCACCTGTAAATAAAACGTGGGGTAAGTTTATTTTCTTTTTGGTGGGCGGAAAGGGGATACTTTAAATTTGTTGGTCTGCAGTCAATTTTAACAATTTGGAGATTAACCTTCACCTCCTGTCCATCATTATGGATTCCGTCCATTTATCGGCGTCCGCTACGACATTAGCTATACAGGGAAGTATTAAAGATGATTTACTCACTATGTGGTGCACATTTCACTCCTGTCTTTTCCTCAAATATAGTTTCGAAATATCCACAATTGACGAAACCTTAATGTTATATTTTTAAGGCATTTCGCGGTGGGTACTGGCATATCTGTTGATCCAAACTGTCGTGTAATCGAAGGGAATGTTTCATAAACGATTAAAATGACCCATGTTTAAAATTAGGCCTCACATATCAAGAACCTGAAGCAAAAATAGACCATCAACGTTGAAGCGCAGTAGAACCCCCGTCCAATTTTTTAGTATTATTTACGGAAACCTAAATATCAAATATTCCGGCATGAGCAAGTCGCTTGCCAGGAAGAAGGGGTTTTTCCGCGCGCCGTTTTGGCGGCTCGGAATAATAACAAAGGGACTGCGGCTGACACCTGGACTATAAAGCTCGGACAACTCGTCGCCGGTTTCGGAATGTCCTAATCTGCCTGGGAATTTGGTGACCGGGTGGCGTGTGTTCCCCAAATGAACAAATGATATGATTGGAGAATATCCATCTCTGCCACCTTAGGGATATGTGTCGGATAAGTGGAAGGTTTTAAAGAGGCTGGCGGAGACAATTTTAGAGAGATTTTTGCAAGGTGATGGTGAGAGGATATTGAAGGGGAGTGGTGGAGAAAGAGATTGCTGGTGATAAAAGGTGGTGGCGAAAGGAGATTGGCATCAAAGAACTTACGGCGAGAACAGATTTTGTGAGGTGGCAGTGGAGAGGTGGACGATGCTTTGATCAGTCCAGGAAGCAGGGAAGAAAGAGGAAAAAGCGGTGTTTCCTCAATTTGGCAGCAGCTATTGTCGACCGGCCGCTTCAAGTTTCACAACACGAAAATTACAGCGAGACGCCTATGAAAACAACTCAGGTTCGTCAACGAACAGAAAATCTGCTACACGTGGTCACCCAAACCATTAATACCCTGAGATCTTTAATACGATCCCATTTTAATTAATTATTTTTGTACATAATATATACACGCACAACCCATTGTAAAATTATTGTGTTTACAATTAATAAATGTATATATTTAAACCCAATTATTAAATTCATTAATTAATATTCCCCCATCATTTACAACGTAATATAGGTTCTTTGTTGTATAAATGATATTGGGCTTCCACCCAGGTCTTTATCGGCTTAGGCCACGACTTTTCGATGGCGTTCACTGCCATCTTTAACAAGTGAAGATAAAGATGGCAGCGAACGCCATCGAAAAGTCGTGGCCTAAGTCGATAATGGCCCGGGTGGTAGAAATGGGCAAAACCACTCGCTCAGTAGAAAGAACTAGCTAGCTCTTTTGATGATTCACCGCTCATTTTACACGCACTTGCACACATACCGAATCCGAAATGAATCTTACGTTGTTTCTAGTTAATATTTGAGTTTATCATTTTTAACAAAATTTATGTATGGTTTTAGTTACTTATTAATAAATAAAGAAATGGTTATAAAATTAAATAAATAAATCTGGGAAATTTATGTTTATTATTGAGATATTTGGATGGCCACTAATGAATTTGGATTTTTCTTTTAAGGAGGAACACAATTACTGGCAATATTCATATATAAGCTTATATTGAAATTTTTATGTCATTGATTAAAAGTTATTATACAATTCTACAGCCGCCAGGCAAAATAAAACAAAAGTATTTTTACACTTAAAAAGTTATAATGCAAAGAGTACGGCGACAAAAAAATCTTATTAAATTCTTTCATCTTAAGTTTTGAGATTCATTTGTCCAAAATATAATCTTTGGCGGTTCATATGAAAGAAAATTGGTGAGCTGAATACCTGCAGTCTTGTATAGCAAAGGCGTGTAAATGGAAGGGGAACAAGGGGCACCCAGCCTCGACGGCACTTTATAATTTATTGAGAAACAGTTGACACAGCGGCAGTAGGTTGTACGGTTGTAGAAGGTCATATATGCGTGACAGATGCTAAAGAGTATCCGCCATCGTGAGCGGACGAGAAAAAAAACTTATCTGCAGGATATCTTGGGACATAATTAAGTATTTATAAGGAAATGCGGTAAATTTGTTTACGAGTTCGCAGTGGGGCTAGTATAGAACAGTTGTGACAGAAAATGGAATATTATTTTATAGATACATAAAAATAAAAATTGTGATTGTTTATTTCGTATTACTATTAACCATTGGTCAGTATACTGCACATATTTTCAAGGTTCTATTACGTGTTTCACTGAGCATACTGGTATTTATTTGTTTTTAATTATTATTATTGTTTGGCTGTCTTGCTTCCCCTCCCGCATTGTTATGCTATTAAAGGTGAATTGCAACACGTGGATTACCCTCGTGTAGTTTGTCACTCAATAAAAAATTATGTAATGAGAAAGCGTTTTAAGAGGCATGTACAGCAATGTCGTAGACTGCATCATCAGTCTTAAAGTATAGCAATTTAAATATTACTATTGTCTGTATTAAGCTAAATTTTGTATATAAAACTTGGAGGACACCTTTAGGAAGACAATGAAATATATATATATATATATATTTGTTCTGATCTTGTACACACGTACCTGGTATTAATACTGTGATGAATCTGACGTAATTAAGTACTTGATCCAAATTTTACTGCGATATTATAAGAAATGAAGTGAATTAGAAATAATATTAATAAGCGATCTTGAGAGGCTAAAGTGAAAAGGGTCGGATAACATTTAACCGGAATAGATGGAAGAGATTATACGATTATATTTGCACAATCAGAATTGAGAATTTTATATTAATGTTCGGTTACAATTTTTTGTGCACATGCCACTTAATTTAATCTTATAAAAACAATAGCGCCACAATAACGTATCCAGAAAGAAAAAGATTCTGATTGACCCACTAACTTGCTCTAGCAACTCAGTTCACGCGATGAGTGTGTGATTCAAAAGTGAAGCACTAGGTAGCTCTGGTATCGCAGTCCCTGTGATCTGATTCCTGAGTGAGTGAGTGAGCCAAACACGGGGATCGCAGTCCCAGTGATCTGATTCGTGAGTGAATGATTCAAAGTCTCGGATCACAGAAGCGGAGTGAATGAAAAGAGCTACCGCTCTTTTTTTTTTCTGAACCAATGATCACCCACTCTTCAGAGGGAGCTGGTTATTTGAATCAAATCTCGATCAGATCGTCCATCTGTGGAAGCCCAAGAATTACTTATACATAATATTCACCAAGAAAACTTTTGATCTTTAGTTATATGCTTTGTGATGACATAAAGTATGCTTATTCTAGGAGGAGAATGTAAAATAAATGGAAAAACTTGGAGGACACCTTTAGGAAGACAATGAAAACTTCGCCTGCTAATGTCACCAGTTCACACAAAAAGTAGAAATATGAAACCCGGTTGGATTTTTTACGGAGCGTAATTCTTCCAAGCCCTATGGTTGGAAATGTTCGGTCTTCTTCAGTAAAAGAGGAATATTCCACTATAGACATCAAAATCCAAGCGAACACTGTTTCCTGACCCCAGTGTTCCTTCAGAAGCATGACAAAAAACGAACATGTAGAAAAACAATTGTTTCGTTCAAAGAAAGGTCAGTGCAACTTTAAATGTGGATAAGTAAAACAATACTTACAAAGGAGATCTTAGTTTTTTATTAAGTTTACTTCCGTATTTAGACTGTTTGAATGAGTTGGACAAATTAGAGCTCCGTAATCAAATCTTGAATTGCGTACTTGAAGCCTTCATGAAACATGAACAATGAAAGAAGGCAAGCATTAATTCTCTAGTTTGTAGATCAACCACTTTAAAAATGCTCTGTCGTTCCACTCCGAGAACATGATTTGAGTGGACCAGGAGCCTTGACAAGCCGAACTAACTAAAATATTAGATATAACTTTTCTTACAGATGTCAGTTTATAAAATATATTTTAATTGAACATAGCTTCTTCGTACGGAACCGAAGAATAAAATTTCAATAAATATTATTCGTTGGTTCAAGGAAATCTACATTCCAATGCATGAACAAAGTAATATTTACCAATCATTTATGATAAGAAAAAGCCTGTAAGTGCATTGGAAAATAACTACCTACGAAAATGGTAATAAAATTTATAGTACAGTTGGTAAAATAATATATTATTTGCGTATAAGCATAACGCTGTTGTAACCATATTCTGTTTATAATAAAGACGAAAACCCAGCAAATTATATTATTTGCATACTTACATAAGCTATTCCAATTAATAAAATTAAAGTTTCTGTCTCGAATAGGCTGTGAAATGGCTCAACGGATTTCAATGAAAATTTAAGAGTTTGAAATATGAGTTTTAACATGAAGTTTCGTCTATGTTTCATGTTGAATTTTGCAGAGTTCAGAAGCTATTAATGTAAATATTTATAAACTCATTGAATTGCCGCGCGAAAGGCGGCGTAAAACTCAACTGCGAGTTAAAAGTCCTATTATGCGTTCCTATACCATTCATCCCACTTACTGTGGGATTTTGCGTAATTTTGACAGTATGAGAGAAAGGGCGAACATTTTTCATTCCATCTACTGCTGTAAACATGAGAAAGCGGGACACGTTCAAAACAAGTTTTGCCGTGAAGCGATCATAAGCTCAACCACTGGACTGGACGGACGTGTTCATGCAGTATTGATAGATTGGCAATCATTTGTATTCAATTACCGTTCTTTTCGCAACAGAAAAACTTAGTGTGCTTCGCGTTTATTGATGTGTTTATCGTCGTTATTTATTGTTACTGATAAGAAAATGCCACCAGAGAGGCGTCAAAATTTCGGTTGTACGTGCAACGCAAGTAGAATGAGGGGTGGGGATGAAACGAAAATAACAAGGAAATTATCAACTTTGGGGTCGAAAACGGTGTAAAGGTCGCAGTGTTACATTATGACCTTTAATATGCGATTTAAGAAAAATTCGTCCCTTGAGTGGAAAATAAATATTATTCTGTCAGATCAAATATTTTTAGTCCTGTTATTGTACCGGCAGTATTTTTGAATGCTGATATTTTATTTTTGCCTTTCGTAATATTTATTATTAATATTTTATTGTTATTTGGTTTTATACTAAACAAATATCATACCAGCGTATTACTCTTCTCTGCATAATTTTTTCTGGGATTCCTGAATATTTTGTTTTGTAGATCTTCTATTTAAACTGTGTACAGCTGGTATAGGTTTATGGCCTAGACAGCGAAAGTAATTTAAAAAAATTTTTAACTAACAGTTACTTTTCTTTCCAAGAGATATATTAAATGTGTGCATAGAATGTACGCTGTTCGATATATAGAAGCTGATCCATTCCTCTCATCTAATCAGTTCAGCTATTACATTATCATAGCATACCTGTTTAAGAAAATGTATTTCTTGTTGGTACAGATCTGCGATATTTTTATATTATAATAGTATTATAGATACCATATACCATGTTAGATTATTCAATGGTGGCAAATAATTTCTTGTTAAGCTAATATAATGACAAATTGAATTGAAAAACAGCAAATTTACAAAACTTTTTAATGATTTCTAACAAATATTGTTTAATTGTAAACAATTATAATATTTTGAAGAGACATCTCTTCTACTATTCTTAAAAAAACGCATAAAATGATTCTGAAAATCATAAAATCAGAATAATAGATCTGAGTTTCTCAATAAACACTTTACAAATGTTAATATACAATGACGTTCAAATGTCTCATTGGCAGCCAACTGAATTCAATAATTCAATTATTTTCATCTCATACTGACACCTAATATTTGCCTACACCTTTCATATACTATGTAGCTGATGCTCACAGCAGGCACTACTTTCATAAAGCTTGGAGCAAGTCCTCTGTACAATCCGAAAAATCCGTCATGCTGCAAGATAGTCCTTATCACACTAACCAACGTAAGTGGTTTGTCATGTTCATCGACGATTACTGTGGAGTAAATATTGGTTTTATTAGAGCAATTAAATTTTATTAAAATTGTTCGTGGTTTTAAAATATAAGATAAACTGTCAAATACTTATAGATTAGCAAAATAGGCAATGCCATAATTACTTACTTCATATTGCAAATAAGTGAATCGTTTAACATAATTCAGGGAAACATTTAAGGATATGGTCTTTCATATATAAAGATAGTAAAGATATGACAATGTCACAATAATTGATGCCAAACGTTATCATGTCGGACGCATTATAATCGACCAAATTCAATGTGAAAAAGTTTTTCCGAATTTCTGCAATAATGAAGTGATTGACCACGATATTTGTGTTTAGCATTGCCAACGAGGAATAATGGTATGTATTTATCTTCATGTTAGGCATTTAATTAGTAATTAACTTTACTGAACTCAATCCTGGTCCTGACAATCTTTTAAAAGCTGTATGCCTAGAGAAATGTGGTACAAAGAAAAATAATCTTCTTAGTGGCATATTATATGAAAACAGCGGCAGTGGGTAATTTAGCTTCATAACACGAAGGAGCGATGATTATGAAGAGCTGTAAGTGTAAAAAGTTCACAAATAATTGAAAGGATAAAATAAATATCCCTAAAAAGTAGTTAACTTCTGGCATGGCTAGGGGTGAACCGTAAGAAAAATTTAAAAGGCTTCAATTTTAAAATAGATTTAAAAAGATAATTGGCTCAGATTAAATTAGAATTACCGATAATATTTTTTGAACTTGACATACAGTTTCAAACCCCCTATAGGATTTTATCAGAGAGGATATTATATATGTGTGTGTGCGTGTGTGAACTGAGGATAGAAAGTATGTATAGAGCACATATTCTTGAATACATGAACCTGGAACGAAATAAAAGTGTTTGGTTCCTTAGCGGTCAAAATGATTTAATAATGGGTCTTCCTTGCAAAAGTCTTAAGGATTAATTTCTTTCAGGATGTCGGAGATTATTTTGATTAAGGGTCTGGAATTGATGTTACTGAAATTAATTTCTGGAATTGCATAACAACCTTAAAATAAGCTTGACTCAGGTGGACTGTGTCTATAAAGGGCAATATTTCACAGCCTGTACTTTTAATGCGGCCCGCCAAACAATAACGAACTACGTGAAAATTTCTCTATTAAGTAGTGGAGTTGCGATACGTCTCAACCAGGTAGTTTTTGATTCAGTTCACGAGAAAATTTCTTACACACACAAGGCCCAAAAATGTTCACGCAATAACACGTTACATTGTTGCGCCGGAAAAACGTGTTTGTTTAAATACAAGTGCACGCCATTTGTGTGCTCATGTTATTGACTCCAAGTCAGTTATTTTACTATACATTTTTATCATTATTGCTACTAATTAATAGATTTTTTGGTCTGCTCGGTCGACGCAGATATTTTTTTAAAGTGGCCCACTGTCATAAAAGATTGCTGTTATTAGGTCCACCCATCTGATTTCAACATTCTTCAGTAGCACCAAATTTCGAAAGCTTCTATTCTTTTCCCTCCTGCAGAAAGAAAAAAATAGAAGCCTTTGAAATGTGGTGCTATAGCAGAATGCTGAAAATCAGATGGGTGGATAGGGTAACTAACAAGGAAGTTCTAAGCAGAATAGGATAGATGAACAATATGAAGAACGCTGACCAAGGAAAGGGATAGATTAATATGCCAAGTTTTGAAACATGAGGGTCTTGTAAAATTATCATTAGAGGGAAATGTGTGGGGTAAGATCAGAAGAGGGAGACCAAGGATGGAAACACTAAGGAGATTAGTGAGGATATTGGCTGCGGTAGTTATATGGAAATGAAAAGTCTTACATAAGATAGGTTAGCATGGAGGGTTACATCAGTCTTAGGACTGAATGCCACAATAAATTACAGGGAAGCTTGGCTCAGTCCAGTCATTTTAACTGCATGATTGTATATCTAGTAAATACATGTAATATTAAATGTATAAAATATTATATATGTGAACAGAATCATTTAATATTTTAATTGTTAATTTATGTGATACTTAAGAATTCCTAATGAATTCAATTTTTGTTCAATAAGCTTTTGATTTTAGATTGTGAATGGAACATCAAAATTCACATTTCATACCATTTAAATTGTACCATCTTAAGTAAGAACAATTATCATCTCAAACCTTATCTCCTAATTCTCATCAGCACATAGACATTTTTGTTGCTAATACAGTGTTTAATCTTCACCTAAAATTTCTGCTAGTCTTTGATGTATTGATGTAATTTTCTTTTCATTCACTTTGATGTCTAGAGAATAATTAATTGTTGCTTTTGGTGAGTTAATAATGCATTCAAAGGGTATTTTACTAGGATCAGGTTAGAGTTGTGAACATGTCAGTCCAGCATATCCAACTGCCATAATTTGGTCCAAAATGTCACTAATTCATCTTATACCAAAACACATTAAAGTAAAAAAAAAGAAACTTCTAGACATCCTACTGATCCATTATTTGTTATAATAGCATATCATATACATAAAGGATATTTCCACTGCTACTCAGACCAGTAATGGTGTGATTTGCACCACTCTTAAGTCTTCTTATGAGACATCCAATTATGTCATCAGTAGACTTGTGAAGGGCAGCACAATTAAGGCCCAGTGCATTCTGTCACTGACCAGTAGCAGGAATTCCCTGCAATAGTAGATAATGATTTATGAAGAGAATTGACTGATGCAATACACTTCAATTCCATCAATCACAGTTAACACTTTAAGGCTTGCCAGAGGTTCATTTCTTTCCAGTCATTTCTACTAAAAACGACATAGTTACCCATGGACCTGGATAAATGCAAACCAATATTAAAACTCTCTGACTTTTCTTTGGACCCTTTTAATTTTGTCTTGTTTAAACACATCCAATCATCTGTGTTAACTCATTCTGGATCACATGTTTATGTAATATTAGTCCTGCACTCCTATATCTTCAAATGTATACACTGACTCAAAATTCTTGTTTCTCATGATTTTATCACCATGATATTGATATTACAAGTTTCTGCTCAAATCATCCAAACATCAGATTCTTGTCAGGAATATTATCCCTTATACTAAAATATTAAGCGTGTAAACTAGATAATTCTTCTTATAATGTGTAGTCTTTCCAGAATAAAATCTTCCTGGCTCTCATCCAAGACAATGGCTAGCAAAGCCATGGAAATGTGCTTTGATGAAGTGACACCTTGGTAGGAAGTATGCGAAGATTTTATTCAGATATTTCTTCAAGCATTACTATGAGATAGAGGAAAAAGCATTTAGATTGTGATAATAAATAATAATGTTAGAAATGCTTCATAAAAATCTGTTGAGTTATGAACTTCTTGCCTTGGGCTTGCAGTCGGGCAGTGACAAGAGCTAAAGGATAACTGCAGACTTGGCCACAAGTGCTGGAAATGGTTCCACATGCCAATGATAGAAGAGCACTAGGAACATCATCATCACTATATTTTGCTAGATAAGCATTTTTAACTGTCTGCAAAAAATAGGCACAGTAATATCAATTCTTAATTAGTCTAACATAATAATAATAGATTGATATATTTTTAATTTATTTAAAGAATTATGTAAAACTCAATGTTTAAGAGTTCTTATTTAGAATATTTGGAGTATGATTAATTTATACTGTATAAATATAGAGATATTTGACCAATAAATGGTTATTTATTCTATATACAAGTCAATGATAAATGAAATATAAGGTTTCCATTTGGGGTGGTTTCAAAACAAATGGGTTGTATTTATATATTCAAATGTGGATGCTGTCTTGCTGCTGAATGGTTAATTTGGTCCCATCATTTTATTCAGCCAGGCAGACATTTAGCAAAACTAGTCCATAGAGTTGCTGTTGTAGTAGTAGCCAGGGGATTGTGAGACAAAGGCCAATAAGCAGAAAATTAAAACACTATTCTATATATTGGATGCACAGAGACTGAAGAATACACATTCCCATGCTTGCTCATCTTCAAGCTTGTGTATTTGCTCAAAAGATTGTTTTTAATTTCATCTCCATTGCTTTTCAAATTACACTGCCAGTCCAACTCTATACGTAAAAAACATTTCCTTTATTACACTTTTAATCTAATCCTGTCTTCAACTGGTCATGACAAGGTAAAAAGTTTAGCCTGTGGTATATTTTGTTTGGCTAAGATCTGCCCATAACATTGGGAGGCACATCTAGCAACATGAAACGTGTGTTTTAATACATGGATAACCCAAAGGAAAAGCACCCCTGTTTTATAAGTTAATAATAGTTTGCTTCATTTATAAGAAACAAAAAAATGCATTAATCTTGGTTTGCTTCAAGATTAGGCATATTTTAAGTAATCCTATATTATTTTGAATACAATTTAAGTTTTGAAATAATAACTAAAGCATGTAAATCTTAAAATAAAAACACTGAATTAGACTTTTTGAATCTGTTCTGTTGTACACAAATGTGCATATTTAGCTCACATAATAAATAAAAATGGATTTTGTTAATATGTAAAGTATAAACTTACAAAACTTTATGTTACAAAGTATATCCCACTGACAGAATATAAAACATTAGGTTTATGAATAAATTTCCAATAATTCTAGACCCAGTAGTTTCTAACCAATAATAATTTAAGCTTGCTTTTTTAAATTACTGTATATTGGTATATCCTTTTGTGTGTGTTGTGAGTTTATTGCATGAATTTAGAATTTATGAGTTAAAGTTCCATTGAAATTTCTATTTATATCAAAATGTCGGCAGGAATAGTAATAATGGACTTCATTATTTAATTTAAAGTGACTTTAATTCATAAATAATCAATAATAGTTTTTATTCCCATAAAAAAATTCTCAATGTCTTACAGTTCAGAAAATTCCCATCTTCCTGAATTTCAATTCAAGCAATTACAAAAAAATTCCAAATTGTCACTCTACTGATATCCTGTTTTGATTTTTTTTAAACTCTTTAACACTGAAGATTGGAGAAGTGCAAAGAAAGGTTTTACATTTTATTAGCAAGCTGTTGACTGGGTGTGATAGATGATTGCTTTAATAGCAAACTTGGTACTTTAAAGGCCTTGACTTACAGATTAGTATTATTGGATTGTCAATTGCGGCCATCTCACTGCTCGCTTCTTGTGTCCTTAATTTCAAGTACCCTTTCTAAACAAGAGACCAAATGAAATAAGAAATAGAGTCTTCAAGAAGTTATAGATCCTTTGTGCAACGGGAATTGCATAACTTCCATAAAAGATTCCCCACATCCTTAAATCATAGAGAATGAGACTGTGGAATCGAGAAAAATATGTGGTATGTAATAGTTGTGTTAGTACTGTGTTCCTCAGATTTTGATTCAATATGTGTCTTAAAAGTAAGGTTTCTTATTAAATAACAAACAGAAAATATTTTGTTATTTAGCTTTTTTACTTGTATTTCATTTAAGATTGACTGAATCATGAAGCCAATTAATTTTATTCTGTTTACTCATGTAATCTGCTTCATTTAAGTTGAATTTTAAACCCTTGTAAATAAATTAACAAAAATAACAACAGCTGGCATTGATAATGAATGAGCTTCTTAGCATGAAAGCAATATGCTAAGTCTCCACTTGCATCACTTGTAGAAGCAGCAATGAGAGATGGACCAGGCAATTGAACAGGAACACACAACTTGATACTGGCATTGAAAGGAATAGCTACTGATGTAAATTTTAGTATGAATTACATTGCCTTCTGCAGATCATGTACAGAAAGAATTGGTACCATAATAATATTAAAGGGGTGATTGCCTTTTATGTGAATACAATACAAAAAAAATTGGATGAATAAATAAGGTTAAATTAGACAATTGAAGTTAATATGTACAATTATTGACAATTTAGTATGTCTAATGTTCTTTCTCTTTAGAGTGCAACCTTACAATAGTGATTTTAAGGATAAGTGATTATCCATTTGTTTGCTATATCTCTGATTTCTCTCCATACAAGCTGGTATTTAAGATCAACAAATTTTATTGCATTTTTACTTTTTATCCAAAGTTTTTATGTACTCAGATATTACTATGTGTGGTAACCTCGTCTTCATGAAAATGTTTATTTTAATAGTAATGAAAATTTGATGATTAATTTAATAATCCTGTCACAAAAAATAATTTCATGAATTTTTGTGAACTAAACAATAATAATGAAAGACATATAGTCGATAGTGGAGTTTTAGTACCTTTTAAATGTGTGTGTAACATTGAACATATTTTCTAGTTTAAATGAGTTGTTCAAAATATCTGTCAATGGATCTTTGAATAAGTTGAGGTGAGGTTCATAATGAAGCCAGGATTGTCATCACTTCAGAGTTCCTTAAGGTATAATTCTTAAATTGGGGGAAGGAATTTATTAAAAATAAAATTTGCAAAGTATAAGAAAAGTTATTTTATTATTAAGATTAATCAATTAGATAAAATGACAATTAAGTTAAATATTTTGAAACATTTAATTTTCCATATTTTTAAGCTTAAGCTGTTAAAACTAGTCATACTGTACTTCCTGTGGAAAGTGTAGATCTGTCATCATTTGTTTGCAGGATAAGAGCTCTTATGTTGAAACTTATAATAGACATTAAAGTTTAAGGTATTTCCCAGTGAATGGTATGTATAAAGTGATTTAGGTTCCAACCAGACTGTAGTATTCCCATCTCTTCAGACATAAGTGGCCTTGCCAAGTTGTGTTGGTCTTTAACTCAACTGACAGCCATATGAGCATTGCCACCTCTGGTTCATGAGTTTGCTTTCTGGTTGGTGCATGGAATGGATCTGTGCCATGGTCTTCACTGTGTATGACTAGACAGTGTTTAGTATTGCATTCACTCCTGTCTCTGTCTTGAGCTCCAAGAGTCTGGGTTGTGAGGCAGTCACACTAGCCACTAGACCACAGGAGGTCGGCATCCCATCTACTACCATTATTAAATATTGATTGAAGTTACTAGATAGATGATTGGGGCCAGATATTTCAGTATTTTCTACTGTTTAACTTGTATTATTTTATTATATGTTTGGTTAAGCTTTTAAAAATTGGTGGTACATTGAGAAAGCTCTTAATGTCCATAGAGAACTGAATCTGACTCTATAAAATGATCTTTCATGTCTCATTGTTGAATATAATAAGTTGGATAAAGGATCAAATATGAATAATACATTTATACCTTAAAATGAAGAAACCTAAAAAATGGTTGGAATGATTGCTTTGATGCCAAAAAATTGCTAGTATTTTATATTTTCTAACTATATGGAGAAATTCGGTCATTACTTACAATCAGTAAAAAATATAAAGTACATGCCAATGATTATAGAAGAGAATACTAAAATATCATATTTGCATGGTGTAAAATAAACTCACATGTTTGGACAGATTAAAAGTTGTGAGCTTTCTATAGGCAACTCTTGTGTTCTATATGAATTGACATTAAAATAAATTTTTATTCATCATATTGTGACTTAAAACTTAATGATATACCTCATAAACGGCAAGATCAATTCCTGCATATGGCATTATTCCTATTAGATTGGTAACATAACCTCTATAAATGTATCGTAGTCCTTCTTTCTTGTAAATCTTTCTAGCAGCATGAATTATTCCTTTATATTGTCCAGTTTTGCTAAGAGTTAATCTGGTCTTCAATACCTAGGAATTATTAGCATAAATTATTTCAAAGATTTGGTTAATTCATTGATTTTTAAAAAAGGAAAATGGAATTATTTTATTACTTCCAGAGGATATACAGCTGTCTGGCTAATAACACCTGCAAGAGAGCCTGCCAAAATTCTTTCATGAATTAACAATTCATTCGTATCAGTTCCATGCAAATAAATTTTGCACTGATCGTAAGTCATGAACTTGATTGCAGACTCTGGACCAATCTTCATAACATTTATTCCATTACCCCTCCAGAAACTCCAAAAACCACCTTCTTGCAACAAAAGCGTCACGCATTCTTTCATTCCTATATGTTTTGTTCCATGCACCTACAAGGACATGAACACAAACTGAGTATAAACTGGAATTCTTCAACATTATAATTTAGTAAAAGTAAGAAATTAATATAAGTATAATAAAAATACTTTTACTACAAATAAAAATATGAAATGTTAAAAATGCAACATGGTTTATTGTTTGAAATTGTACTAACCAATAAATACAGGTACTTCAAGCACCAAATATAACTATTGTATATTCTATTATTTAAATAGCTTTTCTCATTTGAAGTGAACTTAAATTATTGATGGAATGTAATTAGAGATACAAAATGGGTACTATTATGTGAAGAATAAAAAATTAGAAGTGAGCCATGTGATGGGAAAAAAGAATTTGTTTGAATTACAAAAAATTATGTAATTTGATATATTAAGGATATTTTAGATTATGTATTAATTAAACTCATAATACTCAACATTATGAATGTATCAGTTTGATATGGGCTGTTGAGAAAATCATTAATTTAAAAACATCACCAACCACTCATAGTTATATGAAATCTGTATTTATACTCAACATTTTAACTTAATTGAAACTAATAACAAAAATTGTAAGTTAAATAATTTGTTCTGTAAATATCCTTCTGAGTGAAGCTTGTGGTCCAGTGGCTAGCGTCACAGCCTCACACCACAGAGGTCCTGAGTTTAATTCTTGGCAATGGCCTGGTTGTTTGTGTATGTATTCAAGTTCACTGACTAAGTACATCTGACAAAAAAGGAAATAAGTTTTACCTAATGATCTTGATGCTGGTTCAACTATAAGCTTTTTTTTAAAAAAAATAATAATAATAATGTTTGTATACCTTTGTAAATATTGAAACCATCCAAGAGAATAGGAAACATAAGTGATGTTAGAGAATATCATGAAGTGTACCTGAAGGAAGACCTTCATTCTGTCCAGGGGTGCAGTGCAGGTACGAGATACGGTACCTGCTATGCCTCCAGCCAGCAGATGCCGCCACCACAATCCAGTCTTCATCTTGTCCTGGAAGATGTTGGTGTTCTCAGTTGTATCTTCCGCAATATCTGCATACTAAATATGAAAAAATCCCTATGTAGTTAGTGTAATAAAATGATATTAATTGATTTAAAAGCACAAATGCTGTAAGTACATCCATCACTTACGAAATGTTATAATAAATACAATTTTAAATCTTTGTTTAAAGTGGGAAATATATATAATATGCCAGCCCATCACTGGAAATGTCTTCTTAACATTCTGATGAAGGGAGCGGTGTCTCCAAAAATTTAAGAAGTTCAAAACCCTACATGGTGCCTGCCATCTGTGAACCTGAGGTAAGTCACAAACTTTCTCTCTCTCTCTTTTCTGCCATTATTAATTCTTTTAATTAAACTGACAATGTCATTTACTGACACACATACACACAGATATATAAATATATAATTATTCTAGATATGTATTATAACCATTGACTTAATTCCCTTTCACAAACAATCAAACATCTGCTGTCATTATATAGGAAACTGTTGTACTTTGATCAAGATGCACCTTGGATCACCCTCAGTTTCTTAACAAGTACTACTGTTTACAAGTTTCCAACAGTACTAAGACAACTTTTACTCAATATTATTCAAACAACCAAGGCAGTAATTGTCAATATGCTATTGTTTTCAAGTAATATAAAAATAAAATTTATTATTCCGAAAAGTAGCAACTTACCTGTTTTTACTGTTATGGTTTTTTACAAGTGTACTATTGTATTTTAAATCAACTTTAGCATCAGATTCAATTCTACAAATTAATTGGAAATAGCACCAAATTTGGGAAAGGATTCAAAGAAATATTTGATGATGTAGTGGAAGATATTATACTGGAATAATCTACCCCATGTCACGGAACATGGAGAAGGAGAATTCGATATAATGAAGAGATTAACCGAATCATAAAAGGAAAAATATAATATGATACATAAAATCTGCAATAAAGGCTGCAATGAATGGACCATCTAAATTGTATGGACACAAATAGAACACCATCAAAAGTATTCAAAGCTAGACTATATTCGACAAGGAAGACCAAGAGTGAGATGGGTGGAGGATGTGATAGAGGATCTGAAGATTATGAAAGTGAAAGAATGGAGAGGAAAGATCAGCAGATGCCGCCACCACAATCCAGTCTTCATCTTGTCCTGGAAGATGTTGGTGTTCTCAGTTGTATCTTCCGCAATATCTGCATACTAAATATGAAAAAATCCCTATGTAGTTAGTGTAATAAAATGATATTAATTGATTTAAAAGCACAAATGCTGTAAGTACATCCATCACTTACGAAATGTTATAATAAATACAATTTTAAATCTTTGTTTAAAGTGGGAAATATATATAATATGCCAGCCCATCACTGGAAATGTCTTCTTAACATTCTGATGAAGGGAGCGGTGTCTCCAAAAATTTAAGAAGTTCAAAACCCTACATGGTGCCTGCCATCTGTGAACCTGAGGTAAGTCACAAACTTTCTCTCTCTCTCTTTTCTGCCATTATTAATTCTTTTAATTAAACTGACAATGTCATTTACTGACACACATACACACAGATATATAAATATATAATTATTCTAGATATGTATTATAACCATTGACTTAATTCCCTTTCACAAACAATCAAACATCTGCTGTCATTATATAGGAAACTGTTGTACTTTGATCATGATGCACCTTTGATCACCCTCAGTTTCTTAACAAGTACTACTGTTTACAAGTTTCCAACAGTACTAAGACAACTTTTACTCAATATTATTCAAACAACCAAGGCAGTAATTGTCAATATGCTATTGTTTTCAAGTAATATAAAAATAAAATTTATTATTCCGAAAAGTAGCAACTTACCTGTTTTTACTGTTATGGTTTTTTACAAGTGTACTATTGTATTTTAAATCAACTTTAGTATCAGATTCAATTCTACAAATTAATTGGAAATAGCACCAAATTTGGGAAAGGATTCGAAGAAATATTTGATGATGTAGTGGAAGATATTATACTGGAATAATCTACCCCATGTCACGGAACATGGAGAAGGAGAATTCGATATAATGAAGAGATTAACCGAATCATAAAAGGAAAAATATAATATGATACATAAAATCTGCAATAAAGGCTGCAATGAATGGACCATCTAAATTGTATGGACACAAATAGAACACCATCAAAAGTATTCAAAGCTAGACTATATTCGACAAGGAAGACCAAGAGTGAGATGGGTGGAGGATGTGATAGAGGATCTGAAGATTATGAAAGTGAAAGAATGGAGAGGAAAGATCTGGAATAGAGAGGCATATTGCGAAGGATGCCAAGGTCCACACAGGGCTGTAGTGCAGGAAGGAAGTGGAATATGTAAACCCAATAGAATGAAGTTGATTAGCTAGAACTGATGGACAGTCGAGGTTCCAAGTAGACTTTTGTAGCTTTAATATAAAATGATATAAAAAAAACTAATTTTGAGTAAATTACCTAATTGTGTATTGATTTTCAGTATGTCAGTATGATACCTTTTACACATTAATCCAAATAAAAAGATTGTTAAACTTTAATACAATTCAGTTGCTTTTTGTGCAATAAAACGAAAAAAAAATACAAATTCTTTAACTGTTTATTATTTGAATTCTAAGCCAAAACAGCACGTGGTGTGCTATGAATAATGGTGCTGTCAGTATACTATCTCTTTCCGTTGTCATATTTCATTAAATTATGATCCAAGGTACAACAATCTCCCCTAATTATTAATCGTTTTATGAGCTCGATGATGAAACGCGTTAATGGTTATGTTGGGAAAACCTTAGAATTATTATATAAACCATTGACTATCCTTAATTACCGAAAATCGGTGGCCCCTATTGTCAATGGACACGTAACATTTGGACGCCAACATTAACAATGTCGTCAAACGTCACTACAGTTATCGTAATCGGCAATGAACCAGATTTTGAAAGAGTTTCCATTTTCATTTGACTGTTTGAAAATGACGCAGCTGAAAAGCTCATATTGTCCAACGATCAACTGACACTTGCAGAGAAAAAGCAGGCCATTACAAAGAAATATGTTTGCAAGTCATACGATTCAAGTATAATGATATTAGTTGTACAGGAACCTGTTGCTAAAATAATAAGCGTGATTCAGCAAAGCAAAAACTTGTTAATTTGACAATTCATGGGGACGTCACTAGCTGTGCACCAATCACGAGTTAGAGGCGTATACATGGGGGAAATAAATATCCACTAGTTTCCTAGGTATATGTATAAATATAAATGAGAGGGAAGAAATATAGAGATTCACTAGCTTACCTACACGACTCTTAATTTAAGGTAAGCTAGCTAATCTGTCTCTTTCCTATGTTAATTATTTTGACGTCACATATTTCGTTGCAACCACGATGTAACGACAAAATGTTAGCGAACACATTATTTATGACAAATTAAAATAATCACTATTACTCTGTATACTATCCTTCCCCATGTACTTTCATTAACAAACTAGAAAAGCAGATTAGATTGCTAAAAATAGGCCATTAACAATAAAGTCCACCACCAAAAAATTACCGAAATACTTGACGTCAAGTTCGGAAAATCCATATACTCCACAGCATTTGGTTCAGCCTCCCGTCTCCACAAAATGTAATGGTGTAAAAAGTCGCAGGAAAAAGTATTATCCTTAAATAAAGGACACTTTTAAATAGGTCATTCACTTTCACGCATAAATATGCTGTAGCAACCATTCAAATACTAATGCACTGACTTGAAAGACTGCATAAGCACAACTCTGCAGTATATCCAGGTGACAGGTCATTAGCGGGACGTCTTTGTCCAGAAAATGAGAAAGATATTCTGATTATATTATTTTTAAGAAAGCGAAGAGAACTCATCTTATATATTAATACGGCAAAAAAAAATTTTTAAATAAATTGTTATATTTGTCTCAAATTTAAGACATAAGGTACAATAGTTAATTTAAAAATTGCCACAACAATAAAACCAATCTAATCTGCTCTCACTAAAATAAATAAAATAATATCTTAGATTGCTGCTCTGATGTAGGAGATTCGCAGTTTTACAAAGTTAACGAATATAGTTTTAAGAAACTTCAACCACGAGAACTTCGTATGTCTAAAATGTATTTGAAGATGTAAATTTCAATAAACCAAGACTACATCCAGATGTGACTCAGACATTTGTAATATTTTGGAGCACATTATAAAGTGCAACATATTTTGACTTTTAGTAAATACTTCTCCTTCACTTTAGATGTTAAATAATATACCGGCAAAATGTAATATATTACCTGTAGGTTTTGTGGTAGCATTCATAGGTACGAAAAACATGCTGAAATAACTGCATATAATTCCAAAAATATTTTGACTGGTCCTTCGAGCTTGTTACACATAAAATTTGGTAAATCGTGTAGAATTTTGTCTTGGAAGATGTTTCCTCAGTTTTTCTTGCAGAGAAAAACCTTAGGTATTCACATATGGTACAACAATATCCGTTTAGGGTAGTGCTATTGGGGTTGGTAGTTAAGTTTTTAATCGGTGCGATATCTTAGGGGCCTAATATCGTACCCCTTTTTAAAATTTGAAATATTTGTGTTATTTTTAAGTTAACTAATCACTTTCACGTGATTTTAGAAGTTTTATTAGTGCCGTTTCATACCTAAAAATCAATATAAAACCTTAAAGAATATAATATTTTAAACGTGTACATTTAGAAAGTTACGAAAAATGTTTTTCTAATATCGCACCAGGGGTGTTCCTAATATTGCCCTGTGCGATATTATGAATACTATTTCCAATAACCATAATTTAAAGATAATTATTTATTATTTTATTTAACAACAAATTCAATTTAGTGTCTTTGCGATATTATTACAAAGAAGATAGGTTATACAATAGTTTACACGCCAATAGGTATTAGCTGTTCAAACAAGAATCATAATATAGATTTTATAATTAGGAGCTCCAGAACATTGTTCATGACACCAAATGCGACATTTCTCCACGTTTGTCAGTTGAGTAAAATTGGTTGCAGAAAGGACACTCGGAATTGTTTTCACTGTCTTCGCTATTAGTAGACATAAATAATAATATTTTAGTATCATTAGGCCAGCACAGCAAAAGACAACGCCAAAGTGCATACAATTATAGGTTCTACAAAATTATCTGTCAACGCTTGATCAAGATCTTCTTCTGAGAATGACTCCGATAATAGATCACGTTTCATTTTCCTTTTCTTCATTCCAATACCCTCCTACTTAGGCATTTTTTTTTCGTTTAGCGTCAGGTCTATTACTTTTGTTTGATATTTTTTTCTATTCCTTCTTAGCAAGATCTTCGCAAAGTTTTAATTTGAATGGAGTACTTGTAAGAATTGTTGCTGAGCAACTTGGTCGTCCTCTTTCGTTCACTTTAACCTTTTTCAGTTGGGGCAAAGGGCTTATATCCGTCGGGAAACCTTGCTTGGTTGGAACGCCATTTGTTTGCAATCCTTAAAATCTGACCTCCATATCCAAGCAGTATTTTACAAGGAATTGCTCCAGCTCACCGTCAAGAACAACTTCCTGCCAAGTTTAGTTGTAACTAATTTATTTATGTCGAGTACTGCAGAATTAACTTTATCTTTCAGAGTTGATTGGGAACGTAACAATGTTCGCGTTCACGTCCCAGACTCCTAACCTTATTCCGCACATTTGTTATAGCTCTCCTCATATTTTCCTCGGTCCTCTGCTTTCTCTTCTTTGGTGGCATCTGCAACAATTAATGCGACGTTGCAGACCCCCAGTGAAACAAGTAAGTGTTTAAAATGAATAAAATAGTGCGTAATATCTCACAGGCGATATTAGGACAAAGTTACAATAGGGGTGCGATATTAGGAACAACACGACTTTCGAATATGGCAGACTCTACCGGCTGAACTAACAACAGACAGAACATTATAGCTATATCTGTTTAAAAAAATAAAAAGGCGGCCAAAAAAGTCAGCATTAAATATATAACTATTTATTAACAAAAGCGACGTTTCATCTCCATTTTGAGACTTCTTCAGGCTAACTACAAACATAATATTACAATAAATTAATTCTGAGTTCTGCGTTACAATTTTGAATTTATATATAAATAACATGGTTGAAAACTTACAAATTTAGCAATGCATTATGTGTCTCATTGACTCCCTCAGTCGAAAAGATTATTGAATTTGCATGTGAATAATTTGGTGTCGCGGACCATCTCCAGCGACAGTTACGGCCGAAATGTTGTGTAACAATGAGTGATTTCGCCACAACTAAAAGAGCTTTAAGATTTTCACTAAGGAACATAAAACAACATCAAATTAGGCCTTCAAAAGTACAAAGTTGTGTCCAAACACAAACATGTTAATAATCACAATTTCGATTGGGTAAATGTGGAAATTTTAGATGAATAATTACTTCTCGAGAATTATGAGTGAAATGTTGTATATCAGGTGCAACCCTCATGCAATCAATGTTAAAAATCACGAATAATTTGAACAAAATTTATGATACTCTTTTGTTGTAGCAGTTTACCGCTTTATTATTCTTCTCCATTGTTAAAATTTAACTGCCGAAAGCACTCATTGTTACACAAATTCTGCCGTAACTGTCGCTGGAGATGTTCCGCGACTCCAACTTCTTCACATGTAAATTCAATAATCTTTTCGACTGAGTTTTTAACCATGTTATTTATATTGTAATAATCTTTTCAGGGGATAAGACATTGATTTATTAATTGAATAAATTTTAATTAATTTGAAAATTTTATATTTATCAATTTACAGTGATTACATGAACCAATATCTCAGAGGATTTTGGATCTCTCGAGAAGTGGAGTATGCAGTTACTGAAAATAGAAAAGAAATCATTTAAATTTATTCAATCAGCACACTGCGCAAGTTTCACAACTTTTAAGAATTTACCCACAATTACTGGGCCTACAAACATTTAACTTCACGAATGTTTCCGCGTCTCTCTGGCGTCTTGCAAGTTTTTTTTACATTGATGAAGGTAGTATGAACCAGGTCCAACTCATCATTTGCTCTCTCCGCAACTGCTCGCTTCACTGACTGATCCGTCCTCTCCGCAACTCATCTGCCTTTCAGACTCATCTGAAAGATCCGTCGTCCGTCCTCTCCCCAACTCATCTGCTTTTTCGAGCCTCCCAACGTCTCCCTTTTAAGTTCTCGCCCCGGGAGTTCCCCGCCATCGGTTTTCTCACACAATTCCGGGGTTCCCCGCCATCGGTTCTTCACAAAATTCCGGGTTTCCCGCCATCGGTCTTTTTCACACACCACCATTTTTTTACACACGCCCTGAGGGAGATTCCCGCGGGGTATCCCCATCGGGAGTTCACCCGCTTTCAGCCAATTCGACATTGGTGTTGGCCTCGCTTGTCGCGCACAAAACTTCTTTCGTTGTAGGCCGAACTGCGCCTCACAATGCCACGATATAAACAAAATCTGCGTTTGATCATTACAATGTATAAATTCAATATTGTAATATAGAACTCAGAATTAATTTATTGTTTGTAGTAAGCCTGAAGAAGTTTCAAAATGGAGATAAAACGTCGCTTTTGTTAATAACTAGTTATATATGACTTTGGCCGTCTTTATAAATATTTAAGTCAGAAAACTATGATGTAATTATATCTACTTAAACTGCATGATCCATTGGCTGTAATTACGTTATAATGATTAAGAATAACGCTTACCTTTAAGAAGATTGATAAGTGTGTAATGAAGACGTCAAGAACTTTGGGTTTACACAAGCTAAACGCAACTGCTCATCTAACCAAGGCTCTCACAGGACTGTAAGGGTGTCGTGAGACACTATTTGAGCCGTTTTCCACCTAAGGAGCAGCACCTAATTGGCGAGAACATAAGGGGGCGATATAAGGCTAAGGTGCGATAATAGGCATACTACCCCTAAATCTTAACCGATATAATATTTGGGCGCCACCGACGTGTTAAGAATCAACACTTTTGTAATGGGAACACATTCGGGTTCAGGACTGGTAGAACATGAGCCGGGAAGTGTTGTCACCTGTTCCAGGATTGTATAAGTTACTGAAATTAAATGAAACAAAATTTCAATGAGCATAAATATAATCTCAGCAGCTTTAATGAATCAATCTTGGATACTAAAATTTAAAATGAGCTTATTTTACGGCTGGTTTTTCCTTCAAGAGGATTGAATAAATTTACACATGATATTCCTGTGAATTTGACTTTATAATTTATTATCAAAAATTATATACATTTTTCGTAATTATTAATAAATAAAGAAATAATTGTAAAAATAAAATAAATGACTAGGTACTTGTTTTTTATTACTGAGGTATTGGTCTCTAATGAATTCAATTCTTCTTTTAAAGAGTAAAATTACTGGAAATATTCATACATTTGCTTATATTGTAATTTTTAGTTCCTCTCCCTTCCAAATCCCTTCCCGTGTTATAGAAGGGGAATTGCGACCACGCGGATTACCCCAATATAGCTTGTCAATAAAAAGAAGTGTAATGAGTATCCGCTTTAAAAGATATATACAACAATGCCGTTTATTGGCTGTATTAAACTGAATTTTAATTTTTTTTTGTAAAGATTTCGTACATACGTTCTTCGTACTAATGTTACGACGAATTTTCGTAATTAAGGACATGATCCAATCCGATATTATAAGAAAATGAGATGGATTAGTAAGCTTAATAATGTTTGTGAAAGCATAGTATAGAGCGAAGTTATCTTGAGAGATTAAAGGGAAACATTTAGCGAGAATATGTGGACCAATACACGACAGAAGGGATTTTATACGATTATATTCTGAACAATCAGATAAGAGAATATCATATTAACGTTCGTTTACTACATTTTGTGCATATGCACTTAACTTAATTTTGCCAAAACACTCGCCCCACGATAATGTATCCAGAAAGAAAGATATTTTTATCCACTCACTCACTGATTAAACGGCGGGTAACTCTGGGATCACGATCTGCGCGATTTGATTAATGAATGAGTGATTCTTACAGCTCATTCTCGAATCACAGGAGCGGACAGTGGTCCAAAACTACGAAAGGTAGTGACAAAAGTCAACGAAGTAATCGAAACTCAGTACACGTATTTCTGAGGTTGCTGATTTTTAATTTTATATGAAAAACAAAATTGCTAAACCAATATGATGAACATAAAATATATATAATGTATTGTAATGAAAAAACGCAGATTTTGGTTATATCGTGGCATTGTGAGGCGCAGTTCGGCCTACAACGAAAGAAGTTTTGTGCGCGACAAGCGAGGCCAACAACAATGTCAAATTGGCTGAAAGCGGGTGAACCCCCGATGGGATCCCCCGCGGGAAACTCCCTCGGGGCGTGTGTAAAAAATGGTGGAGTGTGAAAAAGACCGATGGCGGGGAACCCCGGAATTTCGTGAAATAAACCGCTGGCGGGGGACCCCGGAGTTTTGTGAAATAAACCGCTGGCGGGGGACCCCGGAATTTTGTGAAGAACCGATGGCGGGGAACTCCGGGGTGAGAACTTAAAAGGAGAGCCGTTGGGTGGCTCGGGGTCAGATGTTTGCAGAAGGCAGATGAGTTGCTGAGAGGACGGACGACGGATCAAAAAGCAGATTGATATGGTCCTTTTTTTTGCTTCTGTATTCAAATTTCCATTTGGATACAGTAATTCTAAATTTCTGAATCAGGTCGATGTTCTTTTGGCCACATCTATTTCTTGAAATGGCTCTTCGCTTCTTGTAGTTATAAAAATTTTGAATGGCCTTTTGCTTCAAACTGGAGCAATTGTATTTAACAATTATTAGAGGACATCTTTCTATTAGTGATATTCATTTCAAGTCGTTGTGTTGAAAAGAAACATTCTGCATTCATGTTGATTACCTTGAATTGGTTAACTTTCTTGACGGACACAATAACATATTGTCAATGGTTTTTTTTTCTGAACCAGACCAAAATCCTGATCACAGGACAGGTAAGGTAATCGTTTTGTTCTATTTCATTTACAGAATATACTGGGCGAAGTACATAAATTTTAATGTTCCTTTTCTGTCTTCCACGCTGATCAGAGTGCATGATCAGTTTTTCGGTTCAATTCCTCGCGGCCCTCTGGACTCATTCCAAGTTAACAAGTGCTCATCATTATTTTGCATTTTGTGGATACTGAAGCAATATGTCCACAGCTGGCGTTAGTAATAGTCGATGTTACTGGTGTTCAGTAAATCACAAAGGTGTGACAGTAGCATTGCCATCTGATTTCTTAAGCGAAGAATTACTCTGCAGACTTTCCCGTGCACTTTTGGCTTTTTGATGCTGGAATTCTATTTCCGCTATCAAAACTCTTGTTATAATAATATGAGAGTTATTTTTACCTGCAATGCATCGAATTTTCTGCACGATTCGAACATTTTGGGATGAAATGACAAATTGAACTGTTCATAAAAAATGCGGAAAATGAAATGAGAAACTATCATCTGATCCTCCTTGCAGTAGTGAGTACATATTTGATAAATTCAAACCTCCAAATATATCTGTAACGAATAATCGTCCATAAATGAAATATTTCTACTTGACAATAAGGATAATTTCAGGCAATGGTATCCTGAGGGGAAGCAATTTGTTGCAGAACAAGTATCGGTGGCCCAAAAATTGTTTTTCAATATAATATTGAAAATGGTCGTTCTCGTTGATTCCAAAATATAAAAAGTTTATCATTTATATTTCATTGTTTCCGTATGAAAAACTATGTTTGTTTCTATAAAATCCCGGAGCAAATTTCACAATTCAAGGCATGGTAACTCAGGAAGTCCCTGAATATGAAAATGTAACTGCACATTTGTATTTATTAAATCTACAAATGGGCAGATGCCAGATGGCAAATTCATAGAACTTAAACAATAATTAATAATCTGGTCGTAAGGACCATATTTAACCTATAATTATATTCTATATAAATAAATAAGTGTGGAATCAATTATTAGAAGATGAATTTTAAAAAGGAATAATATTGCCTGAAAAAAAAACACTAAATATATTTCACTGTAGTATATTTTTAGAGATTTCGCAGCACTGATCACTTCACTACACTAAACTTGATTTAGTCAATTTTTTTTTCTGTTAGATGAAGTGCAAAAAATTTCTCAGAAAAAGCAAATAATTTTTCATTTTCTCCTTCACACTTTTCCAATTCGTTTCCATGTTGAAAACTGCTTTGCACTTATTTACACTTCCGGGTGGTCACTGCACAACTGCCTCGCTCCCCGGCGTCTAGCGTAAAGGCGAAGAGCACACGCGGACTAAGCCGCACAGTCCACTATCATATCTATCGCATTTTGAGAGAAACAACGTTTAAGTTGCTAAATTGGAAACAACTGAATGTAAGCACTCCAACTTATGTTAATTGCACTAATGTCGTATGTTGGCATCAGTTAACACAAATCACTAAAATTCACAAAAAATGTGTTTTTTTTTGGCGGGTAACAGGCTACATGAGGGTGGTCCTGAGGCAGGCAACTCCCCTTTAATAGCATAGGAAGGGACTTTAAAAAGGTGGGGGGGGGGGTGGATGGTAGAGCAAGGTAGCCCAGGGTTGACTGGGCCCCCAGGCTATAGTGTAAGGATCCTACCCGGTGTTTCACCTAAAGGTGATGCAGGGAAAAACCCTAGAAATCCTGCATCAGGTAGGTCGGGCTAGTGGGTGCTACTCCTGCGCCCTTCTGATGACGGGAGACTGGATTGTTGTGGGAACGCAACAAACGTGCCTCCGTGCCTTGATCAGTATTGAGAGGTCCAATGGGATCAACGAACAACTCTTACCATATGCCGAAGGTCTTTGATCCCTGTACATAAACCTCTCAAACTGCCCAAGGTCGTCTCAGCCTGCAGGAGTCTTAAATTAGTTATCTTAGCCAAGGACCAAGGGGGAGGGAAAGAGGAAAACCAGGAAGGAGGAAGTCTATCTCTACCTGGCTCTCACTCATTTCCCATCAGGATCTATATGCTGAATAAAGTATTCTCGGGTTTCCGTCCGGGTTAGGTTGCGAATAAGGCGCGACGTTTCAAGCTTGAAGATGACGGCAAGGCTATCAGCCATATTACAGGTTACTTTGCCATGAAATATGGCTGATGTATTAGATTTTCAGGAGTTTTTGTTTTCTCTGTTGTTTATCGTAACTCAATTTGAACACAATCCCATTGAACTACATTTAAAATTACTACTTACACAACTCTTTTAATTAAATATGAGGTTCATAAATCTTGGTTCAATGAGGCATTACTTGTAGTCGTCCGGGATTCCAGATTCTCTTATTTTTTGCAGCATGTACACTCTTCCATTTATTAGGTGTCGGGTGGTGTATGAAGAGTTAAATTTGTTGCAGATGATAGGGCTGGATTTGATCATTGCAGATTGCGGCATCAACTGCTTCGTTACCTGCGATGCCAACATGGGAGGGAATCCATACATACGTCAGTTGTTTTCCCGAGGACAAAATTTGGAGTTTAAAGATATGATAACGCGCATGATGGGTTCCTTAATATTCTCATTACGAATTGATTCGACACATCTTGAATCAGAGAAGATGGTGAACTTGGGAGTTGTTCGAATTCCGGATATCATTTGTGGACCCTTGAAATATGGTAGCATATTCAGCACCATCCGTTGGTGTATATATGTATGCAGTCATTGTATATTATAAGTTTTTTGCGGAAAATAATTTGGTATATTTGAGAGCTAATGCAATTTTTTTTAAATATTCGGCGAGAGTTAAATCAATAGTTCAGGTTTTTAGTATTTCAGGGGGTTCATCAAAACAACAAAATTGAAGGACGTCAGGGGGATTGGGAATTGTTTCTGAGAGGAAGTTTTGAATCCAGAGAGACAGGGGTTTGGGTATGAGGTTTTAGCATTATAACTGTTTAGATAATTATTATCCATAATAATTTTTGATGTTGGGTTTTTAAGGTTAGTTGTATGCGTATTATACACGTTTTGTCTTGTGTGCGACAGTGGCTCATCATTGGCTTCTACTAGGATATCACAGATCGGGCTCGATCGAAAAGATCCACTACCTGATGTAAGACACGAATTATGTATAGGATCAAGCAATTGAAGAATACTTGTATTAGCAGAAGAATAAATTGTAGCTCCGTAGTCCATCTTTGACCTTATCAGTGTTCGGTAAGAACTAAGGACACATTTAGTCACTCCCCATTTAATTACTGCGATCATTTTTTTTTAATATTAATCCGTTTTTGGCATTCTGTTTTGATGTGTGTTTTTCGTCTAATATTAGTCGAAGAATTATTATTGTATTTGACCTCTTAATATTATTTTAACTACTCATTGACAATATAAATTTATAATTTGTAGTAAAAATTTTTGTTGTATGTAGTTAACGTCAGAATAATTTTGATCACGCGAGTCTTTACCTGAGGATGTCTCACAAATTGTATGAAACAAGAAATACTTAGGTATGGCTAGTCTGCAGCAGTACAAATATGGTTAAAAAATGTATTAAAAATTTACAAAAATCTTGAACAATAAAAATTAGATGAATGATTATAACATAAGTACTTTTAACACATTTTAAATGGGAGCCGATTTGACCTTCGAGAGTTTATTCCCAGTGCCATCCAATCAAATTTTTGCTACAGAGTCACACATTATTGACCATGCAGTTTAGGCTACGGACTGAGGGAAAGTTAGACAATGTGGCAATCAATGTTTGGCTACTAATCTGCAGAACGGCTTCCATTTGAAAAGGAGTATAGGAGTGATACATAATGGTGATAATAATAGAAATTAACTTCAGAATAGTCATTCATTTCTATCTTCTCTCCTACTTCCTTAGCTTCTCCAAGGGAAAGTGCTATCCCATGTGACACGTGAATGCCAATCTTTATGCGCCCTTCATGCAACAAGGGAATTTTTGCTGATGAAGAGAATAGTGTACTTGGGAAATTTTGAAGGGTGAACTTTCCTTCAAACAAGCCAATCTTTTGAAGCTGCAGACAGGCACATTCTCAACCAGGCATCCTGCCTCTGGGAAATTCCAACCTCTTGCCTGCATGCCTCCAAGCTAGAATATTCTTGCCAAATTTCTGTTGTTTAACATCAAAGACATGTGATTAAAATTAGGGAGGGGCTCTACTAGACTACAACAATGTCCATTATTTTTACATCACACAGATGAATATTTTGTTGTTATAAATTACAATTGTTTCTGAATAGTAGCTGAATTTTTTAAATCAGTTCTTAATTCACTTACCGAGTTAATTGATATTAATACAACTAATCAGAGAAGTAAAGGTAAAAGTAATCACAATGGTGTCAATTAGTACAGGGCTGTCAATATTCACTAATTTATAAAATTGTCTCTTTCAAAAAAGTACTATAATAAAAGCATATAATGAAAAAGTAAATTAAATTTTGTTTATTTACAAATACAGATACAAATTACCTATTCAATTCTTCTATAAATGTACGGCATTTCTGTTTTAACACTTTGATAGCTTCGATGAACAACACATCTGGTGGTAAAGCTCCAACAGATTCAATGGTGACTAGAAATAACATGAAACATTAATTATAATTAATAAGTTAATAAGGTATATGTACATCAACAGAATGACAATAACAGACAAAATAATAATATCGAAATGCTGTTTTCAATACAAATTTAATTAGATCAATACTTTTATATAAATATATATGTATATACTTATAAATTATCAATATTACTTACCAACCTCCTTTTACTTTACATTATGGACATTATATCAGACAAACGTAAAACTTTTTTATATTATTGAGAAAATATATTACAAAATAAATAACTCCCCTATCCTGGTTTTGAAGTTTATTGTCAATGGTGACGTAATATCAGCATTCAGTTAGTTCCTTAAGTAAGAAAGAGTGAGAGTGTGTCTGTGAGAGGGAAGGAGAGAAGAAGCAAACCAGAGAAAAGGCTATCCTTCTAAATTTCTTAATCACGTTCTCTTGGTAACCCTAACTAACTTGTTCATTTCCCTCCCTCTCTCCCCCTCCCTGTCTCCCTCTCTTTTTACTCAGACAACAGAATGCCTTAATGAAATTTGCTTAATATCTCATATGCAAATAATAATTAAATAAAATCGATGTCAATGAGCGAGACTTTAATGTATGGCTTTTAGCAACATACCAGATTAAAAATTAATAAACATTATAACATACTTACAAATATAATGATCTCTAACCCTCTCCATCTGAACAGCTCTTTTCAGATCATCATATCGGAAAACATTTCTGCTGCAGGTATCATATCTTGCATTTACCACTTTTGCCTTAACCTTTCCTGAAAAAAATAAATAAATAAAGAAATTCCTTGTCAATAATTTTTTTTGAAGCCCAAATCTTTAAAAGTATAAGCCAAAATATTTCTCTTAAACATATATGCTATAATATACCCTCTAGTCACCATTAAACATAAGTCACAAAATTAATAATTACACTTTTCATTAGGAGTAATTAACATTTATTTTAAGTTATTAACAAGTCCAAATATAAATTGCATTTAATTATTATTAATGCTGAATAATGGGCTAATGAAATCAAATCACAGTGAGTAAATTTACACATTTAATAAGATAAAGAAAAACCACAAATTGATTAAAAATTTACAAATTTGCTATGGCTAATAATTACTCAGTCATGAAATAGGTTCGACTGGAAAAGTATGGATTATTCACATAATATATAATTATTAATAAGGACAGGAGAGACAAAATTGGTGACTTACCTGAAGTGTACACACGGTGAGCAACATCAAGGCTGTCCACATTCGGAAAATACTCTGAGTGATGGCCAGCCATTGACTGAGCAGTCAAAAATTGCTTTGCAGCTAACTTTTGCTATGGCAACCTGTTTATGGCGCAACTGAAACAGCAAAATCTAAATTGCTCCCCACCCAAACCCATAATCTGATTCTGGTTCATAGATGACATTTGCATGCTATGGACCCAGAGACCAAATACCCTCACAGAGATCCTAAATAATTTCAATACAAATTCCCTATCAAGTTCACTTGGAACTACTCCCCAACCAACATCACCTTCCTGGATCTCGACATATGCCTAAAGACAGGCCTAATTACCACCTATTACAACATAAAACCTACTAACATCCTAGAACATCTCCACTTTCCCAGTTGCCATCCTGAACACACCAAATGCTCCCACCCCTACAGCCTAACCCTTAGGGGAGCTCACATCTGTTCCAGATGGAACAGCATGGTATCATACCCCAACCGCATACTCCTTTTCACTGTCAAAATAGCTAATCCACCCCAGACCATCAAACAGAACACGCCCTAACTACTACCTACTTTCCTGGACTACATAAAACATTCTTTTCTCTGCCTGGCCTACACTGGACTGCAATCCAAAATTCTCCCCACCTGAAGGGTTGCTTTTAGGCCCCCACCCAACATCTGCAACATTCTGGCCCAACTCTATAAACCCCACACCCACAAGTGGCTGCAAACCTTATAGTAGGAAAAGTTGCAATGTCTGCCCCCACAACATTCCTGAATCCCACCAATAACCTACCCTATAGAATTAAAGAAAATATAAGCTACCCCTCCTCCCATACATCTACAAAATAAACTGTACACTCATCCCAGTCTTGTAAATTGGTCAGACAAAGACTCATCCCTGAACAGATTGCCAACCACCGCAGCACATTTAAACTTTTGAAATCATAATTCCCATCATTGCCCATGCCTAGAGCTACAACACAAATAAATTTAACCAGTACTTCATGCTAATGCCCCCTCAAACCCCACACCACGATTCTTCAGAAACTGAGCTCCATCTATGGGAACTCTCCTTCCAACACATCTTGCAGTTCAGACAACGCCTGGACTCAACATCCTACAGACAGTAACCTCCACTTCCCCCCCCCCCTCAAACTGATTAACCATATCTGCTCAGATACATGTGTATCCATTTTAGTATGTATGTGTATGCATTTATATGTGGTTGCATGTTAACATGCACATTTATAAGTCTTTGAGTAGCAGTGGCTTCTGTCTGAAACCACCATTTTATAAATTTTTCAGAAGGCCCAGTGCCACTTGCTTGAAATCACAGATGCTAGTGCATGGCGGGGACATTTAGACGTTTGCTGATGTTCTTCAACAAATGTAGTGCTTCTTACTGATACTGTACCAGTTTCAAATTAAGCAGTAGGCACTTAGCTCTGGATAGCGTTTGTTGGTGGTTTGTTTTACTCCTATTTCTGATATGTTGGTTGAAGCATAGTGATCGTATTGAGAAGACAATTAACAGTAATAAGTTGGTGGCCTGGTGGGGTCTATTGTTTAGCAGCAAAAGTTAGCCGGGCAGCAATTTTGACTGCTCAGTCGACAGCTGGCCATCACTCGGAATGTTTTTCCAATTTTTCTGATAAAGGCGTTGGTGCCTCCAAAAATTCAAGAACAAAGTGGCGCCTGCCATCTATACACTTCAGGTAAGCCGCCAATTTTCTCTCTCCTTCCTGTTCTTATTAATTTTTTATAATTATAATTATATATATATATATATATATATATAAATATCAGCCAGGAAATGAAATTGTCATGTTAATTAAAACAATTAATAGGGAAAGGACAGAGAGATAGAAAGTAGGTAAGGCACCTACTTTATATCTCTCTGTCCTTTCCCAATAAATTTTATATATATATATATATATATATGAAATGTGGCAAAGTCTTTACTCACTATATACTATAAAATGCAAAGTTACAACCCCAGCCGACTGTTGGTATAGGTGGCCATACTCAATTGTTGTGTGCGTGCTGCCGATTGCTGACGTAAGTGAATGTGGGAGAGATAAGCTGTACATTCAGTGTACACATGATCTGGTGGGGCAAATAGCCGATGCAGAGTAGAAGATCACATGCTTGCGATTGGCAGTTGAAGTAAGATGGCATAAGCCAAGAAGGAATGGGACGTGGGAGTCACCTGCAGAATGTGGTGGTAGCAAGATTTATTTTGTGAAACTTGCAGCGGCTGAGCCATCATGTTTACAGACAACTAGAAAGTAAGCCACAAATAAGAGGTGCTAGGTCTAAAGTAGAAACACGATTAGTAGTCATTAGTAGTTGTTAGTGTAATTGATTTAAAAATGATTAGGGTGTCACACATTGACTTACATTACCTACCAGTATAATAAGAAATTTTAACTCACCATTTTTTGCATCTTCCAGACCTATCACTCCTGGTGAGAAACATTTTTGCAATCTCTCTGCTGCCTCTCCTTCAACATCTTTCAGTAATTTTATTCGAGGCAGAAGGCGATAAAACGCTGTTGCTAAAATATTGAAGAATAAAAGATCTATGATCTAGTCAGGTATTAAGAAGAATCACATATAACCAAATATGTTACAATCATATACAATGCCTAGAAATATTATATTCACATTAAATTTGATACTATCAACTGATATTAAGGTCAGTTCTATAATTAGAAATTTTTATCATCTTTCAGCAAAGCAGAATATTCTTTGTATTGGCTTATACACCTGATGGAACTATTGTGATGAGTCCTAGTATACATTTTATTCTGATCTTTTCTTTGCAGTTCATCAATTAATCATGCTCAGTAGCTTTGTACTGACTGACTCTACAGAAATATAGCTATGGATAATGTGTTAAACAAAAACAGACTTTGCAAATGAAGAAACTTACAATTATAGTTCACAAGAAACTCTTAGTTGGAATGGTAGATACATTACAATAGATTGCTTCTATTTCATCAATAGAAAACCCCTTAATTGTCAATATTGCTTTCAGTAAACATGTCCTCCTATAATTCACAGCTTAATATTTTAGGAATAACAATAGAGATCGTTAAAATAATTAAAATGTGGACAATTTAATTTCTTTCATGCCCATGTGCCATTGCAAGATTGTATACTCTGACCTATTTCTCTAAACAGGTTCCATTCCTTCAGGTGAAGGTTTTAAGATACAGTGACCTAAATTCTTAAACCGAACAAACACACAACTTTTTCCAGTATGACCACAACCCCCCCCCCCCCCAATTTAAGGTAAGTATGTGATTCTCTGTCTTCATTTCCTATACATGTATACATAATAACTCATCTCAACAGGAAAGAGATTGAAGTTAAGCCCTCAATAGCCTCAGAGAAGGGATAAATGGTCTCAAAAGGCACATGGTAATGTCACATCTAAAGTTTTCAGTGTCATTGAGATGAACAGTGACACTCCAGGTGCTAATTAAGCAATGTGGAATTACTTAATTTTCTGGTCTAATATAAGTAAATACCTGGGCAACTCTGGGCACTTAGTTAATTATAAAACAACAGTTTGGAAAACAAAGTTTGAGAAAATGGAATAAGATTTAAAAATAATTTATTGTGTACAATACTTTATAATTACAAATGAAAGTATTTAACAAGGAATACTACTCATTGAACTTACCAACAGGTGAAAACTTAGCATGGTCTTTTCCAATTCCTTTTACAGCATGCAATTTCAAATCAAATTCATGCCCTGGCACCATTTTACTTATAAGAATGTCATCATGGATTGGACCAACAGCATCTTCAGAGTATAAATTGCCTTGGTTGCCAATTGGAAGCCACTTAATGTGTTTTGTATATACTGGAAATAATAAAAATATAATTACAGATGTTATTGGCAGAGATAAAAAAAATATTGTTTTCCCTAGGTCATCAACACTGGGACAATAACTCCCACCATACTGAACAAATGTTATTTGTTATCACTTTAAAGCAGGAAGCATTCTACTGTTGTCTGAGTGGAATATGCTGAACTAAGATTTGTGTCCATCAAAGCTGTGGACTTACAATACTTATGTTTTAAAATTATTTTCCAAATAGCTTGACTTATCTCAACAACAATGCTACTAAGTAAAGGGCACATTTCAAAAAGTTGATTACATTATTTACTGTTACATGATGTGAAGGGCTTCATTATGAACATATGATATTTGTGCTTTCTAGTAGGACTACTGTAAATACATGTTTTGTTATTGTTGGATCTAGTTTGAATCTGTCACTGAGCAGCTGACTATCACACCATTCTTGAAGAATGCTTTTGAAAATCTGACATGTTCTTGCAACCCAGCCAATTAACATATATTATCAATTTAAATGAAAACTGCTGTTTTGTCTCTCTTTTCCATCCAAATGAATTATATACACATATTAATACTAATCCATCTGATTTGAAGAGGGAAAAAGAGATGTTAGCTTACATTAAATTGATGGTAGATGCACTTAGCCCACCTAGAAAGCATTAAAATGTCCAATTTTTCTATATGATCTTCCTCCTAGAAGAACATTCTCCCCACTATATTGTCTACTTGTTCAAGGGTTGCCTTTAGGCACCCACCAAACCTCTGCAACAAACGCACACCCACAAGACACTGCAAACCTTGTGGCGCAAAGTCTGCCCTAAACTTCCACCCACCACAATCTTCCAGAATCTCACCCAGAACACAATCTATAAAATTAAGGAAAATGTAATCTGTCACTCCTCCCATAAAATCTACAAAATCAACTACACATTGGCTAGACATACAGAGAACTCGCTGAATGGATTGCAAACCACTGCAGTACAGTCAAACTTTTAAAAACCCAATTCCCCATAGCTGCTCATAAATATATATTACAAATCAATTAAATGTTTGAAACATGACAATGTCACACACACTGGATATTTGAATAGTAGGTAAGGGTAGAAAATGAGGGAGAAAGGTAAGAAATACTCAGAGAAAGGCATATGTTAAGTATAGAGAGGAATGGAAGAAGGAAGACTGAAAATGTTCAGCACTGCTGGGACTTGAACCTAGATTGTCACACAGCGTCCACTATAACCGCAGAGCACCTTGACCATTAGGCTATGTCGCCAATGTGCCGAAGACTGCCCGTCATAAAGGTTCTATGGTTTATTTAGTTTGGATGGATAGAGAGAAGTGGAACAGAGAGTTAATTCTTTTTTTTTATCCATTTAGGATCTATTTTATAAATATTGGGGTTGGACTGAATAACAAGAACACCTGCATTTACACAATATTTGTTGATAAATATGAGTTGGACCACCAATAGCTTTGAGAACAGCTGGAATTCATCATAGAATAGATTTGTAGAGTGTATGAATAGTTTCCAACAGAATGTCCTCCCACTCTTGTAGCAAAACATCTGCCAATTGCTGCTACAATATTGGAGGTGAAAATGAGCTCCTGACTCTGCTCTGAAACTCCCCATAACGGTTCAATGATGTTGAGGTCTGGAGATCATGCTGGCCAGGAAAGATGTTTGATAATATGGCAGTGACTGGCAGTAATGTGCTAGTCATATTAAGTACTTCATAGTTGAGGATTGAGATATTCATTTGCAATAATTCGGCCAGTAAGGGTAATGATCGGGCCAGCTAAATTACATGATATAGCCATGTTGTCATTACTGTGCATATTGTCACTTGTGAAACATTTAACAGTTCAGTCAGTTTCATCACAGATACTCCCGCTAACCGCGCACTAAAAATTTGCCCTCTTTCGTAGTCTACTAGATCACGCATTTCACCGATAACTGGTGTTAACACGGCACCAACTGAGCACTGCAGCCCATAGCAGGCACCGTGTAAGGTTTGGAGTTCTATAAATTTTTGGAGAAAGTTAGGATGATTGCATATTCCCAGTCCTCATCAACTTTTTGCCTCTATCCTGACCTTCATAGAGAAAGAAAGTTGGTGGCCCTGGTGGGATTTATTGTTTACCAGCAAAAGCTAGCGGCACAGGAATTTTGACTTCTCAGTCAACAGTTGGCCACCAATCAGAATGTGCATCCTTATCTTACAATGAATTTATTTTACAATATTTAACATGTACATTGCATATAAGAAAGATATTTAATTAATCTCACTCTCACAGTTAGTGTGTGCTTTATGGTTGCAGAAGCAGAGATAGGACAGGATTGAAACAGACATAGAAAGAAACCTTTCAGTTTGGAGTACTATATCAATAAAAAGGGGGCATTTAATATACAAACTTGTATTTAAAGATAATACATCCAATCACTAAAATAAATAAATTATTGGCGAACTTTTGATTTGAAAATCCTCCTTTCATTATAAATTAAAGTACTATTACTTACTATTTCCATTTATTTTTCCACTTTGATTTGAAGCATCGCTGGTTGTATTACGGTCAAAAGTACATTTTATTTTAAGCTCAAACTCTAATGTGTCTTGTTCAGTTCCTTCATCATCATCTGGAAAATTATGTATGAAATATGAAATTCAATTTTTTACACAGTAGTTTGTACTATTTGAGGAACAAAGTAGGACCATAATTTTTTATTTATACATAACCCTATGACTATATATTATTTTACAATCAGTTTTTTTTCAGATAAATATATAAAACAAATAATAAAATAAATAGGTCTCAATGTTGAAAATGCAGAAGGGAGTATAAATTCTTTCTCAACTATCATATAATTTTGAATTATTTTGCCCCCGTATGTTGAAGCAGCAACAGGAAATTTTTATTGTGTTTTAATTATAGAACTAAGGAGGTCCCAACAGTTTGGAGATGAAATGTTTTCAAATAAAATTATTCCATTTCTGACTTTTGGCCATTCTTTACATTTTATTAATTTTTATTATATTTAAAGGGCTGTTTTAAATTTCAATTGCCATTTTTGTTCTCATTTTAATATAACTTTGCTGCTTTTATATTTATAAAATTAGTGAGTCTGTGATTTATATTTTCAAAGTCAGAAATTAGAACGTAGTGAGAAATATTTTTTTCTTATTCTTTTCACTTTCAATTATATTCTACACAGCACGGATATTGTGTATCATTTAACAGCAATTCACCTGACCACTTGAAGGTTTAATTTTTATTTCCCCTATTTCCTTGTAAAAAATGTATTTAACAATGGTTGAAATCTTGAGTAAAATGTGTTGTATCATCCAAATTACCAAAAGAATGACATTACATTTTATTGGTGAAAACTAAACCACTGCCTAGACAAATAATTTAAAGGAAAATATATGCCAAGATTCATCAAAATTTGTGGTAATTAGTATTTATCTCAATTGAAAATTACTAAATAATAAAAACTATCTTTACACATGTTTATAGCAGTCCGAAAGTCACATACTTGCTCATCACCCTAGTCCCTCAGCTTTGAGTTAAGCTCTATGAAATATGGTATAGTAATAAAATCATAATTACAGTCTTACAACTTCATTAGGTGCTTAATGACTTCAGCAAATTAAATTTTCTTACTTAAAGAAACTTTAAACACAATGCAGCAAATAAATATGACAAATACCAGCAATTTTATGTCAGTCATAACTTGATTACAGACAATTATTATATTGAGGTAATTGGTTTTCTTACTTTACAAACAACACTTGATCCCAAAATTTTATTACCCAAGTAAAAACTACAAACTGAGCAAATATAGTAAATATTGCATTAATACCCACTTTTCTGCCTGTATTCAAATAGTCTTGGGTCAGCCTTTAAAGGAATAAGACCCAATCGATGAGCAAGAACTTCATCTTGTACAATAGATGTATTATTATAAACAAATACTTTTTCAATTGCCATACTTGGAACCTGTAAAGATTTATTTGATAAATAGTTAACAAGTACCTCATGATGTCATGCCTATGAAAAGAATTTAAAAGCACAGCAATTATTCAAGAGCGAAGGCTTCCCCATTGAATTTGTTTCAAATACAATTCTTGGGCTTCGGATGCAGAAAAGTGTAAACCAAAATTGACATGAGTTGAAACCCAAGAACTGTATTTAAAACAATTGTTTCCTATGGCCAATATTCTTTTTGTATCTTTTCACTTAAATCACAAATTTTGAATTTTTTCCAGGTCAATTTCATAAATGTATGCTTATGGATAACTAATTAATGATCATAAATATATAATCAAGGACTTTGCCCCACAAATTCTATCAGCTGTTGTTATCAGAAAACAAACTAGATGATAATACACAAAGCTAGTAGTGTAATGTGTTTTAATGGAGCTCAACCTCAAAAATATTAAAAAAGATCAGTTATTGTTACAGAGTACGTACTTCCTATATTTATGAATATAGATTAAAGAAAAATGGGATGGACAGAATTGTTGAACATTCAATATAAATTTTTCTACTGCAGATTTTATAGAGAACGTATTTTGAAAGTTGTGCGGAGCTCACCTGATTATGTCGGGAATGCCTCATACTCTCTCCGGATTTTTTTTTATCAAAGTTCTCACATGCCAAGACACCTTTACCTATTTTGGGAGGTTTATGTACTGGGGTCGAAGACCTTGGGCATAAGGCAAGAGTTGTCGGCTGATCACATTGGACCAATCGGCCAACTGCCTCCTAAAACTGGTGGACACAGAAGGGAATGCAGCGACCCCACAGCAAACTTGTCTCTTATCATTCGGAAGGGCATGAGAACCTGATGCAGGTTTTCTGGGTTCTTTTTGCATTTCTTTAGGTGAAACACCGGGTAGGATCCTTAAACCACAGCTCAGGGGACCTAGTCAACCCTTGGCTACCTTGCTCTACCTTACGCATCCCCTCTTTTCAATTCCCTTCCAATGCTATTAAAGGGGAGTTGCATGTTTTCGGATCACCCTCATATAGCTTGTTAACCCCCCCCCCCCAAATATATATATATAGAAAGGCTTGCAAGAGAAAAGTCCCACAAATATATATATATATATATATATATATATATATATATATATATTTGTGTGACTTTTCTCTTGCAAGCCTTTCTTCCCCAGATTGACTGCGGGGCTCACCTAACTTTGTGTGGAATGCATCATACTCTGTTTTTTTTTCTTTCTAAGTTCTCACATACCAAGGCACCTTCACCTATTTTAAGAGATGTATGTACTGGGGTCGAAGACCTTGGACATACGACAAGAGTGATTTACCGATCCCATTGGATCAGTCTACCAACTGCCTCCTGAAACTGGTAAAGACATAGAGAAGTGAAAGCTGCGGCCCCACAGCAGTCTCTTTTCCCGTCATTCGGAATAGTACCCAATGCCTGACCTGCCTGATCCAGGTTTTCCCTGCATCTCTTTAGGTGAAACACCAGGTAGTTATGGGGGGGCTCTTCCCCAAATATATAAATATATTAATGCATAAAATTGACCATCAATTTGGAGTCTCTGTTTTTGAGTTGGTTGTGAAGTGATAATGAGACCACAAAAACAGCAGACCGATTGTTCAGATGAGGAATAGTAAGACATTGGTGGGACATGAAGGGGCTAGGTTCCTTTGCTAATAAATGCATTAATAGAAAAACTGGCAGCCCATGCTTGGAGGTAGCAATGTTCTCATGACTCTATAATAAAGTACTTACAAACTTATAGTTGTTTTGATGATTTACTGCAAAAATTACCTCACACCCAACCCAACATCCAAATATACAACAACTAAAAGATTGTTCGAACTATGGTTGAAGGCTACATTGTGGTTTTGAACTTGGCAGCAATCACATATTTATCACATTATGCTGCAAATAGTGTAAGATTTAACCACAAGTAGCCACAAATTTATCAATATCAGCTAGCCGACGACTGTGACTGCAAATCTCTTCCTAACTTTTTGATACCTCCAAAAATTCAAAGTGTTCGAAATCTTACAAGGTGCCTGCCATCTGTGAACCTCAGGGTCTATTCTTACTAATTGTTTTAATTAACCTGACTGTCATTTCAAGATGCATATATATATATATATAGAAAGAAAGAAATATTTGGGAGAAAGGCAGGAAATTCCCTCTTTAAATCATATGTACGGCATGGAATCATGCCCAAGGAAATACATATGTCAAGCGTAGAAGGGAATGGAAGAAGGAAGAAAGACTGAAAAAATTCGATGTGGCCAGGACTCGAACCTGGGTGCACGAAACAACAGTGCATCACCCCTAGAGCCGGGGCGTGCGTCTATCCACTCCGCCACCACATCGAGTACGACCAACCGAACATTTTCAGTCTATATATATTAGGTTTTCAAGTTAGGATGGATAGAGAAGAGGGATGGAAGAATTAGGAGCATCTGTTAAGGATAAATTACAAATATATATATATATATATTGTGATAAAAAAGGGGATTTTGGTAAGGTTGTGGCGTTATGAGGCGCAGTTCGGCCAACAACAATGGATAGTCGGCCGAAAGATGTTTTTCCCCGCGGGGAAGGCCCGCTTTGCCTGTATAAAAAATGACGATGGTGAACCCCCGCGGGAAAAATGAGGGCGGGGAACCCCGAAATGTTAAGAAATAGGGGAAGTCCCGCCAGAAGCTTTATAAGGGAAGCCGATGGGTGGCTCGAGATCAGAGTGCGTCAGAGAGGGGCAGACGAGACCCGAGAAGGGAGGCGAGCAGAGAGGGGCAGTCCAGACCCAAGATCAGACGGTAGCAGAGAGTGCATCAGACGGTAGCAGAGAGTGCGTCAGAGAGGGGCAGACGAGACGAGTGCATCAGATCGTGGTAGAGACCTCAGAGTGGGGTAGAGCAGACCAGAGCAGAGTGGGGCAGACCAGACCAGATCAGACCCGAGAGGACGTGGCTCGACCCCAGTAGGCAGGCGAGTGATCAGACCGCAGAAGGGAGAAGAGTGGAGCAGAGAGCAGATATCCAGAGACGCACAAACATTCGAGAGGTGGATGTTTGTTGGGCCAGTAATTGTGGCTGATGCATACTCCATCTCTTGAGAGACCCAAAATCCCCTGGGATTAAGCCCGTGTCTTCACGTAAATTAATAAACAAAATTATTAAAATTGATCAAATATTTGTAATTTAAATTAATAAATGTTTTATATACAAAAAAGTATATTACAATATATATATATATATATATATATATATATATATATATATCTAGTACTCTTTTAATAATAAATAAGATGGATGGATGAGTGTGTTCCATAAACTCTCTCAAGTTATGGACAACTTTCAATCATACTTGTTAATTACATTATACTATTTTATGTCCAATTTAATGATAATATTAAATACAGGGATCACTATTACATGTTAAATATGATTGACAGCAAAATATTTGTTCAAATTTATAATATTAGCCAAGGATTCTTACCTCAGAAAGTAGAATTCGCCTAATTGCATTGGCTATAGCTGCATGTATACCTATCAAGTCAAATTCCATCTCCATACCACTGTATTTGACTATTACAACATTGAAAGCCTGCATAAAAGAATGTTATATTTAAATACATTAAAAAGTAAAGCTTCGTATTCAGGTATAATTAAAATGTCAAGCATTAGAATGAGAGTTCTTTAATTTTTTGGCCATTAGAAATATCTTTAACAGAGAATCACTAAAACCATATTTCTATTTTAAGTCAAAAATTGTTGACCCAATATACCTTTTGACCCTAAAAAAGAAAGCACTGCTATGCCACACTTCCTAATTACTGCTAACGTCCTCTGGCAAGGTTCAAGCACATTTCACCATTAATACAAATTATTCATTGTATGAGGTTTACCTTTTCCTCTAACACTAACTTTTTTGGAATATTCTTTCAAAATGTCATATCACTAAATATAATATCCCTTTGTGAAAAGCTCATGTTTAGCTTTGTAAAAGAAACCATGTTGCACTTCAAACCAGTTTTCCATAATAACAATTACTTGAGGAACTGCAGATTTTGTTTTTTATTGTTTGAACTGGAACAGTTTTATTTTAAATTAAATTTGTTTAAAATTGATAATTAACTGCTGCTCGGTCACATCACAAGTGCAGCCATAGCCTTCGAGGGCCTATGATAATCCTAAGTCCAGTAGAACTGATGATTCAATTCTCTTACCTTCCCATTTTATAGCTATTTCACCCTATAGTGACAACACTGTGACCCCGTTAGATTGTCACAATAATTTGGTCACGGACGATAATGCAATTACACACAACAGATACAAAAGTATTGTAATGAATGTATAAGTGCCTGTGAGTTAGTTGGTCATTAACATGAAGTCTATAGGAGAAAGTCTGGCAAAAGTAGCCTTTGATATAAACCAACTGCATGTCAAATCCCCACTCCTACTAAGCCTGTGACATCGCTGAGTTCCTGTAACATCATACAGGTTTGACAGGTTACATAGATTGCATTTGCTGTGCTTAAGTTGTGTGTGTTGAGGGGGAAGGGGGGTGGAGTGGGAGGGGGTAGTTTATATCAAAAGCCACTTGTTCCAAAAGTTTTAGAATTTAAAAACAGGATGAGTTTGACATCTGGAGCTCTACGTCATAACCATTTGCTCCAAGCCCCACCTGAGATATGACACACCTTCTTCCTGATTTAAATTTTGAAAAGTGTGGCTTAAATGAAGGAAATTCCTTCACTAATCTCTTAACCTCCACAAAATTATAGTACAATTATACAACTGTCACTCTCACACACTTCCTCCAAAATCTGTTTACAGTTCATCTCAAATATTTTCCACTCATAAAAAACCAACTCCCCTAAAAAATGGACTTACAAAAACAATATGAAGGTAACAAGATCTATATTTGCAATTTATCAGATGTGTTATTGGTTCTAAGTTACTCTAAACTATTTTGAACTATTTGAATAGCAACCCTATTTGACTATGATACAAAGACAATCATATGAGCATTTTCTCACTGTGCAGTTTGTTTTACCTTTTTAAATTTTTTGAAATCCCATTTATCATCTGTGGAGTAGGTCCCAGGATAATCAGATTCACCGGCCTGAAATAAATAATGATTGAATGAATGATTCTTTACTTAATTCAGAAGAAAAATTACACTCAGTAAAAATTTGATGTTTTACACAATTAATAATAAAATAATACATGACCTGAGAGTGAATTTTACTTGAGCTTGAGTGAGGTAAAAGTTGACTAATATTGACGAAATAAAACAAAAATTAGAGCTGAATATATGTCAGTGAATTATATTATATGCATTCATTATATTTACGGAAAATTTAAACGAAAATATATCACAACCGGCAGTTATTATGCAAATAAAATGCAATGTTTGATACAAATTGCTCAAGCGATTTGTATTCTTCGGAACAATAAAATGATTATGAACAAGAAACAATTGGGATATTTAAAAAGCTATGTTTGTTAAATACATATAATGTAATAATATATTTCATCAACTCAGTACGAAAGCAAATTTTGTACTCACATTTAATACACCAGACTCCTTTAGAGTTATAATGTTTCGAATTCCGTCAATAACAGACATTGTTCAACAACAAGATAACCTTATGAGCAATAACACATGTCACAAAGTACGGATATTTTAAATAAACAGTAAAGATCTTCGATTTCGAAGATAAAAATTATTTCATTTGTTTTTGTAGTTCAATTCGGGAGTTGCGATTTCAATACCACAGTCCGACGTCAAGAAGGTAGTATTTATAAACAAAGTTATGTTGCAACAGAACAAATATAAATATATTATTTGTTGTAATCGTACTTTCCCTTCGACTTGTTTCTTGTCGAACAATAGTCCGATTAACTTTGTACAGACAAAGATAACAATATATTTTATGATTATCTTTGGAAACAGGGGAGTAACGTCGAGGGAGCATATCTTCACAAGAAGGAGGTGACAGTAAGGGCAGTGGAAGTGTCAAAATGGTAAAATTTTAACTGAAAGAAGAAGAATCTCTTTCAATTAGATATGACATAGTTATTTAATAACCCTATGGCTGCTTTCTTCTATTACCAATCCCTATTTTGACTATGAATTTTATAATTTATCTTTTGAATTACTTATTGTGTACATATTTTCTTTCCTACGATAATACGAGTACGTGAATTCATAATTTTAATTTACTTTAGTCCTTTATAAGTTTATGAAGTGCATGAATTTTTTTTGGGATTATTGTTAACCTTTTTCTTATATTTTAATTTGTTATTTGACGATATTTCTATTGATTGCTCTATGAGAATTTTTCTCAAATTATCGGCATCTGAAATTTGTAAACATGAATATGCTACTTTTTGCTATTTATGTTATGAAATTGCACTTCTCCATTCCACATATAATAAAGGTTCTGAATACTGAAATGAACAAATTTCAAAATCGAATAATTATATGTATATCAGTGTGAATATTAGGAAATTGCTAATAATGTTTGTATGGTGTGTGGCATTACATGGGTGTGAATCGTGGATGGTGGGAGTTGCAGAAAGGAAAATAATGGAAGCCTTTGAAATGTGGTGCTATAGGAGACTGCTGAAAATCATATTGGTGGATAGAATCACTAATGAGCAAATTCTAAGCAGAATAGAAGAGCGAACAATATGGAGGATGTTGACCAAGAGGAGGGATAGATTAATAGGCCATGTTTTGATACACGAGTGTCTTGTAAAATTAGCATTAGAGGGAAGTTTTTGGGGTAAGAACAGAAGAGGGAGGCCAACGATAGAATATGATAAGCAAACTAGGTAGGATGTAGTAGTTATATGGAAATGAAAATGCTTGCACTAGATAGTTAGCATAGTGTTTGCAGCTGACTGAATGCCATAACAAACAAAAACATGGTTTAATTTGTATGGAAAGAAAAAGTGTGTGTGTGTGGCTTACCTGGAATTAAAAGCTAACATCATATTATTAAATAGATTATCTGGCAAATATAATAAATGAGTTATGTCAGTCTTGTTTTCAGTTTATTAAATTTAAATATTACAATGTTTTGTTTCTGATTTGTAAAAATTTAGCTGTATGTGGAACCTCACTCTACGACTCCTTTGGCTGAAGGAGTCAGAGTGAGGTTCCATGTACAGCTAAATTTTTACCTGAAGAAGCTCAAATCGGAAACGGAACTTTGTAATATTTAAATTTAAAAAACTGACAGAGGCTGACATAACTCATTTACTAACATCATATTATTTGAGTATTCCAAATTTTTGACAGCATTAGTCCTGTTTATCTGAAGTTGACTGCACAGACATGGCACTCTCTTGTGATTGAAGAGTCTTACACCTCTGAAAATCATATATATGGGCCTCAATTTCAGGTCAGCCAAATTTCCCTCTTTTTCTTCCTGTGCATATAAATTATTTGCATGTTAATTATATTAAAGTTTGGGTGTAAAACAATTTTCATCTGAATTCCTTATAATCACTACAGTGGAGAATTCAAAATGTTTAATCTTAAAGATCTTGCCCTGATACACTTAATTTTTTAGCTATTGAAGTTTTTGATTTATTTTTGTCTTAGCCCTATTACTCTAAAATTAGTCAAGTATTACATAATGGTATAATACATTATAAATAATTTATACATAGTATGTCTGAATGGTTTTAATTTTTACATTAATTCATTTAGATTAGATTTATTCTCATTCAAAATCGAGCTGGGAAAACGAGGCTGGCAAAATGGTACATGAATTTTGATGATGATGAAAAGCAAAAGTTAATCGAAGAAGTCCATGCTGTTGTCACTGTCAGAGATGCAAAACATACAAACTTTGTTGAGGTACATTGTATTTTTATAATAATTATGCTTTTCTGATGTTTATTACTATATAACTGAAACAATACTTTAGAGGATATATCTATGATATATATATATATATATAGTGAAATTTTATCAGTGCGATATAATGAAACCTTTCCGATATAATATTTGGGTGCCACCTGTGTGTTATGTAGGAAACTTTTATAATAGAACACCCTCAGGTTCAAGAATGACTAAACATGAGTCAGGGAAGTTTTATCACCTGTTCCAGGACTGTATAAGTAAATGAAATTAAACAAATTTTCAGTGAGTGTTAGTATAACCTCAGCAGCTTTAATGGATCAGTCTTAGAAAACAAAAATGTTGTATTAATAAGTAAAACTTAAAATTATTTACAACTAGGGAGGTGCTTTATCTTACGGCCAGCTTATCCTTGAAGAGGATTGAATAATTTTAACAAAACAATGTTCAAAATACAAATTCATGCAACAATTTTGTTACCGAGTCTGTTTGTTTTTGCAAGGGTGAGGAGGATCAAACTGATGTTAATTTCACACCTTACCAGACGTCACTGGTTGTGTTGAACGATTTTCTGGATGATTGGATGGTGGTATAAATATTTTCTTTGCTGCAGCAGTGGGAGGCAACTCCTTTCTTCCTCTACCCTGTCCAAATTTTTATATGAATCCTGAAGGGCTTGGCCATAAATTCTCGGCTGTCATGCCCCTCACTTTCATGGACTTGTTCATGCCTCAACGAGCACTTAACCTTACTTACTATTGAAATTAGAACTAAAACTATTTACATCACTTGTTGACCAAAGTGAGGCATGGTTCAATGGTTACTTTAACTTGATAAGAAATAGCTCTGTGTGCTGAAATATTGCCAGGCCTAAGTTTTTAGGTCTGCTTATAGCTCCTTTGTACACTAGTGGTTACAAGTAGTCTTTGCCATGCAAGTAGGGGTGTGGAATCAGGCAAACTACTGACCACTGAGCTCCAAATCTTTGGATGATGGTGAATTGGCAATAGCCCAAGAGAATTTTCGTAGGACAAAGGCATACCTTAGTCAATTGAGTGCAATAAGACTGCACCATGCCTCAGTCTTCAGCTATGTAAATTTATAAACACATCTTCAGGATTTTTCTAAGCCCAATTGTATAACATAAAATTTAGGGAGCATCTATGTCACACTTCGATCACCAAGTGAGGTGACCTTTGGGATGTGCCTGCCAAAACAGTCTTGTTGCATTGTCTAATTAGCAAATCAGATTGTTAGAATTTTATTCCAGTGGTTAATTGTCAGCCAATCTAATTTATCTTCTCCTTACACTAAATTGATGTAGTTGAGACATTATAATTAACGTTGCAAATTTCACATACGAAACTCTGTTATTATTGGCATAATTAAACTAAACTGTTGTATAACACTGAATTATACTCTTGCAAAATTTTCATTTAAATCAATGCAAAATTATGTATTAGAATGTAAGAATTCAATTCAACCTATATAAAATGTCTATTGTTATTCATACAGAAGTTTAAATAAATTATTAAACAACATTTAAAATATTTTGATCTTTAGTTTTTTAAATAGCATTTTTATATTATACCTGCTGTATTTCAATTATTATGTAATTGTGTATAACCTATATTGTTCTCATACTATGTTCCTGTTTATGTCTACAATTCAATACTCAAAATGATTTATTGTATTTTGTTCAGTTCCGAAACTTTAAGATTGTCTACAGAAGATATGCTGGGCTCTACTTCTGCATTTGTGTAGATGTAAATGACAACAACCTTTGTTATCTTGAAGCAATACATAATTTTGTTGAAGTATTGAATGAATATTTTCACAATGTTTGTGAACTTGATCTTGTCTTCAACTTTTATAAGGTTAGTACATGCAATTTTTATTTATTATTAATTTGTGAGAATATAAATTAATATTTGATTTATTCACAGGTTTACACAGTAGTAGATGAAATGTTTCTTGCTGGAGAAATAAGAGAAACTAGTCAAACTAAAGTTTTGAAACAACTGTTAATGCTCAACTCGTTAGAATAGCACAAGTGGAACTAAACTACTGGAGTATACCATATGCTGAAATATATTAAGTGGTGAAAAGAGAATGAAGAGTATGTTGATTGAGTTTATCATTCCATTGAAGTTTGATTGGGAAATGTATAATTTATGCTGTATGTTAACTAGTCTGAAAACCATTTATATTTTGAGAAATCTCACAGATTTTTATAACATTATTGATAAAGACAATATAGAAAAAAACTGAATTGAATATCCAAGTTGCAGGAGATATGACCCTATTATCAGAAAATAGTTCTATTCATTGTAAATTTGTTTCATTAAATCATTACAATAAAATGTAATTGGTAACTGCTTTTGACCTCAATTATAACCTGAAAACTATTTGCTTGTAAATTTTCTGCAATGTGCATGGTGGGATGAAATATTTCTTTATAATATGTATGTTCATATTTTGATTCTTCAAATGAATTTAGTCATTAACATCATTTATTTCATTTGCATTTTGTAGTTCCTTCTAGTCATTGTACAAATCATATGTTGTTCTGAATTTCACCGACAAATTTAATTAGTGGGAAGTTATCATTCAGTCTAATCTTTTCATAAGAGAGTATGTAGTCAATCTATAGTTGGTATTCTATTCCTTGGTCATTGGCATTCATTTGCATTATGAATACATTGGTCCAATTATGTGCCATATTTAATATACAGTGCATTTTAATGCTAGCTATGTACAAGTTGATTTAAATTACCTACCTTTGAATAAATAATTGATGTCTTTCCTTACTGTTGCTAGTCATACTATTTCAATACTTTCAAGTAAAGTATCACAGAGTGATGCTGTTACTATTTATATTATATGAAAGAAAATTGTCCTATATCTGGCCTTCATTTACGGCTGCATATTTTTATTCGGCAGTTACTTCTTCCTTAGTCAAATTGATCTATTATTACCTGCCATTGAACATACGTTTATGGCTATATATTTTAATTAGGAAGAAATTTTTAACTTCACGAATCTACTTCTATTTTATTTAAATAATCTTGTTGCTGCCAGATCCTCCTCAAACAGTACTACCAGATATAGACTACCTTTATTTTAGAAATTGGCCTGGAATTAAGTCACAACAGGACTTTCAGTATACTTTTTCCAAAAGTGGACAGTTTTAAATCATGAAACATGTTAATGAACTGATGCAAGACAGCTTCAATTCCATCATCAATTTAGATTTAAGTAACATTTATCATTTTAACCCAATTTCTGAACAAATGGTCTTCTACGTAAAAAAAATAGTACTAATGGCAAGTTCATTTTGTTAGTAAAATATTTTCATGGCTCAATTTTGTAAATCCAAAATAAACCAAGATACAGTAGCATGACACTCCTTGATAATTTTTATCAAATTTTATAAAATTATATTTATTAATTCTAATTGTATTTTGAATGTTTGAGATGGAGGCCAATGAAGGTAATGAACACTGCCATCTTGTCACTAATTGGGACACCACTACTTGAATGCCACAGTAGATTAATGCATTAAAACTCAAATTCATGTGCGATTTTTTCATAAGGTTCGTCAACTCCAGTAGGAAATGCTATAAACTTCAATTTTGTTTCAATAACATGGTACCTGCAGATTAAGTGATTACTAGAGTAAGACTCCAGAAGACAAGGTGAAAGTTGTGATCAGTGCAAAGATTGTGGAGAAGAGGTCTGTGTCAAACTTGAATTTGAGGAGAGTGGAGAATTAGAATTGAATCAAAGATGAATCAAAAATTGAGCGTGAAAGCAAAGTTTGGGTTTGAGAATGATCGAAGAGAAGAAGTTACTTGAAGCACATGAGCAAGAGATCTGAGATCTTGCGACTTTTTTGACGATCTGTGTGTGCAGTAGGTACTTTGTTCCCGTACTGAGGACTTCAGATAAGACTGATGCACTCCAATGAAATCATGTAGTACTGATACTAAATTTTTCTGTTACATGAATCAAACACCCTGAGAAAATTTCCCTTTTATTTTTTGTTTTTCTCATACTGGACCAATTATGTCTTTATGTGCTATATACTTGCTCAAGCCTGAAAGATATATTTAAATGTAAGTTGGAATATCATCCATTGATTTGGTATTATTTAATTTGTAATTTAAGAAAATTAATATTTAAAAATTTATGTAAGTTATGTTACAATTTGTTCTTGTTAGAACATTAATTGAATGACTGTTTTAATATTCTCACTGTAGTGTAGCATTAGCTAGGTTTGGTAAACCTGTAGGGCAAGTGGGTTTATTCTTCACAGGGCTAGAGGATTTGGATGATTCTCAAAGTTCCTGAAGTACTTGGCACTGGAGCAGCTGACTACTTTGACAGTCAATGTTTTAGTCCATTGGGGTGACGGAATTATGGATGTACCATGAGCTTTGGTGATCATTTGAAGAACTTTATGATTTCAATCTTGGATGTACTTGTTGTATCCCTAAATTACAGGTTTTATAGCTACTTTATAAGCTTGAGTTTCTCCCTATGAGGCAATATATTTACTTATAGTTTAGTAGTTTCCTTGAGTATAGGAGTTCTCTCAAATAAGGCTTTTTGTCCAATTGTTGCACAAACTGGTGTAGTAGACCATAAAAGCTATTTCTGTTCTTGCAAAAACCTATTTGATTCTGACTGTAACTCTCTGAATCTGCTCAGATGTTATATATGTCTATTGGAAGCCAAACTGGTGTATAGCAATTGGGTAACTTTCAATTCATATTAGTCTCATGTTTTTTAGGAGAAGGTTCTTGAATACCTTAGATATTGGTAGAAGGGTTATGTGTCTGTATGAGTCTACTTGGCAGAGTGATTGACCTTGTTTGGGAATGATTATTTGACCCAACTTCCTGTGTTGTACCTATGGTCTCAGATAGGTTCACCATATAAGTCAATGATGGGCAGAAATATTTGTGGTTGGCCTGACAACAAGCCTTGTTTATGTTTGTTCACACAGTTACCATATTATTTTCATGCAGTACATATGTGTGCATTGATACTGGTTGCACCGAGTTCAATAAAATTATTGTTCAAACAATTTGGATTTGCCTGCTTAATTAATAGTAACACATTGCATACCCTGTTCGCAAAACTGCATTGAATATGGGTGTTATGGTCCACATTGCCACTTTCAAAAATGAAAAAATTCTATCTTTGATCATTTCAGTAGGTTGGCCTGTTTTCAATCATTTTTAATTTGTGTAGAAATATTTTCAGCTTTGTTCGGCATTATTAAATTTATTTTTATTTTTTTGGGCTTCTTGTTAACCATCAAGTTTTCCTGAGCTTATTTCTCCCTGACCCCTGCAGGTATTTAGCAGTTTTTAATATTTAAGTTAAAGTTAGTGGTTTGATTACAGGCCTTTCTACTTGAATATTTTAGTGCTAATATTAATAATCGTTGGGAGTGAGATCAGACAGCAAATTGAGACATGACTCTGTTTTAATAACTTTATGAAAGGCTCTTTGTGAGACAGAAATCTAATAAATCTGGGATTTTGTTCTCATCAGTTACCACAGTCAGAAGTCTGGATGACCACTGGATATGTAAACTAAAATGTTTCCTGTCATAGAATTATGAAACGCTCTTTCCTTTAGGGCCCCAGTGGTGATGTTTCAAATTAAAATCTCCTGCCATAAATGTGTGTCCTAACACTTAAAACAATCCAGTAAACTGTTCGATGATTTTGTCTCTAAGTGTTAATATGCTGCAGTTAACGTTAGGTCATTATAATTCATTACAACTATACTTGTAGTTTGGATGTGTTCCTCTTTTGTATTCATTAGTCTCTCAGTGTGTCATCCTTATGTAGTCTGTCACCCTAAAAAACTTGATGCATTTTCTTACTGAGAAAATCAAAACTTAATATTATTCAATTTGTCAATATGGAACTGTCCCCATCCAGTAAATAGTTTACAATAATCAACTAGATTCTCATGACGTTCCTTACCAACCAATTTAGAAATTAATATAAAATACAAATTGGATGACAACTAAATTTATTTTAATGTATTAGCAACCACAAAACAGAGAACCATTTGCTATGCAAAAAAGATCATTAAATGTCAGAAAAATAAAATAAATTAATCTGGTTTAATATTGTAAGGATAAAAGGTGACAGAAGTGGTTTAATTATTTTATTATTTAATATAATATGCACCATGCTGGTGGAAGCCAATTGTAAAGATTAAGTGGAGGTGGAAGGTTAATTTTACTAATTATTATTAATATTAAGCTCCACAGTTTGGAAAAAAATTAATTTATTAGTCATAAGAGTTTAATTTTATAAATGGCTCAATAGAGGAAAATATTTCATTTATAATTCTGAATTTAATAACAAAAATAAAACAAGCATTGAATTAAATGATGCAAAATATAAAAAAACCGAAAGCAACAATAAATTTATATCGACTCGTTAAAATGAGGGTCACCTGTTGTATTGACCGAAAGAAACAATGCATTTTATGGGAATGTGAAGTCAATAGAATTAAAACGAACGATACCGACGAAGTCTGCTACTGCATTTTCTGCTAGTGATCTGCTTTGTGATAGTCTGGAGGCACCTGTTGTCGACCCTCGTTGGCTGTATCGAGGACCCCTTGGGTCAAAATTATCGGAGACTCCATTTTCTCCGTTCGGCGGCTAGCAATTTTCTGTTTTAGATTCAGCTTTCCCGGCGGTTCACTATTTTCGGCTTCTCTGCCTCAAAATCAGCTCACACGTCACCTCGTTAGGAATCCCAAAGCCCTCCTACTTAATTCCAGCAGCCATTCGGCTGCAATTCCCAATAGTGCCCGTTGTCTTGCATTTCAACAATTGCAACCAATAGAAAATTTTTCAGTTGCCGGGCTTAAACAAGTGCCCTTGCACCAGGCCCGGTTCCAATTAGTGCGGGCCCCTCTATATATTCAATATTTAAATTCAACAATGCAAAATAAATATATTTTTAATTATTTGGATAATTTATCCTTTATCGTCAAAATCAATTTGCTTTAAATTTCTAAAAATAACTTTTTGTTAATTTTGGTGGTGATGCGGGCGCCAATCACCTTAAATTCGGGCCTGCCTCGCCGGTAGCAATTCCGTTATTCACACCAACTCCCGACTTGATGGAGGCAAATCCTTTCCGAAAATAAGAAACTACAGTACCTTTTGTTCGTGAAAGGATCCTTTATATTATTGAGCCGAAAAAAGGGGCGTCTTCATTATCCGAAGGAATTTCCGGAGTAAACGAGGCGCCACACAGGAAAAAATGCGTCACAGAACTTAAGACTTGTAATAACAATAGTAAAATTCTATTTTTCCAAATTATAAATTAAAGTAAGAATCATAAAATTGTCGCGAAAAGTATTAATTATATGAAATAATAATTGTCTTTAAATTATAATGTTTGTCATTTTCGATGTAATTAAGAGTCTAAGTACTTCAGTAACTAACACGTACGACCTTATATTAAATAGACTAACCTTTTAAAATAAAGAACTAATCAATAAATTAAGATATGCCGACGTTTCGAAGTTGACTTTGCGTCTTACTCAAATGGCTCTGATAAAGTAAACTGACTAAATTTTAAACAAGCAGAAAACAGAAATAATGTCTATAATGCTGCAGCTATTATTATAATGGCAACAGCGAAGCGTTGACGTTGCGTGAAAGTATCGTTAAAATTTGCGAAAAGTATACATATTTATTTATTGTGTAAATTATTTCGTAGCAAGAAAAAATTCAAGAAATTTCTCGAAATGGTTGAAGTGCATCTGTACATGAAAAAGGAAAGTAGAATAAAATAATGGTTCCATATTGGTGTAATATGATTCTGCTTTTCTTTGGCGAGATCCGCTAATGGGGTGAAAGTTGATTAATGTAATAAAAACGTTGATAGATGCTCTTAATTGTTACTTGGCCTATTGTATATCTTAGTTTGTATATAAATCCCAGCGAAATACTTAATATAAGGGCAGGAATAAGCAATAAGCAGAAAATTATTAACATTTTATTACGAGTATTTTAACTATTCAATATGAATACTACATAAAATTACTGCCGCTAATAATTTTAATTAAACGCCTTTCATGAGAATTTTCTCGTGTTATTGTAACTGACATTCGTTTTGCCTATCGGATATTATGGTACCGCTTATCCTACATTTCTTTTCAACTCCAAGATCTGCAGCAATAGTAATTTAAATAATTACGGCTCAACCGCACGTGCCTTTTCCGTGAATGCAGAGTAAATTGACGACAATGAATGAGAAGCACGTGACTTAGTATGAGTTGGATATTGTTCACTTTCTGAACAATTTGTCTGAATCTCTTTATTTGTGGGATCCACTTTGCGAGAAGACTGAATAAGAATTGTATAAAATTTTGCAGCTATTAAGAAAACATCTTCTTCTGGGCCGCTATAGGGTCATTAACCCCTCGGCAACGGCAAACTGGGGTTGCAGTTAGAAATTCTTTGTCCTGGCCCCACCACTTTGGAGGCGGAGTTTGGGCGGGACTAAATACACTCAAGATTGACGCTAAGACATCAAAATATCTAGATGTCCGTGATTCACGGGTTCATTCCACCCTTCACACTCAATTATACTGGCAGTCTCTGCTAATACTGACTGTCAGAATAGTCGTGTAAGGGCCTCCTCTTAAGATGCGACGAATTTTCTATTTATAATGTGCCAGTCAAGATTAATAAATTTATCGATTTTGACTTACTTTACACTTCATTATTTCTTTAGGACTTAATGAAGATTTTTTTTTCATCCAGCATCGTGTTACCAAATTTACTGAATTATTTCAACGTTCATTATATGGCCCAAATTAAACACGTGGTGTGAAGTTGCAGTCACCTATAGGTATTTTAAATTTGGTAACCATTTATAACTAGCCAACGGCAGTAATAATTTTTTTTATAGAAACGAGGACTTTCGCCATTAGTTTTAAGCAACATTAAATAAATCATCTGCAAAAGTTTCATGCTTAAAAGTATGTACCCATAGATGTCACAATTATAAACCCCTGTTGCTTGCAATTATTAAAATAAATTAAATTTCATGCAGCAAAAGCCAATTATTGATTTTTCAGAAGTCTCATTTATATGTTCATTAGTGTAATACATTATGAATTCTGTGAAAACTAACATGCTCGTATTTGTCTGAAATATTAATTTACGATTTGTGTGTTGTCCTAATTTTTCCAAATCATTATAAATAATTACGCATTCTTTACAATTTACCAAACTTATTACTGGAAACTTTAAAATAGCATATTTTTCCTCAAATTCTGCCGTGCAAAACCACGAATTAGATATTCTGAATGCAAACTCAGTTCGGTGCCTTATGCCCACTCTATTCGAATAAGGTTTACATGCGTCATTTGAAACAAACGACTTTCCCGGGACGCAACGTTCCCGTTTCATCATCTGTCTTTCCTTCAACTTCACGAGATCAGATACTATAAAAGAAAAATGAAATAATTTATTTTGTTGAACTATTAGAAACGTTATTTAGTTATATTGGCTCCATATCAATACTTTTCGGGATCGAACAAATAATTTTAAATTTAATTAGTCAAAATTCATATTTCATTGTGACTTGATTATTTGATTTTGCCGGTTCTTAATTTGAGAAATTGTTTACTAAATTTGATTCATTATAGAAATAAGTTATCGCGGCTCGTCCCGTTTATTTGTTTATGTTTAATATTGAGATAAATATGTGGGGTTTAACTATATTTAATAAGGAAGATTATTAGAATTGTGTTATTAAACCAATTGTACATTTTAGAATCGAATATTATACATTTATTTCACAAATTACTTACCTAGCCAACTTTTTTGGATTAATAATATTTACAAACAAAGCAAATATTTAGTTCCGGAGTAACCAACATGTTATGCAGTTAGATTTTAACCTAATTAAGGACCTTTTCATAGAAACAAATTATTAAAAAATGAAATTTGTGATTATGAATCGGCAGTAAGAGAATATCGAAAGAAAGTTACACACACTCTCATGTTGTGGGGCGGGGTGGAATAAAATTAAAATACCCTCCCTAGACGTCAAGGATAGGAAACCTGACAGCGTACCTCTTTTGAACTGTGGCATCGCCTCTCCGCCAGCTTCTCTGTAGGACGTCTTCTTCAGCGTCGCATTCGAATAATCAATCACACCGCTTCACTGCCGTGTGCAAAAACCTCGAAATCGATCTTAAATAATGTATTTTTCTTTAAACCACGACACCCCATTGGCTGAAGCAACCCGGTGGTATTTCAAATTTTGTCGACTTCGTGGGTCCCCCTTTTCCCACGTCAGGTGTTGTCGGGAATTCCGCAGGTCATATTCGTGCGTGTCCAAAAGTTTTTTCCGGGAGATTATAGGCCCGCCATTCTGACGCCACTTCCAACTTTCCAGTTCTTGCTAACTTTACATGAAGAAATAATCAAATATCAACTATCGCGCAACAATGTAAAATCACATAAGAATTCCTCTGGACTTTCAGATAGGAAATGAGCACTTTGCTTATTTAATCTCAAACGATGCTAAGACAAAAAGTCATCCAAGTCAGGACCACATAACAAATCAAAAACAGTCTGTCACTCCTATACTCGCTCTCTCCACTATTTCTCACTGCTTTTCTCCTGAATCAACAATGACCACTGTCTCTCTCCTCAATGTCTCCAAAATCCATCAACGTATTTTTTTTGAAAATTTTTCACGCTCAGTATTATTTCAATCGGTCGATGGGACAATTTCATACCCAATCAAAAGTATCTGCACGTTGTCAGGAGTTTGTGCAGAGTTAGTTCTGCCGCTGCAAAAGCAACGTGCTGTTATAGAATTCCCGTGCAGTGAGCACGAGCTATACAGGGCAGTATCCAAATGAGGTTGAAAAAGTCTCATGGAGACACTGCTGAAAATGGCTGTACAGTTTGTCGGTGAGCAGGCAGATTGAGTGGTGGAAGAGGGTACCGGATACACCTCGCAGCGGCAGACCTCACACAGCTCAAACTCCTGTCAATGTGCAGAGAATTGACTACTAATGCATCACAGCGATAGCATTATTACTCCAAGTTGGATTAGGAGAAGCAAGTGTTTGCACTGAATAAGTTGGGGTTGAAAAATGTTTGTGCCAGGCGAGTTCCAAGGACATTGACAGAGGCTCACAAATAAACATGAAAAAAAATGGGCACTGAACTTTTGGGAAAGGTGCAGATGACACTCTTGCAACGAGATGGAACGAGGTTTGAAGATGATGTCCCCCTAGCGAAAGCAGTCAAAGAGTGGATCAAATGTGATGGTCCAGACTTACCATGCGAGTATACAGGCCCTAGTTATACGGTGGCGTAAGGTAATTATTTAAGAATGTTAGGTATTACGTGGAAATACGAAATCTTGTTCTTACGAGATATATCAACACACCGAAAAATAGGAATGGTCGCGAAGACCGGGATTAAGACTGTCGGAGAATCGGTAAGCTGACCATAGTCACTCCAAATTCGGAATGTGTCATGCAAGATGACAGTCCGCAGTCAACTCGGTAGGCCCAGGCCCTCAATGGGCTGTAGAGCCATGGAGGAAGGAAGGAAGGAAAAATAGGAAGTATGTGGAATGAAAAATAAATTTAAATGAAAACAGTGTGCAATATTTTTGTATTGATCCTCGTATAATCATCCTGATTTCATAAATTCAAGTCACGATTGTAGTTGATATTGAAAATGATAAACCATATCTATATTTTAGTATAATTCAACAGTTAAAAATCATATTACTATGAATATTAATTATTACTTGAGGTGCTGTACATAAAACCTGCTACAAGAAACAGAACTTATTTTATAAGAACATTTAACGTCTATATACAGTATGTCAAAATGATGGACTGATTTCATAAATTTATTCTGTGAAATGTTATTAACGTATATTAATGGGAGTTATGCACAAAGATAGGCAAACTCTTAGACTTTAGTTTCCCTCCTGTCTAGTTTCATTTTATACCGCTACGAGTGCGCAGGAAGCAGTTAAAGAAGATGGCGGTGACTGGAGAGTAGAAATCGTTCTGTGTGCTTCATTACCAGGCAAACAGTGATTAGTGTACCAAGTATGGAAAACTGTATGGCGGATTCTGTGGAAACGTTTACAAATGAAACCCCCATCACTGCAGCAGCCATTACAGGGACTGGCCGCAACGCACTACACAAGATTCGGCTTGATGTGTGTCGTGCTATGCGGGGTGCTCACATAAACACTTGTGATATGACTGAAAAATAACTTTGAGAGTTTGCATTCCTAATCACATGTCTCACATTATGGTATGTTCATTAGATTTCACCGAATAAAGTTATGAAATCTGGTCCATCATTTTGACTTGCACTGTATAAAACAAAAATGAAACAAGAATTGACGATTACACTAATTTTTGAACAATCTTAGAATTAATAACATTGACATTTCGACCAACACTTGTGGCCCTTGTAAATCTATGAGGCAGACTGAAATATATATTAACAAAGATAGTAAAAAAAGAAAGAATAACCCATGATCTCTCTGAAATTAATAATATGATTTTTCTAGGTTGTAAACATTCACCTATTACAAAACATTGCCTAGAGCTCGTTTAATTTTGATAATACTGTTATTTTAAATAAGGAAATAAATTTTAAGATGTTCATTTCTGAAATGCTGGGAATCCGCTGTAAAAATTGTTAAAACTCAGATTTAATTTTTCCAATAGCCAACCTTGGCGACAAAAATGCATTAAGATAGAAACATCGCATAACACATTACAATTGTTACGGCTCGAGGGAGTGTGCACGTCACTGTTTCGTCTTATGTATCGGTTTCATGAAACAACGTTTAATGTTTCATGAAAGACGTTTTTCCAGTACGCCCCGGGAATAATTCATCACATGTTTGAAGACAGATTCCCAGGTCAAGTATGGGGTGTAGTAAGCCTCCTCCCTGCACCTACGAAAAACAGGTGAATTATAAAATACAGGTCAAAAATGAAAACCATGTTTCATGAAGCTCTGCAGCTGGTCTAATTTACCCTTGAAGTAAGCTGGGGTATTCAGAACTGAAATATGAACATCACGTGAACGTAAAATATTCTTTTCTCATCTGTCATCGTACCCACTAATGTTATGTAAGAAAAATTTATATATACCTACTCTAATACTTGTGTAGAAAGGAATGATAAAAAACCTAATTTCATATTTTGTTTAACCTTATTCGCGAAGGATAATGTTAGTTTAATCACGGAGTTAAGAATTTCTACTGAATGATAAAATAGACACTGGAAATAAGAGCCTTAAAAACAGTTGTTTATTTAGATAGCAAAATTTTAAAAGTAATTGAAAATAGTATAGTGTGAAATTAAGACTGAACTTTATCAGTAATGTATATTCGGAAATTGGGATACGAAGCAAACACTCGACCACGATACGCTAATAATGTGTCTTTTCATCCTTGACTCTTTAGATACTGCTCCTCGCTGACCCCTTTTGTAAACGCTTCTTATCCACTAACACGTTCCTAGATACGGCACACATTCAAAAAACAAATACTAGTTTACCGGTTACTTCAATGTGTCAACGTGTTTAAGGAGGACTAGTGTGCTTTATACTTGGTTACTACTCATTTCCGTTCAATGACAGGTGCGTAAAATGATTTACAGTTGACGAGATAGATTTTTAGTTTGTTGTATTCGGTCCTAAGATTGGTCTGATGTAACCCTCCAAGCTAACCTATTTTGCGCAAGCCTTTTCGATTCCCTATAACTAGCACATCCCACATAATTTACTTAGCGTATTCCATCCTTCACTCCCTCTTCTGTTCTTACCCCACAAACGTCCCTCTAATTCTAATTTTACAAGACAATCATATCTTGAAACGTGGCCTATTACTCTATCCCTTCTCTTGGTCAACGTCCTCCATATTGTTCGCTCTTCCCCAATTCAGTTTATAACTTCCTAGTTAGTGATTTTATCCACCCATCTTGTTTTCAGTATTTGCCTATAGCACCACCTTTCAAAGGTTTCTATTATTTTCCTTTCCCCCTATCGTCCCCGTTTCGCACCCATATAACGCCACGCTCCATACAAAAATTTTTAGCAATGATTTCCTAATATTTACACTTATATTACCCGTAAGTAAATACATCTTTATCACGAAAGCTTTCTTTACCTGTGCTATCCTACTCTTTATGCCTTCTATACTTCTACCATCCCTAGTTATTATTCTTCAAAAGTAGCAGAATTCCTCAACTTCCTTCTAAATATCCCTTCCCAATGTAAAACCGTGTTATTCCACATTTCCCATATTACACTCCATCACCTTGGTTTTCCCTCTATGAATCCTCATATTGAACTATTTCTTCAGGACCTCGTTCATGGCATTTATTATGGTTTCCAAGTCTTCTTCTGACTTCCCGAATACTAAAATATCATCGGAAAAGCGTAGGTTTTTTATTTCATCTCTTTGCAGTATCATTCCTTTTCCATATTCCATTTTAACTTTCTTCGTCGCCTGTTCTATATATAAGTTAACAAGCATGGGTGACAGACTGCATCCTTGTCTTACTCCTTTGTTGATTTCTGCTTTCTTTTCTTGAACTTCTAATCTAATTACTGCTGCCTGTCTTCTGTAGAGGTTATGTATAAACCTCATTTCTCGATATTTTATTCCACTTCTCTTCAAAATCCTTAATAGTGTGTTCCATTTCACATTATCAAACGCTTTTTCTAAATTTGCAAATGCCATGAACGTAGGCCCGTTTCATTTTATCCTGTGGTCTAAAATAAGTCCCAAAGTCAATATTGCTTTTCTTGTCCCTACATTCTTCCTAAAACCCAATTGATCTTCTAACTGGCAATATATTTGACGTTCCGTCCTCCTATATACTATTTTGGTTAATATTTTGCATGCATGGGATACTAAACTAATAGTTCTGTGCTGTTAGAATCTATTAGCCCTAGGCTTCTTCGGTATGGGTATAATTAAGTTTTTACTAAAATTTACTGGTATTCTTCCTGTTTCGTAGATTCTGCAAACTATCCTGAACAGCCACGACATTGCTTCTTCGACGATGATCTTATCAACTCCGCTGAAATGTTATCAGCTCCTGGCGCTTTACAATTGCTCAGGTCTGTCAGTGCCCTATCAAACTCAAACTCATCATCATCCAACTTCTTCTATTACTGACTGATCTATATTTCCACCGTGATACAGCTCTTCTAGATATTCCTTTTAGTATATACCAAATTTAAACGTCATAATGTTTTCTGAATTTCATATAGCACAGAAATAAATAAAATAATATGTAGTCACTGAGTACATATTTTATATTCTTGAAAATTTAACGAGTTGTGTTATTCCATAGAGAAATTTTAATTTATAAAAGAATTATCAGAATATAGTTTCTGCAACCAATTAATATTATATTATCTTTGTTTGGCATAGAAAATACACCGTAGTAATTAATTTTACCTCCAAGGTTTAAGTATCAGTAACTTAAATCTCTAATTATCTCTGAAGCTTCAAACAGTCCGATGACACATATCCCGGGGTATGGCGCTCACATTCGCAATAGCCCACTGCTTTAGCTCTAATTTTCTATCAGATATCCCCAGTGAAAGAAGATACAAATGTTCAAATCTGGTGACCGCGCAAGGCACATAACACCACCAGACACTCCGCCATCTCTTTCAGAACATTAAGAGAATTTCGGACTGTGTGAGCTGTAGCTTCATCCTGTTGATCCACGATTCCCGCAATCCACCTTCGTCCACAATCTCTTCCATCCAAGGCTGCAGAAACACGACGTTCGTAATTCACGGTCACGCTTTCCTCCTCAAGAGGTTTGAGACTATCACGCCAAATTGTGATGCGGCACACTACACCGTTATTTAAGGGGGCTATTTTCATCCCAGTAGCGAAAATGTATATTCATAATCACACTGAGGTGAAAATGAAGCTCGTCGCTTTTGCCAGAAAGCTGCTTACGGAAGGATCTGAACCATTATATTTAGAAGAAGCATAAATTCAAATCTAAATGAAAAATCCTACTCAAACTGTGGTCTGAAATCCCGAATGCAAACACCATGCATTCGAGCAGAAAGTCTTGTTGATTGATCTACGGTTGCTCTCACCAGCTGCACATGTTTGGTGTTCTAATTGATCTGCCTCGACCGTGTGTACCTCTTCTTAGTTCACTAGCTGTTACCTTCAATTGCTGAATCCAGTACCGAATTGTATTTGCATTGCGAACATTGCTGAGCGGAATACTGAACAGTAGCCGAAAGGCTCTTTACGTAGGAATCACAGACTGGTAGCTTTCAAAATACGCACACACGGCAAAGCTCCGTTTTGCCTGGTCCAAACTATGTTGACTACTGAAATGGGTCCACCGACGGAGCAAACGGAGAATACGTGCAACTGTCTGCCCTCACTACCACCCGAAGCACTCTGTAGAATTCTAAAAGTGCGTCTCACAAAAATATTTAACGTGGGGTCTGGAATTGCATGAGATGTTCTAGTTGGACAATTCTTCTTGCCGCAAAACCGCATCGTACCAGCAGATTTTTCAACAGGCATTATTAATACTTCTTGAAGATGTGCCATTGGGAGTAAGTTCTTGCACGTGGTTTCAACACGATGATTCTCAACTTTGTGCCGAGGTAAACGGAGGTCATTTTGAACAATTGCTCTATTAAATAACAAATATGTGTAGACCTATTTTTTATTTTAATCTATAAATTACTTTCGTATATATCTGATGACAATGATAAGAATTAAATTTCTCAGTTTTCTTTTCTCAAATTACCCAAAACGAAGCGTCTCTAACAAAAATGCCAAAAGAATATTTTTTTTTGTATTGCGGCCCTTCACCAAATTCAAGTTTAAGCAATTGCTTCTGTTACAGTATGTATATACTTCAGTTATATTTACGTTTTACCACTGCACAATATACTCGGTAAACACTGTGTAAATGATAAAAAGGAGGGGGATTACTATTTAAAATTATTTAACAAATTATTTATGCTTTAAAAATATAAAAAGACTTAGACGATATTTTTAAATACGGAGTTCAGAGCGATTTCTAGTGTTGTTTAAATGAATTTAGACGTTTAGTGCATACACACTTTAAAATTTGTAGAATATACGCACAAGGCGAAGTTACAATTCAAAGCTTACGACACAAAAGCTTGCAACTGATATTCCATACCGCACCAGATATTATTATTACGGCCCGTTTTTGTAGTTTAAATTTTGGAAGCACGTGATGCGAATGACCCTGAGTGAAAACCCGAGAACTATTTCTGTATCAACTACACCGGGAAAGCCTCAGCTCACCTCTTAGATTGTAGTTAAGTTAACGTGGAAACAGGAATAGTGTTTCGGAATGACCGGTGTTGGGAGTCATTTAGAATTATTGTGAGGAGGACGTAGGTGTAAATGAGTATGTATAAAAGAATAACCGTGTGGAGATGCTATTCCTCCATCGGTCGTCTCTCCAGATTGCGAAGTGGGGAATAGTACCCAGATAAGGATGGTTCTGATTTTTCGGGGCTGACGAAAACTAGCATAGTGAGTGGTACGAGGATAGTGATCCAGGAATGGCTCAACACAAGTATGGCTGGAACAGCTGTAATGAATGTGTTACACGGATGAAAGCAAGGGAAAACTACAGCCATGCCTAATTTCCAGCGTACACGTAACGATTAATACATAACAATATGATGACAGCCTCTCGGGTAAAATATTCCGGACGTAAAATAGTCCCCCATTCGGATCTCTGGGCGGGGACTACTCGGGAGAATGTCACCAGAAATATAACGCAAATAGTATTTAGGAAGGTGGAACAACAAATATAATTCGAATTAGGAGAAGATCAGTTTGGTTTTAGAAAGAATTTAGAGGCAAGAGAAGCAATATCGAGTCTACATCTAATTATAGGCGACAGAATACGAAAAAACAGGCCTACGATCATGGCATTTGTAGATTTAGTAAAAGACTTTGATAATGTGAACTGGAACACACTACTAACGATTTAAGAGGACAGGAATAAAATATAAAGAAAGAAGACTTATGTATAACCTCTACCGAAGGCAGTCAGCAGTAATTAGAATTGAAGATCAGGAAAAGAAAGCAGAAATCAAGAAAGGAACAAGACAAAGATGCGGTCTGTCGCCCATGGTGTTTAACTTTTATATAGAACAGGCGATGGAAAAAGTTAAAACGGAATATGGAAAAGGAATCATACTGCAAGGAGAAGAAATAAGAACCCTGCGGTTTTCTGATCATATTGTAGTACTAGGGGAGTCAGAAAATGACTTGAAAAACGTAATAAATGGCATGACTGTCCTGAAGGAAGATTACAACATGATGTTAAATAGAGGGATTTGGAAGGGATATTTAGAAGGAAGTTAAGGAATTCTGCTACTTGGGAAGCATAATAACAAGGGATGGTAGAAGTATTGTAGACATAAACAGTAGAATAGCACAGGAAAGGAATGTTTTCACAAAAAAAGGAAAATTTACTTACGGGTAATATAAATGTCAATATTAGGAAATAATTAGTAAAAATACTGGTATGGAGTTTGGCGTTATATGGGTGCGAAACGTGGACGGTAGGAGTTTCGGAAAGAAGAAAATAGAAGCCTTTGAAATGTTGTGCTATAGGAAAATGCTAAATATTAGATGGGTGGATAACTAACGAGGAAGTTCTAAGCAGAATAGGGAAAGAGCGAACGTTGACCAAGAGAAGGGATAGCTTAACAGGCCACGTTTCAAGACATAGGGTCTTATAAAACTAGCATTAGAAGGAAGTGTGTGGGATAAGAACAGAAGAGGGTGGAAAAGGTTGGAATACACTAAGTAGATTATGGCGGATGCTGCAGTTATGCGAAAACGAAAAAGCTAGCATGGAGGGTTGCATCAAACCGGTCTTAGGACTGAATTCCACAATGACAACAATAAAGCCTAAGGATTTCACTTTTCTTTAGTCCGTGATTCCGTAATATCTTCCCTCCACCATTGATCTACGTAGCCGTATTGCAATTTTCGCTAATTTTTGGCCATTTCTGAGGCTTGTTGTATGCATCAGAATGTACCATAATTCAGTAGAACTGTTTTATTGAGTAATTTATACATGCTGTGCTCTTCGCCCGCTTCTGGATGATGAATTCATATGGACGTTTTATGCGCGAAACAGGAAAATAGTAATCATTAGGTACTTTTCGTCGTGGGTAACTTTTGGTTTTTCTATGAATTAAGTTGTTAAAATGTTTCGATTATTTTTTCTGCCTTGAATCCCATTGTGCTTTTCCGACTCCGTCGCTCACACTCGCATCCCGTCCCTCTCACACACAAATGTTAACTGCACGCAACAGTGATCGCCTAAGGCCATTGCGAACTCGAGAAACTGCACCACAGTTGAAATGGTGTCTCCAAGCAGCCGTCCTGAAAACTTACTGGCCCGCCGAAACTATCAACTCAAAGTCAAATACAAGGTCAATAATCTGAGCAGAGCACGGAAAGAACAAAGCCTAAAGGGCAGTTGGAGAAGAGGTCTAGCAGCAGATGAAGATAAGGGGTGAACATCGCTCGTCCTTTGTTCAGTGCGCCGTACGCGCTCAGATCCGCAACTGTTTCCGTCACGAGAACAATGGCCGGTGCGCGCTCACAGACGGAGATGAGATCACAACAGTCAGAAAGGGAGACAGAGAGAAAGCAATTTTAATCACAGTCACTATTCAGTCATCCACACAGCACCACTCGCGTTGAAACAGAAACAATTAAAACTCCCAGGAGAGAAGGGCAGTCAGATAAAGAGACCGGACGGAAGAACACGGAGAATAGAAAAAGAAATACATAGTGCACTTTACCGTTACTACTTATAAAAGACATTCATTTATATAGTAGATCACTAATACTCCAATATATTATTCCTAATTCAAAAATTGATTTTTATATTTAATAATTCAATTAATTGATATATATTAAATTCATTTATTATATTTTTTCCATTTCTTCATACACATTTTTAGTTTTTTGGAGAACCTTTCCTTTAGTTGTATCTTGTTGAGGTCCTAAATGAATTAATGAGATGCAAGATTAACACTGAGGCCCATCTGATAATATTTTGAAAGGATGTTACTGGTCTGTCTCGTGTGTAGAACTGAAGTAAAATTTTCAGTCCTAAACTACTAAACGGATATGCTAATACTATGTGTTGAGACATTATTTAAATTAGTATAGACTTTGATTAAAAGGGTTGCATGTGTTGTACTTAAACCGATTAACGTAGGAGAATAATCTGACACACTTTAAATGTGTAGCACCTACATGACCTGAATGTGGACTTAATGAGACACCAGAACACGTGTTTTTCAGTTGCTCGAGATTTTCATATGAGAGACGAGCATTAGAAAGCGATATTGGAACTTCAATAACACCAGATAATTTGGTACCCAATATGCTGCTTTCACCTAATACCTGGAATAAAGTAAGCGCATATGCCTCTACAGTAATTCAAAGATTAATAAATTACGAAAAAGAGATAAATAATTATGTTTAAAGGAGACAGAGGGAGCTTGACGCTACGACTTCTTCCTGTGAAATAATGTCTTACGACGGTCCCACAGGAAGATACACAGTCATCGTTGGAAAGGGAGGCGTTTTTAGTGGGTAGAATCCCACACTACTATCCAGTGCGGACCCTGAGATAGTGTCTTTAGAAGATTTTCTCCTGCCCTCGCAAAAAAAACCTCATCTGCGTAATATTATAATAATTAATTTTTCTTTTATCCCTAAAGACTTAACTGCCTCACCTTCCAGAATCTTATGTTATGTATTGTAATAAACTACCGTGTGGTCAGGAATTAAAATAATAAATCAAAAACTTTGACGTTTAATAAAGTGAAACAAAACACAATTTCATTATAAACACAATTGAATTCAACAAAACTTTCCTGATTTCAATGATTATGTTATAACATGACAGAAAAATTACACAAACAAATTTATATTCACAAAATGAGCAAGTTAAAGCATTAGAACGTAAGATTCGATCACAGGGTCCCCTTTAGAATGAAATGTAGCAATTAAACGCAGTTGACGAAAACTAGTAGGCTTTATGCCCAAAACGTAAGCAAGTTTTATACAAATTAAATAATATCTCCAACGATACCAAGATTTCTGCTATTTGTGCTGCCATTCTACCTGTAACACTGCCTGAGTGGGCAGCTCAAAAAATCGTTGCTGAAATGTTACAGAAGCATTAGTACATATCCTAAAAAATTGTTCCTTTTTACAAAACATAACGTAACGTTTTTTTATTCCTGGTGTTAATTCTGTACACACATGCGTTGGTATTGTATAAATTTTTATTGTTAATCACAAAGAGTATTAATGAGAAAATGTACTGACTATCGAGGGTAAGTATGCATAATTTTTTAAATGTCCTCGACAAGATGTTCTATAATTGACTTAACATATTTTTCTAATGAATTTTTTTGGATTACAAATACTTTTTATTTTGCAGAGATGTCGCCCCAAAATATAATGCCATAAGTTAATATAGAATGAAAATATGCATTACATACTAATTTTCGTGTTTGTATCTCCATCTAATTAGATATAACTCTTACAACATAAGAAACTGTGGAAGGTTTCTTTAATAGTTGATTAATATGCACTTCCCAATTCAGTTTATTGTCTGCAGAAAGTCCTTAGTATACATAGTTTCATGTATTCCCTTATTATTATTTAATAGATTAACAGATTGTAAGGATGCTTTGGTTGTTTTGAATTGAATAAAATTGGTATTACTAAAACTAAGTGATGGGCTATTCACAGAAAAACATCGAAGCACTTAATTTAATACATTATCTTCTTCATTTTGTGTGTCCTTGCTACTTATTAAAATGATTGTATCGTCTACAAACCGTACAACTCTTGAAAATGTATCTAATATTTTGGGTTGATCATTTCTGTAGATTAGAAATAACAGAGGATCCAACACTGAACCCTGTGGAACTTACACTTTAATTCTCGTCATTCAGAATGAAACTTTTCACCTGTTAATGGATCTTTACGCGATTCACATTTAATCAAATTAGAGGACCCAAACTGTATGATTTTAAAAGTTTATTATTTATAAAGAACAGAAAACTGTTGTTATTGGAACACACGCTTAGTGCTTGGCTTTAGAATTTTGCACATTCAGTACTTTACTCTTTTAGTCACTGTTACTGTGAGTAGTTTTTCCCTCAGCTGATACGTAGGGCACTCGCCCGTACGTGTTCCTGAATCTGTGATCAACCCTAGACCACTCCTCCAACATCAAATCGTACCTTGCTGAGTTATAATAAATACAATTGAATGAATTAGAGCTTAGGTACGATAAATAAAAGGCTCGTCTTCAGAAAACAAATTCTTCTAAATCCGGAATCATAGCAAATTTATTCTAAATCCAGAATATGTAGCCGAAGAAATGTTAGAAGTCCAAAATCTCGCTTGGACGCAGTCTTTCACAGGAGTAAGCTCAGATTAGGCTAGGTCCTTCTCAGCCAACTTACTCCCTCCCGATTTTTACGTTCTTGGGGATCGGAAGAGGGGACAAGATGACGAGAATATTAATCGAAAACTCTGTCGAGACATCGACCTATGGAAGGTAAACAGTGCCCCTATCTCAGAAGGGACTTGAATTAAAGGGAACAGACTCGTGTAGAAAAACGTACAAAATTATTTGGCGTCGAATGACCTCATTTTATAAATCGGACAAGTTTTCCGATAAAAATTCAGAAACAGCTATGACGTCACTGTTATGGGGCGTAGTATGGGCTGACAATGCTCTCGTAGATTCCAGAATGACGACTTTTAATAATACGATGTAATAAGCGAGTCTACATTTCCTTACGCAATATGAGAATTTGGCATCCGTCTGTTGGCCAATTGTATGGACGACACAGGGATACGTAAACGAACAAAAACGTTTAGAAGGCCTTGAGATAAAATAATGAAATAAACGGGAGGTGGGTAGCGTTCAAATATTTTAACCCGAAGAAAAGTTTAAAATTGAAGTTAGGGTAGGGAATTTATGCAACTTAGAGGTGGGCAAGAATAAATGTTGAATTATACGAAGACCCGTTTGGAAATCAATCGCGTAAACGCGTCTGACAAAGTGGTATGCAACAATATTAGTGAAAAATAATTTATTATTTATTTTTGAAGTTAATTTTCCTCCTCTATTGTCAAATAAACTTTTTAATCACATTTTTATGATTTTCCTGGTGAACTGGTTCTATATACATGATAACTCATTTGATTTGAGGTAAGTAAAACCAAGATGAACTCCGCTTGAACAAGGGAGAATGTTCAGCAAGTGATAAGACGCTGCAGTTTTAGCACGATTAATTTCAACTTATTTTGAAGCGTGACGGTCTCTGCGAAGTTATGCGTTAAAAATAGGGATCAAATCATTAGAACATACCATTAAAATGTTTCTCCAAGAAGCAGTCTTTTATTAGAGTAATAGAGAAAAAGCGTTTGGAAACTTTAAGTCAGTAGTTCGGAAGTTTGAGAATCAACTTGGTTCCGGGAATTGATGAGGACCTCCGGGCTATAAATTAAGGATGCTACCAGGTATTTACATGAAGAAACGCAGGGAAAACCCTATAAAACGTGTATAAGGTAGGCCGGGCTATTGAATACTTGTCTCATGCCCTTCCAAATGAAGGGAGAGGAGTGTGGGGTCGCAGCATACCCCTCTCCGAGCCTCGATTAGTTTAGGACGCAGCTGGCTGACTGATCAAATAAGATAAGCGGATAACTTACCATATGCACACGGTCTGCGACTCCAGTATATATATCTCATAGATGAGATAGAGGTGACTTGGCATGTGAGAACCTTGAAAAACCACAACGAGAACGAGGCTTTTTTCGTGGAGGAACAGGCTACATTATGGTGATCCTGAAACAGGCAACTCCCCTTTAATGTCATAGGAAGGGAATTGAAATGTGGGATATGGAAGGCAGAGGAAGGGCCAACGGACAACTCTTACCGCATGGCCAAGGTCTGCGACCTCAGTACATACAACTCCCAAAAGAGCCAGAGGTGTCTCGGCATGTGTTAGAACCTTGAAACCAGAGAAAGAACAAGACATCCCCAAAGGTATTATAACTCTGGTTTTCTGTGCTCTCCTTGACCGTTTTTTTGGGGGGTAACAGGTTGCACGAGGATGATCCTGAAACAGGTAACTCTCTTTTAATAGGATAGGAAGTGAATTGAAAAGGGGGGATGTGAAAGGGTTGTAGCTTAAGACATCTACGAGAAATAAGTAGTCATAGCATAAAATGTGTTTACAAATTTGGGATGATGTGACAATTCTGCTTCTGCTTGTGCGTCTGCCTGCTTTGTCAATATTTGTTGAAGAGCAATCTTTCAAATTGCTCACATAAAGGTAATTGATTCTGAAGTGTATGGAATATTTTTCGCAATTCTCCGTCATTAGATTTCTTTTTAGCACCTACGATATGTGTAAAAGTGAAGACTATGCTCAATACAAAACTGTATTCTGTTGTCTCGACGGTTACAATTGTTATTGGCGTCAGCGCAAGGGAAATCAGCCTGTGCTGGGGCATTGCTGGGCCTCTCGTTGCGACCACGCATAGCGCTTAAAGCGTGTTTAATTACTGTTGATGTTTTCTTGCTGTAGCATCGCGTTCCACGGAACAGACAGGCAAGGATTAGTGCAGTCCCGCCGGAAATTAAAATTGAAGACTCTGTGAACATCGCACAAGCGACTCGCTTCCACTGACAATGCGATATTCACTTCACGAGAAATGCCGTGTACCTAGCGGACGAAATTACTCTTCCTCGGAGCCAGAAATACTGCAAGCCAATATTTCAACTCAAGTATTCAGTGTGTGTTTGTGTAGACGGAGAATATACTTTATTTCTGATATGTGTCTGGAAAAATGATAAATTCTTGGAAAACAGTTTTCATAAAGGCTATTAAAGAATGAACGAATGTAGAGCAGAAAACCTTCAAGTGCTGTACATCGTAGGCAAAACACTATAATAAAAATAACCATGAAATTCTAAAATAAAACAAAATTTTCTATAAAAATGTTTTTAATCTTTTATACTGAAATTTTGATTTGACTGTGACCAGGAATTAATAATTTGTAGAAGGAAATATGAAGTACAATAACAACCGAGGGAATGTCTACGGTATAGGTACGTTTATGGGAATAGTGAAATTAAAAATGCTACACAACATCCAAGAATCGCTTTGCTAATACGAGAGTAATACGATGATATGATTTTGAAGTTTTTCTCAATAGAGTAATATGATAGTTTTTCAAACTGAATGCACCGAATTTTTATTTATACGTTAATGAATTTTAATAAACTCTGATTAAAGCTAGAAGTACCTTACAAGTTTAAATGTATATCCTTTTTAATCTTTATTTACGGGTAGCATCTACCGCGGTGGTCATTAGCGACAGACAATAATTTTCTTCTATTTACATATTAGGTTTTTGCAATAAGTTCTGTTCTGATTTTGAATTCTATCAGGGTCCTGCAGACTTGGCTGGAGCAACTGAAATCCTCCTTGGAGTAACCTTCTATCCACTTCTTTATGACCTCTTTAAGGTTAGGGCATTCAAATATTAGATGTGAGATTAATAACCGTATGTTACATGATGACAGCTTGGAGGAGGATCCCTGGAAAATGAGAACGAGTGAGTTAAGTTTCAACATATGTTTCTCAATCCTGACCTGATATCTTTTTGGAAAGTCCTGAAGGTGAATTATTTTTATAAAATCGAATTATCGTACTGTTTTTAATTTATATATTTCATTTCTCTGATTATTTTGTACTTATTATTAAAATTTTCCGCACTTTCCTAAATATCTTATATTTGAAAATTATTAGCAGTAACATTGAATACGGACCATATATATCAGGGATTTAGGATTCTTGGTCTTAGTAGGCTATTGGCGCCTGTGATGGTGAATTCAGCGAAGCTACCCTCTTTGTAGACGACTCTGGAAATCGAACCTCGGCTATTTTCACGTAACTCAGATTGATTGCACTCCAGAATAAGGAACTGATTAAAATAATTTTTTCCCACAAAATCACATAAATTACATCATTCTAAGAAACTATCCAAGATGGCGGCAAATACCGTATTCTGGAGTCGACCCCATTGTATTAAATCCAGTATAATTATTCAAGCAGTATATCACAACTATTTTTTGCACTATATAATTTATTTTATTTTCACCTATTATTTAGCAAATAACTCAGCGCCGTCACCATATATTGTTCTTTCCCTGGCTTTGCATCTCAAAATATAGGTGGCGCCTATATTGTATATCAAAATTTATTATATTTAGAACACTATACACCAATTGCTATTATTTTTCTAGCATTACTTGTTATTAACTAACCTGAAAAATTCCTTCCAACGTCACTTAGTTGTTACTCGAGTCTACAGTCTTGCAGGTTCAAGAACCAACGACCGTGCGATTTCGGCCTATCGAGCTAGCGGGGCAAAGCAATGAGTTTCAATCGGCTCGGTATATTTGGGCAGTAAGCTTTATTTGCCCGACAACGCCAGGCTTGCCAGCTTCAATATTAACCCATTAAGACGAGTAAAAAAGCTGTAACGCGTTGTATCGTCATTATTTCACTACCCCAACATAATCCAATTACTTGAATATAAGAACTTAATAACGTTCATGGAATGTCTTTGGAAACTGTTCTTTAAATAGGACAACGAAAACATTGTCATGCGTCTACTCACTCCATAGTTCAACACAGCCTTAAAGTTATCAGAGAAAGATTCTGGATTACATAAAAGAAACCAATAACTGAGCTATAGAGCACATCCGTTCTGAAATAAGACACGACGATTTGAAAGTAGGTTTAAAAATGTCCTTGTTATAAGTTCAATGCAGCCAACTGTGGAAATTGAAAATAATGAAAAGTAACTTCCCGAGTCAGTCAAATTTTAGGACAGTTTGTATTAAGGGTGGGATTAAAAAGTTGACCGGTGAAAGCGTGGTAAAATATTTTGAACTGAATAGGTTGGATTCAAGGAAACAGTTGTCACAAATTTATTCCTCCCTTTGCTGAAGAATTAGGTCAGCAACATTTGAAGACAATAATTCGAGATGAAGAACCTACCAGACAGTGACAGGTTGCCAGGTGCAAAAATTAAGCTTCAGAAACATGCGGTGCATGCAGAAAGTTCGCGTGAGGCAAGTGTCCTACGTCCGTGTGAATAAGATATTATGTAACGAAAAAATGACGATGCTTTGAATTCCCGATATTTCTTTGATTTCATTGCTTTCTTCATTCCTATATGATGGAAGTTAGGCTACAAAAAGGATAATCATCATTGGCGCGACAGCTCATTTCTGAGTCTTGGCCTCCTCATCGATCCTTCTCCAATTATTGCGACCCAGTGGCCATTTCTCAGTCCCAAGTCTCCAGTATCTCTATCCACCTGAGTCCTCCATCTAAGTCTTGGTCTTCTTCTCCCCCCTCCCCCACCCCAGCTACCCTATTTTCTCCTCACGTGCCCTGCCCATCTGAGTCTATTTATATTGATGAATCTTCCAATTTCCTTATCTTTAAATAAGGCATACAATTCCTGGTTATAACGTTTCCGTTAGACCCCGTTATCACATATGAGGCCATACACCCTTCTCAATATTTTCCTTTCAAAGCACTGTAAGATGTGTTCATCGCTTTTCCCAGTGGTTCATGTTTAACATGCACATGTTAAGACGGGCCTTATGAGGGTCTTATATAGCAGTATTTCCACCGATATTGACAGAATTTGTCTTTTTATGTTGTTTAAGAGCACATAGTAACATTTATTGGCCATATTTATTCTGTGCTTTATATCATACTGTGTGTTATTATCAAACTGTACTTCATTCCCCAAATATGAAATCGATCAGCTCTTTCGAATGTGTTTTCTACTATTTGAACCCCCCTTTCTTTAGCATACTTTCTATCTGATGTAATGTATTTTATATTTTTTTCGTTAATTATCAGACCCATCTTCTTTGCGTGAGCTTCAAGTGCGAGAAAGGCTTCTTTCAGTGCCCGAAAGGACCTATTACTTATGGTCTACATCATCCGCATAGCCTAATAGCTGTACGGATTTGGTGAAGATAGTTCTCTCTCTCTCTCTCTCTCTCTCTCTCTCTCTCTCTCTCTCTCTCTCTCTCTCTCTCTCTTTCTGTAGCACAGAATTTCTAACCACTTTCTCCATAGCTATAGTGAATAAGATACAAGACAATGCATCTCCCTGTCGCAATCCAGTGTTGCAATCAAACTCGTTACAATTTTGATTGAATCTTTACTTTACATTTCACCCCTTCTAAAGTCATCCTTATCAAGCGTACCAATTATGATAGGAGTTTGAGCTCTATCATCGCCAGTATTAATTGTTTCTTATATACTATCAAATGCTGCCTTATAGTCTACAAAAATGGTGGGTGCTGATATTAAACTCATTCGTTTTCTCTAGGATCTGCTTTAGTTTAAAAATCTGATCTATTGCAGATTTACCCACTCTGATATTTCTTTCTTCACCAACGGCTGAGGTTTATTATATATTATTGTAGTTAATATTTTATAGGCAACATTAAGTAGGGTATTCCTCGATAATTCGAGCATATTAGTGGGTCCCCCATCTTATACAGAGGGCAGATAATTCCAGTCTTCCACCCTTCTGGCATTATTTCCTCTTCCCATATCATGCTAACTGGTTCTTACCTACCTCTTACTCCATGCTTGAATAATTCTACCTGTAGACTGTCTCCACCGGGGATTTATTGTTTCTTGGCCTTTGTATAGCATTTTCAACATTATTTATATATGGAGGTTCTATAATTATTTCATTTGAATCTATACTTAATTCTTGTAATCCTTGCTCGTCTAGTTCACTATTTACTATTTCCTGAAAGTGTCCCATCCATCTTTGTAGAATTTTCCCCTATCAGCTTTCACTGTTATGCCATCTTTTGCTGTACAAATGGTTAGTCAGGGTTTATATTCGTTATTAGTATTATTGAGCTTTATATAGAAGTTCATTGCGCCATTCCTGTCCTTATCCCTTTGTATGTTTCCAAGCTGCTTTTTCTTCCATTCCCTTTTCCTTTATATGTGTATTTTCTTCTCTTCTCTTTTCTTCTTTCTGTATTCCTCCACTGATTTTCTAATATTTTTCTTTTGTAGGGCATTCTTATATATAGCATAAGCAGCCAAAATTGATGCATGCGGTCTTAATAGGTATCTAGCATAGCGTGGCGTTTCTAATGTTAAACATATTATAAGGAGTGGATTGCCCCTACGTCATGCAAACAGATATTTCTCCGCCTAGATACCTCAAGTGTAAGGCGGGTTGTATCTCACCAATGGCTTCTTTTTATGGGCAGAAATGTTCCCTCCGACAGTAAAGCCTGTAGCGCCTAATAGGAAACACGAGAAATAAAATCACATACATTTTACGTATTCGGTTTTGTTTTACACAGAGAAGTAAGTAAGAATATTTTAAGCCACCAGGAACTGTATAAGAGCTGCTTTACGTCGTGACTTGTAATCAAGCTTTATTACTGGGAAATGACCCATTAAACCACTTGTTCACGTACCCACAATTGATGGAGGATGTCGAAGGTCAAACTGCCAATGGACCGTATCCCATAATAATGCATGGCGACACGTCTGGGAAAGTAACCATGTCGACTGCACGTCGAAACCAGTTACACGATTTATGACGACATTTCTCCCTAATTGTTTTCCTGATTATATTGTCAGCAGTAAGTTGAAAGAAGTGCATGATTTCTTCTTATTGTTAACGTTAGGGTTAGCTTTGGCCCAATGATTTCTCCGTATTGGATATTGTTGATATGACAGAGTTTGACTTTTAAAAACGCGTTACTTATAACGAATTGTTCCAGTATCAAGGTTATTTTATGCAATACTTATTTCTACACATAAAAAATTACCTTCACTACTACACTTTTCAGAAATGATTTTGATGAAACGTTTTTGATAAAATCTCAATATGTTAACATCTCTATCACATTTAAAGTTCGGCCAATACAAAGCTCAATAATGTTTTCCGGATGATACCAACACATTTACGGTCCAGGATTAAAGAAAAACCTTCAAATCGAAGTCCAAAGATCCAAAAGGTATGCAAATTTCACAGCCGTCAGTGATCCCTCGTTGATAATATGTTTCACATATAGCGCTTTTGTCATTGTGTCTGATTCATTAATGGATATAAGGTACATCATCTTTGTTTCAGATGATTTCTTTGAGTCATGGTGCCCCATGTGAGAATAAATATTATTCGACTCCTCGTTGACCATTCTGTTTAAAAAAAATAGTAATTTCAGTCGAAGCTGCCCTTGTAGGCAGTCCACGTAAATTTTTACACATTTCGGTTTCTACCTGTGCATCAAAATTAAACATTTGAAGAAATTACCCGAGGAAGTTCCAAAAATGTTGTAATTAAATAAAAATTTTATCTGTACCTTGGACGTACATTTATTAGATTTAATGTAGAAATTTTGTCTGTACGTTTCATATAATCAAGAGATTTTATCACATACTTTTTATGCATTCGGGAATCCAAAATCGAAGTTATCATACTTCCTGTCTGTGGATGTTTAAAAATCAGACGGGCGTCTCAAAGCCCTTATTGTTTAGTTTATTTTAGTAGAAAGTTATCGAAAAAATATCGATAAAACTATATTGCTGTTATGTATTCTGACGAGACGCGCTTAACGAAACGTCGCCTCGCGTACATCAACACAACAACAACGACAACTTCCACTCTCTTGTGAAGGAGAAGAAAGAGAAGAGCACGGACCTGCAGCTTCACCAAGTCGGTATCTCAAGTTTATAAGGAATGAGGTTGAATTACCCTCGAAGAACAGATACCCACTAAATTCACTTTCAAACTTGCTTATTCTTCACAATGGAGTATACAGACTTTTAAAGAACGGTTTACAGTATATTAGGCCTTAAACTTTACTATAATTCAAAATCGTTGACTTATAAGAGAAATAATTTTATGTAACTTGCTATGGCTGCGACTTCGTTCACGTGGAACTTGGAAATAAGGTCTTTTTATTTAATCCTGAAAACGGAAGAACAGGTACAGAATGTTGATAAAGTTGAATTAATTGAATATATAAAAAGTAGGGGATAATTTATTTAAGATCGCTTCAGGACAAACCTTATAACTCAAAGTTGGTTTTGAACAAGTCCGGCTTTCACACGTTATCGAGCCTATTCGAGACAAACTTCCAGAAAAAATGACAGACAGACCCTTCAGTTTTATTTATTGGTACAGATTTGAAACAAAAAATACATTTATATTTTCTGTATCTTTACAATACCTATAAGCGTTCGTGGAGAGTGATGAAATATTTAAAATTAACAGCGTATTTATAATATTATTCTTTTTTAACTCATTATCACAAAACTATGGAGTTTCTCTCGCAGTCATTTCTCCCAGTAGTGACAGGGGGGTTCACCTGATTATGAGGGTGATCCTGAAACAGGCAACTCCCCTTTAATAGCATAGGAAGGGAATTGAAATGGATGCGGAAGGTAGAACAAGGTAGCCAAGGGTAAAATAGGGCCCCCGGGCTATTGTTTAAGGATCCTACCCGGTGTTTCTCCTAAAGAGATGCAGGGAAAACTCTAGAAATCTGCATCAGGTAGGTCGGGCATTGGATACTATTCTCACACCCTTCCGAATGACGGGAGACGAGTTTGCTGTGGGATCGCAGCATTTCCTTCTCCATGTCTCCAATTGTTTTAGGAGGCAGTTGACCGACTGATTATATGGGATCAGCGGACAACTCTTGCCATATGCCCAAGGTCTTCGACCCCAGTACATATACCTCTCAAAATAAGGAAGGTGTGTCGGCATGTGCGAATTTTGATAAAAAAAATAGAGAGAGTGGGAGGCATTCCCGACATAATCAGGTGAACCCCACAGTCACTCTGGGGGAAATGCCTGCGAGGAACTCTGACTGGCATTCCTTTATATAATATTTAATAAGCGAGGGGATATAGTACATCCATTTCGGGAATTGCATATAAGAAAGTAAAGAATAAAGGAAGTTGTTACTATAATCGTAATTTGTTTGAAAGCCTGATAAGACCGTGGATTGTAGGGTATTACTACGCACGCATCATTGATTTATTTAATAAATCCTTAAAATATATACGAACAGAATTTATTACTGTACGACACATAGGATTGTTGTTTCTTCCTTCTTATAACTTCTTATAATATTTCCATCACAGACCATTGACCACCTGATCAGTTCTGTTTTAAGTAAGAAAGAGGTTGAGCTAGAAGTTGATTTAATTTTCGAAGTTATATTACTAAACGTACACCATACAACACTTACAAACATGTTTGCACTGTATAAAACTTCAATGATATAGCTCAACTGATGAGTATTTACAGTTTTCGTCAGTGACAATTATTTTCAAACCGAAAAATGACAAAGATTCATTCCGTGAAGTCAATAATGTTTAAAGTATTTGATTATAATTGTTTTAAAAATTCGCTTTATTGTACCTTAATTCGTTCGAAAGGTTTATTATTGAAATTTTTTTTCCTATTCCTTGTTTTGTATATAGAAAATAATTTCCTATCATCATCATCAGAAATAAAATTTCATTTTGGTCTCTGTATCAGAATACTTTATGAATAACAGCCTTTAATGGTGGAAGCTTAACATGCTGCATATTTGTCATTGAAAGGCGTTTGCAATTTCTGAACACCGCAATTTGCTGTGAGCAACAAGACAAATGCATTACTTGACGCATTAAAACGACTTCGTCATTACGTATGCCATTGTTTCCCTCGACAATTTCCTAATAGCATTTCTGGAAGCCTACTCCGTTCTACAAACATTTAATATATAAAAAGAATCAGCACCAACTGGATCTTCTTCAAAAAAACGCATTTGCGTAATTTATACTGCCTTGCTTACATTTGATTTTACAAACCACGAGTATATTTATTTTTCTGTTACCTAACTTAAATAGTGTGTAACGGAAGGAGTTTGACATTTAAAATTGATAAAATAATAAATGATGAAACTGTTTAATTGTTTGACTTATCAAATTAAATTATAATGAAGATGGATTCTTGAGAACAATAATAATCTTTTTTTTTTTACAGATAATGACAATTTCTCCATCGTTTGGTGTCAACATTAAAATTTTTCTGCTATAATTTGGAAGTGATAATAGCAATTCCAAATTGTTAAATTTTGATAAGCCTCGCATGAAATCTGTTGCGATTTGTGAATTTTGGCGACGATTGCTCGGTTATTAACATCTTAGGGAACTTTGCAATTAAATGCTCTCATATGTTCTTCATGCACAATTATCAGATAATCAGGTAATTACGTCGTGTTTTAATTTAGCTCCTTGGTACGTCATGTCGATTGAACTCAAATTAATTAGCCTAATTAAAATTGATGACGTGTTTTAGTTATTTCACTTAAGATACAAATTTACGAAATAAGTTAGTTATGTATAATCTGTTTAAAATAAGAAGTCTGGTGACTGTTAAGCGCTAGAGGGGTGCGTCCTTGAATGATCTAACCATAAATTGATTCTTGACGAGCTTTTATTTAGATACTGTCATTGCAAGTTTCAAGGTCACATCCCTCTAGCGCCTTAACGACCATAGGTTTGAACGCTTGCTTTGAGCGATAAATCTTCTCCGGTCTATTTTAAGGCGGGTTTACAGGCTGCTATAAATCACGACTATGTGATTGTAACAATTAATTGTTATAAATAAATCGAAAGAGATAGTACTGACCATGTGCAATGATTTCTTGGATGTAGTGTTATTCCATCCGGGTGTCGACGTTTGTTTTCCACAACGTTTCGATGACTGGCACTGCCATCTTCTTCAGATGAAGTACCGTGATTGTCAAATTGTGTCTCATATATGGTAGACCCGTGGTCTGGGGGTCCAAATGTTTCTTATTGGTTCTGGTCCTTAGGTAGTAGAGGTGGGTTTTGACTAGTATTCTCACCCCACTCACTCTTCGGATCGGTTCCGAGGATTCCTGTGCTTCTGACCCCGAAAAGTTGGGCGACCTTCCCAGGCTGTCCGGCTTTGTACCTGTCCTGCGTAACATGGCCAAGGCAGGGTCCCGTGTATTTAATAATCTAACCTAAACACATACATATATATAGTCATAAAACCAATTAATATATATATCTACAGTAGATCTTCCCATAAGCGGACACTACTGGGGAATGGAAATTTGTCCCCTTGGTAAAAGTGCCCGCTTATTAGAAGGCTGCCTCATTCAGAATGCATAAAATTACATACACACAATACCAAGGTAGGTAGGTTCGATAGGTGCAATTTTGACGTTTTCAACACTGTAAGCCGAGATTTCTCCATAAGGAAAATTATATTTCCGAAAACAGTTCAATTTAGTTTGTTTTTCATATTGTTTATGACAAAAGTAAGTCACTGAATTTTTAAAACGTTAATTGTCTTTTAAAGTTAATTTGAAGAGGGGAAAGTGTTCATCTGAACGAAAAGATGACGCAATCTACATTTTCTGTAGTTCAGTTTAAAATTTTTGATTATGCCCTGGGCTGGAGGTTGGCACATGGCTAACGTATTAGGCGGCATAAAAATGATTTGAATATTAGAAAATTTTATTTATGGGTGAAAGGCAACGTTTCCTGATAATTTTTCCATACCAATAATTAAGTCTGAAAGTCATTATTCTACCTCCTGATTCTTATCCAAAATTTTACTATTAAAGTCTTGATCTAGTCACTCATGATATCTTTCCTCATCCATGATTTCTTATTTGCCCGCCATCCTATGCCTATTAATAGCGGAGGTTCAATCTAGCACAATTGTCAACCTCTTTTACGATGTTTTCTGTGATTTGCATGTTTCACATTTTAACGCCATCGTTTTGTTAGGCAGAGCTATAAAAATAGTTTTTGAGTAGTCTTCACGAAGACCCACCAATTTTGTTGTAAATTCTGCAACAACGTCAGTGTCCACAGCCTTACACGTAATTCCGTGTATCAATTTTAATTTGTCCAGACAACTGACATTTGCCTGGAATTCCACAATGCCTAATTCTTTAACAATTTTCAAAGCTATTTTACTTATTAAAGGGCCTGAAAGAAGTATACAAATCACTCGTCAATAGCTTAAAAGTTATTCTTCGATACTTCGTTTCCGTTTTCTATCAACTTTTTCTTTATTTTTGAAGTTTCAGGGACTTGGGTCTTCCCCATTTTAAATCTTAAAGCAAGAGCTCTGACACTGACTTTCTCCTTATCATAGGTTTTTATTTAATAAAAATAATTTGTTTTCGTACTCATCTCCTTAAATAGTTTCAAACCGACACACATGCAACTCACTACGATTCAAACTACGGCAGCCTGAGAACTGAGAAGAGCTCGTAAAAGTGATTCTGGATTGGGAAATTCCAGGTTTATCTATTTCAAAGTGAACAAGTAGGGTTACAGCCACGTGGAATCCTGAATTGTTTTCTGTCCGGTTATTAGAGACATTATTTTCGCAAATCCTGTAAAAATAGTGTCCGTTTATTAGAAGTACTTTTCTTAGTACAATATATGGAATAATGCCGGGGAAAATAAAATTGTCCTGGTATGAGAGATGTCTAGTTATTAGAAAGCTCGACTAGATATATATTTTATATATATCATCCGCTACAATTTAACAGTCACGTCATTTTCCACGTGTTTCGTGGGCGGCTCAACGCTCCAATTAATTTCAGGGAAAGTTCATTTCCCAAGTATTAAACACTCAGAGATACCAATTTCCTGCAGCCAATAAAGAATATTAGATTGAAGAAGTGATTGAAATATAAAGGGAAAAGTAAATTTGATAAATTTTAAATCATAATGCCTTTCTTTTAGTTTACACCAATTTTTTTTATGTTTACCACGTATTATATCATGTAAGACATAAGAACAAGAGCTCGAATTTTGCATGGAAGGTCTGCATTGGCAAACTGTCCCTTCCTAGAAATCAATAGCTGATGTCCAGCACCTCTGGCCGATCTCCCTTCCGCTCAAACAAATCGGCTAGCAAACAACGGGGGGAGGTAAAAATCCACACGATGAAAAATCTCCGGTCCGCTTTGCATATTAACTCAGCCGATACTGGCCGGCAGTATTGAAAAATTGCTCAAGCGCAGTGCTTTTAATGCTTAATACGGCAAAAAATAGCGTAACTCCACCTGCCTCTGTAGGTATTTGTTTTATTCCAGCACGCATGAAAAGAGAAATATTACGCATACATTAAAGTTACCGGGTTTGAAAGCCTTTTTCAAGGTTACGGTTACATGACTGAGCATAATGAACTAGAAGCACGCTTTTCCGGTTTTGGTAAGAAATAGTCAATAAATATGTCCGTAGTAATTACAGAGTAGACCCTATTATTTATTACGCACATTCTAATCTTTAATACCAGTAATCCAAATTTCTACCACGCAGTATAAATTCATATAAGCTTCTCATTGATTACAAATTAATTCTTATGTTATAACATGGAAAAATCATATTCTAAACTATCTCGTTTGACGTATATTCCATTTTTATTTATTTTTTCTTAAAAATGTATAATTTTTAATAATGAAAAATCTCAAAGAGCAAATTTTTTATTTTAGAAATTTAAAGTAAACCTGGTAGTGTGGATTTAAAAAATAGCGGCAATCAAACGATTTTGATTATCAACCACATAAAACTTTAAAAAATTTATTATTAACAAAATATTTATTTTACATTTATCTATGTATTAACAAACAAGTTTACTATTTCAGTAAATTACTATTGGCCTTGGAAATTTTATTAGTATATATAATAACCATTTTATATAACTATTTTAATAATATTCTAACTGGAAGGCTGTCTCAGAGAGATGCTATGGATTCATTGTTTCTAGAAAGATTAGCAAAATACGGCATACAGTTTCATAAACCACCATAGAATTTCCATATTTCTTTAAGAACTTGATATCAGTTGCAGTGGCGGTTCGTGAGTATTTAAAGTTATGTGCTACATCAGCCAAGACAAATTTTAGGAGGATAAAGATCTACAACATATACAGGGTTGCTAATAGTCCACGATTGTAATTATGTCTCCATCACGTAAAATAGAAACGAAATTATAAAATTGTAAAAATATATAACCATATTGGCGCAAAATCCTAACACGACAGTATTTTTACTTATTACATATTTTAAATAAAGAAAGTTAATTTTAGGAAAAGTCACATATTACGAGAATATTGTATGCGGATAGTATGGTAATTTTCTCAGAATTATGAAAATTTTCGAAATGCCGCCTGTTAAACGTTTTTTATTTTCAATAAACTTTGATTAAACCAAATAAACCACAACAAGTAATATTTTTATTAATTCGTCAAAAACATTTAAAATTATATTCTGATGACGCTGTTTACAGCTGTATCAGCAGGTTCACACTGACGGCGCTGTGCTTTAGGTAGCTCATATTATTGCTGGATCTTAGGCGAGCAGGGGTGGAAACGGTAATAATGCGCATGCGCATTTCTCATCGCAGACAAGATTCTTGTGCTATGAGAAATGTAGCCAAGATATACACGAGAGGTAGCGCGTTGGAATGCAGACAGTTTAAAGTCTTCGAAATCGAAGGAGAAATTCACACCCTTAAAATACTATTAGTTTAGAGTTTTTTAAAATTCCAAAACAAATAATTCCTCCTAAATTAATTCATGTGCTGTAGCAAATGAACACAAGTGCACCAGCCGCCACTGGCCAGTTGTCATATCACTATCATTTTTTATTGCTGTAGTATATTAATATTTGAACTAGAATTAATCAAAGTTATTGTGCAATAATTTCCTTTTGACGATTTCATGGATATGGAAATTACATTTGTGAGTTTTTATAAACGTCCCACCGACCTGATTGTCCCCAGTCAATGTTATATGGATCCTAATTGGTTGACTTTGGTCTTTGAGGTTAATATTCTGAGATGAAATATTTAGTATAGGATTAATTTAATTATCTGTCTTAAATACTCAGTAATATTTGTCTATAGTTTGAAATTACTTATTTAAAAACAGTTGCACACATTCGCAGTAGCACACATGCACACGTTGACTTCTTGAGACTTTCCACGACACACACACACACATATATATTTATTTATTTATTACACACTTTCTTATATATATATATATATATATATATATATATATATATATAGGGTACTTCTGGACTCCTATTACGGACTTCTATGAGACTTTGAGGGGATTTAGTTGATAAATTTTTGATGAGGAACCATTTGGATGCAAAGTTAACTTAAAAATAGAATTAATTTCAAATCTTCGATTTCACGGTACGTAAAAAATGGGCTATGGGCGACTGCTGATATTTTGTGTTTATTAACAGCTCCGATGAGTCAATGTTCATTGAGCTTGATAAAGATGGCAGTGATAGCAATCGAAACGTCGTGGTCAATGCTAAATTTCACCAGGTTGGAAGCCCAAGAATTACTGAAGCAGTACAATATATGTGTCGAAAAATAGTTTCTGGATCATTTAAATCGGCAGTATTCATCTGCATTATTTTAACCTTATTCGTCGTGGGAGGGGAACACTTACAACGTTGGGGTTTCAGAGGCCTTACATATAAATTATGCCAAAGCAACTCAGATTTATGTCTATTCTGAGGTTATGGAAGTCGCTGAGCCTAATTATTACATTCAACATGCAACTTAAGTTGTACTTTAGCCGCATAGTGGGGGTTGGTGATGGAATGGGTATAAGTCGATAACGCGAAAAAAAGTCAGATTAGTGTCGAGTTCGGTGTTATGGAAGCCGTTGAATTTCTTCCTGACATTGAACGTAGTAGTTTTTATGGAATTTCTATTTACCAATGTTAATACTAATTAACAACAATTCTTGTGTTCCAACGAATATAACAAAGTAAAATTGTTCACTTAATTAAACTCAATTTGAATTTAGAGAATACCTACAAGTTGGCAGTAGTCTACCACTGGATATTATTAACGTAACGTTAATGATACCAATTTAGTTGCCGATAGCTAAACGGCACATTAATAATTTTTCATTGAGTGAAAAGTCTTTCAGTAAGGTGTAAAATATATTTCAGTACTTCGTGTATATGAAATGAAGTAATTGTGTGATTATTTGAAACAATTGCAGAAAATAATCATATTTAGACAGTCGTTAAAGTGTTTTCCTAGGACGACAACTCAAGCTCTATCGCCGTTAACCTAACGTGAACTGTTGGCCACTCTCCAATATCTCTCCTGACCCGAATGTCGATACTAGACTATGTCTCTAGCAAATGAAGTCAATACCCAACGATTAATTTCTTCTGCGGTCATGTTTGTGAGGGTATGAAATTTGAGGTTTGTGCACTCCTTGCTAAGATTTTCGTAAATGTGGTCCTCGTTCTCCTGCCACTTTTACCACAAGTTGTTAACTCCAGTTTTCGTTTTGAATTTACCGCATCTATGATCATTAATCGGATCTCTTATCCAAATTAAACCATAATCGTAATTCCATCATTTATGCTTCCTTTTTTTCATTGGAATTGTTTTAAAATCCATTTTAGTCAGCCATTTATTTTTTTTAATTTGCCTAATATGTATGTCACTCGAGGGTTTTATATTTAACCGGGTTTTACATTTCACTTTTGTTATGCAGCATTATAATTATAATACTGTTATTCTATTAGCTATGTATGAAGGAAGCACGTAATTTGGAGAATGTCTGCCGAATCAACAAGCAGGACAGTTTCGCCTACCCCAGATAGCTGATTATTTTGCAATAAAAATTTTAGATACCTGTTACTTTCGTAGCTTTTAAATATAGGATAAGCTATGACATAAAAACTCGAGATGTGACCCAGAATGACAGTTTGATCTGAATTAATCCAGGTAACATCTTGACAGAAAACTGACTCGTTCATGTTCTCAATCTTGTACTGAAATAATAATTCAGTACATTATTATTATTATTATTATCGAAAAACTGTACAGTAATAATACGTCTTTATTTAATACTTTATTGGGATTTAAGCCAGTGTCACTGAAATCAGTACTCGCTATCCTGAACGTTTGATCGAATCACTTATCCTCAAATAATTTTCCTCTATCACCTATTCTATCATCAATCACTAATTCCCTGTTTCATTCACCTATGTGACTACATGCTTCCATTGTAACATTATGGCGGCGATGGGAATATTTCACAACGACGCTAGCAAGTTATTGCAATTTCGATATCCATTTGTAAAGTTCTACTTTCTTAGCCTTCTTTCCTTCAAAGCTTATTATCAGATCGACCTCCAGATTTATCTTACACATATCTATAAACGAACCTATAACTGCCAAATAACACCTAATTTTCAAAAACATATTTAATATATTTAAAAATTAAAAATATTTTTTGTCTTCGTGTTCCGTCCTTTGCTACACTTCATTAAGCTTTAATTAAATTGCAATGCAATCATTTGATTCCGGAAAGAAACTGATAATTTTAAAAATCACTTTTGTCTTTTCCTTTATCTATATACTACAAATCTCATATTTCGCCCATAACAAAATAGAAAATGTAATGTATTTTTTGCATCATTTTGGTGATAGTAAAAAGCGTTCACTGCGGATAATACATCGCTCAATTGTTTTTCAATTCATAAATTATTATATAAAAATGGGAACCGATTAAATTTTAATTTATTAATTGACGAAATACAATATTTTAATCAAATACAATTTACGATGCCGGTCATTTTTTTATGATTAACTATATACGATTTATACAATATTTACAAACATTTAATTTTTTACAAACTAACATTTAGATACATGAGATATATTCCGGGGTCGTATTTAATGACCTTCTCACGCAAACCCTAAGCGGAATTGACAGTGCGAGGAAATCGGCAAAAAGGTTACAAACAGAGTAATTACCGTTTTCAACTTTGTCGGAACTCGCCGCTTGAAGTCCCGTTTCTCGTTGTCTGATCTCGCATTGGTCATAGATACCATTAGACCTTAAAGACCGCTCCGCACATCTAAACCACTTTTCTGTCCTGCACTTGGTTACCTCTAACTCCCCCCTCTCTCTATCAATCACGCTATACGTTCCTCAACATCAATCATCATCCAATTACCTATTGCTAATCGTCAATCCCCAATGGCCAACTTATTAGTAGCCCGAATCGTAATGCATGATTTCCGACTTCTTAATTCCTAATAAATTTGTGTGCGTTTTAACAATGTCACAATCCATTTTTCGACTTCTTTTGCTAGCGGGCACAAGGTCTTCTCCAATCAAAAGCATTTATCTTTAGTGTTTGGGAGAAGCCATTCACCCCACCCCACCGATGTTTTGGTGAAAACACCTTGCCTCGTCACAGCCACGTGACCCGGAATCTTAATGACTTTAGAAAACCCAGACCGGCGCTAACTGGTCGACGTTTTCTGAAACCTTCATCAATTTCTCTCAATCTGACTGCCTTTGATTTTTTACTGCCTTATTCTATATTTCGAAATTTTTACGAATATATTATATACTAGCTGTGCCCGCGACTTCGTCCACGCGAAAATATCTCTTTTTATTTTGTTCTAAAAACGAAAGTACGGTATGATTTATTTATGATCGCTTCACGGCAAACGTTATAACTCGCAGTTTGCGGCAATAGAAGGAATGGTAACTCTCAGTTGGTTTTCACGTCACCTTTCACGCGGCAATTCAGTGGTTTTATAAATATTTACATTAATATCTGAAAGATATTGAAATGAAACATACACGAAAGTTTAAGTTAAAATTCCTTTTTAAATTCATGAAATTTTCATTGTAATCCGATAAGCCGCTTCGGAACATAAGTCAAGAATATAGGCAACCCACATACCATTTTTGGAGACTTCGACGCGCTTAAACGAAGAAACCATCCCGTAGAATTAATATTTATATTTAATATCATTAACAAGATGAAATATGCACGAATATTTAAGTTAAATCTCCTTTTTTATAAGTCCTAAAATTTTCATTGAAATCTGCTGAGTCGTTTCGGAGCCTATTCATCTTCGTATAAATATTGGTATGATTGATGGTGGTGGATTATATTATGTGGCAGGATATACACTGAAATTCAGTAATTATTTGTTCCTCTAACTATAAATTGAAACGGGGTGATTTTAATGCTATTTATTTCTATTGAAGATTTGATAATAAAAAAATGTTTATTTCTTGCACTGGGATGCTGAAAATTTTCGCGGGACGTTCATAATTACGAGGGTGACCTCGGACCCGTGCCTAGAAGATGAATGTTGGGTAGGGAATGCGTCCAGTCTTGGAGATTAATCTTGCTGTCGGCTTGGCATGCGTGTGAGTTATCGTTGCTGAAATCACTGATGCGAATCAAAGTGGTTCTATATTCGCCGTTTTTAATACTATAGATTTTGTAAATCATCTCCATACATCATATACAATGCGCGTTAAGTTCTAAGGTATTGGATTTGCATGAGAAAGTACTTCGTCCATGAAGTTAAGACTTCTGTTATTTTTAACTTGCTCTCACAACAGTCACATTTCTTTTCTTTTACTATTTTGACTAAATAGTCATATCGTTATCGAGGTGCATTCAGTATTTATTATATAGCAGAAACATAATTAATTTATCTGTGTTCTCGGATTGCGTTTCTCAGCGTTTGGAGCACTAAACTTGAAGAAGAATACCGTAATTATTTTAAAATCAGACTTAAACTGCTACTCTTATTAAGTACTCTCCCAACAGATCAACTGAACTTCCGATTGCCCATTTCGTTATATTCACTTACTATAGAACACATTTATGCATGCTAGATCTATATTATACAACTCTAAATACAGCAAGTTGAAATACTCACCGTTAAATATAACATACTGAGTTACGAGATAGTTTATTATGATCCAAAGTGATCAACACCCAAATAACATATAGCGGCAAGGGTTGTAGAAAAAATAGTAAACGATTATGGACAATTGGGTATGAGAACTCTTCAACTTTTACCAGACGTTAGTTAACAATAGTAATTCATTACAACCCAAAATTTACAACTACTTAGGTCAAATATCAATCGTATTTCCTTTACTAAAAAAATATAAATTGTTTGTGAGGAAATTATATAATAAATAATGTCCAGATGACTTATGAGTTCAAGTCTAATTTCAGCACAAAGGTAATTGTTTAAATAACGGTCTTATTCGTTAGATTTGGGCATAATCAGGTAATTAAAGTAATATGAAAACTTGAAACTACATATTAAATTAACTGAATTGCTGTTGTGATACTTTATCATCCAATGCAAAACAATAATATAGATTAAATACCAAAAAAAAGCAGAAAATAAATATGTAATATACATAAAAACGCAAACCATTTTTACTGTTGTAACAGACTTTAAAATAAACGTTAAGGGATGTTTGTGTGTTCCTATTGTTACTTATTTATTTTTATATTCTTGGCTTTGTAGCTCTCTAGGGCTTTGGTCTACCAATACGACTGTCGCCTGTCATCTTCCATGACGTATTCTGAAATGGGAGTGGTATATGGTCAGTCCATCTCCTTCAGCCCTAACCGCGGTTTCCCATAACCATGTCGAACTCTGGTTTCCATGAACCCGCCAGGATTCGAACACGGAACCTTGTGATGCGAGGTTGAGATTCTGACCACTAAATCACAGAATGTTGGCCGATTTTTGGTTATTATATCTCATATAATTTTTTATACACTGTTTATCTGTGTACCACAAATTAATTGTAATCGGTGTAAGTTATGCAGAGAAGTTATTTAAATTTATAGACATTTTCTTAAATGTTCGGAATCGCATCCCGTTGCCTGATTTATAACCCAAAATGTGACTACTGTCCGAAGTTCTGAACAACTGGTCAAGTAATAGAGACAATAGACCGTTTTTTATATGATGACTGCGTCCACAAGGACAATGAATTATTCACATCTGGTAGGTAATATCTCGCGTTGAATATATACATTTTTCGACTAAATTGCAACACTCATTCTACAAAATTATTTAAACAGTCATTTTAGTTAATAGTCAATATATCGTTGCATTGGACTTTAGAAATACACACACACAAATGAGTCGACTATTTGGCGTGAGTATACAAACAATTTTGTCCCAGTAAAAAGACATCAAGAGTTCAATTTAGATTCGATGTTCGAGAATAAAACTATGTAACAATCTGTATGGATAATAGAAATACAAAATTATACAACAAACTTACGTAACACTGGCAATTTCTCCAGCTTCTGGTGTAATGATTTTATAAATCTCTCTATGGTACGGTTTTCTGAAAAGACTATAAACGATTTTCTTTGCTTTCATATTTGCTTCATTGTAGTTTAAATCGATAAAACACATCTACTCGGAATTTGGCGGCATGGAATCGAAGACAAGCTGCGTGAGGGTTACAAACAGGGGTAATAAAAGAGACACAACTGCTCTTTTGGGGTTTTCCCCACGTCCCGTGAAATTTGACGACAGCAGAGGATGGTAAGGAGATTGTTGTTATTCCCCAAAATCTTCGGTGAAGGGGGGGGGAACGGCTCCTCTCAGACCAATAATTTTGATTGGACAATACTGAGCCCCACCACCGACGGAATATGAACTAAGGAAGTGGAGAAAAATTATTAAAAACGCAAGGAGAAAAGGATTTCGACGGATTAAAGAGATGAAGAGTTAGACATAAAGGACATGGAGGTGTTTATGATTTAAAAATTAAGGAGATGATGGTTTGATGATTAAGGGCGTGGAGGTTTTCATCGGAGGTTAAGATAGGACAGTTAAAGATTGGAAATTGTCCTGACTACGGACATTAACAACGACAGTAAGGCGTGATCCAGTCCGGAGCAACAAGGAAGAAGCAGCTGGAAGTTCAGGTAAGCTGAGAAGACACGGTATATAGCACTGTTTGTAACACTTTGCCGATTTCCTGGTACTGCCAGTTCCTATTAGGATTATTGTGTTAGTTATTCTGCTCTATTGAGAAGGTCCATTTAAAAAGACTGTTAGTGTAAAGCTCTTGGATTTAGTTGTAATGAATTTAATTTATATAATTTTTGTAAATATACAGTGTTTATATTAAAAATAATATAACTTAGAATTGAGCAAATTGTAATATATATGTAAAATTGTTAAATATAGAGTAAATAGAGTTTAATTATTATAATAATATTTAATTACAAAATAATGATAATCGCTCTCCTATTAATTTCAAGTTGTATGCAGCACTCGAGAAGAAATACGAAGATGCACAAATTCAACTTTTGCTAATTAAAAATTTGACACCTTTTAAATTTTTTTGTATTCTTATGCTGTAATATTTTAGCACGATGATGCACCTTGTAGATAGGATGCCAGCTTGTTGACTAATAAACTGCTTTGGAGGCTCTATGTATGATCCTACAATGGCATTCCACAAGGCACTACTAGGCTCAGAAATTCCATTCGCCGTTGTGCCTGTGCCAAAGTTGAGAAGGTATTCACTGGGAAATCCTTCGTTCTCAATGTTTTCCTTTTTGTCGGAGGAGACTAATCGAGGCAAATGTTAAGTTTTATTTTATAAGTTTGTAGAGTTTTAGAATACTGAAATGATATTTGAAAGTCATTGCAGTCAACCACAAGTGAGCTCGGTATCTGAAAATCAGTTGTCCTGTATTCAATAAACTATTTTATCTTTTTAAGGAATACATTCTTTCTACAATTATAGGTTTTCCAATTTTAACAGTCCTAATTGCATTACACAGAAGTCAACTGATTCGTTTAAAAATAAATATTGAAATTTATCATTGACCATTAATTAAAACTAAATAGAGCACTAACACATATCATCTAGTTAAAGAAAACTTATAGAATTTAAGCTATTTTCTTGCTCATATCCATACACTATTTTCAGAAGAAATATTGCAGCATAAATTGTTAAATCTTAATAATATAAGATATTTTACTGCTCATACTCATACACTACATCAGCAAAAGAAATATCTCAACCTAATTTGTTTCTGTATGGTGGTTCGTGACGTATGATCGTTTATAATACACGACACTGGCAGTATATAGTTTAAATTTGCGTTGAATTAATTTTCTTTCTTTTAAAAAATCAGGACGTACTTATAAAATTGTAAATTATAATATCTCACAAAACATTGTTGAATTGAAAGAATGTAATTAAATTTGCAAGCATGTAAAAGCTTGCATATTGAATAGCGAAAGACATTTGCTGACATGACGCGTAATGACATTTTAATGAGTGCTTACCGCCAGAGGAAACTGGTTAGACATGGACGCTGATGCAATCCGGGACGCTGTGTGACGATGACGTATCGACCTACCGTCGCCAAGATTAATCTGCTCTCCAGAAATGGGCCAGCCAATCCTTAGGGGACCCGGGACCATCAATTAGGGGAGCTCTTGGGCGTGAAATGCGAATTGTTTGGTTAACTGATGGTTGAGAAAAGGGAAGCAACTCAATCACGTTTAAAAAAGGGAGAAAAGCAGGCACAGAGTTGACGACGGGTCGGTGAGTGGAAATTCGAATGGGTGGAAAAAGAGACTACAAAATAGATTCATAAACATGCGGTTTTAGAAACTGTTTCGAAGTTGGCTGATATCCAACAGTCTGAATTTAATGAGTCGGATAATTAGTTAGTTAATAAAAAGCATTTATCAGTTAATTAAAAAATTTAATTTTTACAAAATGTGTAATTATATTAAATAATTAAATGACTAATGCACAACGTAAAAAAAGGATTATCTAGATACAGATGAATATGGCCCAAGAGGTCGAAATCTGCTGTGACGATGAATGAAAAAATGATGCAAATTATGTTTATGTTAAATTGCAAAAAATATTTATCATCATAATTGACTCGAAAGGAATATCAGAGTTAAAGTATACGACGTAGCAGACAAATACTTAAATGCTTATGTTTTGCATTTGACCATTCAATGAGGAGGAGGAATACTATGCGTCAATGTAAAAGGTCAACCATGGTAGAAGAACACGTTCATCGAAAGAATAATGTGACATCCTCAGAAAGGTAATTGAACTTGGATAAAGTGTTCATCAGAGCAACTAGAACCAAAGAATTAGGTGTAGTAAGAAAACATTGCTATTGCAATCGCAATCTGTAATTGGAGAAATAAATAAACTGAGCTGAAGGCGCAGTCCAACTCACCGAAGGGCCATATTCATCTGTATCTAGATAATCATTTATGTACGTTGTGCATTAATCATTTAATTATTTAATATAATTACACATTTTGTAAAAATTAAAATTTTTATTAACTGATAAATACTTTTTATTAACTAACTAATTATCCGACTCATTAAATTCAGACTCAGGTCATCAAGATGCTTTAAGACTTCCAGCCTCACAAAAGCCGCGTAAAGCTCTTAAAAATGTGAAAAATAATCAAGTTGACATCATTGTCCTTCTTGTAATACTGTTGGATCGTCATACAAAGTTGTAGTGAAAGAAAGATCCATCCTAGGAAAGACTACTCTTCTAATCGAGAAGTCGTAATTGCTGCCGAGAAAAGAAGACAAGCCGTCAGTGTTACTCTTCGTATCTATGGACTATCAAAAATACACAAAGAAGATGCTCTACTAAGACCAATGATGAATGCAATAAACTCTTCCACTCGCAATTATTGGATCCAGTGGTTTCCCGAAATAAAACATTCGTCAAAGATTCCTTTGATTGATTAGACAGAATCAGGGACATAAAGATGGAGGAGAAAGATATTCTGTTCACCTTCGACGTAAATAACTCTACTAAACCGCCATTGTCTGAAGTTATAAGCTTAGTTCTGCTGTCGCGAAACATGTAATGGGGACGAGTCATAAAATGCCACTGGAAAATACAACTAAACTTATCAGAGAAAATTTTTTTCTGGTACGGTGCATTCGAGAGGCAACAGAAATTTGAAATAGTCTAACTAATTTTAACAGAAAAACGGGATTCGACCAATCTGATTCTCCTACATAGATGATAAAAAGGTGTTGTAAAGTGGTGTTTAATATTATACAAAAGTTTCAAGTGTTGTTCAGCGCTTGTTTTACTAAACCACAAGTCTATAAAAGCAGTTACTTAACTGTGAGGGAAAAGCTAACGATAATTGTTTCACTAAAAATATTGATTAAATGACAAAATTTTGATTTAAATTCTTTTTAAGAGCCAGATTTATCGTACAATGTCATATGTCTTGCAAATTAATTACACATAAGTACTTTCAGTCTGCATTAACATTACTGGTGATTTTGCTGATCCTTGTTTCATTTTTCTCGCTTACTGAAATCCTACTTTAATATTTACTCTCCTCTTTAGTAAAAAAAATTGCTTCATTGGTTCGCTTTTCATACTTGTTCGTACATTCTGCATTACATCTGTCATATTTATTATGGGTTTTAATGAAACCTTTATCATAATCATCAGCTCAACAATTCTTTTAGTGTCCCGGCTTCCCGCAGCAGTCTCTCCCACTCTGCCCTATCCGGGGCTACTGTCCATCATTTCCTAATACCAAACTATCTTGTCATCTATCCATCTAGATCTTGGTCTGCCCCTACTCCTCTTGGTTGTGCAGATAATAATCTTACAGCGATTCATTCTTCGCCCATTCTTTTGAGATGTCTTGCCCAGCTCAATCTTGACACTCTTATTATCACGGATAAGTTTTGTTCGTTATACAACTCGTACAGTTCTGCCGAATTCTCAAAATTCCATTTTCTTGCACAGAAACCATACATTTTCCGCAGTATTTTTTCTTTCAAATGTAACCAGTCTCATCTCATCTACTTGCGAGAGGGTCCAACACTCCGCTCCATATGTCACTACAGGTCTGACTAGAGTTTTGTACAGTAATTCATTTGTAGCTCTGGACAGGATTTTTGACTTTGGGGGTCAAAATAGCACCTATTTCCTGCCATAATTCTATTTCTTCTTTATTGTCACACATGCTGTTTACTTTAGTTCCTGAATGAAGAGACTTGCTGGAACACATACTCTCCTGCCCGCAAGGGGTCCATATTTGTGTCATTTATTCCCGATATGACCATACACTTGTTTCTTTTTTTCATTTATCAGTAACCTCATTTTTTAGAGGTGGCTTCCAGTACAAGGAAAGCATCAATAAGGGAGAATTTGGATCTAGCTATAATGTCCCCATCATCTGCATATGCCAATAGCTGTACAGTTTTATTGAATGTGTGTCCACTTGTTTGTATTTTTTATTCCCTAACTGATTTTTGAAGTACAATATTAAAAATCATGCACGCTGGGGCATCTACCTGCCTTAGACCATTTTCTATGAGCAATTCTTCTGATAGGGTGGACTGCATTTGTATTTTTGCAGCACTTCTCTTCCTGGTCATCTTAATTAGCCTGATAGGTTTCCTGCATTGATCATACAATTTATTTTTTATGATGATGTCATACGCACCTTTAAAATCAACAAAGAGGTGGTGTAATTCCAAATCATATGTTTTTTTCCATTATTTGTCTTAATGAAAAAATTTGATCTTTAGTAGATCTTCCACTTATAAATCCCGCCTGGTATTTACCTATTTCCCTCTCGACACACAGTTTTAATCTTTCAAACAAGATTTTATATGCAGAACACAGGAGTAAAATACCTCTAAAATTTTACAATCTAAAGGATCGCCTTTCTTAAGTACTGGACGTACAACATTTATTTTTCATTAATTTCGTATGACTTCCTCCAGACTCTTTTGACCACTTATGATACTTTTTATTGTAGATGTTCTCCTCCTGTATTTATTAACTCTACCTGCAGTCCATCCCTACCAGGAGCTTTATTGTCCCGTACTTTCTTTAAGGCATTCAGGAATTCCTTAACTTCCTTTACATAGCTCTGTGCCTATTTATTCGTCCATCACTGACGAATTCATTGTCCAAGAGCGTAATCTGCAGCTCTACTGCTGTGTAATTAAGTGTAACGTCGGTACTTACGTATAAGTGTACGCAGGCTATCAAGAGCTTGACAAACGTAGTGTGCCATTCCAATATCGGCTAACCTATGGGCAAAATTGTAGTTGGTTGACGGTTTCCTAAATACGGCTTATTATGCAGGAATATGTGACTATTAGAAACGAAATTTTGACGAGTAAAAAGATTATTTACTTGTTCTTGTAATAACTAAATACAAAACCGTAAAGCTACTTTTCTGGAACAGATATTTGGTTCCTTCTAAAGAATTATTGCACTGATCTCATAAGTCCGAGCCGTTTTATTAGAATAAAATGCACTACATAACATTTAAATACAATACTGATACACAAATTTTCTCAGTGATGTAACACTATTTTTTTCGTGCATTAAAGGGTTTATGGTAGAAGTTTTATACCACTTCTGCAGAACTGTAAAAGAAACTTTGTAAGAGAAACTTTATCATGAAAAATTTGCCCCTGAATATTGCGAAAGGGAGACAGGAAAAGATTATTACCTGAAGGAACTAAATTTGCTGAATATGGAATGTAACGTATATATATAGAGACGGAACTGTGTTACGTCGTTTTTCTATTGTTTATTTTAATTTTGTATGTTGCCCACCACCTAAAATTTACGGACAGTACTTTGTTTATTGTAAATATTATTTAATTTAAATTTATTAGTTATTTAAGCCTCCTGAGGTAGCGCCGCGGTAATTCACCACAGGTTTTAGTTTTCTATGTATACACGAGATAGAATCTTTTCTAAGTCCCCAGGATCTATAGTATACATCTTTCACACTAAATAGAGCCATCTTATACGCACGTATCACTATTTATTATACTTTATAAATTAATTTTAATTTTTTACAAAGCTTCAAAGATTAAAAAGCTGTTTTGGCAAGTACGAACATACAATGTATATCGTGTATGTGTAAAGCATTATAACGAAACTTGCGATAATTGCAAAATGGAAGTAGAATACACTTTTGTCAGGAATTAATATTATATTTTTCAATTGTAGTCTTAAAGTTTTATATAATTAAAAATATTAAAAGTAAATGTGCTAATAGGTTGCTTAATTATTTAAAACAAAGTAAAATATTTTAAATAATGAGGGAATCGTGAAAATTATGGGTGCACTAAACTACTATTTGGGAATTAAAAATTTCATCTTCTCGTGTCAGCGCGTTTGCCTGACTCCGGAATCATAATATAAAATTTTAAAGGAGGTGCGTGAGATATAATTATATTATACGTGATATAGTTACATGAAACGATACCCACAGTACAATGTCATGTGTGTTTTAGATTCCTATTAATTTAATTATAACGTTATTATGAAAAACATTCCATGATATCAGCATTGACGGAATACACTATAACAAAACCAACGAAAGAAAGATGGATGAGTTTTTCTTTATTAAAACGTAGGACCATGCAAAGGACAGCTGTGACGAGTTAATGTATGTGAATGATGAAACAAAATGAATTATTAATGTTGTTGCATAGCTCGTGTTCACTGAACATCCTACAGATAATCAAAATCATAAACCGATTAACTAGATATTTATTTACATTTTCATTTCACGCCATATGCATGTCGATGCTACAGAGAGAATCTATCTAATTATAAGCCATGCAAATAAATTGAAAAAAGATTATTGCCACTTGCCAGTTATTCGTTCACTCAATAAACGCAATTTTCTGCGCTTTGCTATGTGTTCCCCCTTTGTATCGCAAATTGATTAATAGCTTTCCCAATAGAAATAGAATTATATGTTTCATGTCAAATTACTTATTCATAATATGATGTAATTCTGCTCGAGAAACGAAGTCATAAATTTATTGTTATGCAATTTGATTATACTGCAAGGAATTAAATCAATGTAGACAATGTACAGAGTGTACAGTTATGTTTAATAGCACTAAAAAAATTAATTCATTCATTGTATAGCTAATCAAGCCATCTAAATGATCTGTATTCTGGTTCTTCATTTACATACATTATTTCAAATACAAAATTATTTAGTTTCAACATCTTTCTTCGCTATTTCTGATGTTTGATTGTTTCCCAATCATTGAAGAAATATGTAATAATATTTCATTACATGAAATCGGTTTAATAAGTCACTTACTAATGAAAGTAGACCTCGATGAAAATTTTATCAGAAGTCACTTATTGTTAGTGGAAGATGTTCGACGTATAAAATTTTTCAGAAAGGGCGGCTGGATGTTTAAATTGAAAAAAAAATCTATTGCATTTTAAAGGGCATACATGATTCTAATGAGATTGATGAAGTTGTATAAAACAAAGTTCTATTTATTTTAAAATTATTTGGAGATTGGCATTGTATACGAGTAAAGCATATTAAGTACCTTATTCCAGTTCTTTACCTCATCATTAAATTATGAAAAAAACTATTAACATAATTTGAAAAGAAGTAATGTGAATAACAAATTAGGATGGAAGAATTAGTAATGGGATTTGAACCCTAGATCACAGCTTAGTATACATTCACTCTAATAACCGTTGAAGCGTTGTTTTACTGAATTGCATTCTTCAAGAGTTTGAACTCAGAGAGTAAAATGATATAGTAGTTAGGAGACAGCAGTGGTTGAAAAAGCAGTTAACAAACAGCAGACTACATCATCGAACATCGGATAATACTTTTAAACGTAAGAATCACTGAAGTATGCACTAGTAATTACCATCAGTTCTTTATATTTTTCTATATGTAGTACTGACCTATAACATAAGAGATCAAGAAAGGAAAACAGAAATCAAGAAAGAAGAAAGACGAGGATGCAGTCTGTCGCCCATGCTGTTTAACGTATGTATATAAAACAGCCGATGAGGAAATTTAAAAATGAATACGGAAAAGGAATCATACTGAAAGGAGAAGAAATAAAAACACTGCGATTTTCCAATGACATTTGAGTATTAGGGGAAACAATAAATAGCATGAACGTGGTTTCGGAGAAAGAGTTCAATAGGAGGATTAATAGAGGGAAAACCAAGGTGATGGAGCCAAGTATGGGAAAGAGTGGAATAACAAAGGGGGTTAGATTAGGATGGGATATATTGAACGAAGTTAAGGAATGCTGAAAATTAGATAGGTGAATAGAATCAGTAACGAGGAAGTTCTAAGCAGAATAGGGGAGAACGTTGACCACGAAAAGGGATAGAATAATAGGCCATGTTTCTAGACAGGAAGGTCTTGTAAAATTAGCATTAGAGGTACGTGTGTGGGGTAAGAACAGAAGTGGGAGGCAGAGGATGGAGTACGCTTTGCAGATTAGGGAGGTTGTGGGATGTGGTAGTTATGCAAAAATGCAAAGGCTTGCGCAAGATAGGTTATCAGGGATGGTTGCATCAGGACAATACCACAACAACAACCGAATAAGATTTAATGTTTTGTATATTAAATGTTTAAATCATATAGATATAGACATAATATTTCAACTCATGTGAAATAAAGTAAAATTTTGCTATAATAGACCCAATAAAACAATATACAGTATACAAATGTTCACTGCGCGAATAATGTCGCTGGAAAATTTCCGCGCATTCTGCAGGGTGTTAACAAAGCTCAGCCAAAGTATCAGGATGGAAAAGTTTATGCCGGACCTGAATCAGTAATATCTATTTGAATATGTTATTGTTCTGAAGTTCACTGATAAATTGCGTTACATAAATTATTATATATTTTATCTGTTCTATATCAGAAGAAAATATTATGGTTATAAAAAGACATGACTATTGAGATTCGACCATCTACTGAATTTAGAAGGAGTTTTCTCCGCTTCACGTCATTCTGTTTATACTATTTACCTATGAACATGACTAACTTATCCTATAAAATGAATTTCAATTTTCCTTCTATTTCGACCACTGCGTTGTTTCATCAAAAATGCAATATTTATGAAACATATTCTAAGTGTAATTTTATAGAAAGACGTTATTGTTGCATTATAATTTGAAAAGCGTTATTTTGTTTCGCATTTTGATTTACTATTATAATTTTCTAACATCGTTGCGTTTTTATGCAAAACAAGGGGAAGATCATTATTTTATTTGTGAGTGAAATTTATTGAAAGTAGCATTTTCCGTCTGGCGAAGGCTCCATTAGAGCGTGTAATCTATCACACAAATACGGCCGCCAACAACAATACTACGGAAAGTAAGTGAAATGAAAAGAAGTGTGAAGATACATTATATTCGCAACTCTTGAATGCGGTTTATGTAGCGTGAGAGGCAAGTGGAGGAGGCGAAACCAATAAATCATCGTCGCGCCCTCACAATTTCCTCCGCTTTAAGAATAACACAGTACCTCAGTACAAAGCTCGGCAGTATATCCACAGCCGAATGATGTTCCTGAAAAAAATCACAGCAGCACTCCTAGCCTTACAGACAACCACATAAACCATATCACATCAAAGCACCCGACTCATCAAAGCATGGAAATGTGGCTTGACTACGTGGAATAACATATAATTGAGCAAAGTTTGCACAGGTTAGTGGAAATATGAGCTTTTCTAAAACCTTTTTGCGTTTCAAAATTCTTAGAAAGCGAATATTATTTACCAAGCGATACGATTGTGGAAAAAATGATGCGTAGAATATTTTTATCTTTTAGAATGTGTAAACAGAAACGTATACGTGATTTAGCTCACATAATCTATTGCGTTTGTATTTTATATAAGTATTATAATGATTCTATATTAAAACTTCGTAGTGTATGATTTTATTTTGAATTCGACAGCATATATGCAGTGATCATTGTAAAAGGATACTTTTTAGGCCTTACCCTGGCATTTGTTTTCGCAAAATTTCCTATCATGGGAGAAAGAGCCATCGAATACACTACAGGAACTTGAAAACATGGAAAATTTGGTCAGATTTATATATTCATAAAATGACTTATAGTTTGTTTTTGCAACCGTCTATGAACACTAGTGTTGAAATTCTCGGGACGGCGGTCAGACAATTACAAATGTAGCTGAGAACTGGTGGCGGAAAACGAGGCTTCATAGCCTCTTGCATCGATAGTCGCAGAAAGCAAAATCTGAGAGTGGGAAGGGGTGCGAAGAGTGGGGGGTTGCTTGTTAGTGTCAGCAAAGTAGATAATTATATTAAGATTAACCGTTAGTGAGATAGTCACAGGCACAGTTCGTGAGATTCTACATGGCGTGTTTACATGCGCAGTAGGGAAAGGATAAGGGACGTATAGTCGTTTGTCAACAGGCCTGGCCAAGCTCTACTATTATTGTTAACAACATTAATAGTCTTCATACGAACGAGATATGGAGACTGCGACATCTTCTTAACACACACTATACTTATTATCTATTACATTTTAAGGATGCGTTTCTCGACGTACAAAAAAACCTGATCGGGCATAAATATATTTCCTAACGTGAATATGTTCGTCGTGATACGCGACTAGCTAATTCTCCTGAACTGTACGGGTTAGCACAGGTGTAGGAATAGACTATAAGAAAAATTAGATTAGACTATAACAAAAAATAAGTGAGCGTATTTCATGGTAGATTTAATGTACCCAAATGCAGATATCGCTATCTTCGTATAACCTACACGATGGAACAGCCAAACAACGAATCTCCAGGTATCGCCGATGAACACAACAGAAAATTAAACTAGGCTGTGTGATTTATGTCAAAAGGTGTACCAATTTATTTAATAAAAACTATTTTTCTCGTTTTATAAAGAAACACGTGTGAAGGTCTGGTCAGAAAGAGATAAAAATTGAAGTTTTTAAGATTATGATACGAGAACTGTTTTAAAATTAAGCACAGTTTTAATATTTGTCGCTGTAGCGCTGCAGTTGCAATTTTGAGCATTCTCAAACACATTATGACCTTTAAATTAAAATTATATTCACTTAAATAACATTATTTTTTCATGTATACTGCACGCACGCGGAAAACGCGTAACACGCACACTCAACGCGAGCTGCTCGGTTGGTAGGCGCAAGTATTCTGGAACATAAATACATATACATAATAGCAATTCTCCAGTGGATAAAACAAATGATAATTAGTAAATACACGCATTCAGCACGCTCATTGATATGAGTGAAGCGAGATCAACATCACTATGCGGGCGGGCGAGTTTACTGTCGATGAGAGTTCTGTTAAAAATAATTAGTAATTATTCTCCTGTCATCCTTCTCAGGAGGCGACATCTCTACCCGTAAAAACATACACATGACACTCACGTAGTATGAGCGTATGAGACGAGCTAGTAATGGTCAGCATTATTTCACGAGTGACTCAGTAGGCAGGCGTATATATTTAAGATTTGACATCAAATACATAATTTGTGACAATTCTCCTGGCAATTGATAATTAAATAATTAGTAAACATGAGAGGTGTACCCATGCCGCACGCTTGTAGAAATGAACGGGAAGAGTCCACGAGAATAACTCAAAAAGCGGGCGTATGTATTGTAGTACAGAGTGTTACTTTTTCATCTGAGATTATAGGTCCCCAGGGTGCCGCGAATAAGAAAAGTAGGGATCCTTTATCAAGATTTCTGTGAGCAAAGTCTGGCCTTGGCTTTGTTATCGAAGTTGGTTTGAAAGTGAAAAGGAAATTGAGATATAAGATTGTAAGGATGCAAGGAACGTTTAGGACAGTTTTGGTAGTGTGAGAGAGTTCGTCTGAGTCTTATTAGGTAAGAATCTGAAGGTTGCTGTATTTACCAGATATGCAGTTTAGTTATGCATATTATAACAGTCATTAATATACACTGTAAGGAAGTAGGAAAGAAAGACAGCTGGATGAGAACTCTAACCGGGTAATCGACTTACCTGCTGGAAAGTTGTGCGTAATCGACTCCTTGAAAAGCTGGAGTGTGAGTCTTTTAAAAACATTTGTGAGAATCAATGCTCCGACAGCTGACATATGCACATTCTGTCACAATTTTTTCCTCGCTACCGGGTTGGACGGCCTGAATTGCAAACGTCTTATAGAATGCGTCAAATCACACAGGAAAATGACCACCACGATAAGGACGATTCGTTACAAGACTTCCGTTAGAGAGATAATTAGTATCAATTCTCCTAGAAATAGATTATTAGTAAAGATGTGTGGTGCACGAATGCTGAACGTAAGTAGAAATGATCGGGGAGCAGGCAATAAGGATAATCTGAAACCATTCTCCCGGAAATATTCTCATGCAAAAACGCCAGCAGAATATGCACAGAACGCGCGACGTTGTTCAAACGCCGAACACTCGCAGTACGCGCGTAGTGCACATAAAGAGTAGGATAGCACAGGCAAGGAAGGCTTTCGCAAAAAGAGGAATTTACTTACGGGTAATATACGTGTAAATATCATAAAGTCGCTGCTAAAGATGCTCGTAGGGAACGTGACGTTATATGGATGCGAAACGTGGATGGTAGGAGTTGCGGAAAGGAAAAGAATAGAAGTCTTTGAAATAAGGTGCTATAGGCGAATGCTTAAATTCCGCCAAAGTAAGTCAGTAGCAAGTGTTTGCTTAGGGATATCTATTGTAGAAGAGACTTATGTTATAAAAATATTGAGTAATTATTTTACTGGCTACCTTCTGGGAAGGAGACATCTTAACACATTTCACCAATTAACACACATGATATCTATTATGGGATAGGCTTTGCTGACCTTCTCATAGAACAGAATACAGACACTTAGCCTACGTTAAATTTGCAGTTCAAGGAAATCGGCAAAAGGTTACAAAAAGAGTAATTACCGTTTTTTTTTCAAGCGAATGCTGAAAATCAGATGGGTGGATAGAATCACTAACGAGGAATTTCTAATTAGAATAGGGGAAGAGCGAACAATATTAAGGACGTTAGCCAAGAGAAGGGATAGATTAATAAGCCGCGTTTTAAGTTATGAGAGTATTGTAAAATTATCATTATGGGGTAATGTGTGGGTTAAAAACAGAAGAGGGAGGCCTGGAATGGAATGCACTAAGCAGATTATGGAGAATGTGAGCAGAGTTTTTTATTCGGATATTAAAAGGCTTGCGCAAGAGAGGTCAGCATTAAGTTAATAATAGTGTTCACAGTCGATACTTAAACTATACTGTTCACGGACATTTTAATCATTAATTTTATTTCGTATTGCTGTTTGGCTTCTTATCTGTATGACACAATTATTATTTCGGACTCTTTTAACACGCCTTACGCAACTTCATAATTATGACGATGGAGTATGAAAAAATATATGTTTACATTCTGTTGGCTCTGGGTTTGAATATAAGCACGGGCATGGTTTCTTGTGATTAACGTCACCAAGAATAACCGGAGTTGACAGGAAAACCGGCACACAACATTTTTCACGAAAGCTGAGAATCAGCCAATCACTTCGGAGATCAAGGCCATTGAGTATAAAGGTGGAGGTAAAGATGAGACACGACATTAACGCTTGGCTTAATACATTAAAAAAGAGTAATTCGTTTAATGAATATTTCAGTAAAATTAATATTTTGTTAATATATTCCAATAAGTTTGGTACTTCATTATTGTTTTTAAATTTTCATTGTGTCCTGTTAAAGTGCCGTCCACTTTTTGTTGCAGAACATATATTTGTTTCCGGTATATTTGAATGTACTAACAGCAGTGCAGTTTATTTGAAAATGATAGGAAACCCAAGTGATCAGTAATTTAGAAAACCAGAGATACCTACGAACGATTCTGCGGTCCTTTATAAAATTTGGACAGAATGAAAATTATTAAAAATATTTTGAACTACAAATGAAAAACGGAATGCACAAAAAAATATGAATATTTCAGACTTGGTGGAGCAACTTCAACTGGCATGGATTGATGATGTCAAGAGTACGCGCTGATGTTCTATCTTTCTTTCAGGAAGTTTTTAGAAGGAATTTTTTTTAACAGATATAAAATGATGGCTACTACATGTAATAAGAAAGAGTTACACTTGAACAATTAGCACAAAAGTAGATTGACTGACAAGTAAACTGTTTGTACGTCTACATGCGAGTAATGATTATTAATAAACAAAATCGTTTGTTCTTACGCTGGAACGGACACTTCATATAATACTTCTTTTTTGGCGTTCCACTTCATTCAAACAAAATTTCAAGAACACAAATGTTTTACGTTCCAAATTTTAATATGGTAAACAAAGATATGTCCTCTCCATGCGCAGCTGACAGTTGGGAAACGTGTATTGTTCTATTCACACGTAATACCACAATAGAAGGCCTCGGATTTCCCGTGGTTTTGTTTCACGCATGAATGGTAATTGATTGTTAAATAATGGCTTACATTTGTGGACCGCAAAACGCTGTTGTCCGTTGTAATAGAGGACAAGAATAAAACTCATTTAAATAGTGTTAGAGTTTGAGCCATTAATATTCACAAAGCAGTGTGTTACGCTCGCTGCGTGCAATATTCGTACTCTTCTAAAATCTCTACAAAATTATTTCAGATAAACAGATACATATAACTGGAACTTGTACTAAAATTAGTTAGCAATTTTCCTTTAGTTATTAATCATATTCTGTTTATAAACCGCTAAATATATTTATTAAGAAAACCAAAAATTGCCTGTTGTCTCTTTTCGGAATAGTTGGCTATGGCGTCATGATTGATGTGATTCGTTCACGTAACCAGATTTATGAGGTTTACAACAACTCTTACTTTCACTGCACTTTTATTCAACTGCAGTGGTTCCTTTAAATTTTTAGTTTTTGTCACACAATGTCAACCCATTTACGTTAGTCTCGGGGCTAAAACTAAAACTAAAAAATTAAAGTAAAATTAAAGTAAACGACTGCAGTGAAAGTAAGAGTTGTTGTAAGCCTCATAAATCTGGTTACGTGAACGAATCACACATCAATCATGACGCCATAGCATACAGCAAGAGATATCTGCTGGTCTCATTGGACCAGTCGGCTAGCTACCTCCTAAAACTTGTGTAGACATAGAGCAAGAAATGCTGCGAACCCGCAGCGAACTCATTTCCCGTCATTCGGAAGTGTGTGAAAAAAGTACCCAATAGCCCATATACCTGATGCTGGTTTTCTGTGATTTTTCCCTGCATGTCTCTTAAGTGAATTACCAGTTAGGATTCTTAAACTTTAGCCTGGGGGCTATAATAAACGATTCGCTACCTTGCTCTACCTTCCGCACCCTCCCTTTTTAATTTCCTGCTTATACTAAAACGGGGAGTTGCCTGTTCACCCTCATATAGTCTGTTACCCTAAATTAATTAAATATTTTCATTTTCAACTTAAACTCTGCTCCTTTACTTTGATCGAATCAAAATCAAGTGTCTGCATTATTTTTCTCCACATCGCCTTCAAATGCTCCAATGCTTTCTCCGCATCCTCTTTTCAAAACTTGCGAAAACAAAAGCCATTCGTCAGGTACCTCTTTATTTGTAACTATATCAAGTGCAAAAAAAGTTTAATATTTCGTACTTAAAAATTCTAATTTTTTATTTCATATTGATTAGACTGTATTTCTATGGCTCAGTACAAAGACGCACATATTTTCCCCACAACCGTGGCAATATAAATCTTCAGATGTTTTGAGGACAGAGTCAAAACAACATTAACGTCGCTGAAGCGGTATTCGTATAATAATATGGAATACTTTAACCAATAGAAGAGATAGATTAATAAGCCACATTTTGAGAAATGATGGTCTTGTAAAATTAGCAGTAGAAGGAAGTGTGTGGTGTAACAACAGGAAAGGGAGGGCAGGTATGGAATACGCTAAGCAGTTTAGAGAGGATGTGGGATGTGGTAGCTATTTAGAAATGAAAAGGTTTGCGCAGGATACGTTAGCAAGGAGGTTTGCATGAGACCAGTCTTAGGACTTATAACCACAACAACATCTAAAGGTTTAACTTTATTCCAATCAATCCTGTGATTTTAAATATTCATGATTAGTTAGCCCTTATTGTTGATAAATTGGTTGTTTTAAGTATACGAAATGTTGTACAGTTATTCAATTTTAATTTTTCTGACATTAAGTAAATTAATAAATAAGAATACTGACAAATATGTCAGCAAACAGATTTAATTAACCTTTAATTAATAAAATTGCAACGTTTCATTGAACTTTATTGATTTCTACAGGCCACAAGAAACAAAAATTATAAAACTAATATTGATTTTGGATACATAAAAAAATAAAAAAAGGTTTAAAATTAATAATGATTTTATAATGTATGTGTCTGGTTACCTGAAGAAGTCCTCAAAGTTGGACGTATAATAAGTAAAAGTTAATTAAATATGCTATATAACATATATAACCATGGTAAAAGGGAAAATAGACGCAGCTTATAGTAAAATCAAAGAAACATTCGGAGACGAAAAATATTAGCAATAACATCAGGAGAGCGGATAGAAATCAAATTCTGGATAAAAAAGAAAAAAGCAGATGATGGATCACGGTGGAAATCTAGATCAGTCAGTAATAGAATACGAGGTGGATAATGAAGGGTTGGGGGCAAAATTTTTAAGGTCTTTGTTTGATAGGGCGCTGACAGACCTAAGAAATTGTAAATCGCCAGCGGAGTTGATAAGATCATCGGGCAAAGAAGCAATACCATGGCTGTTCAGGATAGTTTGCAAAATCTTCGAAAAAGGGAGAGAGAAGATTTTAGTAAAAATATAATTATACCCAACTCGAAGAGGACTGGGACTGTTATTTGCGAAGAGCACAGGGCAATTAGTTGGAGTAGTATGCCTATTATCGCACCCCTTATGCTATGGCCAATTAGGTGCTGCTTCCTAATGAAAAACGGTTCAAATAGTGTCTCACATCACCCTGCAGGTCCTGTGAGAGCCTTGGTTAAATTTTGAAAGTGTTGAGCAAACCTAAAGTTTATGACGTCTTCAACATTCACTGATAAATCTTCTTAAATGTAAGCGATATTCTTAATCATTATAACATAATTACAGTCATGGGATTTGCTGTTTAAGTAGATATATCTGTAATGTCTGTCTATTGTTAGTTTAGCCAGTAGAGTCAGCCAAATTGGAAAGTCATGTTGTTCCTAATATCGCATCCCTATTGTAGAACTAATTTAATCTGTTCGATATTACGCACACTGTTCTATTGGATTCATTTTAAACACTTGTTTGCTTTATTGGTGGCCTGTAACTCCAGATTGATTCAGGTGCCTCCAAAGAAGAGAAAGCAGTGGACCGAGGAAAATATGAGGAGAGCTATAACTGCTGTCTAATAATACTACAATGACACGGAATTGAATTTGTTGATAAAAATAATAACTATCCTTAAATTATTGTTTAAAAAATATTATTATTTACGGTATTATAATACAGCACTTATAAACCTCCTAAAATCACGTAAAAGTAATTAGTTAACTTGAAAATGACACAAATATATCAATTTTAAAAAGGGGTACGATATTAGGCACATACCCATTTAGTATCTCATGCATGCAACAAATTAAACAAAAATAGTATATGGGAGGATGCAACGTCAAATAGAATGCGAGTTAGGAAAAGATCAGATTGGTTTCAGGAAAATGTAGGGTCAAGAGAAGCAATATTGACTTTGCGTCTAATTTTAGAAGACAGGATAAGAAACAACAGACCAACGTTCATGACATATAATAATGTAAACTGGGACACACTATTAAGGATATTGAAGAGCACAGGAATAAAATGCCGTGATAGAAGGCTCATACACAACCTCTACAGAAGACAGTAATTTGATCAAGAAAGGAGTAAACATGGATGTAATCTGTCGCCCATGCTTTTTATATTAAATATATATAGAACATGCGATGAAGAAAGTTAAAACGGAATATGGAAGGGAAATCGTATAGAAAGGAGAAGAAATATAAACTCTACGGTTTTCGGATGATTTTGTAGTGGGAGTCAGAAGATGGCTTGGAAACCAAATAAATGGCATTAACGGGGTCCTGGAGGAAGAATTCAATATGAGGATTAATAGAGGGTAATCTAAGGTAATTGAATGTAGAATGGGAAACAGTGGAATAACAAATGGAGTTAGATTGGGAATGGATATTTTCATGGAAGTTACGGAATTCTGCTACTTAGGCAGCATAATAATAACTGGTAGAAGTATTGTAGACATATAGAGTAGGATAGCACAGACAAGGAAGGCTTTCGCCAAAAAGAGGAATTAACTTACGGGTAATATAAATGTGAATATTAGGAAATCATTACTAAAAAGTTCGTTATATGAGTGCATGGACGATAGGAGTTGCGGAAAGAAAAAGAATAGAAGCCTTTGAAAAGAGTACTATGGGAGAATGATAAATATGAGTTGAGTGGATAGAATTACTAACAAGGAAGTTCGAAGCCGAATATGGGCAGAGCGAAAAAAATGGAGGACGTTGACCAAGAGATGGGATAGATTAATAAGCCACGTTTTAAGACATGAGGGTCTTGTAAAATTAGCATTAGATGGAAGTTTGTGGGGTAAGAATAGAAGAGGCAGGCCAAGGATGGAATAATACAAGGAGATTAGGGAGGTAGTAAGATGTGGTAGTAATGCAGACATGAAAAGGCTTGCTCAAGATAGGTTGGCATGAAGGGTTGCATCAGACCAGTCTTAGGACTGAATACAACAACAACAACAACAATTATTCACTTGTGAACCGAAATAAACAATGATTTCACAATTAACCCACATTCTTTCAGGTATATTCAACATATTGAGTATGTTAAAAATCAATTTAATATATATTCCAATTATTTTCATATTAAAAAGTTTGTACATGCAAGTGAAACGGTTTTTAGTATGTTTTTTCCCGAATGCATGCATACGGGTTTTTCGTTTCGAATCAAGAAACGCAAATAAAATTTATTTTTATTTCATTAACTTCTTTCTTGTAATAACATTTAATGCCATGTTACAGTATTTTCTTTTATTATTCAGTGTAAATATTTATTCGCCGACGAGGCGCGCACATCTGTGGGAAATGATTTTCCCCGCGGTGGCAAGCCCGTTTTTTCCAGACCGTTGCAATTTTTCCTCTAACAGACATTTGAGCTGTGTGGCGTCATGTTTCCGCAGTTTTTTCAATTAATATTGGTGGCTGCAGCGGGCGAAATTCATTCGGGTGATATCTAAAATAGCGTCGCAGATAACGGTGCCAGGGCACGACGAAGTTTAAAAACGCAAAAATAGCTACACGTCACGGAGGCCAAAATACGTTTGGTGAGAGTAGTAAAATTGAGAATTTTCATGTTATTGTTCCGCACGTTTAAAATTTAATTAATTAACTTTTTTCTGTCAACTGCAAAGAACTAATTTACTCCTCCAATGCAGTCACATCACGCATATTATTATAAAAGCTAAAGCGCTAAATATTTTAATGCATTATCGACATTAATTTAGATTTTTCTGACTTATTTACTTGATACATTGAGTTAAAAAGTGAAAGCCCATTCATATTTTAGATGCACGTCATTTAGAACAAATAATTAAACCTAAACTAAATTAAATGCTTAAGAGTGACGTTCTGATAATAATAATAAACATTTGGTTGTACATAAAACTTTTTAGCATTATCATATTTATAGCATTAAAATACAATTTTCACTTATTTCATAACTTAGCTCAAATTGTCTTAATTGAGATATACTTAAAATTAATTTATTACAGGGACATGATTAAACATAATTCCCACAGGAAGCATTAAAATAGCCAAGGGCAGTGAAGCGAATTTGGTGTGACTCCTGACTTTTCTTTTTCTTTCAGGACAAAATTTCGAAAGACAGAACAAAATTTTTCCTTAGCGTTAATTTTATCAGGTAATTTATTGTATTTGTATTTTATTGTGCTTACTTTGTATATAGCTGCCAACGGGCAGATGCCCAATAGCATATAACAAGACCCTCATGTCTTAAAACGTGGTCTATTAATCTATCCCTTCTCTTGGTCAACGTCCTCCATATTGTTCGCTTTTCCCCTATTCTTTTTATAACGTACTCGTTACTTACTCTATCCACCCACCTGATTTTCAGATGTCACCTATAGCACCACATTTCAAAGACTTCTATTATTTTCCTTTCCTCAACTTCTACCGTCCTCGTTTCGCACCCATATAACGCCACGCTACATACGAACATTTTTAGCAACGATTTCATAATATTCACACTTATATTACCCGTAAGTAAATCACTTTTTTTTCGCGAAAGCCTTCCTTGCCTGTGCTATCCCACTATTTATGTCTACTACACTTCTACTATCCCTAGTTATTACGCTTCCCTAGTAGCAGAATTTCTTAACATCCGTCAAAATATCCCTTCCCAATCTTAAACCCTTTGTTCTTCCACTGTTTCCCAAACTGCACTCCATTACATTGATTTTCCCTCTTTTAATCTTCTTATTGAACTCTTACTGCAGGACTCCGTTCATGCCAGTTATTATGGTTTCCAGGTTTTTTTCTGATAACCCAAATACTACAATATCGTCGGCAAAGCGTAAGGTTTTTATTACTTCTAAGATTAGACTAAATTCATATACATTTCTTTTACCAAACTAATAACAGATATATTGAAGTAAGTGGTTAACAAATTATAATACAGTACAGAATGCAGAATTCGTAATAGATTGCTTTAAAGATATTTTTGTCTAACACAGCCCTTAAACTTAGAATAAAGTAAATTTACTAATTGTGTTACATGCACAATCGATTTTCAATCGCAATGAAAATACAGGCGTGCATATGGTTTATTTCCTTAGGTTACCTGAATTTATTTGTCTACTAAAGCTATATTTGCGTCTAGCAATATCAAACAATCTTACTTGTTCAATCTATATTTGTTTTTAAATTAATACACATATAGAATTAAACTAAATTAAAAATTACATTAGATATAAAATGTTTGAGATGTTGATCAATATGGAAAGTCAAATAGTTCTCCGTTTTAATTGAGATGGTGCCATTAATGTAGGTGAAAAACAAAGTGAACTGACAGATAACCAGACAAAATAACGCATCACATAAAAATTAAGGAAGAATTGACTAACTTTTATTATTAAATGTATTTCAATTATCAACATTTTTTATAAGTTTTTATTTCTGTCAACTTCAGTCTTTGGTCCAACTGAAAGATTTTTCTGGATGCAGCTGAAGATTCAAATCCAGAATTTTTATGGATTTCTGAATTAAGTTAGAAAGGGTTGAATTATGATGCATCTAAAAGATTTATCATTTTATTATATATATTATTGAAGGGAAGGTTTAGAATAAAACTACTTGGATATGATTAACAAAAAAAAATTGTTTACGCTCGATTTTAAATTTCAGCTCGCTAGATTTGTCGGGAACATAAATTATCATCTCAGGAAATGTCCGAGGTAAAGTACTAAAATAAAGGGGGTCGAGAAATCTTTATAAACCAGAAGCGAAAATCCTGTAGATTTGTACTTCATCGACTTGCGTTGGTCTTCCTCCCCGTCATTTCTGGATGGCCTGTTGATTTATTGGTGGGCAGATGACTGTTTGACGACCAGGGTTGCAGGTTGAATATACCCTAAAGATCGTTCTCAGTGGCGTGTGTAGATTGCACAGCAAATTATCACACAGAGCGCAAAAAATGTATGAGCCGAAAACTACTCTCTCAATAGACGACACTGAATGGGTGTTTTTATATCGCCGTAACTGAATCTGTCTATCCAAAATAACTAAACGAAAATGATTTAGTCTCTAAGGTGTGCTAATGATTTCCTCTCCTAAAATATACTTCAATTTTGTTCTGAAAACTCCTCCCCTGCACTTGGAATTATATCCGCGTGTTCTATTTATGGAATGGAAAACTAGAAAGAATAATTTTATCGACGTCTGCCAGCCAAATGTTGGAGACATCAGTCCGCGGGATATCTCCTGTCTTAAGGCGATGAATTGACGGCGTAACGAATTCTCAAGAAACCCTTCTTCTTGTAAAGGACACACGTCTGTTTTATTCAGACTTCCGGATATTCAGGGTGTAGTGTCTGCTTTGATGAATTGTTTACAATACTCTGTTGTCTTTGAGTTTAGGAGTTTAGTTCATCCAGGTCAGTTATCTTGTTTTTCGGGCTGGAAAGACACACTCGTGGTAATTACTTAATGCCACATGATGTCGTCGAAAGATCTGGGCGTCTTATGAAAAGAGGCCAGCAGTAACGATCCCCATATGAGATATTGAAGAATAAGCTATTAACTTCTTTATATCATCTTGAGCAAACGCAACTGTCGTCGAAAGATCTGGACGTCTTCAGCCCCGACGAATGAGGTAATAAGTAACCTCCATGTTCCATTCCGGTCGACAAGATGAATCGTAATTCGTTATTTAAATCATTCGTGGTCCATAATCCATATAGCTTAGATCTAACGTGTGTATAATTACTGTATACGCATTTTATACCCATAAAAATATATTTAACACAAAACTTATTTAATTATAATGTGATACGAAGTCATGTACAACAATTTCATGCTGTTATTATTTTCCACAAGAAAACGGGGGGTAGATTTCAATTAAACTTACCTTCGTTGTTATTTAAAGCCGTATGAATGATTTACAATAAAATAAAACTGTCATAAATAGTCCCGATACTAAATGGCGGATTTTTAAAAGGATTTAACTGCTTGGATAGTGATTTTGTATGATATTCACCAAAATTACTGAACGTTTTTTATAAATCTAATTTTATAAAGAGCGGTCAAGAATTAACAAAAATTACTAAGTAAAAAATGATATTGAAAGGAGTTGTAATTAATGAGTCTAAGAAAGAAAATGGACCCAAACCTGGTTCGAACAATAATATACCCTACGTGGTAGATCTTTGTTACAAAAGATAACAATGGATATTAGTTTAATCGAAATCGATCCGGTCGTTTCCTTGTGGAAAAATGAATAAAATCTTCGTGACAGAAAGTCATGTAGGAATTCTGGCTGTGGATAAAATCTTCGTGACAGAAATTCATGTAGGAATTCTAATAGTGGATCGCCTACTACATGAAAGATAAACTTCATGTCAAAATTTTCAGTCGGACCGCAGCTTGAAGATGGTAATAATAATTTTGATCCTATTCAGACGCCATTTTAAAAAGTTAAAACATCAAAGTTATTAAATCCTTATTTTAAGGGGTAATAATTAGTATGTACAGCTGGTAGTTTGATTACAGGAAATACTGGATTGTACCAGCATCTGACCCCGTGTATGCCGTGAGGCTTTAAAGGGGGAATGTGCCTTTATGGCGTACAGCGCCCCGAAGGAACCCCCGCCTAAGGTGTTCACGTTCCTTTTGAGAACCGGTTAAGCCGAAATAGCCGTGCTGAATATGTTGCTACAGGTTGCGTGTGGCTCCCACACCCGAGTTTTTGACCTGTCGGAAATGTACTCCACCAGCAACGGCGAAAGTGCGCTCTGAGCTTAAAATGCTGGGCCTGATCCGCTCCCTACTCTTAGGTTACAATACCCAGGCACCGACTTTCTAGCACCACCTCCATGGGCTTTTGAGCGCATGTCACTGCCTGAGAGTGTCCGGCCCATTTGTGAGCAGGACCGTCGTCCAGTACAGCGACAGCTGGGCTAATGCTCACCCCTGTCTACCTGTATTTTTCACCGAAGGTTCAGGTTAACCTCGTGCCGCACTTTAAGCCAGCCCAAAAAGCCTCTTTCCTCCATAAGGGCCAGAGGAAAACCCCGATGGGGGCGAGTACCCCCTTTACGACTGGCCGGGTTCAACCTTACCGGTAGCGCTGGCACTTCCAGCCAAGGTTAGCCTCTTTCCCCCAGAGGAACCACATGGCAAACTCCGCTGAGGGGGAGCAGCACCCTCTGACCGGCATTCGAAGCTTCCCGCTTCTTCCGGATTGCAGCACCTGGTTTCCGAGGCCAGGCGCACCCCCTTCGGAAGTGGAATCTAGCGGCTATCCCCTATGGATATCTGCGCAACCACAAAATAATAGAGGAATTGCACCAAGACAGTTTCATCATCGGACAACTAAGTAACTAAGTATGGCTAGCAATTTCCATACTCGACACCTTAGCTCGAAGGCTTGATAACTGTCTTGAGACGGACTCAGTTACTAGAGCCACCACGACCCGTCATTGTCCATCCCCCGTGCTCATAGAGGATACTAGTTCCCAGCGAGCCATCCCTGGTCCCCCCTACTATTAGGTTTCACATACCCAGGAATGACCGGCCGGGACCCGACACTAAGGCACATGAGAAATGCTCGCTGCTCCCCATTACGCCGTGACCGATTAGATTACACAGGGGCACCTCGAGTAGGTTCAGGTCTCCGACTTGAGGATGAGAGGCTGTACACACATCATCCCCCTACCACCCCCTATTAGTAGGTACAGTAAATATAACTGCCAAGAGAAGTCAATAATTAACAAAAAATATTAAATTTAAAAAAATCATACTGAAGCAGATGTAATTAACGCGACCAGTCTAGGTTCCAACAGTATTGTACTCTGTATACAAACCTTTCATGCAAAAGGCAGTCGTAAGATTAAGATTCTTGCACTATTTTTTCACTTCCATAAGAAGGAACGGTAGCTAGCTAGTTTGAAATATTAAATGTGTTCCATGGTTCCATCCGGTTTTAGATGAATGTATTGACGTTCTTGTTAAGATAATTGAAATATGAAATATTCTTCATATCATGGAAATTGTATAATCCACTCCTATCTCAGTTTTATATTTTCTGTTAGGGCTAGAAAAATTATATTAATTAATCAGAAATTCACATTTAACTACCATATTTTAAATTAAAATGATTTACTACAATATTTACAATATATATTATAATCCAATAAATACAATGAAAACCCCCTTGTGAAAATGACCAAGTATTTCAACAAAATGAGAGTTAAACCCATCTGTCACTTGTGTTCCTGTGAGCATGTCCGACGTGAGTCCATTATCAGTAGTTTACACGCCTGTCATTTATGTCTGACGCGTAGGGATGTTTATCATAATTAATGTGTCAAATGCTAGTCCACAGAAGGATAGCAGACCACAAAGCGCACAGAATAGTAATTTCAATGCAGTGACTTGAATCAACGCAGATAATTTACAACCAAATTATTTCATTCTAAACTTACGCCTCTGAAAGCCATAAACTTTAAGGATTAATGAATTTTGTAGTCCATGGCGACGCTTTCAAGTGGTTCATTAAATTGCGATGTCCCTGTAAACTACGTTATCAAACCCCCGTAGTGAACGGATATGCGTTAGCATGCTCGGGAGGATGGAATTTATTTACTGGTATATAGCTTCTCGAATTGAAATATCTGTAAGTGTATCTTGCGCAAGCCTTTTCATTACGCATAACTACCACATCCCACAGCCTCCCTAACCTGCTTAGCGTATTCCAGCCTTTGCCTCTCTCTAGTTTCGCATTCAAATTCCTCATCAATGAATATAATGTGTTTATACTTCCAACATTTATAAAGGTATAATATTTTTGAAAGCGTTATTCCTACAACAATCACGAACAGCAAGCTTTAAGGATTTATACTAATAAGGAAGTCAAAAGGCCAAAACCCAAAAGTGATTTAATTATATTTTCCATTCAACTTTGGATAAAACGCGTTACAGCATGTGTGCCGTACTAAAATAAATGCGTAAAATAGTTTTATTAAAAATTACGCCACGCTACGAAGCGTAATTAGAGGATCATGATGGGAGAAAATGGACATATCGAGAATCAAACGTAGGGCATTAATTTGGTCTGCATTGAATTAAAGTTTCCTTCACCATTGAATTTACCTGAAACTGGATAATGGATTAGAGACAAATATAACGTTGTACTTCTGTAAATATTGAGCTATATAGTTTTCTGAGCAATTGTTCTTGACTTTCAAGCAGACTATTTCTCGTACAAATTAATTGGTATTTCTATAAACAATTGCTTTTCCTATCTCTAATGTACGCTGTCTTCTTGTTCATTTTGTATCGAAACCGTCGTAATATATATGTTGCAATAGGTAGCCCGATGTTGATCGGATGTATCCTTTTTAACCCGGTTTAATCTTTGATTCCAACGCGTCATAAACCTGCACCGAGAACTTTACATTTTTGATATCTTACATTTTAGTTCCACCTACATCCTAACCTGATTGAATATTAGTATAATAATAACCAGTGGGATTACTGAAATAAGCACAGTAAGAATAAAAACCAACATTTCAATCCTCCGGTATGCTAAAAGAGACGAAAATGTTTCATGTGGTTACTTACCTTAACTCTTTCCACCTCCACCCTGGAGCTGAAGTATAGCTAAAGTTGCATGTTGAATGTCAGGATTGAACTCGACGACTTCTTTTCAGGATTTGAATTGACAAGGTGCTATCAATTCTTTTCTACAGATTACCTTTTTTACTGATATGATTATGATAAATAAATGCCCGGGAAACGGCGAGTAAACAGCTTGAATTTTATAAAATATGGTATTAATTTATCAATATAATTTGTGTTTTTTAAGGCGGTGAGTTTCATGATTATATTTTTATCATCATTAGTTGTTGAGTTAAATTGATCGTTATATTGATTATAAAGTATTCGTTGTTAAATTTTCAATTGTTATTGATTGAAATATGAAAATTATTGCCAGATTGTGTTTTCTCCGTGAATTTTGTTTGTTATTATATTACAGCGGGCTTCTGAAATTGTCTTCACAATCGTTTCGTCAATATTAAAAAAATTAATATATTTTATCGGGAAAGTAAATACTAATAATGAGTTTCCTTAAAAAGTTTACGTGTAAAATGTACATGCTCTCTATAATTTTGTTGTTATTCGTAACTTATTCCTACTAAAAGTAGGACGAGAATACGAATTACTTTTTGTACATCAGTAAATAGCAAATGTGCTCCCTTTGGGTATGCAACCAGAGCAGCAAGTAAACGCTCTTGGGCACTTGAAAGTGGAAGAAAACATAATTGATCGTAAATCGTTTTAGTTTCTTCTTTCTTCTTATTTAAAAGCACTACAGCCCGACGTGGTTCTTGTCTGCCTTTGCGATCTGCTTCCATTCATCTTTTACCTTTGCCTTCTCCCGCCATCCGAGAATCTTCGGCTACTTCATGTCGTTCAATAAATCGTGAAGCCATCTTTTCTGAGTTCTACAGCGCCTTGCCACACTCCTTACAGATTTTTCCAGTCTTTCTTTGGTTTCTGGTGTCGACATTCTCAAGTATTTGGTCTTTCCTTTATTTACTTCGAGGTATATGCTTTTACTATGTTTAGAGCTTTAAAAAACATCCCTCCTAGTGTCTATTTATTTATTTTTATTAAGACTATGACGTTGGCTTATGACAGACATTGTTTTGATTTATAGAAAATACTTTGTCAGAGTCTCAGCTTTACATTATGTAAAGCAGTGCCCTTCTTCCCTTAGAACTCTGAATAACTGATTTCAATGAATGCTATCAAAGGTTTGTTTATAATCAACAAAAATTATATGCAAGCCAATATTATATTAGTAGCTTTTTTCCATTATTTGTTGGCTGTAAAAGTATAATATTTTGTTCCTCTACCCCTTCTAAATCTACATTGATATTTATATGCTAGTATTTCTCCAAAGTGACTAACTCTTTTCTGGATCTAAATAGATGTTTTCAGTGCAGTTTATCCCCTTTCTTAAATGGGTATATAAGTCCATTTTGTCATTCTCTTGGGCCTTCATGTTTATCACAAATCTTACATAGCATTTCATGTAATGCATTGTAACATGAAAAGTTACGATGAACAATGCAGGCCAGCTTGCGATTTGCAATTTTTGAGGAACTGACGCAACCCGGGCCATCAATGTGGTCTGGCGAGACGTTGGGAGTCGTCATGGGGTGATGGGAGTAGCAGGTTGTGTCGGCGGGACGACGAGAGAATGACCACGCCCTACAGATATAATTTTTTTTCATGTTCTGATTGAAATTAAAACTATTAAAATCAATTTTTGGTGTTTTTATGAAAAATACCTGGCGCCTTAAAGGAATTAAGAAATCCTCGAATACAGAGGAACGACGGATCTGCTACAGTATGCATATTCTTATTTAACCTACAAATGGGCAGATGCATAGAACTTAAAAAATAATTAATAATATGGTCTTACGGACCATATTTAAGCTATCATTAACAATATAATTATATTTCATCCATATAAATCATATATACACCTAATAAATAAATATGTATGAAATCATATTATTAGAAGATAAATTTTGAAAAATGAATAATATTATTTTTGCCTGAAAAAAAACCACTGGAATATATTTCACTTTAGTATATTGTTAGACATTTTGAAGCACAGATCACTTCACTTCACTGTATTAAACTACACTACACTAAAATTAGATTAAATACTTCTCCTCCAACTTTTATTAATTCTGTAGTTATTCAGTCTTCCACAGGTGCATTCCCATTATTTAAATAATTGAATTTATTGTATTTCCTCAAATATTCGTATTTATATGACAATTTTGTCATTTGAGTTCTCAATATCTTAATTATTTCCGTAGTCATCTTCATCTCCCTTTTTAATAGCTTATTACACTCCATACGAAAATTTTTATTAATTATTTCCTTGTAAGTAAATTCCTCTTTTCGCGAAAGCCTTATTTGCCTGTGCTATGCTACTCTTTATGTCTATCATACTTATACCAACCCTAGTTATTATGCTTCTTTAGTAGCAGATACTCAGTTTGAACTCTTCCTCCAGGACCATGTTAATGTTATTCATTATTGTTTAAATGTCTTCTGACTCCCCTAATACTGCAATATCATCTACAAACAGTTAGGCTTTTGTTTGTTCTCTATGCAGTATGATTCCTTTTCCATATTCAGTTTTAAATTTCTTCATCGCCTGTAATATATATGTTTTAAACAACATTGCTGGCAGATTGCATACTTGTATTATTATTTTATTGATTCCTGCTTTCTATTTTTAATCTTCAATTCTAATTCTAATTACTGCCTTCTGTAGAGGTTCTGGATAAGCCCTCTTTTTCGATATTTCATTCCTGTGCTCTTCAAAATCCTTAATAGTGTATTCCAGTTCACATTATTAAAGATTTTTTATAAATCTACAAATGTCATGAACGTAGGTCTGTTTTTTCTTATCATGTCTTCTTAAATTAATCACAAAGTCAATATTGGTTCTTTTGTCCCTACATCATTCACAAAATATAACTCATCTTCGTCAAACTCGCATTACATTTGTCGTACCACTCTCCTATTTACTAATTATATTTTACCCAATGCCCGACCTACCAGTTGCAGGTTTTCTAGTGTTTTCCCTGCATCTCTTTAGGTGAAACACTTGGTAGGATCCTTAAACCACAGCCCGGGGGCCCTAGTTAACCCTTGGCTACCTTGCTCTGCCTTCCGCATCCTCCCATTTTTCAATTCCCTTCCTATGCTATTAAAGGGGAGTTGCCTGTTTCAGGATCACCCTCATGTAGCCCGTTAACCCAAAATAAAAATCGTTATATTTTGCACACATGAGATACTAAAATAGTTGTCCTGTGTTGTTCGCATCTATCAGCCCCAGACTTCTTTGATATGAGTATAATTATGTTTTTAGTAAAGTCTTCTGATATTATTCCTGTTTCGTAGATTTCGCAAACTATGCTGAACGTCCATGTTATTGCTTCATCGCCCGATGATCTTATTAACTCCGCTGCAATGTTATCAATTCCTGGCGCTTTACAATTGCTTAGTTCTTTCTTTAATTTATTTCTCCCAACTCTTCTTTTTCTATCACTAACTGATCTAGATTTACACCTCTTCTAGATATGCCTTCCATCCTTCTGTTTTTCCTTCTTTATCCAGGATGTGCTTCCCATTCGCCCTCCTGATCCTCAATTGCTAATATTTTCCTCTCTCCGAAAGTATCTTTATTTTCCTATAAGCTGAGTCTATTTTCCCATTCACCATTAAATTTTCAACCGCTTTGAATTTCTCTTGGAGCCAAGCCTCTTCGGCTGATTTGCACTTCCAATCTGCCACATTCTTCAAGCGTCTCTACTGCTGTTTACCATTTTCATCTCTTCCGTTTTTATATTTACGTCTTTCATCAGTCATTTTTATTATTCCTTGTTTTATATATGCTTTTTTATTGGTTTGAACTATTCTTCCTAATTTTTCGATGACTATATTAGTCATTTTGTCCTCGAAGAGTGCCCATTTCTCTTCTATTTTGTTTCCTTCTCCATTAAAGTATTATTGATTTCTTCTTTGAAACTCATAAGCACCTCCTCTTTCAGTTATCTAATTCCCATCGTTTTGCTTTAATTCCTCTTTTTGAATATCTTCAGTTTCAGCCTGCATTTTATAATAAACAGATTATTAAATATAATATTGAACTGTAAGTCAGTCTTAATGGGATATATAAGGTATACGTAGAATAGACTTTTACTTTCAAATTCTCATTACAGAGCAGAATATTACACGACATAAAACCAAACAAATATTTTTAACATCTAAGTTTGGCAAGGCAACAAAACATAACAAATTATACAAAATACAAGCGATACTACAGTTAATATTCACATAAACATTTATAAAATAAATCTGATCCATTGTGTGAATTATCATGTGTAAATAATATAAGTAATGTAAGAGTGGCATACCCAAGGCGACGCGGCAAAGAAAATGTGGCCAGATTACGTAAAACAGTGGAAAACGTTTTTCGAAGTTTGACTTTACTAGTATACTACTTTTTTTGTTGTTGATATAATAACATTAGTGTCCTGAACGCTATTTATCTACATCCTGTGTTATATATGTCGGCGTTGAAGTTTCTATAAAGAAGCATTATGTAACTGTTCGAATATGAAGAATTGCCTAGACATGATTATTGATTACACCAAATAAACAATTTAATAAATAACGTTGAGACGTCGTAGCATGCAATCAAACAGATAGCGATTGAACCATGACTAACCGCTTATATCAACTAGCGCTAAACTTTTGTTTGACAAATTCCCGAATGACAATGGAACCGTGTACATTGACAAATTACTCAATATGTGATAACAATTCAAGTGATGCGTCTTCATATAGTATTTTAGAAGATGTCTTTGAAATAAATAATTTATTTCGTATTGTACTTTCACCTATCTATAAAAGCAAATAAAGTATTATAAAAAGATTTTGAATACACTGTTGTAAACATTTTACTATTTTTCAAGTTCATGTTATTGATTTAATTTAATTACGTTGTAGGTATAAGCCGTTTTATTAAGAAGTCAATACTCATTTCAAATAAGTAATAATTGTAGAGGTCGTATCCATTAGCAAGGCTAACTTCTTTCACTTTCTTTTGACTAAGTATTACCGTCCTTTTGCATGAGAGAAGCTGAACTCACACAGGAGTTTACTACTTGATTAATGACGGTATAACCATCAGAGTTAATTGAGGCTAGTCGCTGGAACGTGCAATGATCTAATAGAGATTAATGTTCTATGAAAGCAACTGACTCACAATCCATTATCACTAAAATCTGATCACGGATAATTTAGTACAAATCCTTTGCAGGTGAATAATTTCGTCTCGCTTTCCCCCCCTCTGAGCTCTTTATTTTATAGTTTTACATTCGCTGTCCCATAAGTCATCAAACTGTCTTTGACCAGTTAATTTTTATTCTAATGTTGGATATATTTATATGGTGAGTGTTTCACTTATTAATATGAGAAGTTGTGGTGGTGTGTCGCACACGTGTTTTAGTGCCTTATATTTACCCATATCCACAGAAAATGATACCATGTATTAAGTTTATATATTGACAGATATTCTTTGACGTGACACTTCGAGTGGGCGTTTAATAAAGGACGCAAAATTAGAGGTTGATCATGACCAATCTGTGCAACTCCATTGAATTATCCAGAAAGTGGAAACTGATTCAATTAATGATAATTCATTTCTTAAATCTCTGAATAATAAGCTAGGCATCAAGTTTGAAATGAATACAAGTGCTTTTGACAAATTGAACCCTGTCTATTAAGATTAAACACTGTAAAAATTTAAAAACATAGGCACACTCTCAACACCACTGCCGAAAATCTCCTCATAGCGGGCTTAAAGCCAAATTTCTGAAAATTAAAACAAACTCAATTATCTCAATATTATTAGTTTTCTCCGAAATATAAAATTTGTAATTAATTTTAAAGACCTTTAAAAAATTATTATACTGCAAGCCGTCGAAATGAGTATTATATAAATGGACATTTATCTGTAGCCATCTGTTGATGTTTCCAATTTTCACAAATCTCATAATTTCAAAATTTTTGAATGACAGTTATTACCATGATATTACTTTCAGAAAAATATCAATATATTGTATAAGAAAAAATATTAATTAGGAATCGGAAAACAATACCCAAACTTCTGCAGCATATTATAACGAAATTATATTTGCAAATATTTGCAGACTCCAAAAAATTCTATCTGAATATTATTTATCTCTGGCCAAAACAGGATCATCTCTTCAGAATGTTTTCATGAAAGCCAACATTTTACTGTGAAAAATTAAAGTGGATTATGTAATAATTTTTTTTTGTTTATTTAACAAAAAATAAAATTCAGGACTTTAAATTCAGCATTGGAAAATAAGCCAAATTAAAAACTCAAGGTTATTTATCGGCCTATCGGTAAAAACAAAACAAATAGAATTTTTTGTCACTGTAACAGACAATGACACGACAGTAGTTTTATTCACTGTTCAACAACAACGTAAACATCAATTCGTCTCTGTATGCCGGAAGTGGTGGAATTCAGGTCTGGTCCAGTCGGATTGTCTCCAATTTTGTATTCTCAGCCATATTCTGTAATGAAGGAGCAGGGTCTTTATAAAATAGTATTTATTCTCTAGGAAATGAAATGGCTTGAGTTTTCAACAACTGCTATGAAAAATATAATATCCGGTTCTCAAGTAATGACAATTTGTTGACTACGTTCTGAATTTTTTAGAAACTTAGTGCAGCTATACGTAAACATAAAAAGGCCACATAATTGGTACAAATTTATTAGCTGTAAATCAAGTATACTCTCCAAAGTTATTCTTCATTGAGTCCTCATCCCTTAATGAAATAAAATAGAGTTGCTTGAATGTTTTGTTTATAAGATTAAATTTTTTCAGGGACGTAATTGGGTGGAAAATGTTAAAATAAAAATGTTAATTATATGCAAAAATTGTTTGGGCTGATGTATTTTGCAAGGTATTAAACAACTCATCCACGAATTTCCCGATAATTTGCTGGCCAAATGTACTCGTGCTCTGCTGGAACGGTTATACCTAACTTGTGGTTCATTTGCGTTCTGAAATTCCGCCAAGTAGGGGGATGACCATGCACGATTCTTTCACATGTAAAATGACACTCGGGATAGCGTACAGGAAACGGATCGCTCTTTAGTTGTTGGAAGCAAAAATACTTCAAGAATTCTAGACTGATATACTCCGCGTATGGCAGTAAATCAGGATTGTCCCAAGAAAAATATTCCCTGGAGAACGATATTTACACAATCGGATAGACGAAGAAGATTCTGATGTGCTAAGAGGTAAACCTGCGGTTAAATGGCCGTTGAACACACAGTTATAGGCAATCTTCAGAAAATTTGTTAAACTCATACTGCCAAGGTACATAAGAAGATTTTTGTAACAACATAATTATCCCTACACCGAATGAGACTGACGCTGTTAGATGGGAACAGCACAGGGCAATTAGTTCCCATGCGTGCAAAATGTTAGCGAAGAAAGTAAAAGTGGGCGGAATGTCAATGCGAGTTAGGGAAAGATCAGTATGGTTTTAGGAACATTGTAGGGACAAGACAGGCAATGTTGACTAGGCGTCTGATTTTGGAACACAAAATAAGAGAAAAAGGCCTACGTTCATTGGGTTTGTAGATTTAGAAAAAGCCTTTGATAATGGAAAAATATTCCCTGCGACAAGTTATTAAGAATTTTGAAGATGACAGGAATCAAATATCCAGAAAAGAGAGCAGAAACCAAGAAAGGAGGAAGACAGGAATGCAGTCTGTCGCCCGTGATCTTTAACTTATACATAGAACCGTCGATGAAGAAAGTAATAAATGAATATGGAAAGGGAATCAAAATGTAAAGAGATGAAATAGAAACCCTGAGTCAGACGAAGTCTTGGAAATCGTGATAAATGACATGTACGTGGTCCTGGAGAAAGAATAGCACAACAGAATTAATAGAGGGAAAATCAAGGTTATGGAGTGTAGTATGGGAAATATTGGAAAGCATATTTTGAAGCAGCATAATACCTAGAGAGGGCAGAATTATAGTAGACTTAAAGAGTGGGATAGCACAGGAAAGAAAGGATTTCCCAAAAAAGAGGAATTTACTTACGGCTAATATATATATATATATATATTTATGAGTATAAATATTATGACATCATTACTAAAAATATTGGTATGAAGTGTGACGTTATATGGGTGGACGATAGGAGTTGCAGAAAGGAAAATAATAGAATCTTCTGAAATGTGGTGCTTTAGAAGAATTCTAAAAATCAGATGGGTGGATAGAGTAACCAGGAAGTTTTAAACAGAATAGGGGAAGACCGAACAATTTAGAGGACTTTGACCAAGAGAAGGGATAAATTAATAGCCACGTTTTGAGACATGATGTTCTTGTAAAGTTAGCATTTGAAGGACGTGTGTGGCAAGAACAGAAGAGTGAGGCTAAATGGATTATAAAAACTGTAGAATGTGGTAGTTATACGAAAATGAAAAGTCTTGAACAGAATACGTTAGCATGGAGAGTTGAATCAGACCAGTAATGGACTGAATACAACAACTAGAATGTATATATCTGTACGTGCTTCTTCCCACCGGTATTTCCCCACAGATGGGATGACTCGTTCTCTCTCTGGCATTGGTAAGGTACCTTCATCTCATTTGAGAGGTCTACGTACTGGGGTCGCAGACCTTGGGCATGCGGAAAGCGTTGTCCTTTACTCTAATTAGAACAGTCGGATATCTATCTCCCCTCTACTTTCATTCGGAAGGGCTTGAGAATAGTACACAATAGCCCGACATACCTGATGCAGGTTTTGGGAGTTTCGTTGCATCTCTTTTATGTGTATCACCCAGTAGTAACCTAAACCTAAAATACGGGGCCCTAGTCAACCTTTGTCTACCTTTCTCTCCCTTTTGCATCCGCCCTTTCAATTCCCTTCCTATGCTATTGAAGTTTCAGTATCAACCTCATGTAGCCCCTTACCCAAAAAACGTAATTAAGTCAATGCTGTTGCAAAAATTTAGCATAGTGCTACAACATACGTCTGCACATTTATAAGCATGGAAAGAGATTGCCATTCTGCGGCCTGTCTCTTATCGAAGTCTCGTCGCACTGGGTCATTAGCCAATCAGATTATGACAATTTAATTTCAGCAGTTAATTGAATTCCAATCCAATTTATCATATTCGCTCGGAATTGACTCGGATAATGTAACTTGGTTGTTGAAGCGGACATTGTATACCATTCGTAACCGATACTGCTATAATGAGTGTCGTTAAATTAAACTGTACTATTGCCATTTAACAATTATAAATCACATTGTGTACTGTAGCGCAAAAGCAAGCGAAAATATAATTAATTCAAGAAAAATTTCACCAGGGCCGTATTTCCGCATTCTACAAGTGCACGTAACTTGGTGCTTTAAAAACAATTGTATCGTAACAATAAAGGCCTATATATAACGGCTCCCTATGCTAGACAATTGTTTCATGCCTCAACTAACAACGGCTACATTAGCTAAAATTTGTACCAAATTCCTCAGTAGAATAAAATTTACACTCTCACCCGTCGACGAATGAATCGATTATTGCCATCAGCTATCAGATAAAACCACAAACATTAAAGCTTTGCTCGGATAATTATCGCCCCAAAGAGATACTAAACGTAATAAAAATAAAATTATGGACATAAGCTTTATATAATTAATACAATACATTCTTTTTTCTTTTCTACGACTTATCGAAGCATTCATAGTTTCCCTGTTTGTCGCTAATTGGTGATTTAGCAGAAACTGCGATGACAAAGGTCTCACGATGTTTGTTTTCATTTCTGCCTCTGGTTACGAAACCAGAAAACTGTGCCAGGGATCAAAACACCTCCAGCTTCAAAGTATCTACTGTCTAAATTATCAATATTGGTCGGGGTAACTGATGTCTCAAAATTTTTTGTGTAAATTTCTTCTTAAAATTTTTCGTGTAAATGAGTTTTCGTACCTTTTGTGGAAAATAATTTATCGTGCCTCGACCTTGCTATATGTGCAAGGATAATCAGACCAACTGCTGAGCGGAAAAACAAGGCCACCGAGAAAATTTACCACTATTTCGCTGGAGGCATCTGATCACCATAAGTTGTTTCCATCACCGAAAGAACTATTATTTGATTTGACATTATTTAGTCTGTTTAAACGGCACTATTATCAAAGATAAAATTTAGCTTCTTACATAATACGACATAAACGTATATGTTGGAAACATTAAAAAATAATAGAACGTTGGCTTTATATTGCCGATATGCTACACTACATCTACATTACCATGAATTTTTTGCAGTTCAAAATATTTTTTCTTCTGTAATTTGAATCATTAAAACTCGAAGTTGTAGAAAATTATAGGATTTTTCTCGGTATCCTGACTTTTGTTTATATGGAGTGTGAAAACGTGACATATAATTAGAAGATTAACATCTTTATTTCATAGGTTTTGTTAATAAATGTCAGAACAAATATAGACATATTCAGGAATAAGAAGATGTTAAACTTCATGCATCATCCAGTACGGGCGTTAAATTTTATGAATAATCTGGACGAAAACCTGGCCGTGTATAGGGAGATTTCAGATAACGACATTTCAGCAGGCGTTTTAACAAGGATGGAGGAGATAAAAATAAAGAACAGGAGAAAGAACAACTAGAAGCCAAAGAGATGCTGAAACTCTTGGCGTCTACATATACTTCTTCGGCACGTTGAGGGACAAACCTGCGTAAGTGAGGCGGTGCTTGAAGAGTTTATAATCAGATATACCGAGATTATTTGCAATATCATAATTCATTGAGTGTATAGACCTAAATATGTGGCTGCATATTATTTTATCGAGTAATTATTAGTAAAAGCAATTAGTAATCTGTATAACCTTAATTAAGAATATATATTTATAAAATACCCATTTTTAAAGTAAAGTTAGTAGCTAGAGTTTTTAAGTAATTCAAATTTTTATCCCGTTCCAAAATATTCAAATTGTCAAGTTTTCACGGTACTTAGAGACATTAAAATTGTTTTTTAATTTATATAGCCAATACAGTTAATGTATTCGAGAAATTATTTATTTCAGAAAGGAAAAATAAATATTATAGCAAAAATTAAAGTTTGTAATCATAAATAGTTCTTGAAGCATATAATACGCAACGAAATTACGTAGGGACAAAGTCGTTGTTCGCATAGCTCAGGCTATAATGGTTTCAGCTTGTATTTGAATTTTGCATCAAATTTACGACTAAACAGAATGTACGTGAAAATGTCTTGTCTTAATTTTCAGTTTGCGTAAAAGAACTTCAATCTTCGTTGAAACATGTTTCTACTTCGTAGAAATATGAGCCGCATTTTTTTTTCCAAGCCAAAATGGTGTTTCATTATCAACGCGAACCGTGCACGACCAAGCGTTTGCCCAGGTCTACATCATTCCTGGCTCTCTTATCGCCGCTGGCAATCTCAACGTGTCAAACACTGAAACGAGTATATCAATCTCGCTGAGCCTAGGAGAGGGCACGTACATCTGTTACGCGGTACACATTTAGGAGACGCCACGTTCTTACATTATTCCAGTTTTCTCAAATTCCACGCTGTTGTATGAAAAAAATGAATGTCGATGCGTATTAAAAATTCAGAATACCAAGAATATTTGACTAACTAAAGATTGAGTTCAATTTTTTATTGTATATTTTCCGGATTCTGGAATCTGTAGACAATAAAAATTAAACTTTATTGTTAGATTTAGGACTTGATACCCGAATATATTTGGTATTTTAAATAAAAAGCTGTGAGGATAAAATATAATTCGGTGGCTACACATTTACGTGAGAAATGCAAATAGAAATTACAACTACAATACTTTTTTTAATTTGACACAAAATTTATTTATATATTTTTCGCAAATAGTGGCAGATTTTGGATATATATATATATATATATATATATATTGTAATATGAAAGTTACAGCCTTGGCTGAGTGTCGACATGGGCGGCTTTACAGATGTCCTGACACCATTGTTGCGTCGTTGCTGACGCAAGCGTACGTAGGCGGGAGAAAATCTACTCACGGGGTTATACGTGATATTTCTCTGTAAAAGGAAAATGTTGTAAGAGAAAACCTCGCCAGGCGCGGTAAAAGGTGTTCATGTGATTGGCTGAAGAGGTCATGTGACCATGTATTTTCAGTATCGAATAACTAATATGTTAGATTTTATCAGTTGGCGGCGAGTTGAGTTAGGAGGAGGACGTGATTTTGATGGATTGCGCAGTGTCGCTACCATGTTTCTTATAAACGGAAAGTGAACAAGTCACAAAAATACGCAGTTTTAGGCCAGAATAAACGCGGGAATTGCAGACGTTGATGAAATGTTTTGGTCCGCTAATTGGTTTACTAAATGATTGTCCGACGAGTGAATGGAACTTTAAACTGTAAAACGATTACGCATTGGAATAGACGATACTTCTCATGGCTCTCAATAATTAAACTATTTGTGGAAATGTTAAAGTTAGGTTTTTCTTCGTAAAACTAACTGGCGGCCTATTCTTTCCCTACTTTAAGGAAACGAAATATTATCATCGTAGATCTGAGCTGCCGGAGGTGCAACGAGGTTTTCGCTTCACTATATATATATATATATATATATATATATATATATTTGTTTTTATAGTCACATAATATTAGAAACAAAGCATGGTGGGGTATTTCAATTGAGACGACTATATATATGCATAAATACAGCAAAATAGAAAGTTATTAATGAGACCAGAACATATTGTAATACTATTGGTTTGATCTTCAGGTGGAGTGTGAAGATGAAATGGTCAACTTTTTATTTTATAATGGGACCTTTAAAAACTATCAGGGTACCCGTCGTTATCCAGTAATTAATTTATATTAGCCCGTTGCACCATTTAATTCGGCAGCAATCTCTTTGTCAACGCGTGATTAAACCGTCAATAGATCGTCACATTATTGAAAATTTACCTTTTCAGGCCTTCTATAATCTATACCACAAAAAACGCTGAAAATAATTTTTTAGAAGATTAAACAGAATGCCACCGAATGAACATGTGTTTAAATCGTAATTCAAACAACGCACCTTTCACATTTGCACTAAATATTATGTAACATGCACTTCATTCCTTCAATATCAAATTAATCTACAGATAATCCACAGAGTATGTCAAAATAATGTCAAGCTAAGACGCAATGAACTTTCGCATGTATTTGTGCGTTAGATATTTGCCACAATTTTATCAAACGGTCAGGCTGAAAACTTAGGACTATATGCCTTTTTGAGAGAAATAAAACAAATATTATTGGAAAATTTAAAAAAATCATCCAAATTCATCAAAATCGGTCAGACCGTTGAGGATGAGAAAAATTACGAACACACGTACACCGGAATTTTATGTATAAAGATTAAAATATATGAAGTTGACCCTCACTCTACCTGAATGTCAAGCCGATTGTACGAGAGGGATAGTGTAATTAATATGTACGTATATCTTGAATTTTATTAGAAAGGTTTAAAAAGATTGGTAACATGACAAAGCGCCTGCCTGCAGCTGCATTTAATCTCTGGTTACGGAATTTGGGCACGAACCAGACGTATCTGGATTTTTACCTATTACAGTCCTGTGGGAAATTTTGAATTATTTAAAACCCACGTGGGTGCCTCGACCAATGGAATTTCTTGGTCTAGGGAGATTGACCAATGGGCCGATTAAAAACGATGCATTTCTCACAGCAATCATGATATAAGGAGAAGCACTCTAGTTCCTTCCGCCAAGAGAGCCGGAGAGATAACTCTACTTTCTTCCCTCGAGAGAAGGAAACACGTCACTTCCGTGATTCACAGAAGCTGAGAGGAAGATGACTCCGACAAATGAAATTAAAGGTACTCTTGAGTTTCTCAACCTTCGTCCTCGTTTTAAGTGATCGCATTTCTACCCCGACCAGCAAAAATTTTCTTTAAATATTCAATATTTTGTATATATATATCTTCCTTCCTTTATATCTTTTAAATAAATATCCCATTAGCTCGTTTAATCATCATTTAATTATCATTCCAACCTTACATCCACACATAATAATGTGAGAATATGCCCTTCTAAAACATACAAGTTTTGTCTGAAACATTGCTTTTCGTGTTGCCCTATTTTTATTTAATTGTTCTTCTCGATTTAAATTCCCCCACCTAAGATATTTCATTTGAACCTCTTCCCCATTTTTGAATTAAATGAAATGTTTAATTATCAATCACAATCAAAATCGTTGAAGTTGTGAATTTTATTTCATACAGTCATCTCTTTGGAAGAGATGGTGTTAGTTCTGTGGTGATGTTTGATCGTCGATGAGATTTCCTTTCCATGTGGGAGCAACAATGAGAAATGTTCGTTAAAGTATCAACCAGACGAAGCACGCATGCATTTTTTTAACTGGGAGAAGGCGTTTTAATAAAGCGGAGTCATATTTAATAGGTCTACTTCAGAGTGCCGTCATATTTACCGATATTAAATGTCATTATATTTTAATTTTCTACGTTTACTGAGCACATTCTGAAGTTATCATGCTGAACTGAATTTGCAGGAGTCTGCCGTTTATCCTGTACGCAGCATGAGACCAGAATCATAATTTGCTGTTGGACATGTTTGGCAGTGAAGTAAAACTACTACTGTCATTTAAATAGTTTTTTATTGGTTTTTATACAATGTAAAATTTTGTTTCGTTTTTCATCGGAGACCCTACAATTCATATGAGCATATTTTTGGAATAGAAAATAATTTTCTATTATAATATATGATAAGTAACCGAAAATTTTATCATCTAAACGGGGTAAAACGTGTTTTTCAATTATGGAATTTAAATCATACGACTTCAATTATTATTAAATAAACCACAAACACTATTAAATTGGATTTATTCTCAGTAACAAATTTTTTGGATTGTTACAAATGATTAGTGCATTAGTTGAACTGAACTGTATCAAATCATTTCGAACGTACCAAACATTCTTAATTTTTTTAAGAAAATGTTTCTATGTTTCCTGGAGTTCGTATTGCGGGTTATAGCTGGGAAAAGTGACAATAATTTTTTGATTAAGGCGTAGCAGAATGTAAACAAATGATTGGCACATTGGACGAAATTAAGTTTTGTGGAATTTATTGTATTCTCTCTCTCTCAGTCTCAACACTTGTTGACATCACAAACCTACGCTCGCTAACAAATTCACACATTTTCTAAAACTACTATTCTACCTTTATGCTTGCAATTTATTACGACCACAGTGTTTTTTCTCCGCGCATTTAAGAATATGTCTACCAAGTTTAGTTACAATTTGTCCACGAATTTATATTTCTATAAATGATAGACAAACATTTATCTTCTTTCATTATAGAGATACTCCAAGTCCTAAATTACTCCAATGTTCATAGAAAAGTCGTTTTATAATATTTTTATAATTTATTTGCTTATTGTAAAATTAAACTATGTCAAATTTGTCAAATATTGTAATTAATAAATGACCGGATGTAGTAAGGATGCTGTCCAAAGACAGCACTTTAATTCGGCTCTGAGTCAGAATAATAATTAAATGGAATAAGAAAACCCGAAACGAGTCCGGATTACAAAGCATTAAAGTAAAAAAAGGTCATAAGCAGGAAGCTACGAAGGCAATTCTACACAGGAAGCATACTGATAATTAACTACTGAAAATTTGAAAATGAAAAACTACAGAAATGCAACTTACATGTTTACACGTATTCGATGGAATCATTAGTGCAAATGTCATGGGCACAATTTGACGGAAACAGCTGTAGAAGTTTGAGAGTGGGACGCACGCTATTATCCGACCAGCTTAATTATTCATGGGACCAGAGTGGCGAATCCTGTAGCCGAAAACGAGATTTTTATATAAATATTTCGTATATTCAGGAGGTGAGTTTAAAGTAAAAGGCTTTTTGTTTCACAAACAGAACGCCATATCACCTACGAAGGTAACGACAATTGTCCGATGAAAGCGATATACGTAACAATATATTTTTGAAAGACGAACTTTAAATGATATTGGAAGAATATTCCGTACTATGCGCAAAATAAGTAAAAACCCCTTCAGCCAGTAACTCAAATCGTTGTTCATTACATCTAAATCCGAAACAGTCGTTGATACTATTAGCTGCTAAGATGATTTTCAAATTAACAGGAAACATAGTGGTAGAAGCGTAGAACGTGATTATACAATAATAATTTACGTATAATGGGAAAGGTTTATAATATAATAACTAACTTGAAAAAATTAGTTATTTTATTTCAATGTTAAGCTATGATTACAAAAACATTTGTAACTTTCTAGGAATAATTTTAAATAATATTTACGTACCATACAATTATTTTAGTGAAGGATTTTACTTGGACGTTGCTGCGAAATAGTTTTTATATTCGCATAGATTATTCTAGTGTAATTAATCATTTATGTGCATAAAACACTGCTAATAATTTAATTTTTAATATATTCTGCATATAACTGCTGTCGTTAAATAAATTATGGTCTATGATAATAGTATTTGTAAACTATCTAATAATTTTAAAATGTTCTGGGGGTGAAAAACTTGAATAAAGACGGACAGTATATTTACAGCTATTATGCTATTATGCAATTCAAGCCCGTTTAGCTTTGCTATCAACGTCTTCTTAACCTCAAAATAATTAAATTATAATTTAGATATATAGATTACTTAAAGTATCATTGGGCAAAAACCGGTGCCAATCTTTAGATCACATGTAATTTCAAGTAATATAAATCATAAAAAGAATGACGAAGACGATTTAATGGATCTTATGATTTAAGGTTGAATCACCATATATGGTATTAATGTTCAATAATACTGATCTATTCAATTTCAACCTTCCTATAAATACGATTAGAAAACACAAGAAACAAAGACTACTTAATAGATATGTAACTCTTAGATAGTTACATAAATGGAATATACAAAAATAATGTGTTAAATCTTTTTTCATTTTCGTATTATCTTAAAAAGTAATTATTGTTTTTCTTTGACAATCATTGAGCTAGATCGAGGGAAATCTATCATGAGATATTATAATATTTTCCTTTTTAATTGATTTAATAATTATTGGGACAAATATATTTTAATGAAAAAATAAATAACAAAAGAAGAAATTAATTTAAAATTTAACCTAAAATTTATTTAACAACAGGTTATTAAGTTCTTGTGGGCCACAATAGGATTATTTAATTACAAATTTTGGATGTTTCTGTGCGAGGTATTAATTTTATAACCTACGGATCTTCATCAATGTAACTGAGGCTGATGGCTTCTGAAGCATGGTGTGAACCCAGTTGGTGGACATCGGTTGACGTCCCTCAGACCTTTTGTACTGACCGGGAATATTTTACACTGGTAATGTTACTTACAGCCTCCCTCTACTGAATATGCTAACCATAGTACTGAAATCCAATTGCTCGCAATGCTTCTAGCTGATCCAGCCCCTTCAGTCCACCCGCGCAAATTTAGTGATCACTGAAATGCATTTTATACGTTATTTGGTTTATTTACTGTGAAATTTATGACTATTAGTTTTACAAATTAATTAAATACCGCTATCATTTTTAAAGCTAAACTTTTCCTTCCAAATATTTCTAATGTTAACTTAAATATCATAAAATGTTGATGTGTTTTTATCCGACTTATGTGTAATTTCTTCAATGCACTTACCACATTATTAAAATTAGTTAACATGGTATATGTACGATTCACGCCAATAAAATATTATATGAAAACATAAAGCCAGAAAACTGATTTTTTAATTATATTTCATTAAAATACATAATAAACATATTTAATTTTTACAATTTTATGAAATAAGTATTTAAATACAAACGCTATGAGGATGAATTAGTGAACAAAAAATTATATTTTTCGAGTAATATTATAAATGAAAGAGTGTTTTCTTTAGGGATGTCTACGTAAGAAGATTTATACTGTTTACCTTCTCAAAATCATGTAATGCGATTATTTCACACCTTTATTCTGAGCGCTTTGCTTTTATCGTTTAAACAAAGAAGGTAAATATTAATAAATTCAGCACGAAGTCACATTGTTCCTTTCTGTAATGAAACGTTGCACACACATTTTAATTATCGCTTTGTTTATATAAGCATTTTCAACAAAAGCCGATTACTGTATGAAAACCAAAGCGAATTCATGGAGGTGAATGCAAGAAACTCGACTTGGATTCTGGATATGAAGAGAACGTATCTATTGTGTCGACTCTCCTCACAGGGCATCTTTAAAAGTTCTGATATTGTGTCTGAATGGTTTTAGGGATTACAAGGAAAAACTGATTACGTGAAGCGACGACCCATAATACTTCTGTAAGGTATAGTTTGTACTTATATTACGCTTGCTAAACATAAAAATAATTTTATTTTCATCCCATTAAATAATACATTTTTTAAATTATAATTTTCAATAAAATATAGTTGTGATGATTACAGAACACTATTGGGAATCATTTTTTCTTCGTTTTCGAATTTTTTCTCTGTCTATAATTATAAGCCTCATGTGTGTAAAAAACTAATTTTGTTAATACCTCTCACACGGCTTGTTTTATTCTATTTCAGTATTTCAACATTGGCCTCTTCTTATTGAAAAAACTCTATAGTATTGAAATTTATATATTCGTGCACATTATCTACGTGGCCTAAAACGGTTTGCAGAAATTTAATTCGAGGTCACTAGTTACGACTGCAAGCCAACACAAGCGTTATGAAGTAGCTGATAAAGTTGTAAATGGTTAATGTTTTCTTAACTTTTTAATTGAGTTTTTTATCTGTCTCCAGGACTACACCTAAAACAGATTACAAATCAAGAATTTTAAAATATATTTACATACCCTAAGCCCATAGATTTCAAACTTGGTGCTCCAGCGATGAGCCATCTGTCGGTTGGTTGTTTACAATAGTTTCAAATTCTTGTCACCGGTTCTATCTCAGAATTCTAAAACAAAATGTTTAATTTTTCAAATATAGACGGAGTTATGTTTTAGTATTCATCAAAACATTACTGTGCGAAAACGTATAAGAGAATTTGCTGAACGTTTCAACGTTTATATTTCAGCAATAAAAACTACTGAACTTTTACATCTGATTATAGGTCTGTATTTAATTTTTTCTGATTCATTTCCGTTTTATATGTAGTGAACACAAAAATACTGGGTTGAGACGTTGACAGTAACATTTGGCATACTAAAATTTTCTAACCACCCTCTTTAGTAAGTTGGAGAGATAGTAACAGTTAATCAGTTACGAATATATAGGAAGTTACTTATATAACTGTCTAGTAGGAGGTCGATAATTTTTTAATATGTTGGAGAAATAAAAAAGTGTTGTAAATATAGGGATCTAGTAAAGTATTATTTGAAGATTTTTAAAGCTAATTAATACAACCAGGCAATTAAAACACTGTATCATCACGAGGTATCGACTATCCAGGTGACTTCTGGCCAATCACTAATTACAAAATTAAATTTTCCGCTATTACTGTCATTTTAAAGCAAGCGATTTAATGATATTAAAAATAACTCAGTTAATTTTGGTTTAAATTATTTTATCACGGAGAGACAATGAGCTTGTAAATTAGACCTACTCAACCATCTAAAGAACAAGAGGCTAAATGTAATTTTTTTAATTATTGTCTCTATGTATGTATATTACAGTATAAATAATATAGCGTTTAAAGTATCATGTTTAATTATCGACTAATCACCATTAAAAAGTTATTGTACAAAATTCTAGTTTCTGGTACCCAGTAAACGTACTATTAGTATTTAAATGTCTTCAAATATTCATTTTAACATATATTTATTCATGATAAAAATTTTTAAAAAATATTGTTAATACAGTAGTCCTCAATATTAATGTAATTTTTAAATAAAGTAAAAGCGTGAACACAAAACCGGTATCTTTTCAGCTTTGAAGCATGCGGATTCGCACTTGAATCGTAGTTCTCATAATTTAATCTCATAGCCAAAACCTTTGTACCAATACATGGAAAAATGAAGCGTTAAATCTATTATTAGTCAATACAATTTCAAAGCAAGAGAAACAATGAAAAAATTCTGCAGGTACATATTTAAGGTGCAAGAAGACCTTAATTTATTTATTCAGTATTACAGGTACATTATTTCAACTACTGTAGCGTTGGTACAAACTGTTGAAGCTCAAAAGAGAGAGACGTGCCAAAAATGTAATTTGTTGATCTTGAACAACTTCTTACACTGTCTTCTTCGTTCTCCGTCATGAAGCCTTCCCGCTCCCACCCTGGTGCTTATGCGGCTCTTTATTTTGTATTTTTATCAAGAAGACAGAATTTTATATTATATTTATAGAAAATGAATGAACAACAGAAATATTTAATTAACTTAACACTAGACAATCGCCATGAATTGAAACAGTCCAAAAATTACCAACAGCGGAAAAACTACGGCACGAACAATTAATATGACGACAGTTCCATTCAGTTCAGGGTAGAAAAAGATGCGACGAATAAATGACTCGGTAAATGTGCCTGAAGTCCAAAAAGAGAATTAGAATAAAAAATTATATTGATTATAATGTTCTTACACCATTTTGAACGTAAGGATCATATGCTTATGGCCTAAAAAGGCCGAAAGCTCCTTTATTATTAACGAAAGTTAAATTAAACTAATTTTACTAATTATCGTGAACCTTTGATTGGGAAACAACGTTTTGATGATTATAATGTTGATAATTATTCTGAGAATTTATTACATCTCTCAGAATTTATGCGCGTCTTGGGATATAAAGTTCTCAGAGCTCGATTCACTAACAGTAATTTACTGACTAGCTTGGGAAGCAAGTATAATTAAAATAAACTGTTTTATTAAACATACACATTATTGAACTAGAAAAAACATGAAAATAATTCCTAAACCTCCAATCCGAATATATGATCGTTTTAAACTTAATTTGCGTTCAATTTATGTAGATAGAAATGATATTTATGTATTATATCAATGATAAAAACAAAAAACAGATGGGGTTAAGAGGAAAATTCTTTGGTGTTATTTTTTGTGACTGACAGGTTACATGAGAATAATAGACACGATGGCATTACATTAATAGCATAGGAAGGGGTTTGATTTTAAAGGGGGGTACAGAAGGAAGAGCATGGAAGACAAGACTTGACTATGGCTCGTGGGCTATAGTTTAAGGATCCGACTTGGTATTCGTGTAAAAGCGATGCAGAAAAACCCCTATAAAAAAACTCTCAGGCTCTCTGCGTTGTCCCACACCCTTTTGATGACTGGAGATGAGTTGGCTGTGCGGACGCAGCATTTCGTTTTCCATGCCTCGTCCATTATAGAATTCAACTAGATAACTTTTGAAATGGGAACAACTGAAAACAACTGTTGCCATATACCCAACGAAGGGAAGCAAACACTGCTCAGTACAGCTCTAGATTGTACGGTTCAGAAAGAAAGAAAGAAAGCGAGAAAGAGAGAAAAAAAGAGAGAGAGGTGGGGAGAAGGGGAGAGAGAGAGAAAAGTAAACATCCTCGAAGGTAGCCCTTCTCTTCTCTTAGACGTTTTATTTTATAAACAATTTTGTCAATGTAATTTACAATTTTTTTCAATCATATATTTATATATTACAGAAAATTCATATTTTCAAAGGAAATATAGTAATAGGATGTACGATAAAGTCGCTTTGTGCTGTATGGTACTTTAAGCATAGAGTTAATATCCACTCGTCTTGATTTGGAAGTTTTCTGGTTTATCCATATTAGCAAGGCAAATATGGGAATGAAGTTGTGATATAAATGTATGATGCCTACCTACGCCTTTCAAAAATTCCTGAGAAAATGAAAATATGTTCAATTAATAAAGCATATTTGGGAATAATCTGCTTAATGGATTAAGTTGGTTATTCAAGCATCAGTTCAAAGTCATTAGAATACAATCAGTGTACAAAAAAATATATTATTTTATTTCCATGGGAATATGCGTGTATAACTCAGGAGACAACTTGTCGTGTGTAAACACGATGTGCAATAGACAACTTCCCCAATATTGTAGTGGCGATAGACCACAGATTAGGTTACATATGACTTTTTCTGAGACAAAATGGTAGTTGAAAAACAATTTTGAAAACGTTGGGACTGTGAAATTTTTTTTCCACTTCAGGATATGTTGTACTACAAGAAATACGTCCGTAAAATCTCAGAGTTAATAAGCACGTGTGTGGTAAAAAAACGTTGTCTCAGTCTGCATGCCCCGTTCCTCAAAATATCATATATGCTTTCAACAATGACAAGAGTGTTGCTCAAACACGCTTGAGGGGGAAGTTTCTTCTCGAAAGACAATACTCCACATTCTCCTCTCTCCACTTATTTGTTCCTCAAAATCAACGTTTTCGTATCAAGAAAATAAATAAAATTGTATATTCTCATATTCATCTGTACAGAAAAATATACAAATTAAAAATCAAATTTACATTTATATGAAAATATCCTATGTATAAATAATTGACAACTTGAATATGATAAATTTTATTCTTTAATTTTTAAAAACTTAAAATTAAAAAATATCATGTTGAAGTCACCTTTTTATGGTTTTTGTCTCCAATAGGATACACGTCTGTCTTACGGAAAATATTATGTGAGAAACTGACTACGTCCCTGTGGTCTCCATTCCGACATAAATACTTCTGCTTTATAGAAAGATAATGTTAGTTGTTTTTCTTACTTAAATTTCGACTTAAAAGTACCGTTGGGGACAAAAACCAAAAGCATCAAAAATCATATATCAGTCACATCAAATTTATAATTCTTCGAGAAGTACCGAAAGTCGAAATTCGTCTACTAATTAATATTACTCACTAATTTCTCGTATTTTTCCTCATGTGAATCGTCACAAATTTTAGTTACTTCTGTCAAGCGTGAGATATCGGGAAAACTCAGCAAAATTTGCTTTACATTACGAGTGTTAGCTCGGGAAGCCGACATAGCTACATCAAAAATGATGTACCATGCATATTTTCATTCTGTCATGTGTTACGGTATTGCAAACTGGGGTCATTCGCATCATGCGCTTCACATTTTTAAACTACAAATGCGGGCCGTACGAATAGTATCTGGTGCGGAGTGGAATTCTACTTGCAAACCTTTGTTTTGCAAACTTGGAATTTTAACCTTACCTTGCACGTATATTCTAGAAATTTTAAAATTTGTATGGAGCAACATCAATCTATATGATCTAAACGGTTCAAGCCATTCGTACAACAGAAGAAATCGCTCTCAGCTCCGTGTTGAAAAACATCGTCTAAGTCTTTTTGAAACAAGTATCCACTATTCCGGTATAAATATATACAATACTCTCCCGGAAGAAATAAAAGCTTTAAAGGTTCAAAAATCATTTATAAAGAGTTGTAAATCTTTGTTAATGAATGGAGCGTATTATTCACCGAAAGAGTTCGTAGATAGGAAGGACTAAAACAGTTTTGCTGGAGTCCTATCAAATTCTTCTATTATGTTACAACTATACTCTACTAGAATTTAACTGCTGACTTATTTTCTTTTTCATGTTCGACGGGAACCTACGCACGATCTTCTGCTGCCTTCTCCGTCGACTGAAAATTGAAGATTGAATTTTATCTTTCCTTGTCAATTCTTAGTTGTAAAATTTTGTATATTTCTTGTAATATTATATTTGACGTATCCTATTTCCTCAACCGAGGACTAATGGATTGAATAATAATAATAATAATAATAAAGATAGTGAAATATCGGTAATTCCTAATTCTTTTAACAAAATATTCAAGTCTTTCATTTTGCGCAGTGTCGCTCTGTCCAGTAGTGCTCAACTTAAATGGGGTCACATTAATGTTCTCGTGCGAGAGTTCAGCGTGAACGGGTGTATGGGAATATTTACAAACAAAAAGGGTTGGTGGGCAACTACAAAATTGCGCTTTAATGTCTTTGAAAGAAAGGAGTTCCCGTTCACATTACAAAAAAAAAAGGTCGTAAATCTGCGGCGAGCGGGTCCAGCCAGCGGCGCAGTGCGCATGCTCCGAGTGAAGGGTCTTTGGGGCGCCCACCCCCGTGCCAGTGTTCTACGCGCCGCGATCCCGGCCTCACGTAGTGCGCCAAGCGCCGGCTGCCGTAGCTCACGTGCTCCTGCCATGCTCGCCCACGACAGGTGTCCGTGGCCTTTCCTGCTGCTCTTGCTACTGCTCCTGCTCGCCGTCGTCGCCATACCAGGTCAGTTCACTCACGCTACACACGGCTGCAACAACATTAAATAGTTTTAAATATCAAATTATGTAGATTTATGTTAAACAACGTTGGCCAGTGATAGCAAACATTTCCTTTAAAATATCTGAATGGATCAGTTTCGTAAATGTACGATGAAACGTACCGATAGTTTCAGCATGGTCAATGGAACGTAAAGTATAGAAAATTCTTAATTGAAGAAAATCTTTCCGTCGGTCTCATTGTTTATTTTTCTCTAAATTTTTCTCAATAATTGGATGGTCACAGCGTCATTTAATCAAGAAAAAACAATTGTACTAGGGTATTATCGTGCAGTACGAACATAGATTTCGTAATTCTTCTGAATAGGTAGACGCAGAGGATGTTATAAGAAAATTATTTAAAAAAGTGTTTGTGAAACCGGAATGGTGTTAAACCAATAAAAAATAAAAAGTATACGAATATGGACAAAATCAATTTATTATAATAATCGTGTATTGTACAACAAGTTTTGGGGAATCAGAAAAGCTCTCTTTTCGATTCATCTCGGAACAATTTCACCTTCTACCAAAAAATCTGACGAAATATCGAAACTAAATAATAAAGATAATATATTTAAAGACAGTCTTCACCTCCCTCTTCCTTTATCGTGTATTTGAGCGTGGTTATTTCATTGCTTAATGTACAATGATTATATAAACGAGGGTCTAAAACTCTGCGAAGGCCAGAGGTTACCAATTTGACCGACTCCAGTGTTTAAATACGCAGAGATTCGATTTTATTATCATATTTATTGTTTGTGACTACACGCAAAGTATTGAAAGAAAGATTTAAGGATGTTCAGAGACCGGAACGGGAAGCATTCTCTTCTATTTTGATTTTGAAAATAACAATATTTCATTATTTGAAGTCTTGCAAAATGTTTTACAATTGTAGGTAAGCCAACTCCGACATTATATTTGTCATTCCGTTTTATTTTTATAGAAATATTTATTGTAAATTTAAAAAGACATGATCACGCCTCAAATATTGCAATATTGAGTTCACATATTCTACTGCTTCGGGTATGGTAGCCATAGGAGAAAAGGACATAAATGATTTCAAATACATAACAGTTAAATAAATAAATCGGAAACAAACCAAAAAAAACTCAAGAGACAAAAAGTTTACTACACAACGTTAAATAAACAATATGACAGTAATGAATTTGTAAATAAATAAATCAGACATACCAAGAAAACAATATTTAATTTTTCTGCGAACTTTCTTCACAATTCAATATTAAATATGAAAACTATTGTTCACAGGTATGCCTGACATTTCACATCACTAGTACCACATTGAAATAATAGAAATAGAAATAAAGTTAAAAATGTTCTTTTACAATTCTTACTTGACAAATTTCTTTAACATATGTCAAAATTATATTGAATAATATCAAGTATTCTTAAAAACATTTACTAATTGAAATTAAAAATGAGTTATATAGTTTTACGTTACATTACCACCATAAAATATGGTTTAAGTGAGTTAATAATTGCGCTCTTGGTTTTGTTTTTAAAACGATTAATAATTCACCATTTGTAAAAATTGCAAAAGACAAACTAAAATTACGTAGAACATAAAGTGATTTATAAATTTAACTGTGTTTTATGTAATGCGCTTTATCTCGATCAAAATAAGAGAACCCAACAAAAAACACTAAAACAATGTCAAACGTGATTTTCAGATGTATATAAATGTGTCCTAACACATTTATCTTAAAAAAATTGGTTGTCAAAATGTTAAAGTTTTATATGAATAAATCAATTATTTCATCAAGAACGACGAGAAAAATGCTTCATATCCCTCTAATCATATTGCACTGAATTTAAAAAATGATATTAATAAATTGAAAAAAATTACTATAGCCTAGTGTTACAGTGATTCATTTTATTATTATTATTATTTAATTTCCATGGGTGAATTTTAATGGTCTACTATGGGAACTCATTGTTAAATTTTATCCCGGTACTAACCGTCTCTGAACACAGTCTGTGAAGGAATATTCTCATCTATTTTTGTATTTCAATCCGTTAAAAATTTACGTCTGTCGTATTGATATAATTTGTACAATTTAAATTTTAACAAAATAATGCCCATTAAAATTTATATATAAATGTTTTAAATTTTATACTTAACTTCAGTCAGAAATAGAGTACATGATATTTAGACTTTAATTTAGGACTATCAGTTTTTGAAGAATTATTATTAATTTTTTTGAATTAATTAATTCTAGGGAAATAAATTTAAATCAATAGAATAATTTTATTGTTAAGAGTTTTAAATTATGAACTAAAAGTTAATCAGTTTTAACTTTGTTAGTTATTTTATTGTTTAAAATAGTACAACAGTATATAGAATTCATTTGAGCCTAGTTACCGTTTCACTCAATATTAGTTTGTTCGATTGTTATTTTGAAAATTAACACTGCGCTTATGAGCTATTTATTTGAACTGCTATTTCGATCTCTTCCCTTGAGGGACTTGCACGTATATATTTTTTTTATCCTTTCCAGTTTCTTGATATACTTAGAGTTCAAATAACGCCAGTTGAGGTCCCAAATCTCAGAACGAAATGTCAGAAGTAGAGTGGTGTTAAATATAAGTTTAGATTAATTTTCCTTGACGTTTAGGCTGTTTTAAAATATAGTTTTATTAACTTTTTACTTGTGGGTGATTCATTTATTGTAGTATTGAATTATGTATGATTACGTTAAAACTGTTTAAATTGGTTTAAATAGAATAAAATTTAATTCACATTAACATCAACCCTGAATGAAGGTATTATTTTAAACACTACAATTAATACCGTCCCCGGCTTGATATCAATAAGATTCCAGTTTTCTATATCTATTAAACGTGAGAGATTTTTGCCGGAGAACGTAGAATGGATTTAAACTCATCTATCAAGTGCAGAATGCGTCCTAGTTAATTAGAACCATTGTCCATGACTAAGCGAGTTTTAGGGTTTCTTTTTACTGAATGAAACATAACTTTGTAAGACAAAAAGGCCCACATTTAGTTGAAAACGATCTGTAAATGACGTGTATACAAGAATGGAACTTCCACCAGTTCTTAGCAACGTCTGAAAGGTGTAAATTTGTCGTATACAGTTAGCGTATCGTAACTTTTAAATAATATTTACTAATTATATCCACAGTGATAATATTCTCTGTATATTTCAGGTAAAATCATGGTCTATTAGATGTTACGGTGTTCTAAAATTATTGCGTGCCTATTTAAATAAAGAGTAGAATGAATTCCTTATATAACGCTAAAACAAATTTATGTAAAAATTGACGTAACTAAGAATTAGGCAAGGCTTCAATTATGAAGTTTGTTTCCCATTGCTGTTAACCTATCGCTGTTGCCATCGCGAACCAATTTAATTTAATCGTAAAGAGGTGAGTAATGCACTGAAGGGATTTTAAGTTTAAAATAACTCGTATGATGAATAACAATGCGGGTATTTGTTGGTTTACTATGTACCTGAAGACGACAATAGAGCTATCAGGAGAAACGTGCGTTTATCCAATAACTACCTGTTTTGTAATTCGATAAGTTTTCACGATAATTATGCAATAACTGTTCTGCTGTAATAATATAAATGTTTTGCATGCTTTAAGATAAAGGTTTCAGGCTGAGATATCGTTTTATCTCTCCAGAGCATCAAATTTGGACTAATAGGAAAGCTGTTGGATCAAGAATCTGTTCAATTTCCTGAAAAATACTAATTTGTTAAAGTCATATCAAAGGAAACGTTAACTGTAATATACATGATGTGTTGTATAATCTCCAGTGACGTTACCAATTGACGAGACTTTGAAATTAATTTTTAAATAACTGTTGTGTCCTAATTGACTTTTATTTGATTCTGTGAGCTATACTTCTTAAGGAGCTTAGTATAAAATGGTTATTTATTTTATTATTTCATTAATTATTTAGTTGGTAATTGACCTGTTTTTTTGTATATCTACAACCGTAATTGTCTTTATTATCTAACAAAATTGTTTTACGAAACTCTTCTATTATTATTTTTATATAATACTAATTACGCAGTAATATTAACCAAGTGTAAAATGATTTTCTTTAAAAGAAGAATGTATTTTAGAACATGGACAAACGACTATTTGAGGTATACATTATCTTACATTGAATAACTGTTCAAAGGACAAATTCAGCTTAAAACTTTGGGAGCATATTTTCAGAGTATTACGCCATTCATTAGTAATAAATTGCGCTATATAATAAGAGATCAAGGAGTAGAAAAGTTAGAGGATTTTGTCGATATGCCGGCAAATGACAGACCACAGTTCAGCGCATTTAGTGTGACGCCAGCCTCTGAATATGCAAAAATCGTTGCACATCCCTGATAAACGTGAAAGGGATATTCCACTAACACTGTCATCATCGTTAATTTAACTATAGTACCGTGTATTATGTTGAGCGCTATGTGTTTAGGAACATTTTTTTTCCATTCGGAATAAGATAACTATTACTAATAGTTTTTCATATATTAACATTCTGAATAACAGATACGTATTACGAGTTCATTACACTGTCACAGACGTTTTATCATGATAACACGCACTTAAATTTTCAAAGGCTAAGATATACGACCGTGTGACAAATTTGATCACTCTTTTCTAAAGTAGTTTATTTTCCTCATACAAAATATTTAATTATAAGTATGGTCTAACTTGCAAATATAATATATATGTAATAATTGTTATATATTTTTAATCTCTTGATATTTTAAAAAGCAATAGTTATGACAGCACTGTATTATTCCTGATTATACAACCGGAATATTATAATTACGAAACTTAACTCAGTCCGTATGCAATTAAAATATTTTAAACAAAACTACAGTTTAAGGCCAATTATGTACATCATTATTTTTATATTCATACATTTTTAAAACCTTGCTACAGAAATATAAGCATCAGTGAGGCCTTTTCTCTTTGGGAAAGTGATAAGTTATCCCGTGTATGCCAAGTTCGTGGCATTTTCACGGATTACATAATGGGGAGAAATGAGTCCCCGTAATTCATATTTGTGACGCAACAAAAAAAATCGCAGCAAATACCCTTCGCTGCCAGCAGAGTAATTGTAAAAATACATTAAAAATTAAATATTGTTTCTGGTTCATATTGTAAATATAAAGGATAAAATATATTTTAATGGTCGTTTAGGACTTTTAAATATTTAATAAATTACGCATTTATCAAATGATGAACCTGCGCCTCAGAAATTTCAGACTGAAAATAATTTAATACGTTATATTTATGTTGTGACATTGTGTGAAATAAATTTATTTATTAATAACAAATTATTTTAGAAAGAGATAGCAGTACGAAAATGTAGTACTCATGTTGTATATGGTTGTTCTTTATAATTATTATCTTCTAAAGGAAAAATAAAACAGTAAATGCAAAATATTATTCAATAATTTGATTTACTTAGCGATTGACTTGGAATTACTGTTGTGGCACTTTGCTGTTGTTAAAATTTTCTTATAATTTGGGGAATGAATAAAAAATGGTAAGTATAGATCAAAATGAAACAATTTTTATTATACTGTATTATTTTAAAATATAGGGTTCCTGAAAATAATTAATTAACAACAAAAAATTACTTCCTAATTATTTTATTGACAAAAATTTCTAATAAAAAATTAGGTGCGCTCTAAAGTAGAATAAGAACGGTGTGATAAACACGTACATGAGGAGACCAAAGATATTATTTGATACTATAATCACATATGTATCTTAGATTATTTTTTTCGGCTTTAACATTAATTGACAAAAATACATATTGGGTAACGTTTATTGCATAATTTTTGTTCCAGAATCTAATATTGTTGCAGTACTTTAACCATAACTGTAACAATCTGAGTTTACATATTTTCTGAGAACTGAAAGTATGTTACGCGCTTGTTTCAAATTAAAAACGTTTTAGGCGAAGTTTCAGTAGCCTCTTTGTTTTCTCTATATAAAAACATTGCAGTTTTAATGGGAAATTTTATATTTTAAATTACATTTATCTTAAGTCTAGATTTAATGTTTACAATTTTATAATATAAGATAAAGATATTGTATTTTATTTATCACTGTAATGTGATTATTAATTCGAATAATTTACCATGTAAATTCTTCAGAATTGGGACAATTAAACGGTAAACCTGGTTGGTAAATTGTTAAAAGTCTTACGTAGATATATTTAATAAATGTCTGAAATTTTTTTAAGTATCTAAATTATTATAGAATCTTAAGTGGGAAAGATAATTATTATAATATTTTTATTTGGGAAATATATTTCATTGTGTATGTGTCTCATTTTGAATGATTAAACATTAGCGATTATTTCTAAAATGTGTGGATGTATAGTGTATCTAGAAGAGTTTTATTAAAGTTTATTAAACTTAAATTTAGGATACGAAATTTTAATACATTTAAATTAAATAATCCTAAAATTATTGTTGTATTAATATATTTGTTAATGTCTCTACCAAAATATTCCAGCATGATGTGGTGTTAAAAACACTCTAATCTAGAATTGGAGACAAAAGGATATTGACGATAATTACAGCGACTTAATGGTTTCCTGTCCCTCATATAACTCGGGATGTAATTGCATTTCCTTGAACAATTTAGCTCTAAAGGTATTCAAATAGTTGCAAACAGTTTTCTGTGTGATATGATTAAGCAGATATTTTAATGCATTCCATGGTGGCTTCAAGTATCTGTTACAAAAGGAAAACCTCGAACTGCAGGAAATGATTTAAAACTGTGCAAATTTAATTGCGCGCTTCTAAAAGGGAAGCAGGGAAGAGATATTGCGCATGCTGACAAATTCTCAAATCGCGAGAGTTATTATGGCGAGATACGGTTGCAGCGTCAGCTTCCCTCCCTGCGTCCTACTTGTCATCTCTAATTACATTGTTACTGCCTTTCGTTGCTATCTGTAGCTCGCGGGGCCATTAACTCCTTATCTGCGTTCGGCGAGGAGCGACTCGAGTAACGCGAAGGTGCCTATGCGAAGACTTCGTCCTGCATCTCCTTAAATGAATGTATTGTCCACGTAGATAGTGAAAGTATGTGAAGTGAGAAAAAACTGAAACTGGGTAAATACATTTTCAAGGTTATATATATATATATATATATATATATATATAGCCAGAAATACGAAGCACATGTATGGAAATTATTTATAAAGAGTTGTAAATCTCTGTTAATGAATGGAGCGTATTATTCACTTAAAGAGTTCGTAGATAGGAAGGACTAAAACAGTTTGCTGGTGTCCTATCAAATTCTCCTATTATTTTAGAACTATACTCTACTAGAATTTAACTGCTGACTTATTTTCCTTTTCATGTTTGACGGGAAACTACGCACGATCTTCTGCTGCCTTCTCCGACGACTGAAAATTGTATTTTATCTTTCCTCTTTTGTCTTGAAATTCTTAATTATAAAATTTTGTATATTTATTGTAATATTATATTTTACGTATCCTATTTCCTCAACCGAGGACTAATGGATTGAATAATAATAAATCTAAAATGGAAACGGAATCCGTTCCATGTCTTCCCTGACTGAAACAAATATTTTTTATCGTCAGCGAAGGAATGAGAAAGAAACTCGTGATGAAGGAATAGAGCTAGGATACCCGTGTTACTCAAATTTTCGGTAGATTCTTCGCAAGTCCCGAAAGAAATTAAAATATGCATCAACTCTTAATATTTAATTAGAAGGGAATAAAATGGTGAGGCTTAAAATGCGCTGTATCAATTCGATGAGGTTACATAATTTTTATTAAATACAGTTGGAACATTTTCATTTTAAGCATAATTAACGTTAACTGTGAAGTGAGAGTATTGAACTAAATTTAGGGAAATGTGTTGACAAGAACGCGGAGTGACGGAAATAGCGATTTTGCGTTTCACGTTTGCAATAAATTTTCTTATTACCTGATATCTGAATTATAATTTTTTTTACTCGGTGTTACTAGTAGTTAAATTTGTTGGAGTATATATTACAACCAGTAAAGTCTCTATGCAAATTTAATTTTGTTTGATCTATTCCATTTCATCCTATTTCCTAAAAACACCGATTAGATATTGACACTGATACGATTAATAAATATAAAAATGTGTGTATTCAAAAAAGGGCTGAGAATTTAATGAATACAAATCTTAAAGGTAATATAATTTACTTAAATTTATTTAAATCATATAATTTTATTTAAGGCATACAAGTTCAACAATATTGTGATTATGTATAGAGATGGCTAAGTTACCTATTTTCTAGAAAAAATAATTTCTAATAAACGAAGAGGAAATAAGAACTGTCTGTTATAAACCAATTGTATTTCATTCTACTTTAAACAATTATTCAAATCATCCGCGTCTTATTATTTAAGACGTAGTAAACAATCTTAAAACGAAATAAGTTTATATTCCTCATTTCTCCCCTGGCTCTGCAGCTCATTCGAGGCCTACCGCGTCGACTGCGGCTTTCATCTTGCATGACACATTCCGAATTTGGAGTGATACGTGGCCAGCGTATCGATTCTCTAACAGTCTTAATCCCAGTCTCCGTGACCATGATGGAACAAACATCCAAGCACATGCCAGGATTCCAACACAGGACCTCTGCGTTTAGACGCAAGGAATTTAGCCATTAGACCACAGGAGGTCGGCAAATAATTAGTTATAAGGATAAAAAATATTTAAATGGGATACAAATAATAATATTAAAATGAGACGACAATACAATCAGCGTACTTATCAATAGCAGCAATAAACTGAAATTCATTTTTTAACCTATGTGAAATATCTCATTTATAGAATTATGAAATTAATGACTTCCGTTTCACTATGAAAGCAGTGAGTCACATTAAGAAACTTTTTGACTAAAGTAAATGGTAAGATTGTCATTACGTGAAAAATTGCAATAATTATTATATTGACTATACAACACCTCCTCTCAAGTCGAGATTCTGTCACTATCAACTGACGCAAGAACAAATATAAAACAAATTACAGGCCTATCTGTTCATGCCAAGACAAGAAAATACGTTTTCGGAATTAATTTCATCAACATTTTACACAAAAATAGAAAAATTCTACTCATGATTGCGAAGGCAGCTACGATTAATATTAATAGAAATAAGGCTGTGAGTTACGAAAATAAAGTCACTGACATAGATACGCAATATTTGGAAGTCATTAATTTATTAAATAACTATTTTCTAAAATGATATTATATATAATTCATAAAAAATATGAAAAAAATGGTATAATGCTAATATATAAGAGATTTTAGATAATATATCGTATCTAGAAGGTTAGCACGTGTACCATACAAAAAAAAACAATGTTATGTCCAAAGTAATAATACAAAGTAACTAGGTATAAGAATATATGTAACAAGAACATACAATCGTATATGAAGACGAAGTCTATATCTAAATAATATTTTCAGTAATGGGATAAATATGACAGAAGGCGTAGGGTTTCTCTTACAGTCAAATTCAGTAACACGCCTGAATATGTTTTTAGTGTCTTACCTTCACCTATTTTAGGAGGTATATGTACTGGGGTCAAAGACCTTGGGCATATGGCAAGAGTTGTCCGCTAATCCCATTGGATCAGTCGGCCAACTGCCTCCTGAAATTGGTGGAGACACGGAGAAGAGAATGCTACGACCCCACAGCAGACTCGTCTCCCGTCATTCGGAAGGGCGTGAGAATAGTACCCAATGCCCGACCTACCTGATGCAGGTTTTCTAGGGTTTTCCCTGCATCTCTTTAGGTGAAACACCGGGTAGGATCCTTAAACCATAGCCCGGGGGCCCTAGTTAACCCTTGGCTGCCTTGCTCTACCTTCCGCATCCCCCCTTTTCAATTCCCTTCCTATGCTATTAAAGGGGAGTTGCCTGTTTCAGGATCACCCTCATGTAGCCTGTTAACCCCCCCAAAAAATCATAATTTGTTAATGTATATTAATTAATTGTTCTGTTAATCCTGTAGCAAAATTATGTTCAAGTGCAGCGGCAAAATACTTATTTTTAATATTATCCTTCTACATTTACATGATCGTGATAAAACTTGAAGTTTTGGCAATTGACACTTTTTTGGGTGTAAAAACATTTATTTTAAAATATATCAATCCACAAAAACCAATCAGTCTTCAAGTTTATTTAAATTTAAAAAAATAAATAAACATAGTAGTTCGACTCTTTGTCGTCTTCATTACATCAAATCTCTAAACACTATTTCATCTAAACTCTTCATACTTCAAATTGTATTCGTCTCGAACTTCGAGAGTATGAAGTGTTAAGATGAAATAGTGTGTAAATATTGTGTTACAACTGCTGAAGATGACAAAGAATCCAAAGATCCTGCGTGATTTATTTTTTAATTGAAATAAACTGATTGGATTATTAAATAACCAATAGAAGGTATTTTAAATTCATTAAACATTTATTTTATGTAAGATATAACATTAGGCAAAATATTTCTAGACATTATTGTTTATGAAACTTAAAATGAAATTTTAATAAATATTTTCTCAAGATGCCTTCTATTTAAAGAACAGTTCAGTTAAAATATCGCGGGATACAGTTTTGTAAACCAATAACCGGAGAAAATGTCATCCAAATACTTTTCGGAGTCTATTTCATAATATAGTTACAAATTTTCTATTGTAACAAAGGTACGGTCAATTCCTCAACAAAATAATTTGCAATTTTTTATTTTTGAGCGTAAAATTGGAAACAATGGTTTTCTTTGTGGTATATAGTCAATTCCAATATTTTGCTTGAAAATTCGAACGACCACATTTCAGAACGTTTTGGAATTTAATTAAATTTTTTAATAAAATAAATCATAAAGGGAGTAGCCGCATTTTAACTGAAAATATTTTACATTTAAAATGTCTCTTTTGAATACAAAGCAACCGGAATTGTGACTTTTTAAACCGCATATTTTTTTCCAACGACAATAAAATGAAATAAATTAAAAATTAGATTACATATTCAGCATTTCAAACAACATGTCACGTTTTAGTCACTGGGTTTTAATAAACTTCTATATTATTTTATGAACTAAATTTTTTACAGTAACAGTTTAAGATTGTAATAGCCACAGAAATCCCAAATGTCAATCTTTTTATACCCTCGTTTTTAATGACACTGAACTAATAAGGGCGTACTTATTACATACAAACGTCTACTTTAACTGTTTTAATGTTGTTTTGACTGTCCTTTTTTAGTATAAAATAACTTTTAAAGGTGGAAGGTTTCTTCCTGCATTATATAATTAATAAATGTTTGTCGGGTTTCCACAGGAGTTAACTCTGAAAACATCAGGGTTTACTTATTTCAATTTACATTAAACATTATCTCTTCATAATTATGCTGTAGCACCCTGCTAATTCACACAGAACACGAACATTACATCCACAAATGTACTTATTATAAACAGAATTTTCAGTTGTCAATTCAATAAAATATAGTTTTATTTATGGTCGCATCAAAAATATAGACATCAGGCACATTATAAAATTTTGAACTTACTTTTCAATATACAATTTTTAGTTATTTTTTGTTTTGTTTTAAATTTTAATGTACAAATGATTTGTGATATGAAAATAATATTTTATATTAATTTTGACATGGCAGATATCTATAGATAAATAATAAATGCAATAAATAATTTTACAAGAAGTTTTTGTAGGGAAATAGAGCTGTCAGGAACAAAAATTTAAATAGGAAACTTTAAAAAGATGGCCCCTTCTGACATTGAATTTCAGTTTCGAGCAATAATACTGCCTTTTGAACGTTTTGGGTGTCTTGTGGCTCGAAATTAGAGACTGCTTTGATGTGATGGTTAAATAAAGTCAAATTTGATCACTAATTGGATAAGAATAAACTATTTTATTTTTACTCTGCTGATTCTTCTTCCCAAGTTAGTGCAAAATTATATAAACGGTGTTGTTACATCACTAAAATAAATAGAAAAGCACGTAAACCAAAGATAACAACATTGCAGGCACGGGAATTGATTTTATCTTTATACGGATTCCTGATGAAGCGTGTATTTGTTAGATTGAAGCCTGTAGATCCAGAAATATTTAACGTTTACTCCTCGACACCAAAGATGAGCGCCCCTCCCAGAATGAATCTAAAGTAAACATTTACAGCCGTTTACATATTTTACTACGTTTTGCTCCAGTCACGTGGAATTTAATAGTATGCTACATTTAACATGTATTATACATATATTACTTATCCGGAAAATGAAATATATAAAAACTCGCCAATAACGTCTATTTTTGTGTCTCTAACTGTACGGTTTATTAAGTAATAATTTGACTTTCAAATAACCGATTGCCACTGTAGCTACATCGTTCAACACAACACACCCCGAAGGCTGCTGTATGTTAGCTGTAAACTGGAATTGTTTTCAATAAAATATTTGAAAAAAATCGCTGTCTGCAAAAGGGGATTGGAATGGGCCATCATCATTCAACATTCTTTCAGTGTACGTAAGAAGTGCAATAGCTTCCAATGCAGTGTAGACGAACGAATGTTAATAATAATATGTTCCGTAAATAATGTGTAGAAGCAAAGCTTTGAGGATATGGTATGTGCCAGAGATCATTTGCTGTTCGAACGTTGTCGAAAATGGCTGATTTATGATTCTATTGCGAGACTCTTGGTATTATAACCTCCGGGAACTGAGTATAACCGCTTCCTATGACAACTTCTCAGAACGCCGGAACCTATCATATCCGACTACATTATCTTCGTAGATGCTAACGTGCTTGATAGTTGGCGCTCCCAAACTATTGAGTTAGCAGAAACGACTCGCGGAATGGAGGAGTCAGCTGTCGCACCAGCTGGACAATACCAAAGGTTCAGAGGCTCCTGAAATGAAGCTCGTTTAGAGTGCTATAACTTCCGTATAATTACAAACTTCATCGCATAAACAGTGTTTTTTTACATATTTTTTGTGGTTCCATTAATTTAATCATCAAAAATTGTTTTCATAATTAACATTTTATATGTTCAAGGAGATAGGAGTTTGGTTTTCTATTTTACATATAATAAATATTGTTGTAGAATATTCTGTATAATTACTTTGTTTAACAGGCCTTTGGTAGTATGACAAATATGACGTTACAATAATTGCCATTGATGCTAAAAGCACGATAAACATGTTTCTTGAGAGAATTTTACGTTTTATACGTTACATACTTTCAAAAAGTCTATAAATATTATTTGCCATCAGGAATACATACAAGGATGATTAAGGGATAAGGAAGTAAAATATATGTATGGAAGCCCGCCCTCGTGTTTTGAAAGCAATTCACATTCAACATCAAGTTACGTGATTTAAAATTTTACTTTAAGGTAAATATTAATAGTCACTAGAGGAAGTGTGCAAATGTTTTATATATTCTATAACGAAGTCTAAATCGCCATTTTTTGGGACTTATTACGTGTTTGTAGCAAGTTTATTTGAGAATATGAAATTTTAATTATATTGTATTGAATTTTTAAAAACCGTTATAAGAATAATCGTATAACTTTAATTGTTTTCTGAAAACAATGTGAAAGTAAAGATGATGTAATAAAAGATACCATAATTATTATTTGTGAAAAATCCTTATCATTTCATAACAGATTGTTCACTTTAATATATTTGGATTACTTTTGCATGACATTTGCGATGACCTCTCACTATGAAAATAGTTGTTTGTATGGATACCGGTTGCTTTTACACACGGAACGTATGTATCTGGTAGCGCAATTGTACCGATGCATTTTATTCTAGGCGAGTAAACATTGTTATGCATCGTCAGTTCGTCTCTATGGGCTCGTCCCATATGGCGGTGGCCACTGAAATCGCATTCGATGTTTAAACAGGTGAGTTGGCACACCTGGGCATTGCGGGACGGTCTAGGAGCTGCCGTGGGCTAATCTGGCATTAATTACGGTCGCTAGCATTAGCAGAGCTGCGGCGCGACTGCCAATCTGATTTTGAAGCTGAAGCCTGAGCAGGAAGCCTCATTATACCATGCTTAATATTTTCATTGTGTGGTACCGGAATATTTTCTTACCCGACTAGATATATGAAAAAGTAATGGAAAGTTGTTTTCTGAAAGTATTAATTGAGTTAATCATTGAAACGAACTTAAAAATCAGTGGAGCTATAAATGACAAGTAAAAGGTGAAGGCTAGATAAGTAGAAAAAATTACATTAAGTGACGGAAAGAAACAAAGAAGAAATAACTAATGAAAATGACGCCGCAATTTAAATAGATTATTCACATCTCATTAAATAATTTACCTCCAGTTGTATTTCACGTGCTTCGATAAAGTTTAAAGAACATGAAGGTTAGTAAAGTCGGAAACAACTGAACTATAGAATTCAGTATAAAGTCACAAAGTATGGTATGATGAAATCCAATAATGATGCATACATCACTATAATAGAGGAAGTCTAGGGGAAGTCGGGGCCGAACGGCATAGCAGCGGTAGAACGGAATACCTTATTTTAGTTTACTGGATAGTTCTGTAGGGTAGTAAATGCGGGTGGAACATTGTAAATGGTCAAGGCAGAAATTCCGGCAGCCGAATTGAACAAGTTCTGACTGTACCTTGTGAATGAACTCTAGTTTTGGCGTCTTACATCTGTAACTTAAATTTTTTTCAACATTTCGAAGGAAGGTAATCTACAGAACTCCTAACTTTTAACTATTTAATTATAGTTATTTGTAAAGCATGTGTCTTTAGCTGCATATAAGTTAGGTTGGAGGTTTAAATTAGCTTGTATTAAGGATGGGTGAAAAAACTTAAACTAAAACTAGCTGGCGGGGCGGAACTGAATATTACTGTATAAGGCAAATATGTTGTATGTTCCTCAAGATAAAAAAGAATAAGCAGGCAGACTCACCCTATAAAAATGAGATACAGGTTGCTCTAGCCAAAAAGAATAGATAAAGAAAAAAGAGAACAGAAGAAAGGGGAAAATGTTAGCAAAGACTGTGTAGTTGCGAAAAGAATCTTTGCGAAAGAAAAAATGGATAAAGTGATTAACCGCACGATAAATAAGGATAAAAAACAAAAATAATTCAGATTTTTCTTAAATTAATTTAATTTTATTGCAATAATAATAATAAATAAAAAACATCCCAGGGGATTGGTAGGGGGTGAGAGCAGAACAAGATATTTATAAATTTCTTTTAAAAATTCATAAAAAATCCTAAGTATTTATTTTAAGTTGTATTCATATCAGATTTGTTGTTGTTGTGGTATCCAGTTCTTAGACTGGTCTGATGGAACCCTCCATGCTAACCTATATTGCGCAAGCCTTCACATAAATACCGCATCCGACATCCTCTCTAATCTGTTTAGCGCACTCTATCCTTGGCTTCCTACTTCTGTTCTTCCCCCACACACTTCCCTCTAATGCTAATTTTACAATCGTGACCTATCAATCTGTCCCTTCTCTTGGTCAACGTCCTCCAGATTTTTCACTATTTTCCTATTCCGTTTAGAACTTCCTTGTTAGTGATTCTATCCACCCATCTGATTTTCAGCATTCTCGATATTTGATTAAGTAGGTAATAAAACAAACGAATGTTTTATACTGTTATGAAGCGATTTTTCTTTTTCCAATATTTTACAAAAATGGCTCAACAATAAGTGTCTCGATTTGCCTCGACTTCCCCTATATGTATAATAAAGTCGGTTCCAGGTCGTTTAAAATCTTATCACGAGAGTTTAAGTAATCGCGCCACCTCACGTTCGAAATGGCCTATCAAATGAGAAATGTGAATGGTTGGTAAGTTTATATTTATCAGTCGTGCTCGACGATTGGTAAAATATTACGTAACATAAAATAATATATTTTATCTACTGTTATTTTCCTACAAGATCACGTATCGCAGAAACATAAAGAAAAACGGTTAGAGGTTAAAATAATTTCACAAAAAATGGGCGATTAAGGCAGTGATTTTAATTACATATGTGGAATTATATATAATAAATTATGAAAATGTTAAAATTTCGCACAAACAACCAAATATTATCCATATATATTCTAATTAAAACTAATTACACTATGAATTTCAGAAAAACGATATTTCCAAACGCCATTGGAGGATTAAAAATTTTATTATTACACATGTTACGTGCGTTTCTAATTCAAATTGTAGTCTTGTATGTGATTTGACGTTTTATTCGTTAATAAAGAAGCTCAATTATGACGATCTAAATTGATAAAAAAATTAGGAAGTTCAAATTATAGACTAGATATACCACAGATATACAATTTATAGACTAGATATACCACAGGAAAATTGACGTTTTAATCTTACTGGTTATCCGTAAGAAAGACAGGCTTCTTGTAGGAACCATGTAAGAGAAAAATAACTTTAAGGACAAAAACGAAGGACTGTAAATTATAATCAGATCAATTTTATTTTATATATTTTTAAATAAAATAAAAAAGATCTGTATTTAAATATGTTCAATGTTCTGACAAACAGAATATGGGTTGTTATTCTGAAAATGCTTTTACATAATATTTTTTTTATAATATTCCTTCATAAGGCAAATCATTGGAAGAGAATTAACAAAATTAATAAATATTAACTAGTAATTACTTTTTAAATGTGAGAGTGAATTTAAGACAAATGAGAATTGCTAACCATAGCATTGGACGTTGTTCAGTGATTACAAGTATCTATAGGTTTCGGAGATATTGTGGGAACATTGGGGCTGTCACGTATAAAAGGCGCACATCGCTAATGGTTTTACTAACGTATGGCTTTTACGCTAGATGTCTCCATAAATCGATTGCTCAGTGATCGCCGAAGAGAGACGGGGCACTGTATGGTGTCATGAGAAGGGGGAAGGAAAAATACGCTAAATACAGGACACAGTTAAGTTACACTGTCATTGATACGGTACCAGCTGGTGTTTCAGGGCAGTGGATGGAACGGTACTCGAGCAAACACACTATCTGGGTTGATGTAATTCAACCAATAAATTTGTATCAAATACATGAACTGTAAACAAGTAAGTGATGTTCTCTGAAGTTCAATAAAGAAACATTGTAAGTTAACCACGGAAAAGGTAAAGATATAATTGACAATGATTCACTATTTTAGATTAAATGGTTGGCGATGGCTGAAATACAGGAAATATGCTACAATAGATGTCAGAAAAACTAATGAAGAAAGACTATCTCCCTCAAAATTGTTGATTTTTTAAAAATAAAATACAAATTATGGCCAAATGTTAGAAATAGAAGAATTTTAAATTTTAACGTGTTTAGTCCCTAACTTTTGGTATTTCAGTTCTACAAAACTGATGTAATTACGTATACGTACACAAACTTTGTGTGTTCTAGCTACTTGTAATTAATATATTATTAAAATTTAGTGTTGCTGCCGCAACATTCAAGGCCGAAATAAATGAAAACAGTGCCAAAGAAACAGATCGCAAATCTTATATTGTTGTAAGCGAATTCTTTTAAACTGCAAGTTTCAAGAATACACAAGTAAATCACAATAATAAGTCATATGTTTAACATAAACTTTACCAAACTGTTAATAGATTTAAAGAATTTAATGTAATCTTATAAATAGAGAATAATAATCGCTTTTTACCTCTAAAAGTTTAACAATGCTCCAATCAATCTTTTGGGGTTTTTAAATATATATCTTTAATTAACATAAATTGTTTATACAAGGGGTGTTGTAAGTTTGCAAAATATTCCTTAATTCTTGTTTGCAGGTTGAATTTGGTATTTCAAATATATAAACCTCTAAAGTCCAAGCAATTTTATATTTTAATCAAAATTGTTTTAAAATCTGTAGAAATTTTAAGTTCTTAAATCATATAAATATTACCCTAATACCGTAATTGCCAATAAGTTATTTAATTATCTTTAAATATAGTTAAACAATGAAGACCGTAGATTTTTTACTGTTATTGTTGTGGGTAAATTTTTTTTATAAATCAAACAATTCAATCTACTTCTAACATATTTATTAATTATTAGTTACACAAATAATTAAGTATTCCACTTTCAATTGGAAAGATATCCTCTATCCATAAATACTTCTATAACAGAATCAGATTAGTTAAGTTTATATATTTTTTATAATTCATACTTTATCTATATTGTTTTAATAATTACACACTGATGTTCAATGTCAAATATCATCAAGTTTTGAATAAGAATCTTTAATTTTTTGTATTTTAAGCTATTCGATTTTACTGTACTTAGATCACTGTGTGTAATATTGGTATTTTAATGTTAGAGTTGTCAATTTTTAACCATCAATTGCATTCTCACTGCACATATCCTTTTACAATGCACCTTACTTTCCACAGTACAATATCTCTTTGTCTGAATGCAGTACTGAAAGAAGCGATCGATACCGATCGATCAGACTAAATTCACAATCTATAGGGATGTATAAAAATTATGGCATTCACTGATATAATAAGAGTACAAATTTGGTAAAGTAAAGAGAGAAAAACGGCGTATGGTTCTTTTATAGAAAGAATTTTTGACGTGACCTAATAAATTTTAATGTCTGTTTAAATTCAGAGAAGAGAATTTCTCCAGGATCAGACACGACGTATTGGAACTGGCTTGCAATTTTGTTTTGTGGCTGTTGAAAATGCTCTACTGAAAAATGATGAACAGCGTTAACTTTTGATTAACTGAAAGTTTTACGTTGAGCTCCCTTCGTCGAAAGACAATGGCCGACCGTGTCCTTCTCTACCTTAGTCTTTTTCAAATGGGAGCCGTTCTGGCGTTCAACGAATGAGAACGCAGCAATGACAAACGTTACCACATTGTTTCGCTGCGCCCTCAACAAACCCTTACTTCAGCTATGTAAACAGTAGTTTGAGACAATGCTGCAAGGAACAGATCAAATTGGCTCCAATTTGAAAAATGCTTATAAATATGAAACAAATCATAAAATTTAAAAAGGAATGATGTGTTAAATAAAATTAAATGTTTGAATTTAAGTGACCCTTAAAAGCACACGTTCAAACAAAACTTTGAATTGTGTTTCAGTACATCTGCATCCACAGACAGCGAGTACAGTTGGTGTCAAAACAAAAATAACTGGAAAAGAAATAGTATAATAAAAATTAAATTTGAATATAAATAAGAAAAATTTGAATTATTAGTGATTCTATATATATATATATATATGACGTAGAAGAGGGAGAGAGAGAGAGAGAGAGAGAGAGAGAGAGATGGTACGTTACAACATATTGTTGACTTAAGACTCCTTATCCTCCTTTACCTAAATCATTCAAAGAAATACTGTAAGGAAAAAAGTTAACCCGAAAAGTGAACAAGGAAAAAAAAAGGGAATGAGGTAAATTGACAAACTGCCAAGGTAACCCTACACGTCCAGAATGTATGCCAGCTTAACTGGGATTATTCTCACTACGCAACAGCCCTCCATTAATTAAATTATTGCATTAATATGCCAGCTTTCTTGCGTCCTTACAGTAAAATAAGTAAAATGTCCAAAATTCAGAAGAAATATTTTTTCATCAATATCATTCTTAATTTTTAATATTTTCTTAAATGGACAGCTTATTTCTTCATTGTCAACTTAAAATATGACAGATAATACAGTTATTTATGTCTACTTACATAAGTGTTTTATATTTGAAACTTGTTAAATGCTGCATAATATTATTTTATTTCAAAAGATAAAAATGTTTGAAGTTAAATTTTTATCTAGTGTGTAGTCAACCGCAAATTATTTTAAATCCGCATTGAATATTGAATTCACAAAAGTGGGTTAGATAAACGTGGGGTTATTGGAATTAAATAAGTGACGGACGAATTTTTGTATTCGTATTCAATTTAATAAAATTTGCAATAAACCCGGATTCATTAAGTCCGTTATATTTAATGGATGGTATAATTACAAATTTTTTGTGCAAATTAATGATTTAATTTTATAATGCCAATTTTTCATAAGATTTTCGATTATTAATGCAATTTTATGCAGGTTCGTGAAGAGAGACATGGTACGTTACAACATATAACTTTCGAATCCTTGTCTGGCTGTATACTAATGGGGAGTTTTCCTGCTTTACCCAAATCATTTAGACAAATGTTGTTATGAAGCCATAATTCTTCCTTGAAACAGTTAGCCCAAGAGGGAACTCGGAAAACCAATGATAAGAATGAGGAAAATTATTGCCAAGATGGCCCTAAAAGTCCAGAAATACATTACTTGTCATGCTTACATAAAATAAAGTTGAGTGCGAGATGGTAAATGACTCATATCAGTAAATTTTTGACAAGTGGGGACGTAGAGATAACAGGAGAAAGTCAAACACTAGATGAAAGTGGTTACGAGTTATTTTTTAGGACGGGGAGTGCATTCACGATTTGTAGACATGTCAAATCTACAGTTTTAATGTGTAATATGCAGGCACTATAACTCTGATTTAATAATTTACAGGCTCACCACTGTTCGGAAGAAATGGAAGAATTTCTTTACTCGACTAAATTTATACAAATAAATACTTAATTTTTCCACGTGAAGCCCGGAGATTGGTTATTAAAAAGGAAAATTTCCAAGACGTATACCAAAAGGTCTGTTTTCTTTCACTATATTGCAAAACCTTAATAGTGAATTCTTTTTTATTTTACTGCAGAATAACTGGAAAAATTCCTTCTTCCGTTGTTGGATTCAGACAGGAAAAGAGATAAATAATCGTTGACAGGATGAGTTAATAAGTAATTTGATTCCCTATGATTGATTGAACCCCAAACTCGCCAATGTGTTTCGCGCTGGCATCCACGCAAATCCATAAACGTGATTTATTTCTTTGCTTCACGTTAAACATTTAAACCAGTGAATTTTTCTCACCAGTCCGCCAAATGCAGAGAGTTTCCTAAAGGATAGTTCATGAAGCATACAAATCTTTCCTATGATTATAGAAGTATTGTAGACGATAGTGGAAAACGACTATTGGTCCTGATTGTATCACAATAAAATTTAACGGTTCTCGAGTTACACATATTCTTCTTATTAATTCCAATTTATACTATCAATTAACCATTTTAACAATGTTTTATTTCTATTGGAATTTATATATATATCATGAGTACTGGGCGCGCAGTTCTAATATAAAAAATTAATTGTATATTGAATTCAATGAGATATTATTAGATTTTTCTTGTAATTTGATAAGAATGAATGAGAAATATTCGTGTATTGACAAATAAGAATGAGCGATAAAGGCGCAATCCTAAATTTTAAGGTTTAGTTGTTAAGTAGTAACTCATTTTAACATTTCATGGTTTAGAAATGAAGTTAAACGTTCGGAATAATTTAGATTAGTGCTTGCTAATTTAAATGGCATTTTAAATCTTCCCCAACAAGCCGTTTTTACGGCTTATTTCTCCTCATGTAAAAATTAATTTGAAAATATATGTAAAATATTGTATCACCCAGGTATTTATTTATACTAGCCATAATTAAATTTTCCGTGTACTCCATAGTTCCAGAATAGATACGAATATCTGTTGATTTCGGTTCAAGTTCTTCAAACACCCCCCTACCCCACAACTCTGGAACTGAAATACAACTTATGCTGTATCCCGACCATTAAAAAATATTGTACGTTTAAAATAAAAAATAAAAGCCCTTTACTTAAGAGAGTAAAATATAGCCTCGGTATCCAGAGAATGTGAAAGGTAATCCCGACTCCCAGCCTCGTTTGTGCTAAACTCATCGACATTCATAATGTTCGAATAGACACGAATCTCGGTTGATTTAGTGACATTGAATTTCTTCCTGATACACCCCCACCACAACACTATTGAGTTGAGGATCGGTTGAAATCATACACAAACATCAGAAGAAACATTATCAGTTGTTCACCCGGTCAAAATAATTAATTTTCCGTCTTTGGGTATTTTAAAGTTCCTCCCATCCCCCCCGGTCCTGTGGTGTTTCTTTCGGGGTGGCAAGGATTATGTGTAGACATTTTAGTCAAAATTTCTCGATGCGTCATACATAGTACGCAGAACATTCATTCCTAGGGGTAAACTACAACTCAGCTGGCATGTTGAATGTTATAAATAAATTCAGCGACTTCTAAAACCCACAATGCTGCTTAAATTAAGTAAAATTAAATTGAAAGAAACAAAAATCAACGTAATAGATTCTGACGGATGAATGTTTTCATTTAACAGTGCCCTATTAAAATTTCTCTTTTCCATATGTAAAGTTGGTACCTTTCCTAATTAACATTATAGTTAATTTCTTTCAGATTCATCGATGACCCCTATTTCCTATTCTTGCATTGAGTCAAATTTTATTTTCTAATAGTTGAATTTATTAACAGGCTTCAATTAAGTTTTTATTTCATTGAAACCATACATTCCTATTGAACCTTCGAGGGAACATCCTGACATGTTCTCCTATATTTAGTTGACCCACATTTTTTACCAGTTATGAATCCTGTCATTTGAAGTAATTATATATTTATTTTGTTCATTTAATAATTTGGTTAAATTATTTATATAGCCTGTACTCTTTTTCTATTTGTAGCACTCCCGTTAATACAAAAGATCTATTTCGCATGGTAACCAGTAAGAACGCCGTATCAGAGTGTACTTGGTTATCATTCTCGACAACAACGTCTACAGAGTGCAAGACCACTTGCTCCTAACGTCGTTGCAATTGGCGCCGCCAAGCGAATAATTATCACCAACGAACCTGGGAATCGGTGATTCAGCTGTTGCACCAATTGGACACTGCCACCTTTGGTAGAATAAGATATTTTTGTTGCATAAACATAAAGAATACGTACAGTTTTGTATTTTTGGCATGCTTTTATTTTCCCATTCATTTCATCTTCAAACATTTATTTCACAATCGACATTTTATACATTCAAGAAGATAGTTTATCTGACTTTCCGAATTTACATATAATAAAGACTGTTGTAGAATTTTTTTATAATTACCTTATGTTACTGCTCTGAACTAGATGCACTGTATGCTTCTTGTGAAAATTGTTCGTTTTTTAAATTAAATGCGATGCTTCCTTTAAAAGAGCATATTGTCTACGGAGGTGTATATGTACCTCCAAGTATGTTGTGATATAAAGGTAAATTATATAAAAAGCGTAAAAATAAATTAACTAAATTTTTTATCCAGTCAAAATGATCTTACATATATTATTATGAAAGAGGTGTACTCAGATAATTAAGATGGTCTGAAAAATTGTTAAAAATTTTACGATCCATATTATTTTCTATGTTACAAAATTTTAAATTTATTTTAAAATTATTTTTTACATAAGGAGAAATAAATGTGTTGACGTGACATTTATTTTAAGATGGAATTGTAACGTCAGTTGGTAATAAAGGTTTATTTATAGGTTGGAAATGTCTTTAGATGCTCTACACTTGAAATCATTCATTTGCAGGGTAAAGGCGAGCAACTGAAGTTGCATGCTCCGGCCGATTTTTACAGGTCCCGAGGCCAATCCGGACTTCCTTGTTTATTCGGGTAACGAAGTGAGTGAAAGTTGCCCAGAGCCGGACAGAGCCTCAAATTCAATCAGCGCGTCTTCAAACTTAGTGTGCACACGGGAACTCCATTTACTCGGCATATCACGGTGGAATTAACAATTTCATCAAACACAAAGAGTGGGGAAAGCCTTTATTTCGTGTTTAATAGAGTTGAAGAATGAAAAAAACAACAACATCGAATAACATTGAGTTGTCAAACGCATTTTCTCCTGTTTATTACACAAATTATCCTCTACATTAATGAATTATAAAGTTTATATCGTTTAGTGATCAATTGCCACAGGATATCTGAAGTTAAATGGAGTGTTTTATGCCTCTGAATACTAAAATTAAAATGGAACTGCAGTGTGTTATTACAGTGTTATGAGAACTTCAAAAAAACCGTTAAGTATAAAAACTCTAAATAATAACTGGTCAAATTATAGTAATCGAATTTAACTTACGTTTAGAAGATAAAAGTGTAAGAAACTCGACGGAACCGAAAATCGAACCCGGGTCACGCACATACCAAGTCGACTCTTAAATTGTCGTGAGTCTCCTCCAACTTCTGTATGAACCTGAGTTCAAGTCACCTTACAATGCACTTAATTACATTATTCACAGGCTACATTTACGACATCAGTGAAAAATAAATATTAATTGTAAATTGATCAAAGCTGCAGTTATCTTATTTCGAGAACAGAAGAAATGCTCAGTCACGTTACGAAACTGAATTATGAAATTCTGGAAGTAAAAATCTTGACCGGAAAGCCTTCGTGGCAGAGCTTGGTTTTATCTGGTATTTAACTTTAAAGAGCTACTTTTTATTTAACAATTATTAATTGGTAATTGAGTAAAATAATATAAAAGCTTATGCTTTATCTTAACTTAACTTTAAAAACGTAAATCACTTAAACAAACAGAAACACTCGCGTATCTTTTGGTACTTCAAAAATATATCTATTTTTTCAATTTAAATTGAGTCCTGTTAAATATTTAGCTTAATGTTTTTGTTCATCCCGCATGCTGTTTCCTTTTGCGTTTGCAAGTATCTACAATGTTTTTAATTAATAACCACTGGGTTGTCCAATCCTTACCAAATAAACTGCAAATATGTTCAGTACAATATGACCAACAAATTAAATTTCTATTTACTTTACTCATATTGTTTTAAGTATTACACTGAAACGCCAACTAATCCAGCTTGCAGAAATAACGAATTTTTTTGTTTTATTTCACTTATTATACAAACTTAGCTTTAAATCACAAAATTAAAATTACACTGTTGTTTTATACTATAGAAAACTTTTGTGTGCACTTTATAGACTATTATCTAATCCGACAACATTGATATTGGAAGAAAATCAAAATCTTTTTTATATGTGGATGTGACGTTTAAAGGGTGTGCTAGGTAAAGTAAAAGCACTAAAGAATTGACGCTAACAAACTGTTCTTTATTGGAGAAATTACCATACGAAAATTGTATTTTCTTCATTTACAGTCCATAAATATTTCTTATAAGAGGTTCATGAAAACCTACCACTGAGAAAGTAAATAAAGGTTATATTTGTTGGTCAGAATGTACTTAACACAATGCCGTTTATTTGAAATGATAAGGCAGTCAAGAGCCGAGAAATTAAGGTAAACATAAATACTGGTAAAGGCAAAAAACGGCAACAAATTTGACTAATTGAAAATTAAAAAATATTATTTTGAACTACCGATATACTTCACGTGGAAAATATTCATTTTTCTGAGATAGTCAAGAAGTCAATCACTTATTTTTTTGTACCACATGGTATGGATTGATCCAATTTTTAAAATTCAAAATCAATAGAAAGGGCATAAGTTTTAATAAAGAACTAAAATTAAATTAAATTATTACAATACTATAATTTATTTTTTATAAATATTTTAATAGAAAATGTCTTATTTTAACGGAATAAGAGGCTTAATTATTATTTTAATAATTATCGGTAGCTCCCTTTCCTATTTTACTCTTGTTGGTTAATATTTTCTTAGTGAACAATGGATCACAAAATTTTAATTATTGAATAAACAGAAAGAAAATAGTTCATTGTGAATGAAGCCGATACAAGTTGACCTGAGAACCATATCATCACTTTAAGTGATTACTTAAGACAGGATTTAATATCAATTTTCCGAGTGTGATGACTTTTAAGTTCACCACCTGCTTTATGAAAGTTGTCCTTCTTGAGGTTTTAAATCACTTGACGAAGGCAACAAGGATTTCAGAAACGTCGTGTTGTATTTTTTACTCATTAAATTTTGTCTTCAAACTGGAAACTTCATCTTGTTTTTCATATTTTCGAGTCTCAAGACGTTAAGTTTTTATTCACAACAGTTTTTCCTGTAATTTAAATAAATTAAGTAAATTACTACATTAGTGGTAAAAAATTAATGGACCGTAAGTTACCTGTAATATATATTGGCAAAAATCAAACGGAGGGCTACTGACATTTAGAATCGAAAATTATTACTGAATGATATTATTATGCGAAATGTTAGTAGAATAAAAGAGAAGGCGTAGACATAGACACGAACTCGTATTATTCCTCATCAAATTAAAGTTTCCAACGAAACGTCTAATTATTAATGCCCTGCGAACACCGATCTTCCAAATACTTGACAGCTCTTCAGTTGGTTAACAAGGTTTAAATTTATTACATCTCCCTGACAGGTCGTTCAGCTGAGACATAAGAACTTTAAAAGTGGGTAAGGTCTCAGCAGCGAGCACAACGACTCAAGTTTCACCACCCTCTGGGGCAATTAGAACTCTGGCTTTAATTACCAGACAGTACGACTTCATAGACTCTAGAACCGTAAAATTTATAGCTTTCATACTTTCCGAAATTACTGCGACAACAATTCCAACTAAGCATTGAGATACCTTTAATTTTAGACAAACTGGAATTAATTACATCTTAAACTGTAAAACATAAATCCATGATTTTCAGAATGATTATTTTGTACAAATTACAAACTGAAATTTAGTTGACAATAGCCATAAAAGTATGTAATATAACATAGAATCGCTCAATAAAAATATATAATGTCTAGTGGCGTTTTTAGATTTTTATGCCTTTTACGTGAAAGTTACAGCACATATTAGATTCAGTATAGTAAATCACGTGAAGTTAGGAATATTCAATAACTTATAAATGTGGCAGTTGTTTCATAGTGCGTAATTTTACAATTTTCACAGATATTACGATAACGTACACTTAATAGCTGTTCGTACTTAAATATTCATAATTTTTTGATAACATACTATTGTTGTTGAACGTTATGCATATGTCAACCGGAATGGGAATCGAACTACAGACCACTTGGTCGCCATACTCTCTGAGCTTTTAGAGTGATTCCCGGTCAGCTTCTCCATCCATTGTATACAACTAATCACAGATTTACAAACAACTAGGCAGCATTCTTCACAGCCTAATTTTAGAAATGGCATACATTACTTTTCTACACGTCTTCGGTCACTTTATAATGTTTACCGTAGTTTTAGACAAAGTGATAATGTCAGGGTGAAATACCTTACTTTTTAATTAAGATCATAACTCATATTATGAAATCAATGTTTCCTATAGAGTCTGTCAACAGAGAAAATGTAGTTCATATCAAAATACCAGGAAAAACTGATAAAGGACGGTAACTAAAACGAGATACGTTTCTACAGAATACATAGATTTTTCCTGTGAAACCTGTTTATTAAACGAGGCAGCATTTAGAATATGCATATGATGTTTACTCCTCTTTAAAAGCACAGGAGCAAGACAGGCAAAGGTTAACTTGGCCTCCCGGCTTTAGTTTAAGGATCCTACTCGCCATTCCCCTTGTCATGGCATGATTTATTATTTAGAATATGAATTTACTCTAAATAACAGCAATTCTACTTAATTGTATTAACAGGGTTTGTGACGCCTGGGATTTTTTATTTGGTTAACATTTTAAATAACAATTTTATTTAATTTTAATAAGAGTTCCTTAATGTTTTAACCTTTATGAATTAAATAATTTCTTAAATATGATATTTATTATTAAACTTTATATTCAAAGCAACAAATAACAGTTAATTTATTGGTAGAGATAAAGAAATTGTACCTAAATTGGTGTATTGAAGTCTCCTTTGAATATTGGCGACTGTAACTCTCCGACAAATTTCCTAGTGCATGACGTGCTACGTTCTCCGGTTTCTTTGAATTGGAATCGTTGAGCGGGTTTTTATGTCAGTAGCTGGATTTCCTGGTGGATTAGCAACGCTCTATCCTCAGTTTTGTAACTCTTACAGTCCCTCACCACAGTAACTGCTGTTTACGTCACTCGCTGTAGTGGCAGTGTATTAGTTGAACTGCTTCCACTAATTAACTGTTCAACTGAATAACTATTGGAAAAACACTTATCTGAAACTAACTCTTCCTGAAGAGCGAGTCTAACTGAAGAAATTCGTACAAAATCTAATTGAAGAATGCCGCACAAAGTTATACTGAGAAATCCTATGTAATGCCAAACTGATTCTCTCCGTGTCAACTTGCCGGAATTTTTCTCCTCCTTGCTCAACACACTACATCACAGGAAATTTTTTTTCTGTTGTGCCAATATTTCTCCTTTGTTTCCAATTCAGCAGCTATATACTTTTACTTAGAGGATTTCCTAATGTTCACTTTGAGCGTCTTCCAGCTTTTATGAAATGTTTGCATTGCAACTAAATTTAATGAAATTCGCGATAATTTATATGATGTAGCATGATAGCCTGTGTGAATATCACTATCTAAATGTTACTCTGGGCGAACTCTAGGAAACTGAATCTGCTAGGTGGACTATTGGTACTGTTCCCTTCGTCCTTCCTATGTCGAAATTGTTACTGTTAAAATTTTCAAAGAAAGGGTGATATATCTTACATGTACGCGAAAATAACGAAATTATGTTAATATTAGAGGTTTATAATATTAGTATACAGTACGTAACTATCTTTGAAAGCAAATTATACTGCATGGGAGTATTTAATTGTGCTCAAAAAGGGCGATTTTCAATTAAATATGCGATGAATGCCTAATGTTGAGGAAGTAGCAGGTGAAGTATACAGAAAACCATTTTCACTAAACATGCTACCAATTAATTTTAAATCAACGTTGTCACAGATTCGCAACTAAGGACTTTAATGTTTTGTCAGCAAAGGTACTAGGGATTTTACCTAGGAATACGCAGGTATTTAAAATCAAGTTAAGTGCAAATTTTGTGGAAAAAATATGTGTTATTATTTTTAAATTGGTTTTTCATCTTTCTTTTATCAACAAATGGCCTCCTGTATGTACGTTTCTCAAAGGATTTCACACAGTTTCAAGAAGAACATAACTACGTAAAAAATTTAAAAATTACAGAAATTTTAGATAATTGTTTTTAGTTTATTTTATCGCTCATTTTTCAGGGCTGCTATTGTTTTATGTGAATACATATTTCGTACTAATATTCTGTAATTACCGGAACTGCCACTTAATAAGTAGCCAATTGAATTGAATTCGTTAACAAAAAATCATCAATGTTCTCAAATGATGACCGTTTCAATGGAATTGAAAACCTCAAATTTATGTTATTGGCAAACATGATCAAAGCACCCAATTACTGTCGCATTTATATAATTCGATTTTTTCATAGAAAAAATTATATTATCTCTTTCTATATTAATCCATCAGTACGTAATTTATATTAAATGCACAACACATTTTAGATGAATATTTATTGACGACGAGACTAAATAACGCCATTACTCAACTACGTGCACTATAAATCCTCAAAAGACGTCCGAGATCGATAAATTTGTTAGGAACCCTTGGCATGACTCATTATTAATGCGAAATGAAACGTAACCATCACTTAGCCACACTAGTTACATTCGTGTTATAAATTATTGTTATCCGCGTTGTTCACAGTTTGTTGTTGTCTGATGCAACCCTCCATGCTAACCTATCTTGCGCAAGCCTTTTCATTTCCGCATAACTACAACATCCCATATCCTCCATAATCTGCTTAGCATACTCAATCCTTAGCATCCCTCTTCCATTCTTACCCCACATACTTACGTCCAATGTTAATTTTACGAAACCCTCGTGTCTTAAAATGTGTCCTATTAATCTATCCTTTCACTTAGTCAACGTCTTTCATATTGTTCGCTCTTCCCCTATTCTGCTCATAACTTCGTCGTTAGTAATTCATTCACTCATCTGATTTTCAGCATTCTTCTATAGCATCACATTTCAAAGGCTTCTGTTCTTTTCCTTTCTGCAACTCCTACCGTCCACGTTTCGAACCCATATAACGCCACACAATTTTATTTAATAAAATAAATGTAAATCTTGCGTTAAATTCATTTTTCATTATATTTATTATTATATTTTCATTTAAATTATAATTTCTTAATTTTAAATAGTAGCTGAAATAACTCGATAAAAAAACTATCCCCACCTATTATTACATACTACGTTACCTGTCTCTCTGAAAATTCTGGTTGTTTGTTCCAACTCCTTAACAAAGGGCATCCTTAACTTATCGATTATATGTTCATTAGTAATTAATTATTTACTTCAGGTTTGTGAAATTTTATAATTGTAACAAATAAAGACTAGGTCTGCAGAAATTTTAACGGGCTTAACGGCATTTAACAACTCTTGCCATTACATATTTACGACACATTGTTTCTATAAGTGTAATACACATTTCCAACCGAATATTCCTCCGTTGAGGAATTGTTAACCCAGCGTAGGTGAGTATGAGAAAGTAATTAAAAGATGAATTTTGCAGCTTTCTTCATATTCTCGTGCAAGGCTTTGGATGGTTAACGACTGAAACGAAGCTAAAATTTGAAATTATTCTAAAAAAGAAACAAAAAAACTCTAATTTAGTGTCACGGCAATGGACTACTATTTTTATTTCGATGTAACAATAAATGTTTCATTCAGTTTGTGCAGTCCGCTACACCTGCCCCATGGCCGTGCAAGATGCACGTTATGTATATTACGCAAGGGATCATTAGAAGCGGATTAAATAGTAATCCCATGGACTAACCATATAATAGAATCCCTCTATCGTAATTTATATTTGTTACCGCGTATTTTTCCTATGATTATGTTTCCAAGCTTATTGTTCTCTTATTACTTCACATTAAAGTGAAATATGGTAGCTGATTTAATTATTACATATTTTGTAGCGAATAATGATTTATAATTTTTATTAAACACATTTATTAATATTAGTCCTCACAGTTAAGATTCCAAATTAGGTAACTTTATAATACGATTATTACATCTCGTTGTTATATGGATTCAGGTTTGCCACAAAAATGTGTTTACAGGGGACAGACGGTTTGGGAATGCTTAATTTAAAGGCTGTCACTTTATATACAAAATTTATTTTAAATTAAATATGTATTCGGGCACACAAAAAATTATTACAAAACATTAAATAGAACGTAAAGAAATCCTTTTGTTTGAACCAGATAAAAGCTATGTAAACCAAAATGAACCACAAGAAAAGAGAATCACATTGGTAGAAATATATATCAATTTGAAACATCTTAAATTTAATTTATATAGCATGAAACATTTGATAGTCTTTAGTGCTGTGGTTTTGGATTGATTCATTTAATAAGTAATATAAAGTATGATGAAAATGTATTGGATTTTATATAGATTACGGCCAGTTTTCTTGAAAATACAGTAACTAGTGGCCTCGCTCGAAAAACCTGTTCTCGTTGTCACAATTTCCCACAAAGTCGGGTTTTCCAGTTGCATCTCCAACTGCCGGAACCAGGATGATTCAAGAACCGTCGTAATTTAGGAAAAGCATCTCCAAACACCTCTTTTACTGCTCACATGAAATTGATTTAACTACTTAGCACTTCAAGCAATGGACTGTTCAAACAGTCTGTTTGGATATGGAATTTTTCTGAGACTCTCATACATAGATATACAGCGGTTGTGATCTTAGGTTTATTACCTGCTCGGAAACCCGCTTTTGTTCCAATCAGCTAACACGTTTCGGGAAAGGAAATGAACCGCTCCAGCAATAAAATTGTCTTGATTTTGCAGCAGGACGATCTTTTTCTTCCATGTACAAATCCCTACGGTTAATCCAATTGTAAAGAGATGAAGGTTGGAGTTTTCACTCGCAGGTATTTCTGCCCAGATTGATTGCGTGGCTCCATTTAGAAATGCCTTGCAGTGTCTCTTGCGTTTTCAAGTTTCTCACGTGTGGCACCATCATCTCTTTTAGGAGGTGTATGTACTGGGGTCGAATATCCCGTTGAACGAGTCGGTCAACTGCATCCTAAAACTGGCTGAGACACGGCGAAGGGAATGCTGCGACCCCACTCCCGTCATTCGGAAGGGCGTCCGGATAGTACGCAAAAGTCTGACCTAACGGATGCAGATTTTCTAGGGTATTCCCTGGATATCTTTTAGGTGAAACACCGGGTAGGATCCTTAAATCATACCCCAGGGACTCTATTGGCTACCTTGCTCTACCTTTCACATCCACCACTTTCAATTTTTTAAAGGAGAGTTGCCTGTTTCAGGATCACCCTCTTGATGTTTTTTACTCAGAAAAACGTCCTTCCTATGCCTCTTTATGTTTTAAAAATAAATGAATAAAAATTTGTATTAAATGCAGTTAACTTAAATAAATAAGGAAAAATTAATTAAAAAAATAATGTGATAAAATTAACAATGGCAGAAGTCAGCCGAGGATTTGACTTCATCGCGATCCCATGGAATTTCGGGGACTATACTGTGACATTCATACTCTTCACATCCGATGCAAACTTTCTTGTCCGAACAATGTCTTCCCCAGTATTGCTCCCGACATATTTTGTTCCACTCAACATCAAAATTCACGTAGAAAACGAGACAATTCGATTAGAGATGTGACATTATGCGGAGATGCATAGAACAGACTTCAAAGAGGCCTGGCAACGTTTTTGATGTTTCATGACACAGATGAGAGACGTTTCCTGTATTAACAAGGGGACTTCTTTGAAAGTGATTAGAATAAAATGAAATAACGGGTTTTTGAGTTGCGTATGTATAATTCTATGCGGCACACTGCCATTATTAGAAGCACTGGCGGTCCAGAAACATATGTACGTATAAGTTTTCTGATATTGAATATCTGTTTCATAGAACCAGATTAAGGAATATACTTAATAAAATGGTATTAACGAAAGGGGAAGAAGTATCGATGCTCGTTGCAATATGGAAAGCGGAGTATTAAATGCAAGGCGAGAGCTTCTATATTAACCACAAGGGTCGTAAACTAGGTCTCATCAGAGGCATAGGCTGCGGCTACTGGAATTGCTCATAAATATTCGACGTGTGGTGATAATTACTTGATACCACGACACCCGCAACCAATAGCGCTGCACCTTCAGCCACAAACGATGACAGCGCTTAATCAATTGCCCCTCAGCCAGTTTCTCACATCAACTCAGAATAAAGGAGCATCCTCACGAGCGAATATTAGATGCCTGGGAACGGAAGGAAAGGAGGAAAAAGCCTTTATAAATGGATATGAAAAGCTTCAACATAAAAACTACGTTTTACACTAATATGATGCTGCATTTAAAAATCAATTCTGATGAGTCTATTTTGAAAAATGTCAATATCAATGTATTGATTTACTTTCTTTGAAAACTATCTATGTGTTAACACACAGAACGTTTACTGCAGAAATAAAGTGTGAAAAACGACTTGACAATAATATATATATTATTGATAAAATAAGATTAAATTTAATGCTATTAAGTTACTTAGTTACAAAATAAAATTTGCAGATTACTAGTTAGGAGTTAAAACTTAGATTTTATATAATTAAATAATTCAAATATACATATTATCTTTAAAGAAAGAATACATCAAATATAATTTAGGCAGAATTCTAAATTTTTCGAGAAATAACTACCCTGGAACTAATCTCTCTCAATACGATGAGCCGTTTTATTAAATATTTAGAACTTTACAACTATTGTGCTCCAAATTGTTAAGAAATAGATGGATCCACACTCTGTATTAACCTGCTTTAATTCGTTAATAACCTCTTGGTATTCATGTGATTTAACCAGCATTGAGCACGTCACTCATTTTCACGACTATCCCGGTGAAAGGAAACATCGCCGATAACTTCGAGCTCAAATTCTCCCGGTTCACGAACGTCGTTAAGTTTTTGAAGAACACCGCGAAATTTACAATCCAGCGCGCAGATTTGAGTATAAATTATAGCGCTCTGTATAAATAAAATATAAACAAAGAAGTCCACCTACTCTTAAATAGAAAAAAGATTAGTTGGGTGCAATGTTGATTTTTTAAACCCTTGCTTGATCAGTATCTTCACATCGTCAATATATTATATTACAATAATTAAAAATTATTTGCTATTTAAATAATAGCAAATAGAGAAAGTTCAAAAAAGCATTGATAAACTAAGATTCAAAAATAAATCATCTGATATAAGGTATAAGAATTGAAATACAGCCAAATTTGTTACCAAAACATTTTAATTATTTTATATTTGTGATGACAGAAAAAAAATTAGTAATTTCCCTGATGAAGTCCACACACATGGACTAAACGCCGTAATTTAAATTATATTAACTAAATAGTAATCAATTACTTTTCAGTCAAATTGGTTCAGTTATTATTATTATCTAATGTTCAAAAATTTTCACATGACATTATATCGTTAGACGTTGCAATTGAAAACAAATATATTTAATTATAATGATTAAAGAATCTATTCTATTGCCTTTTATCATACATTGATATTTCCAGAATTGTTTATTGTAGGTTACAATTCAGATAATTTCAAGTTTGAAACAATCATCTGGCGTGCTTCCGTGGTGAAATATGTCATGTTAGAGCCGGTTGTAATTAAACTTATGTATTTAAAAATAGGAATTGTTTTTCTCCACCCTTTCGTTTGTTCCCGGTGTTCCTACTGGAGCATATAATTGATAAAATGTGAGAATAGCAGAATGTAGAGATAGCATGGCGGATATCTCTGTATTCTGTCTCTCTGACGAACTAGAATTATTTTCATGTTTGTGGAAGGGGTTTATAAATCCTCCAATAGTGCTTTCTCAGAGTTATTGAGAATTTGAGCACCAATTGTTGAAATTTGTCCACGAGTTTTAATTTGAGAAAAGAATAATCCAACAGACAGACATTAAAAGATAAACAAAAGACTTTTTTTCTATTATAGGGATGTGATATCGTGCTCACCAAAACAACCACCACATAATCACAACCTCCGTCTCTATTACCACCATATTTACTTATATAAAGTACTGCCAATTATAAAAGATAATATTGGTGCCTCGATATCAGAAGTCCCATCGTCGGCGTACACGGAAGGTCGTATTACATCTGTCACTTCTCAGGTGCCATGGTCCAGTGGATCTATTATTAATAATTATGGTAAGTACAGGTTTGGATGAATTAAAGATTATATTTTGATTAGTTACCAAATTAATATACGTGTACTATACCATCGTTCTCGGCTCAATTAAAAATAAATTTTAACCGCATTAGGTCAACATCTTGGCACTCAGCAATTAACTACCGGACATAGACCTTCAATTATTTTATTACTTATACTTTATGAACTTTACAATTCAAACGTCCGCTCCTCAATGTACCATATGCGATACATGTATTGTGTTGTTGTTGTGGTAATCGGTCCTTAGACTGGCCTGATGCAACCTTTCCATGCTAACCTATCCTGCGCAAGCTTTTCCATTTATACATAGCTACCACATCCTCCATAATCTGTTCTTACCTCTCACACAATTCCCTCTAATGCTAATTTTACTAGACCCTCATGTCTGAAAACGTGGTATTTAATCAATACCTTCTCTTGGTCAAATTGTTCTCTCTTCCTCTATTCAGCTAAGAATTTCCTGGTTAGGAACTCTATCCATCCGTCTCATTTTCACCATTTTTCTACAGCACCACATTTTGAAAGCTTCTATTCTTTTCAGTCTGCAACTACTATTATTGTCCACGTTTCGCACCCAGATAACGCCACACTCCATACGAACATTAAAAAAAAATTATGATACGTTGGGTTGTTTGACAGTTTCATGTTGATGATAAGGAGACAGTACTAAACCCTTTGACGGTCTCGGTTGTTTTCTTTTAAATTAAATTAATACAGTGAAAGCTTTCCACAGCTTTAAACTGCCATATTCATCCTTTTATACTTAAAACAATTCTACTTAAATAACGTTATCAGTACAACGTACCTCGAAAGCTTCCATTGTAATAATTTTTTTTCAAAAACAATTGCGACCGTCAAAGGTTTTTTCTATATCCTTTTCATAATGATAATACTTGTATGCTCGGTTAAATTACTTTTTCACTCTTCTTTAGATATTTTGATATACTTTTCGAAACTCCGCTTCTCCATTATTCGTTCTTATAATCTCACTCTTTGCTCTCACAAGGATAAGCACCACTTCATTCTTTTTACGCAATAATTTAACTTAACAGTGGTAACCCCTAAATAAATGACGGTATACTATTACTAGTTCTTTAATGGGAATGCCAATTAACTTACTGTAACATCTTCTGTAACTAAAATTACATATGTAAGGTATATTATTCGCTTATTCTATTCCCTTACCTTAATCAATGTGTTTATTTTTCTCGGTATTATGCTAACTTCAGGTTCTGAAATTCCCTACCCTCTTGACGGTTGTTGATCTCATAGACAATAACAATAGTAAGTGGAATTTTTAATTGTAAAATTATCAAATCTTGATTTTGTCAAAATTATACCTTTGTATTTCCATAAATTTCATGTGACGCGCATTAGCGTAATTTTATAATTGATACTGCATTCCATTACGTTAAACTAAATTAGACAATCATTTAAATAGATTCAGTATATATTATTCAAACGAAGCGCGGTTCTCCTGCAGTTTGTTATGAAATACTATAGCCAATGTTTCTGTTCATATAAATACGTATCTGATCGTAAAATCGTTAAAATTTACCAAATTACAACTATTAATTGAGTACACTTATATGTTTGATTGGCCCAGTAGTTTGTAAGGAAATTCCTAGGAATTCGGTATTCATTTTTACTTCACATGCTCCAATACAGCTTACAATTAGACATACTTTCTGTCACTCCATTCTTTAGAATAATGCATTGTTCGTAATTGGTATTCTTTTCTTCCATTGTCCACATATTTATGGTTTGCCATTATCAGTCCAACGTATTGGCTCAGAATATCTGTTAAGAAAATTATATTGAAAATAAATAATTAAAAAATTAGTCATTAACTGGAAAAAAGATTTTATACTTTAATTTAAAGCAGGGTGAAAGCTATTTATGCTTAAAGAAATGCCTAACGTAGTTCCCTAACATATTAAATAAGTGACCGAAATGAACGTTGTTAATATCAGGATTTTTTAAATATTAATTATATGTATAGCGATTTTCAATAAGGGCGGGCCGATTTTGAAGTGGAATAATACAAGCTGTGTGTAAGATGATAGAGAAAATTTTATTTTATTTGTGGAGCCCCTGTATGTCCTTTCAAATGAAAAATATAATTTCGTTAATATCTTACACAAAGCTTTTTTTCCATAACATCATTTTAACATCGACCCGCCCTTATAGGAAACCCCTATGCTATGTACATTTACCTGTGAAGAAACATTTATAAAACTTTTGTGCAACAATGGCCGTGCTGAACATTTCGCAGCCCTAATGACTGCTAAAGTTAATGCGACTATAAATAACATTAAATAATAATAATCTAAATCTCTTTTTGCCCTGCAAATTAGCAATAAAAAAGAAAAGTTATCGCAATCCGAGAATAAAAATTCAATGTTGATCTTGAAGGGAAAGGTCATTTATTTCTACGTGTGGCGTGCTACATGTCTTTTAGTGATCTGATTTTAACACAATGCGAAACAGAATACAAGTGTTACATTTCGCCTTGTCTCGTGTATTAAAGTTTGATTTACTCTCCCGCAATTTCCAAAAGCAATTCGTTGAAGTACAATAGCTCTGCTTCCTTGATACGTGGAACCAGATTTTGCTTTCAATTGTTTATTAATCACTTACGGGGATTGCAATGATAACGTACTGCATAATGAATTGTTGGCAGGCCGTCCGTACTTTACTTGGCTTTGAATGAATTATTACCAAATCTACGTTTGTTGGATGGAAAATAATTATTAATATTTGCTCAACTTCCTGGATTCCAATGCAGAATTCCTTAAATAAGTTCCATTAATATTGCAGGAAGAGAAATTGAAATAATATCGATGTAGCAATTTCTAAGTAAGATTTTATCAATAGAAAGAATTTTTATAACAATTTTGGTACAATATTCAGCACACTGACGCAAGCATAGAACGTCATTTATGCGAACTAATTGATGGCATCTATGGTTCGGATAACAGAATCTATTAAATTTAAACGTAACTGTAAATTAATGTGATATAGCAATGAGTTAAAAATACAGTTTACCAGATAATAAAATTTGAGCTGTAACTTATTTCGTGAAGTAATCGCAGATTTTTGCAAACCATTATTATTCGGAGAAAATATAAAACTATTTTCGGAAATTTTCTGAGTGGACTTATTGAAGACAAGTTTTAACTGCACAGGAACAAGTAGCTTTGCTTTTAGTTAGAATTTAGGAAAATCCTGTGAGTTCAAACGAAATTTTGCAGTTACTATATTTATACTTTGGAAGTCAAAATCCTTTTAGTATCTTGAATTGGGAAAAATTGTACAGATACGTGCATTAAAAATATTTGTTGTTTCGGATAGCTAACGTTCGAATGTAACTTAATTCCAGCTCATAACTGAGATGGCGTGACTGTCGTTTTTTGTCTTCCCCTTTTCTTAATTCATATCTATTCTCTTACAACATATCTACAATCGGTTTCATCATGAATTTTCTTTCAATTCATATTTTCTAATATTTAGCTTCATTCTTCACGTTTTATTTATTTTTTTCTCAATCAATCACCCAGCCTTATAATCCATACGCAATTACTTGTAATATACTTAGATTCATATTATGCGTGGTAAGCTTAAAGATTTATAGGGTAAAAAACGTTTCAGCACCATGGGACCTACTTTAATGCAGAAACTCACAAAGTTTCGGGTTTTCACATGTACAGTGTCCCGTTCTGAAATTCGTACTTATAATGGAATCGGAAGCGTAGGTATTTATATTATTTTTTAATAATTGGATGATCCTAGTAGCAGTAAGTGATTGAATACATAATTAAATTTGTGAACAAGTAAATAATACAGTTTTTCAAATTTAGAAATAGCGAATAAAATATAATCTACATTAATAGAAATTTACTTCAATTAACAAATGAAGATAAGTAAAACACTGCGGCTTATTCACTTCACTTACAGAAACTATTTAAGTTATTTTTAAATCTTCTTGTTGCTGGTAGATTCTCCTCAAACAGTGCTGCAGGTCAATATAGTTCCCAATCGCTTATTGTTCCGTTTAAGAATGTAAAGTTCCCTGCGTCTGTTTTTTTGTTGCGACCTCACGTTGATTTAAAATTTTTTGGAGACATTTCCCAATATATAATATTTTTTCCAGCTTATTACGTATATAGTTCCATTTTTTGATCCCCGGATATGATTTAAATAGTACATAAAATGTCTTCCTTCCTTCGGGTTACCCTCTATTCCCACTCCACGTGACTTGGTCCTTGTATCATTAACTTTGCTGCTCCCCTCTGAATTTTTTCCAAGTTCTCTATGTCGGTTTTCTATAAGGATCCAAACAACCTGCAACATACTCTAATTTAAAATCAACAGAGAAGCTATTTCTTTTGATTTTAATTCCAGTTTTCTACAGAGTGGATGGGTAATGGGTGGTAAATCCTCCACTGAAGGATTATCTATGATCAGGACAACTCCTTTTTAAATCCTGACGAATATTTTAAGCTATACATGCATTTAAGTAATGGCGTAATTTTTAAAAATACATCTCAACAGGCAGATTGATAAGTAAATATAATTTAGAGTCAAAGAGTCGTTTAAATGTACTTTGAACCAAATTTTCTGTTAGTATTTCATCGTGTATTTTCCTTTCTGTACTTAGTAGTGTTATAACTTAACTTGTGGCTGAACAAACTTGAAAATGATAATCTATTTTAATTTCTGTACTTCACCAAAAGAGATTGTAGATAACTTGCGAAAAATTTTTGCAAACAAACTTTTCGTGTTTCCAGTTTAAATAGAACAGCACTTCCTTGAGATTTAAAGAAAATCATTTGAATGATATTTAATTTCTTTTTTCTCCGCGTGTATGTTATATGTTGAATAAGTCTACTAGTTGAGTTGAGGATTTTGTTTTTTTTACATTTCCTCAATGGGCCTGGGAAATGACAAGTGCCTCCGCTTGTGGCTGCAGGCGTGCTGCGGCGTTGACATCACGTCTGGGAGTTGGACGTGATCATAAAGGAGACAGGTAATGGTAAGGACACGGCCGCATTCGCCTCTCTGATGTTTTATTTTGTCATGTTGGCAGAACCGAGCCCGCTGCGGGAAACTCCCGCGGCGGCTTCATTAGCGGCGAACTGACGTCACAAGAGGGACCCCGGCTGTGTCCGGCTATGTAACGACATGTAAATGTCATCGGTGAAGTCTTTCTGTATTACATTCCCTGTCACAGGTTTGTTATTCACGCTGAATCAGTGTGTCCAGTTTTCGCGTACGGAGCCCGACAAACGGTTTTCGGCTTTCCCTTTTTAATACACCCACTGTGGCTCAATACGCGTCGTATACATTGCGATACAAGGGGAATGAAACCAATAATTCATAAAATATAAGCCTGAAACAAAACCTCGGAGAGAATTAATTAAATATTCAGAACAGAGGAATATTTTTTTAATTAATGCGTAAAAACTTTCATAATGAAGGTTTTTGGAAAATTAAAAAATTGAATTTATGAATGGGACAAAAATTAAAGATTTGTGAAAAAAGTCAGAAGAATAATAAGAAATAAATTGGAACAAAAATTAAATGCAACTTGCTGATCCTAGAATTCAGTTATATAGCCTATTTGGATGAGCTATGTTGAAAGCACTTCTTCTCTTCATGAGTTTAATGGATTAATTCTTTGATCAATTTACGCATAATATTCATTCTTCATTGAAGTCCTGTAATTTTGGCCGCGTGAGAATGTGATATAGTAAATGAAACCTATGCAATAGACGGAGAAAGCTGGAACTTAACTGCGAGTCTGTGGGACAGAGTACGCCTTACCAATGGGAAGTCCCGGGTTGAATTCCCAAACTTTTCACCCTAATCCAATAACAAAAATTGCTGAAGGGATATGGGTTTTAACTGGGAACGATGCAAATTCGTTTAGAGTCCCACATCTAGTTCAAATTTGATTTAATAACTTATTTTTCTTCTGATGGCTAGCCACTCATGTTCTTAAAGTTTCACAATTTTATAAAACCGTATTTCTTAAATTGGAAGGCATTCGAATGCCCGTGTAATCTCTTACTCTCTCCCCCACCCTCCATCCACGTTCATTTTAATTCTGATAACATCCTCAGTATTTTACAAAATAAATTTGAAAACTTACTACTCAGAAAAGAGAACGTTTCGATTACGAATTACATTCAATATTCAGGTAAAATACAATGCACAGTAAATACGGCACAGTAAAAAGCGTAATTTAACTTTAAATTTATTATGAGCTCACATATGTTTTCTTAGCGAAAAGTATCGTTATAAAGTTTTGCCGTGGCATCTATCTGTACAAGTTCTTTAGAAAAATATTCATTTAACTCAAACATATTTAATTGATGATTTTTACACAAATACTCAACCTTCGAATTTGCATTTAACCGTATAATAATCATTTATAATTTAATATTACGTTTTAAGATATAATACAAAGTAAACTAATTAGCAGTTTGTGCAGAGGATCATTAAGTCATAAATTCCCGTATAGTGCTCTAATTAAACTTGACAAACATTTGAACTGAAATGATTTAATACAACATTTCTCAAAGCTCATTACGGTATTCACACAGTTCGTCTTTTTCTGAATTACTGGTGCTGCTTCATTTACTATTCCCCAGCATGAATCATATAAATCAAAGAAATGTGTAATTTGTGAAACGTACACGAAGATACAGCTTACTGTGTACTTACCATTACAGTATAAACACATTAACTTAGTATAGTACAGTGTCTGTTTTTAATTTAGCTCCACAAATATTTATAACTTTTGTATTTCACACTAAAGATCATCTAATAAAATGATATAATCAAGTAATATTACAGTTATGGGAAATCTAGTATTATAAAAAAGATTTTTAGTTTTGAAACTCATTGGTTTAGAATTTTCTCTAAAATCTAAATTGGAAAACGTTCTTTTCCTTGAGAATGTAGGCTTTCTAGGTGGATGGACTGAATAAAAATTCTCGGAATTTTACCCAGGTAACTTAAGTTACGATGGCGGAGTTATCCTTTGAAACGTTATATTTTACAAATGATTTAACCAGGGTGAATTCCCGAGAACTTTTTATTCAGTTCTTTTCCTTGTATTATCCCCTGTGATTTCCTCAGTTAAATGTATTCCTCATCATGAAAATATTTACAATGGTTCTCAACAGAAATGAAGCTGTTTATTAAGAATATAGAATGCAGAAATATGCTCTAATGAAAAATTTAGACAATCAGTGAAGATGTGATAGAGTACATGTAAATTGCAAATTCATAAAAGGAAATAGATTCCATAACATTTCGTGGCGTGTAGTTCAATATTAAGTATCAAAAACATATAGCTGTATTGTCTAATCCTTAGATACCAAGTAACTGAAATATGTCAACAATTCCTTACTTCCTCCAAAATTTCTCTTTGTTGGGACAAATTAACTTTCTGTCGAGCATAGTTATTAAACACGAATGAATTTTTTGTTATTATTATCCTACTGTCTTCAAATACCTACGGTTGTTATTATAACTCATATATAAGCTGTTCCAAAATTGTATGACATAGCATTATTTATTTTTACCTTCCTTCTTTTCATTGTTCTATATATGAGGCTGTTCTCGTTTAGTCAGTTCCTGCGTTCTGTTGCAATTGTATAATGGAATGTTTCGTAATAGATTATTAACTCGGGGTTTGAGTTCAAAAAATTTTTCTGACATTAGCTTCTTCTATTGTCCTGCGCTACATCTGGGTAAACAGAAATTTAATTTCAATAAACAACAACAGGAATGATGCAAATAGTACGTAGCAGAACACATTATAAATCAGAAAAGATACAATGGAAATCAGAGAAAATTTAATTGCGTGTAAATGTAATAAAAATATATTGGGGACTGCATTGAGGAAAGTGCAGTAAAATCTGCTTCTGATTATATAAAGACAATTAATGAAAATTTATGGAAAACAATTATTTTTACTATCAAATTTTAACCTTCCGTTTCATCACGTTATAGATTCTTATGATATGGAGATATTGATAAATGTATTTAAAATTGATGGGGAAAGACGGTGATAATACCCCCGGGAAGTAGCGGTTTTACTGGTTGCTCCACAACCTGTCCCCAGGTGGAAGGAAAAAAAGACGCAAGAAGCGCCATTTGTCAAGAGTGCAACCGGAAGAGCAACAAGTGACCTGAACCTGTCTTTGCCCTGAGCTTCGTTCGAAGATGCTTCTTCTTTTGCTACAGGTGGAAAGAATTAAGTGCACCAAATTCAATTCCTGAATATTCAGGAAGTATTCGTTCTACTTTATACGTGTTTACTGAGTCAGTTATTTCGATGCAGTCGCCTTCAGTTGCAAATATCCTTATAGAACTATTTATGAAATTTTCATTATTGGTTTTTAGACTACTCATTTCTAACAAAACGCTTTGAAATATTTGCAATAACATTTATGTCAGTTGTAGCTTTCTGACATGGACGTGTAATCTGCTAATCTTTTTAATTGAACCAGTTTGTAACAATAAAAATGCCAGTAAACTTAAACTCACTAATTTTTAAGTGGCTTTCGTCGTCATTGAATTTACTTGTTTTGCCTTGTATTAGTATTTGCCATCTTACTTAAATCTCGCTTTGTAAAAGCTTACTTGTGCCTGCGTATACAATCACAAGTATTCAATGTTGTAGCGCAGTAAATCCCCTCTCCAATTTTTTTCACGTGTCTTTGGTTTTAAATAATCGAAATCCAGCGAGAATATTCTAACTCTGAGACAGGCAGTCAAGAGGTGGGGTTTTCCCAGGACAAGGGTGCCGGGCTGAATACATGTCTGTCAGCAGCTAGAAAAGATTAGGCTTGTTTTTCTGAAGGAACGCTCACCCTTCAAAATTTCCCAGCGACACTTTCCTCTTTATCTGGAAAAAATTCCTGCGCTGGACGAAGGACGCATAAATATTGGCGAACACTCGTCACGTGGAATAGCCCTTTCCCTTGGAGAAGGGGATGAGTCTGCTATGGGGTCGCAATTTTTAGGGGGCAGTTGGCAACTGATCCAATGGGATCAGCGAACAACTCTTACCTTATGCCCAAGGTCTTCGGTCCCAGCACATACACCTCCTAAAATAGGTGAAGTTGCCTCGGCGTGTGAGAACTTTGACAAAACCAGCGAGAGTACGATGCAATGCCGACAGTCTGGCGAGTTTTTTTTCTTTTGGGTTAACAGGCTACATGAGGGTGATCCTGAAACAGGCAACTCCCCTTTAAACGAATATAGTAAATTTGAACACAACTTTGACCGCGAATGAAAAAATTTGTGTTGGGTTTTCCACTAGCAGTTAAGTTCTATTTAAGACGAAAGGCTACGATAAATTGAAGTATAAAAAACATTTAACTAATAATGAACGCGAACGTTTTCAATCAATGTTTATAACTGTAAAAGAATTTAAGTAAGAGACAAATTAGAATGGAGTCAATTATTTATTTTTATCAGCTATGATTATAAAACTAACCGGAAAGAAGTGAAAACTTGAAGTTGGATACAGAGTGCCATAAAGCTGTGCCAAGATGGCAAGATGGTGGCTACTGAGGTTGACATTTATTGTTAATACCAGACTCGTTACAGCATAATTTTTTATTTTAGGACACATAGCAACTAAGAAAAATAACTAAACTTATGGGATTTATAGCATTTGTAATGTGTATAAAGGCTTTACTGTAGCAATAAATTTGCTAGTGTAAATGGTAATGGTGTGGTATTCATTTCCCAGCGACTCCGTCGTTAGCCCCTGCTCCGGCTGCTAGAGCCTGGAATTTCCAGCAGAGGTTTTGCGGCCGTTTTCCTCGATTGCTCGTGCACGCTCTCAACGAGGCAGCTTGCGAGTTTAAATGTTTTTACTCCTGTTCCTAGCAAAACTGTCCGAGCCGCATTGTGCTGGTCGGCAATATGGCAGCTCTCTCTCTTAGGGACTTACGCTCAGCGAAATCCTCTTGTGCACAGCAGACTTCTCTTAAGTCCTTGTAATGTTGGCAGAAAATGTGTTTGTTGGAAACATTCTGGCACACGTGCTAATTGTCCATACCGTTTTATTACCACACTCTTGCAATTGTCCTTGAAATATTTATATATGTAAATTTAAAACGCATTTGAAGTGTCGTATTCTGTTGATTCTTCATTGAAGCTTCAATTTCAGGATTTCGAATGTGAAAATGTGTCTATAAACGAATTTTGGAATTATTTTTCTCCTCACACTGACTATTGATTTATTATTGCTTTTATTTTCTTAAATAAAGTATTATGTTTACGTAATTGATCTAATAACTTTTCCCTTAAATTCATACAAAATTGCTTTCGTCACTTACAAAACTTAAAAGTTCCAGGTCTATATACGGATACGCTTAATTATTTCTCATAACTAACAATTTTTATTAATGAACGTAGACTTTCCCGGTGAATAAATCGGATGAAATATTCACGGTTAAACAACCGGGTTAGCTTTTTAAAAACACATAACGTTTCTGCGGCCATTTTATGCCGCCGTCTTCAGTCTATGTGCGTGAAGACGATGGCAGGAAATGGTCGCAGAAACATTGGGTGTTTAGCGTCAAGGATATCCAACGATTTAATGTAGGCGGGGGGAAGGGGGGTTTTAGTGGTGTGTAATGTGAATAAGAGGGGGAAAGAGCCGTCGGCCACAATACAAACACCCCCCCCCCCCCCCCCCGTGAGAAACCCCTAAGGGTATGTTGACTGTTCACAACGTAAAATCAAAGACATGCTCAGGAATGTAAAAGACGATGTAGGCCTAAAGACCCCTGGTATTTATGAAATACCTTGCGACTGTGGCAGTAAATACATAGGACAAACAATCAGAACCGTAGATGAAAGAATAAAAGAGCATAATAGACATCTACGATTAAAACAACCCAATAAGTCAGCTATTGCCGAACATGCCTTGTTCACGGGCCATAAAATAGCTTTCGATAAGACGCGTATTCTGGACCGAGCTAATTGCTATTGGGATAGCGTTATTTTGGAGGCAATAAACATCAGGTCCAGTGAGAATTTACTGAATAGAGATTCTGGATTCCAATTGAGCCTGGCTTGGAACCCATTGTTTCACCGGAGGAACGCGGAGCTGAGTCACGGGATCCCAGATGCAGCGGAGACGGGCCACGTGACCGCAGCCACGGGGGACTAGAGCATGACAAAGCAAGTGGACCAATCGGAGACGCCTTCGCTCCCGCGTCCACATTTTAAAAGCCTAACCCGGTTGGTTAACCTTGAAGATATCATCCGAACAATTTTTATTTTCGTTACTCTATAAAGGATTCTTGTTCTGCCAGATTAGAGCTCAAGGATATCCAACGATTTAGTGGTAGCGGGAAAATATTTATTGCCAATTAGTGTTGAAAGGCTTACTATGTCATTATCTTTTACGCGTATTACAGCTTAGTTTCATTGATATAAATTTTAGAAATATATATATTAAAGAATTTAGTATATATTTAAATGGCTGGGCGCCAATAAATCTCTACTTCGAAACTTAAAACAGTTTTATTGTTAACAAAAGTAAAAGATTCAACAATATTACGATATTTAAGAATTAATTATTTTTAATGAATTTTATTCGCCTAGCTGAGCCCTAACCAAAGAAATGACCTTGCATGAAACTTTAGTGAACTTGATATAGTTTTACTCAATGGTTATATGACGTGCAGAGCATTCATTCATTCTCCCCTATTTTCCCTGTTGACCGGTAGTCCTGGATTCAACGCAAAGACAGCTCCGAGGCACCATAGAAGCGGCAGACCTCTATTATGTTGTCAGATCGTCTCTTCTCTCAGACTCGAAAAGCCAGCTAATCAGACTTTCCGTTTCCTCGTGCTGACCTCTCACCTCCAACTCTTTTCCAAATGCCCCTTTTCGAGGTTCTCCCTTCTCCCCGCTGTTTCCATATTCCCCAGGACCTGCAATGGGGTTGCATCTCTACCCATTCTCTCCAAAAATTCAAAATTTGGTAGTGGCCACCTCTAGCAATCTTTTGGGTTAACCACCTTGCTAACCTGGGTTGCCTGGGGTTTTTCTGACAACATCTTGGCCCTTCAAGTTATATGACTGTTTGTCTCTCGGGGTTTACCCCCATAAGGGTGCCTTGCGAATGTCTCAGGACTGTTCTCTATGGTAGCTTCGTATTAATTACTTAATATTGTAAAATTAATTTATATAAATAAAAAATATATACAACGAAATTTTTTACGCGTCACAAAGTCATACACATGTTTGTTGATAATTTTTTTTATAATGATAAGTACACTTTTCTTCAATGAATAATTACAATTTTCTGTTCACTTAAATTGATTTATTCTGAAATGAAAGTGATGTTTGCTGGGATTTCCCCACTAATTAATATTTTGAAGCAAACAAAATGTTGCACTTAATGAGTTGTGAAACTTTATTTAAGCTTTCAATTAAAAAATGATAATTTTGAACTTAAAGAGTCGTTTGTTCCACAATTAAAAAGTAGAATTTGATTGTTTTTCTTCTATTCGTTTCAGATAATCACCGGAAGAATAAGTTTAGTTTCTTTATTACTTTCATACTTAGTTTACAAAAATGATTATTTTGGCTTCATTAGTTATCCTTGATTTGACTGGAATAAAATTTTAAGCCAATACTGTTATGCAAAAATCATAATTACTTCTCGAAATTAACTTCAAACCAATCAGTGTCATGAAGCAGGCGCTACCACACTAAAGTTAATGAATTGCTTATTTGAATATTTCCATTCAAAAATTGCTTATGGTTTGGGTAATTGGAGGAGCTGCTCTTGCCCGATTAAAAATTTCAAATTACGAAAATCATACAAGGCGGAATCGATTATATTGCTGGTTACAGTCCGCTTTCGTAACACTGAAGTCTATTCCTAGTTCTTACCATTCAAAACACAGAGCAACTGTTACAGAGAGTTATTTAATTCACATACACGTTACTATCAAATACGAGAGCGCTTAAGCCTCACTTTTCATAATTCAGTCACGAAGGGTAGGAAAGCCACGTAAGCTACTTACTCAGTATGCAGGTTAGCGGAATCATTCAGCTGTATTTCTAGGTTGTCTTCTTTTTCTTTTTCCCTCTGAGAGCATATACTCGTAATTAATTATATATGAGCATAGAAGTGTAGTGAATTAATTAAGTAAAATTAAAAAAAGAAAGAATCAATGTTATTGCTTGAAACAGATACAGATAACTATCCTTCTCGATATAAATAACAAACACGAAATATGTTAAAATAATAATTTACCACAGTAGTTTATAGAATTCACTTATTTTTTTTGGTATAAGATTAATATTGTAAGCTAGCAATGCCCGCTTGTCGTTCGTGTGGACATATATACTTTTATTTTGCCCTAAAAACCAAAGTACGGTATCATTTATAACTCGCAGTTGGTTTTGAACAGGTCCCGCTTTCGCAGGTCAACAATTGATGGAGTGATAATACTCACTCACAGACGTTTGAAACTCTGAAATGACTCCGGAAATCGGGGGTGGTTGGTCGCCTTAATATAACTGAACTCCCGGCCGAACGAAGGCGCAGGCATGGCTAGTAATAACTAACATTGTACTACTAACAATAATCAACCTATGTTCCAGTACGTGATGTAAGTTGGTAGAGTCGCCTGAAGTTTCTCAAAAGCGTTACGTCACCTGTGGTTTTAAACTCTTCAAAACGAACTATAGTAGCAACTTCCTCGCAGTATTAGGTGGAAGTGGGGCCATACGATCACTGGCAGTGATATAAATAATATTTAATTATTATCATCATTATTTTTACGAGAGGCATCCAGTCTGACGATTGAATAATCGTGCAATATTTAATCGGAAGCGGTCGGAGGCTTGTTACACGTTCATGCAACAGTAGAAAAAAGTTTTGCTCTTCCCATCGAGTGTGTACCACATCCTGCATATTCAAATATTCTAGCTGCCAGTGATTATCACGTGCTTCGAACCCTCAGCGAGATACCAGGTCAAGAAATTACGCACTGACGATGAGGTGAAAGACACGAGTGGTCCCAAGAATTCTTTTCTCGTGGAATACAGGCATTAGTAGTGGGATTGCTGCATTGAACGTAAAGCGGACTGTGTTGAAAAGTGAAGAAGTCCTTTCAATACTATTGAACATGTTTTCTTCATAAAACATATATTAAGGTTACTTTTGTAAGAGGTATGTGAACAGACGAATAAGTTTTAAAAATGTAGTGAGGAAACAGATTATAAATTCATTTATTTATCCTACATTGTAATTATTTACAACACGAAATTTTTTAGACTACGTCTTAAATGAAACGTAGAGGGAAAATCGTATTTTAAACATTCAGAAACTCGTACGGAGGAAAAGTGATGGACGTGAAGGAGATATCTGGAAGTATACATGCACGGATTCGTTGGCGAATATTTATAACCGCAACTCCGATACCGGATTCGGGCATAAAGTCTAATTCCCGATGCGCATGTGGCCGGCGGTTTCTGTGCGATAAATGACTAACGAGCGGCCGTTATCTCTGCGCCTCACCTGCGCTGCGCTGCGCCTGGCCATTCCACCAGGGACCCAGCCTCCGGGTTTCCTGTGACCAGCCAGCGTTCAGTTACGGCTTCGGTTTTTTATCTAATTAAAGCCCTTTCTGTCCCCTACCTTCCCGGGCGGTACGGTGTAACATTACGGGAGCGATATTCGGCCATCTTCCGTGCCTCCACGACCACTGTGACTATTTAATTATCAATTTCTCAAGCTTCCTGTCTCTGTGGACAAATTTAAATTCTGCTTTTATTCTTTATTAAGTATCGGCAATTACTATAGCCTTACTTAGATAATCCCGTTTATTACTTCAATTAGTTATCAATAAAATATTTACAATGTTTTAAACTACCACATTTCCATATTACGGATGACTTAAATCAGCTTTAAAGATAATCGGGGGTTATAATTTAAATTATTTAACAAATTATTTGCGCTTTTGAAAAAACAATTATAATTTTATTTATTTTAAAATTAATTTAGTGGGTCCTGCGCACTATTTAAAATTACACATATTTGTTGAAGTGGATGATGATTTAAATTTAAAAGGGTTTCTCAGGGTTAATTATTGGGGTATCAACGTGCAGCAGAAATTTCACGTTCGTGACGAACCTGTTTCATCTTCTCAGCAATTCCGGAACTTCCTCGTAGTAGAGTTTCCCTCCACCACTCTCCGGCCTCCTTTGTCGGGTTGTTGATTTTCCATCTGTTGACGGACAAAGATTCTGGAACTGGTACTACCCGGCGATTTTCCTCCTTCTTCACTCCAAAACACGGTTACTACCATCTCCTTTCAACTTACAAGCAAGTCAGAACTTCTGACCTTCTTTGCTCGCTCTTCCTTCTAACTCAAGAGCAACAATTCTCATCTATGCTTCTATCCCTTTCAATTCTCGACCAACACTAATTTTTCTGCTTCCTCTGCTTCCTCCGAGCAACACTCTGCCACTCTGCTTCCTCACCATTTCAACGTCTTGATCCACTCTGCTCATTTCTTGTCTTCACACCTCCCATCTAAACTCTTATTTTCTACCCCACATGTCGTGTGTTAGCCAATATTTATTCCTCCTCCGTCAGCGCGGAAAGTTTTAAGAGAAAAGTGACCTTGGTAAATTTTGAAGCGTGAACGTTCCTTCAGCAAAACTAGCTAAATCTTTTGAAGCTGCAGACAAACATGTTTTCAACCAGGCATCTTGCCTCCCTGTCTAAGAGTTAGAATATTCTTGCTGAATTGCGATTATTTATAGTCAAAGACTTGTGAATAAAATTAGGGAGGGGTCCACTACACTACACAGTATTGGTGTCTAGTGTTATGCTATATAAAATTAAGACACGATAAGAACACAAATTAACACGTCCGTAAAAGTTACCGATTAAGTAGCAAACCAAGTACAGTTTCACATTTGACGATTGTGTATTTATATGGAATTAAATAAACTAAACTTCTCACTGAAAGGTCAATAGTGAACAAGCTTAAGATTTATTTTATGATTTACATTTCAGAGTTATGAAATAACTCTTCAAAGTTGTATTATCTGACAATTGAAAAATTATATTAATAAATGAACAATCTTATAAAATCAAACATATTTTGATTTTACTCGATTTTTTATTCAATTAGTCCTGGAATATGGTATTCGATACAACATTACATAAAATATATAAAATAATTATTGCAATGTACCATTAATAATTAGTAAAATTTTAAGTGTATGTAGCTAAAAGTCTTGAAAGCACAATTTTTTATCCAATTTAACTAAAAATACTATAAAATAATAATTAACGTTAATACTATGTTATAATATTTACAGTACGAAAACAAATTAAACATGTACTGTAAAAATAATTGTTTTGACAATTAAATATCACAAATCACGAAATATGGGATTACACAACACACGAGACTAAACCTAACACACGTACATTAAGGAAAAGAACAAACACAAACGACGAACAAGTCACTTCACGGAACAGAACAACGAGGAATCAGCTTTTCTATGGAATATTCAGGCCGAACATGAATCATAAGAAAGAAAAGAGCAGGAAAACTGGACATGAACAAGTTATTAAATAATTGTATTAACAGAAACACATTCAACATTTTTACAGAACATAAAATTTTATTTTTAAGGGGAACGATGCATAAATATCTGTATTGAGTAAAACGTTCCTTTTAGTAAATATTATTACACTGATTCGTAAACCGTTCTGGTTATTAATGTGCTTTACCTCTGGATGTAGCAAGGCGATGGTTTTCCGATTTTAGAACTGACCGATTTATAGTCGCGTTACGTGAAATTAGTTTGAAACAGATTCATGTCCCCCTTCAAAAACTTTAAAATCTCTCAGACTTTATATGTTGTTTAAAACAGATATACATCGTATTTAACAAAGTTGTTGTTTATAAAAATGGATAAGTTGATAGATATTGCCTCCGAGGTAAGCAAATGTATTTATATAAATTTTGGTTATATATGATAGTTCTTATGTGTTTCAAATCATGTTTATATTACTAATGACTATGGCAGAAAGCTCTATTACAATTTATGTGATATATTTGATTTTACTAGCTGAAGTGCCCGGCGTTACTCGAGTTCACATAAGTAATAAAATAGGAATGTAATTAAAAATATACTAGGATATACTGCATTCATACTAGGATATACTACATTCATAGTTCTGCTCCAGAGGGATCACTTTTAGGGAGAGGGGCGTGTGAACACTACTTTTATATGCTCCTTTAAAGCCTTAATCTATTTCATTTTCCAAAATCAATCTTCTTTCAATCTTAGTTTGGGTAAAAGGAGGAAAATCATCAAGAAGGTAGTTTTTTACAGAGAGATGTCATACTGACCCATTTTCGGTGGTCTGAGAAGAAAAAGTTATATAACAATTGTAGAAAATCGAATTACCAATCGACTGCGTGCACTCATGTGCACCCTCATGTAGCCTGTTAACCCCCCAAAAAATATTTGGTCAAATTCGGAACAGAAGATTCGACGCCTATAGCTGTGACATACATACTGACGGAAGCACTGACTAAGGATTTTAATATTATAGATGTACCAAATAAAGTGGAATTGAGTTTTTCAATAGTATATTAAAATTCCCGTCATTCGGAAGGGCGTGGAATAGTACCCAATGCCCGACTTACCTGATGCTGGTTTTCTATGGTTTTCCTTGCATCTCTTAAGGTGAAACACCGGGTAGGATCCTTATACTATAGCCCGGGGACCCTAGTTAGCCCTTGGCTACCTTGCTCTACCTTCCGTATTCTCCCTTTTCAATTCCTTTCCTATGCTATTATAAGGAAGTTGACTGTTTCAGAATCACCTCTTGTAGCCTGTTAACTCCCCCAAAAAATAGTTCACAGTGCATAATGTTACCATTATTAATTATTACGTATTCTGCACATATATAAATACATAATTTTTGGAAAAATCCTGATGAAAGAGTATATGAGTAACTCGGATTTTATGATTCAGTGTATAAACTAAAATACATAATAAATGCAAACATATTATCTGTATTTTTCCTTCGAATACTGTTGTAATATGATTTCCATTCGTGTCAGTGACACGAAAATGAGTAACATGTAAATGGATTTGGTTGCTAAGATTCTAAAATGCAGCTCCTAATATTGTCATAGGCCTGTAATTACATTGCGCCCTGGTGGCTTACGGAGCAGAGCAGGCTTCTAACTTTTCAATATTGAAGTTACAACGTAGAGGAAATTTCGCGAGGCTAGGGGTGCATTATTTACGGTCTACTAATAACTTAAGTAATACTGTACTGATAAAATCATACCAACTTAATGAAACATATATATTATTAGTTTTCGTTGCTTTATTTTTTGCGAAGTCTCTTTAAATTATAAAATTTTCGCTAAATACATTACTGCAACAGAGTTGGTAAAAAGAACAATTGCATAATTTTTATCCTAATAATTATTGTATGAAGAACTTCTATGTTAACAAATTATATACGGACATTTACGTACGTGTTTAATTACTAATGGCGCCAATTAATGACTTCACTCGTTATTTTTGTTACAGTACCACCAGTAATAACTTTTATTTCTCTAAATGCTGCGCTTTCTTATGGATAATGGGAATGTGAACGGTTTTAATATTATACCGAGTACATTTTTTTTGAGTATGTAAACGTGCTCTGAATTATAGTTGTTTTTTATTTCGTCGATTTATTATAGCACATTGCAGAAAACGATTTACTAATTTTTTTTGAGTTGTGGAATACAAGAAAAACACTGAAATTCTCATGAATAGATAGCTAAGTAATTACCGAGCAAAAATTATGCGGAAATAATAATAAACTAAATAATCGCTTATAAAATATATTACAATAAATTTAATAATGAAGAATACCCTTATTCACTATAACCAGGAATGATATTGTCACTGCTAACAGATTTCGGGAGATAAAATAATTTTCTTAGAGCGGTTATCTTTCCACTGAAAGTACTAAGTTTATTTTATTTTACGTCTTCAATGGTATTCATCCGAAAAAAAGCATACAAATTCAAGATCCTTCTCTCTAATACATTATACGCTTATGTGCTTAATTCCTATATAACGGCAGAGCGTTTCCTCCGATTAATTTCGTTCGAGATTTATTGCTCATGAGATCGATACCTCAAAGCGTGCAGAAAATGGTGGCGCTTATTCTGGTGGCACGTTATATGTTCGCTTTTGTGAGCGCTGTCAGCCTTTATCTACATTGTCTACTGCCTGACGTCATATTTTAGCTCTTCTATTTTTTATAAAAGTACCTTTAATGTAACTCACTTTCTTATTTGGCCCATAAATCGTACTTAATAAATTTTTATATAATTCTGTTACACTATCTACGATGTAAAAGCGCTTTAGTAAAAATGACCTTTTTAATTAAAAATGAGTTACATTATACGAAATAATCGTGGGAATTCAATCAGCCTAAGTTAAGAACACAAGTAAAAACGGTCCAAGGAAAATTTTTAACGAATGTATAATGCAATAATTTTTTTAAAAAAGTGCATTAGAATAAACTACTTTGTCTAAAATCATTCTGAGAAATAAAATAAACGAGCGTTTCACGTTCCAGCATACACCGCATTATAATGGGAGATTAATTATTCCTCATCCCTGAAAGTAGTTTTTTAATGTGGTTCAACATTAAAAAAACCAAGACTCAAAGGTATAGAAAATAAACAAAATAAATTCTTAATGGTTTATAGAGCATAAATTAACACTAGCATATACAACTGGCAGTAAACAACACAGAAACACTTAAAACTGCTTTACCACTTTCACAATTATTGCGGCTTCTTTAAATACATAGGAAGTCAATTTTATGTTTTGGATACGAACCTCGTACAACAATAATCAATGCTGGTTTATTTTACAGATAAGAAATTCTTTTTATGGAATATTCCATTCTGTTAACCATAAAAACTTATAAATAAATAATACTTCTCCCTATTCGTCAGAAATTTAATTAATATAAGCTTTTATCAAATAGTAGTACACAACTTTTCGTTCCTTCAATTTGGAACTTCATCAAGTGCGATTTAAAATATAAAAGATAATTACAAAATGATAAATATAGTAGAATAGAAAGGTAGTTAATAAAATATTAATTAGGGAGTTGAGAGAATAAAAATGATGAAAATTTATAGTTGTACTTCGCACAAGAAAAGCGACAGAAATAACAGTTAAAACTAATAGGTCGTAAGATTATGGTTATAAATGCCAACGGAAAAGTTTAATATATTGAATGAACCAAATTATTAGATTTGATGTGAGTCAAATCGCTCAAAGTCTAGAATACAAAAAAAATCTACATCTAAAATGTTTATATTTCGCACTTTTATTTATTTATCCCTATTTAAAGCCGCATCATTGGTTAACTTTATTAGCGACTAGTATTAGGAATACTTGTTTATACTCACTCTACGAGTTTAAATGTTTGGAAACATTTATACCTTTGCTAGGATTCTACACTGAGGCCGAGGCAGTGACTCTGACACCACACGAAGTCAGTTGGCAATTTTATGCTTCTTTAAATATATACTTGGACAACATTGAATAATTTTTTTGAATAAATTTTTATCTGTTTCATATTTCATAATAAGGGTTATTAATAAGGTTTTAGTTTGGGCAATGTAACGAAAATTGCAATTTAAACAGCTTATTTGGTACATAATATATTTATCAGGTGTATTTTTCAAGGTGACAGACATTGTCTACGGAAGGTAGAAGTGTAGCAGACGTAAAGAGTAGGATAGCACAGGCAACGAAGGCTTTCGCAAAACAGAGTAATTTACTTACGGCAAATATAAGTATGAATATTAGGAAATAATTATTAAAAATGTTCGTAACGGAGTAGTGTGGCGTTATATGGGTGCGAAACGTGGAAGGAGTTGCAGAAAGGAAAAGAATAAAAGCTTTTGAAAAGTGGTGCTATAGGAAAATTATGAAAATAAGATTGGTGGATAGAGTAACTAACCAAGAAGTTCTAAGCAGAATATGGAAAGAGAGAAGAGTTTGGAGTAAATTGACTAAGAGATGCATTAATAGGTCACGTTTTGAGACATGAGGGTCTTGTAAAATTAGTAATAGAGGGAAATGTGTAAGGTAAGAACAGAAGAGGGAGGTCATATACCCTAAGCAGATTATTTAGGATATGGTAGTAATATAAAAATGAGAAGGCTTGCGCAGGATAGGTTAGTATGAAGGGTTGATCAGACCTGTCTTTATTTGAACTGATTACCACCACCACAACAACATTGATTTAATGTAAAAATCAGTCTAACTGGTACTATTTGTCTAGTTTATCAATGGGTATACGTTTTAAATTGCTTAAAAATACATTATAAAAATTTTGTGGTTTCGAAATATTTATTTTCTCTTTTAGTCGACCTTTATGTTTATAACATTTATCTTTTCTGTGTCAACTTCATTTTATATTTTATTTCATGATATTTATAGTGGCATCAGACTCATAAAATTTTATTAACTTAATGGGTTTATTAAAAAAATTATAACTCTGTAACAAGCCTACCGACTGTAACATTCCTAAGCCCAAAAGCCCTGGATCTCGAACATCAAGTCTTCCGGAAAGTTGCGCAAGGGATGAGATTAAGTTTTGTGAATCCTGATTGACGTTTAGCGTCCTCCCGAGAGACTCCTGTCCTGTTCTATATAACACTCCAACGAGCAGTTCCGGACTTTAGCTGTACTTTTGAAATGAAAAGTTTCTCGCAAGGCAACATTGGTATGGGCTCCGTAGTTAAGCTGTTGGACAACCAATTAGGATCACATTTAGTTGAAATGTTTAATTATTATACGTAAAGAAACGTCTTTTATTAGTGCTAACTTACAAAATTAAAAGTGATATTAAGTGATTAATATAAAAGGGTCTAATGAATTTAGTCATGCAGTGCAGGTTAATTTACCTCATTTTTCTTGTATTTTGTTCAATTTGTTTAATGTAAGATTAACTTGGCTTGGTATACTTTTAAGGTTGTCTTTAATGTAAGTGCTTTAAATGAGGCAATCTCTTCAAAACGATTTGCAATATTCCGGCCAAATCTAAGTTCTCATCTCATTTACAGAATTCTCACAATATTGATGGGCGAATTTTTTGAGGTACCGAGATGATCAATATTATTTAGGAAATAGAGAAACAAATGTCTGGAAGAAGGCTGCGGAACTCTTAATTAAGGTTATGTTTTAATCATTTCACTGAGTACAGAAAGAAACATTCGATCATTGTTACAGACCACAAAGAATTAGGCAATTAAAATATAATATGTCTGGCTATTGTAAATATTATCTCTTTTAGTATATACATAATGTCAGATATTAGAAAATATCTTGAGTAAAGAAAGTACTAAGAGTTCATTGAAGAACTCTGCTTGAGTCGTAACACAGTTTTCTTCAAACGTTGATAAATGAATTTCTCTGTTTATTGGCTTCAATACCCAAAAAAAAGTTTCTTTCTATAATAACTTCTTTTCTTTATTGTATCCTTAAATAGTTTACCTGGACTCATTGAAACAAAAATGAACGATCAGAAACGTAGTCTCGATGTTTTTATGCGGGTTTGTGTTGATTAATCTTTTATTTCTACATAATTATGAATAAAACAGGGAGCTTAATATGACCAATATTAAAGAAATTACAATAAACGAGGCAAAATGAGAATTTGTTTCGCTCGTAGATATAATGATATTGGTCCAAACAAATGTTTGTGTTAATTTTTTATTAAGGTTAACATCTTTAATTATGATCAATTGAAGATGCCCGTAAACTTTGGAATGAAACGCTTTGTTTGATAATAATTACGTTTTTAAACAAATTTTTGACGTTTGGCCAGTTTTTTGTAATATAATTGTAATTTTTATTCATGCAATATTTTGTCCCCATCATTTCTAAAAGTTTTATGAAGATATTTTTCTTGGAAAATCCGCAATACAGACTTTTGTTTTGTCATTAAATTTCATGTGGCAACCTGAATTAATTTTATGCCGAGCCATTTTTTCAGGTTTAGTAAGAGAAAAAATAATACCCTCAATTTTGGGACCAATAATTGTATATTCGATTTTGTAAGCACACTCGTAACTATTTTTTGAATTATTTTACTTTGTTACATTCGCCCGCGGAGTAAATATACTGATAAATAGTCTATCTGTTGTCATAGTATTTCCTAAAATAATTATTTATTTAGCTCATGAAATATCACTTGTTATTTCGAATTACTAATTTACTGCCGTGTATTCTATGCCTTTGAAGCCCAAGAGCTCGCCTGATACTGCGCATACGCTCTGAAAACACAACTCGTCAACTTGTTCGCCGTTTCCATAAAGCAGCCACTCCATTACCTCAAACTCGATTTAAACTCAACGAAGCACAATTGCCTGTGTTCAAGTTCAGGTTGGCTGAAGTATGGTATGTTTCTCTCTAACCGCCGTGCATGTGTCGTCCGTACGGGGCATGACTTCAGAAACTTCTAACTTCTACTACTTTCCTACACAAAGGGCTACAAATTACGAGGGACTCGTGTAATTAAGATTACATAGAATCGAAACAATTGAGAAACTATGTCTATATTAAATTTTTTAAGAGAAACTACAGTTAAACAAAATTAAAAATTAATTGTTCTTTTAATATATTGTATATTCCTCATACAAGAAGTAGTGATACACATTAGCCATGACAGTCTGAATTGGGAGTTGAGCGGATATACGAAAATAGGAAGTCTTTACCTCGACGCGATAAACAATGTCTCCTTTTTTAAATGTAATTTATTCTAGGTCGCATTAACAGCTGGGTCATGAGCGACAATTAGGTGGAATAGAATTACATAAATGGCTGCTTGTTGTCATTGGATTTAGGTTTAATATGGTTTCTATTCTCGGTTGAGGAAATAGTATACGTGACACATTACAAATCACAAATAATTATAAGAACAAAATAAAGTGCATAAATAATTACAAACACTCTTCAAAGAAATAACTAAACTAAAAAGGATATAGTCTAAAGTCATTGAAAACACTACACGCACACTAGAGAGCATAATTACACATTGAGAAACACAAGCACACGCATAAGCAAGGCAGTTTTCAATTCTTGGAGCTGCGCGACCAGGAATGTGGCCTTCCGTAGTAGCTTCAGACAATACACGAAACAAACAAAAGAGCAGAAACACCTGTACAGAAAGTTTAAATCTATGTAGTAGGTAATTTTACAAGGTAACACATTCTAAATTTTTTTTCAGGAACGTTAATTTTAATTATTATGGGGACCATTAAGAAAATCCTGTACAGAGTAAAACGCGCCATTTAACAGAATAATTTTACTCTGATTCACGAAACTTTTGAAGTTATTGTTTTTAACCTCTGGAGGAAGGCTGTTGAATAAAATAATCCCTGTATAATGAATACATGGCGATTTTTTCCCGACCTTAGAGCTGAGCGATTTCTAGTCACGCATTCATGAAATTCGCCATTATTTTGAAATAAATTAATGTTCCGCTTGACAAACTTTAAGATTTCATAAATATATACGGACACTTATCTTTTTATTAAAACATCCTCGAAGAACGTCTTGGACACTAGAGTTTCAGGTGATCAAACTTTCAACGTTATTTTGCATGAAATATGAATGCACGACTAGAAGGTTGGCTTGTAAAATCTTCCGTCGTAGGAAGTAGAGTTGTAACCACTAAACCACTAGCGCACGAACCAAGCAATTATCGTCGTAAGCCATTTTCATTGATTTGAATGTCTCCTTAACGCTTTTATCGAGTAAATCGCAAAATAGAACACATTCCAATTTCGTGGCACGAAAACGTTGAAAAACTACGGTCGCATACCCACTACTTAGCACTATCTGCTCACAACTGACTGGCAACTTGCACATCTATTGCGTAATTACGTTTTCGGTATTATTTTACAGTTTGACATGTTCAAAATGTAATGGCACCGTTGAATCTTAAAAATTTCGACGAAACTGAAACATGACGTTCATCAACTAAAATTGATATACGTTTTACAATAAGCCCTTCCCACTTTGTCTAATAAAATCTTTAAAATGGTGCTTCAGAAAATGTTTACTTTAATTTAATTGAAATATTCTTTCTCATTTTCATGAGCCATTGTTACTTTTTATTTCTCTTGTTAATGTGCTAAATGCAGTACTTTATATGTAAAATTATTTAATAATATTTAAATAATGTAAAGAAATTTCCTTTTGAAATATTATTTTACAATTTTGGATAATATTTTTAATTATCCTGGCGCTGTTCAATTACCGTACCTTCGGTGTAATTTTAGAAGGGTGGCTACTGGAGAGTTGTTCTCCGACGATGGTGGGTGACGTGAGGACAGGCTGCTGGAATGTTAAAAATCCCCGCAGCGCCATCGCTTGGCCTGGAATGCCTTTGACGGCGAATGCGTGGAATGCTGCAATCTGACTTCTTGCCCGGGCTTGCGACTGCAATAACAAGTGTGACCGCTCTTCCCCGCAACAATGGTGCCTGGGCCCGCAAAGAAAAGTGGAAATAAATGCACGGCAAAATTATTATTGGAATTTGTTCTAGCGGCGCTCCATAAGATCATTGAGACATGCTTTGTAACACAATGATGTGTACGATTTCGGTTCATTATATTTTCTTTAAGATTTGTAATTTGATTCATGAAGAAATTATTTGGTTATTAATGTTGTGAGGGCGGTAGGTTGGCCTTCGATCACCGACCGATTAACGTCCTTGCAAGGAATATAAAATAAAAATACAAAACATCGCACCGATAGCCGTGGAAGCGATACAATTGGACAATCAGGCAAACGAGGATAGAAATACAATTAGAATGGAATAAGAAAAGAACAGATACAGTCAGGAAGAACTAACTTAATTAGTGAACAGAAAGGTAATTATTCAAGGAACAATAAGGTAACGGAAGACTTCGTGTACAACCGGCAGGCAGAATCTGGTTAAAACTGGTTATCTTTATCAGGGTTGAAGATGATGACATATCTTAGAAACGCAGTGACATCTGCAGAACGGGGACCCAGAACTGACAACACGTAGCGGTCATCACATTTTATGTTTACTTATACTGTCGATCAATAAAAGTCAATGATTTCGATTTTTAATGAATTTTTTTGTCGGTTCATTACGATGAGTATTATATTACACACATTCAACACCGATCAAGGACACTATGTGAATAGATTTCCTTGCGTTATGTTGTACTCGAATAGAAGTACAAATTATAAAACTATGTAAAAGAGTCCCCATCTCTCTATTGTTACTTAATTATGCATCAGGAGCTTTCGTCATGTATGTCAACCCCAAAGTGCCAATATTGAGCTGACGCGGTTAAGGGATATAATGTATTTGATATTTTTTCGTACTTTACCGTGAAAAATGTTTGATAAATTATACATTTTAAGTCATAGCAGAATATTGACTCGCCATTCAGACGAAGCTACAAACTACCAGTTACTATAAACGTTAGCAGTTTTAAATCCATCTTATATAGCAACTTTTGGCTTGAAAATCGGATTAAAGGGGCCGTTTTCTGTGCCACTTGACAGAATCTTTGACAACCTATTGTAAAGCTACTTCACGTGAAGGACGCAGTGGGAGGATTGTCAATCTGGAACAAATCCCAATAGAGAATTCATTTTTGGGCTGACTTCCCTGGCGGAATATTGTCAAAGCTCCTGGGATCTTCAGTCCAGCGTGCTACTGTCTTATTTAACTTTACGCTTATCTAGCGCACTCTAATTCTGTTAAAAGTCCTGGATGACACCAATATACGAAGAAATTCTCGTTACTACTTCATTCGTATCCTAAATTCTCCCCACTTCGTTCACTGAACAAGTGACGTCAATGGATATCCTTATAAGGGATTTTGATCCAGTCTGATCATTTACAAACCTTAGTTGAAAGTTGAAAGTCATTAACATCCTTCATTTTTTGATTACTATAAGTTTTAGTAAGGTACATAATTTCAATGTTTCAAAAAATAAAACAAAATCAATAAAAATTACCAGAAAATGGTTCTGAATACAGAAAACATTATTATAGAATTTAATATTGAGGGACTACAAACAATTGGGGATTATTTATCATTTATTATATTTAATTGGTTACTAATAATGACAAGGACCATAATTGATGGTCAAAACGTATGTACTTTAAGTTTCTTCAATTTTTTTCTTATTTCTCTTTTTTGTTGTGATATTCAGTCCTAAGACTGGTCTGATGCAACCCTCCATGCTAACCTACCTTTCGCAAGCCTTTCCATTTCCTTATAACTAGCACAATCCACATCCTCCCTAATCTGCTCAGCGTATTCCATTTTTTTAGTTTACGGTTCGTTAATTCTTAATTTTTATATTTTATTTCTGTTCAGTATAACGGTGTTTGACCGAACAAAAGTTTTATTTGAAACATTTATATATTTTCTTGTAATTAAAATTGTTTTGTATTATACTGTAATGTAATTTATGATTTGACCAATTGACTTAAAACGCTGACGAAATAGGAGTAGAAATCCAATTCGAAGCATTGAAGTGGTAAAAAGTGTTATGAAACAAAGAAATTATAGCAAGGACCCTAGTCTCGTTCGTATACAAATGAGGAACGTAGCAGTCTGTATGCTTTTATTACTGATGTATTCATTTTTTTTTCTGCGCTTGAGATTATTTGAGATTTGGGATAGATAAATTTATAATGAATAAAAGATTTAGCTTGATTAACTTAGATATCAGAGTAAGAAATTTCTCTTATCTTTATGGCGTTGAGTGGAATAATAATGAGCAAAGAAACGATTTAGGAGGCATCTATTGCCATCAAATCGGAAAGTTGATATTGAATCTGGAAAATATTTTCTTGTGTAACTTCTTTACATTTATTTTATCCCCTACCTCGACTAACCGCATTACAGCCTCAATCATTACATTTCTCGGGCCTGATAATTTAGCTTTATTACAAATACATAAAATTTAATGTTTTTTCCTATTAAAAATTAGAATACGTCTCTTAAGTTTTTAATATTCTAAGGAGGTTGGGTTCTGGATATAATCGTTTAAATGATAGAGTGGGGAATTTAATAATTTAAATTATTATTGAAATTAAGTAAATTAACTTGTGTTTTTAAAATGTTAATTTATTTATTTATTAAAACAGAATTTCCTTAATGAATATATTATTTAAGGGCATTAAATATTTAATTAACAATGGGTAGAAGAGGTTTCGTTCATTTGGGACAAACCTGTTTTAATCTTCTTTTGTGCAGGCACAGGGTGATTCATTCTTTCCAGAAACTTCCTCGTGGTGGCAATTATTTCCTCCTACAACGTGTTATGTCGCGTTGGAAACTGAGATTTCGGACCTTTGGTGTCGAGGACAAACAAGTCTTTAGTCTCGGCAGGGTCGTTCACGTCTGAACACAGTTTTGATTCGGATATCGGAATTTGTTATGTGGGTTTGCTGTTTTCTTTCTACTAACTATTCAAAGAGTATTTTTCTCTTCATTTAGCTCCAAACCCACACTGACTATTTAATTGTTCACGTTACTTCTTCTTTCTTTCTTTGACCTCCACTTTTCTCCAAACTTCAACTTACACTGCCCCTTCTTTTTTCTCCTACTACCTATTCCTTCCAGTTCCCGAGAAACACTGAATATTTCACCGCCTTGTAACATCCCAGCAAATCTCTCATTTCCCCTTCTCTGTGGAAAAACGCCACCCCACGTGACGTGCCTTAACCAATCGTTATTAATTTTTCGACAACAGCAGCATATTTCGCACTTACGAAGAAGGGTTTGGCCTTTGATAAATTTCAGTGTTAACGTTCCATTGTGATCAAACAGCTCTAATCCACAGTATTTAGCAAGCAGACTCGGCTTCTCTGCGACATTCTGGCGGCTTTCTTAATCCTGGGATTTCACCTATTGTCTGTACTTATGTGAATATTATTACTGAATTAAAATAGTTTTCTAAAATATAAATTAAATTGGGCAGGAACCCTACTGCGCTACAGTCGGTCCACGGTAGGCGGATAACCAAAAATCAATTTCCTCTAAACCATTAATTTATTAAGCGTGGTATTTTTATAATAATTAATAGGTTTTAAACTAACACCTATATACATTATCAAGGTTACCTTAGGAAAGAATATTTGTGAAATAGAGATATTCTGCTGCAACAAGATGTCTAATGCCGGTGTATAGGAGCACGGTAACATCTTTCTGTACGAAACGCTGCAGCTTCCTATGATATTTAAAGAAGCTGATTTTGAAATAAAGTGACAAATACAACAGTTTTGACACAATATTACTGGAATTTGGGAAAGAAAAATGAAACCTATTATCCTTTTTGTGATCCACAATCGCTCTAAAGCTTTCTAAATTGGGGAATTAAAAACATTTTGACATTACGAAACGGTTTAAAAGTTCAATGCAGTAGTTTCGTTTAATATGAAATTAAATATATTTTTAATTATTTATGCCTTTTAATTTCAACTTTTTTCACACAGAGAAATCATATATTCAGTTAATTAAGGAAAATCGGTGACAGAAATAGTTTGCCCAGATTGCGTAGCCTGGGAATCCGCGTGATGATTAAATTATTAATAATATTTTGTTTATGAACTGAAACCAGGTGTGCTAGTTTTGAGTGTTTTAGCATTGCGTAGACTGCGTCAATGTAGCGCGTAGTAGCGCGGCTTGAATGAATTCATGCACCAGGCAAACAATTGTCGGGTACTGTGTACGCACGTACGCCACGACGTGAAGAGCTCTTCTTGGAGCAAGAGCATACCCTTCAGCTCCCTCTGTTATACTCGCACAGGAGCACCAATTATTCGCCGGTGCGTGCCCTAAGGGCGAATTATGTACCCACCGATATGTCACGAGGGACGGATACACGTACGCACGCACCTGGCGGGGAGACAAAGAACACTGCCCCTGCAACAAATGCTACATTTATACATAGATTATGAACGTAAGGTATTATAGTGTTATTATTATTAAGGAACATACTCAAATATTTTCAAAATGGTATCATGCGGAAAGGCTAATTGCGCCCTTAAAGAATTCCAGCTGGATATATATGTATATTCTTTTTCAAATGAGGTTTATTCAATTTTTGGAAGTTATTCTGCTTTTACGTAACACTAGCATTTTTATAAAAAACTTGTTGTAGGTCCGATAATCTCAAACATTTCTAACTAAATTGAACTATTTTTTTTTTGTTGGCAGAGAATCAATTCAGGTAGATTTCTCAAATCTTTAATATATAAAACGAAAAAAAAATTAACATGTCAATTATAAGCAATGTTATGACTAAAGTTCTAGTTTATTTCTACCTAAATAAAATGCGTCCATCTGTTTTCCCCTCCCTCCCTTCACCCTCTGTATACCGTAACCAGCATGTTACGGGAGACGCAGTAACACTTGTGACGTCACTGTGCAGTAAACTGTGGTAATTGTTCCTTGTTATGGTTGTATTCTCCCTGTTTACCGTTATATATCAAGTTAGTATTTGTTTTTATTATTGTGAATGAACTGTACCGTAATTGAAGCGTTCCGGAGGAAAACGCTTTATGTAAAAATTTTCAACGGAAAATTTGTCTAGTTAGTAGTTTAAAAGTTATAATTGTTAAACACAAATAATGGTTAAAAGTCAGAAATGGAATAGTTTATTTGAAACTCAATTTTCGGGGCCACCTCAGTTCTTTAATTGAAATATAAGAAAAATTTCGTGTTGCTCATGCAACATCCGCGGTCGAAATCGATTTTCCCCACATGGGTCGTGTATACACCAGAATTACCGATATGATTACCAAGTATAGGGGCGAGCAGTGGTTGTGGTTAAGAGAGTGGTTGAGTATAGTTATTAAGTGCCTGGAGTCTTAAAAGTGTTAGATTCCAGTGAAGCTCCTACATATGTACCTGGATTTCGGGATATATTCAAGTGATCGGGAATAGTGAGTCAGAGATAGTCTTCATATAATCATGCCAGGAGTGATCTACGTGTAACACTAATCTACGTTAACATTAATTCGCCATCGTGTTTTCGTGCGCGTTGAAATTTATTATTAATGGTGGATGGTCGCTTCGAATGCGCTGTGATGGTGTCGTCGGTGGGGACCAAGTTTACAAGCATTGTGATATTACTGTATGTGTTGGGTAGGTGAGACCATAGTATTTTTCCTTAAAGAAATTCCTTAGGAATACATTTTTATTATTGTGGATTTTGTTGTCAAGATCTTAAAATAATTGTATGTGTTGTATGAGTGGAGTAGTAGTATGAGTCTCAGCCTTTGCAGATAATTCAGATAACCGACTTCCTATTGCACAAAATTCCGGAGGTATATAACTCTGGAAACATATTGTATCTATTATTCTGAACTTTTCAATAAATAACTTATTTGGCATTAGAAATTTATAAATATACAGAGTAACAAATGTGTAAGCTTTTTCTAAGTATTTAATAAACTTCACTACTATTACGACGTTTCATTCATATCTTGGGCCGCAGAGAATATTATTTCAATTTATGTATTACTTCAATTCAAAATTTATATGAAGTCGAAAAATCTGAACGAAACGATGTAGTAGAAGGTGGTAACTTAAAGAGCGAAGGCTTTCCCGGCTAATTTGTTTCAAATGCAATTCTGAGGTTTCAAGCCGGATCAATGTTTACACATCGTTTCGACAGCAAGCCCCATCATTGTCGTCAGGTAGAAAGTTGCCTCACGACGATGGCGGAGCTTGCTGTAGAAACGTTGTGTAAGCACACTTTAACCCGGGTTGAAACCAGAGAGATTTGAAAGAGTGAACTTTATTATACACTGTAAAATGGCGCACATATTGGCTGTTTCATAAATTTCCAAACTGTGGACTTACCTCCAAACACGTTAAATTGTTCTAGGCTGCTACCAGCAACAGCGGACTTTTACCATCTTATTCAAATTCATTTCTTGACTGAGTAAGTGTTTAAATCAGTATGGTAAATCTAAGTAATTATTTGGGCCCTCCACCGCATAAAAACCTTACCCGTTAGCTCGTCCAAAATTTGCAAGCTCATGAAATCGAATGCAATTAAAAATTTTAATTTTGTATTTAATTCACTAAACGTCTGGATGTACCATTATCAATCATTACTATATTACTAACGAGACACGGCAAACCCATTAACTGTAAATAAAATATTATTCAACAAGAATTACATGAAACGAAAAAACTTTCTCCTGCGCAGCTTTAATTCTACCTTATACCTTTTTGAGTGACAGGCTACATGAAGCTTATCCACTTTTATGGTTGTCCTACATATAGCACAAGAAAAATTGGAATGGTGGGATGTGGAAAGGATATCAAGTAAGTTGAGGGTCATCAATGGTCCCCAGACTGTAGTCAAGCAGCCCACTCTACAGTCGCTCTAAATGTCTTCTACTTCTTTCTCGGTGCCACAACCCGGAGTGGGTTTTGGTCTCTTAAACAGTTCCTCTCTATATTCTCTTCCATCCTCTCACACCCATTGCAGAAAGGTCTGTAGTCACTTTGTCCAACCACCTACTTTTTTTAACTTTCCTTCTTACTCCTGAAAAATAATCTGCATTTAAGTATTTCATTAGGTATTCATCTCTTTGGAATCCTCTTTAAATGCTATTGTATTCATTGAGCATTTATAAATCTCACCAGGTCTTGTCCTTGAATCCGCTCGTTTAATGCATGGTTATATCTCATTCTAAATCCATCCCTGTCCATAACAGACCCATATGCTTTTCTTAATATTTTATACTCAAAACATCAGGGTCCATGCTTCAGATCCGATTGTGACTACTGGACGTATCAATGTCTTGTATATCTTCATTTTAGTAATTCGGTATATGAGCTGTTTCCTAAATATCTGGATGTTAGCATAATATATTTTATTTGAAGATTGTAATCAGCATTTAATAAAAAGTTCCCCATATCACACAAATTAGTGATACTTACCCCTAAATACTTAAATTGCGTCACTCCTTCAAAGATCTTGTTGCCTATTCTCATGTTCTGAGGGACTCTTCTTATGCTTGAGGTGTTTTACTCTCATTCACTATTAATCCGATAGCCTTGGTTTTATTTTCCATCTCCAAGTATACCTTTTTCAGTGCCCAAATATCTGTTGTAATAATAACTACATCATCCGAATAAGCACAAATCTGACTTGCGTTGTAGAAAGTTGTACCCTCGTGATCTATTTTTTTAATAGATTCATGCAGAAATAGATTAAAGAGAAATACTGATAGACCACCATCCCCTTGTTTAACACCCATGTTAATCATAAACAAGTTGCTAAGTTTATTTCCCATCTTTAACGGGCCCAAGTATTGTTTAAGGTCATTTATATGATTCTAATTAGTTTTCCAGGCACACTCATTTTTTCCACTATTTCATAGTCATTTTTTTGGTAGGATTTGGGAGGCAGAAGGTCGGTTTCTTGAATGAGAACGGCAAAGCTCACCCCTGTCTACCTGTATTTTTCGCTGAAGGCACAGGTCGGCCCCGTGTCGCACATTAAGCCAACCCGGGGGGGTCTCTTTCCCCGACAAGGACCGACCACAAGCAGAGGCGAGTGCCCCCCCGCAGTTGGCCGGGTTCAACCTTGCGGTGGCGCTGACACTTCAAGCCAAGCGCAGCCTTTTTCCCCGATAAAGGTTAGGCCGACCCTGATCGAGGAGAGTACTACGCTTAAGCTAGCATTCGAAGCTTCCCACCTCTTCCGGATTGCAGTACCTGGTTTCCGAGGCCAAGCACACCCCCATCCGAGGTAGAAGCTAGCAGCTATCCCCTATGGATGACTTGCGTCGCCACCCAGTTACGGGGGAATTACACCCAGACAGTTTCATCATCGGATACTAAGTATGGCTAGCAACTTCCATACTCGACACCTTCTTTCAAGGGCATGAAAACCCCATGGTAGGATGACTGTCTTGAGATGGACTACTCTGTTACTAGAACCATTAATGAAAATGAACAACCTTCACTTTGGATAAACAGTGGTCAAATGAAGGTTAAGCGACGACGTTTCGACAACGATGGCAGAGTACGCCATCGAAACGTCGTGGATTAAGCGGCATTTGACCCGGGTGGAAACCCAAGAACTGTTTATCAAGAATATACACCGGTAAAATATTTGACCTTTGATAACTCTTACTTTATTTCAAACGTCTGCGACCCTGGAACACTTTTCTTAAATTTCTTAAATGAATGTAAAGTGTCACTCCCTGGATGAATAGCAAGGAGACGAAAATTTTAAAGTGGAAAATAAAACTTTCCAGTCTCCTACGCTTATGTTTGATTAAAATATAATATACACAAAATTATGTATTGCTTTACGTATAAGCCCTATGGAAGTTTACAGTATGATAAGCAGCATTAAATATAGAATATATTTACGAAGGTCACTAATAAAGGTGAAATGGACATGAAGTTTAAGAATATGTATAATGAAACAGCAATAAATATGCTTTCGCAGGGTTTCATTAACCAAGGACTGGAATGGCAACATAATTTTCTTCTCGTACGCCTAAGACGAAAGTCAAAAGACGAACCACGTAAACCCCAAAATCCTTATGTATCGTCCAATTTTACAACCTACTAAGTCTTATAAATTACGTTCCGTTCTTCGTGTGGTGTTAATAGCACATAAAACCTGTTCGCGTACACAATCGATGACCCAAAATGTATTTTATCTACTCAGATTTAGCTTAAATCAACGGGAAACTAAATTACTATGGAGGGATCATATTGATATAGCTATCTATGAAGATTCAAATTATGTGCGAATGAGAAAATAAATGACATGAACGACGAACAAACATTTATGCAAATATAGATTGGGTTATCGCCGTTATAGGAAACTTGATCGTAATTAATATTGTTTGCATCCGTTCTGGGGATATAATAAACGCGAAGCTATGGCAATGGACTGGCTCAGCGCTCTTCCGCGCTCCTCGCTTTGGAACAGCAGACTCCCGTTTTAATGAGAGGCGCTTTCTGCTTTGGCGGTTCGCGAATATACCCACAAGCATGCATAATATATGAGTTCTGGTGGGAATAGAGACAGAACATTTCAATATGGAATAATAATAATAATTACAGAATATATTGGACACAGATATTACGGTTCAGAATTTACCACAAATTCTGCAACTCGTAACAGTTGTTACGGTAGAAAAGCTCCGATCAAACAAAAAATATATTAAAAATTTTGTGGGATGACAATTATAATAAAATGCGAACTCTAGAATAATTTATTAATAATTTCCCTATATATATATGTTCTTTTATTAAACAGTTTAGATGTTACTAATGATTCGTAACCAATACACACGCTTCAGAAACATGAAACGTTGAATTAATATTCTAAAATAATTTTTGCTTAAATTGAAATTGAAGCCTAATATGGGTCCGTTTTCCTGGAAACCCACAATTAAATTTTTCGTTCGTTGAACGATCAGAAAGGGAGATTGGTACTGTGAATTTGAAATTTCTATGTTTATATTTATGATTTAATATTCAATTGGAACATGTTTTAATTATCTGTACAGATGAAATTAAATACATAGTTTTTAATTGCTTAGAATCGGGTTATTTGATGCCTCAATGTATCGAAAACGGTAGTCATCTAATTTACTACCTGCCATGCTAACTTCGTTCCGCTTTCACAGGAAAACGGTAGGGCCGAAAATGTTTACAATTTTTTCACTTCTGTTATGTAATAGAAGGTATCAAGGTATTTAATAAATTTAAAACTGTCACTTTATAAATGGAGTAAAAATTGCGAACATTTTACGTGGTCGATTTTGATATACTATATAGGACATAATGGTAAAAACAATATGAAAACAATTATAACTTAGTTTTTTATACCTAACCTGTTGCATAATACTACCAAATGGTGAAATGATGAAAGTTTTATTTTAACGGGAACCGTTAGTTTTCCCGAAGGACACTTTCCCGACAGTCATATTCCCCACAATATTATTCCGAAGGTCCGTTTTTCCGAATGCGTGACTGTCGCAAATCGCGTTTGATGAACTGTCGTTTTTTTCTAAATGAAGCAAAATATTAATAGAACACTTAATACTTCACGTAACGTATTATTGATTCTTATGTAAATAAAATTGGTAGTCATATAACTTACAATCGATGGAACAAATTCTGTCTACGTAAGACATCCCTAACCCTTAATTGGTGGATTTTTTGGAAAGGATAGCATCAAAAAATTTGCGAATATGGCCGATTTTAACGTCGAATGAAATAATCTACGTGGATTCTTATATTTATGGCGCCCCTATCAATTCTTTAACCGTTTAATTTGTGTGAAGTATGGTAGATTATGTTTTTAAGTCTAATAGTCCATTAATCAAACAAATTTAAATTTTATTCCTTTTTTATGGCTTCAACATGTCTAATGAAATAAAGAATTAACATAGCTAAAACTGAATGTCTAAATTGGTATTTGAACTCATAATCCGTATGAACAAAACCAAATCGCTTGCTCGCTACGTTCTTCTCGTTTTTCCAACATCACCAAATAATATTACCAAGACTTAATCAGTTAAATGTTAAATAACACAAATATTAACGACCTACATAACTAACAATTTAAATTTTCAACATTTATCGAAAGAGTTTTTCCTTTGTATTGTAAAGAACATCTTCACTTTTCCATTAATAATTTTATTGAATTTATCCGCATGATTTCCAATTTATGCATTGCAGTACTCTTGGTTGGTGCGAGTTAGAAATTGGTGTTAATTTAATTCTCCATTCTACTTTCCTTACTTTTAATCGTCAAATTTCCGGCTGTCTTTTGGGATGCTCCTTAGCTCTCTTTTCTTTTGTAGAAATAGTTATAAGGACTGAAAAATTTTTATCTTGAAAAATTAACCTTACAGCTTACTGGTACGTACTTTATGTTTTGCATAATTTCTCTTGAAAGAATGGGTGAATTAGTGACTTTTTAATAATTTTGTTTAAATAGAAAATTTGCTTCTGAATTTAAAAAAAGATTAACGTTTTAATTCTCTATATGTATCTATTTTCCATCAGAAACATTATCTCTTAGTTGGATTCATGAATGCACTTATTCTGCCAGGATTCGAATTTCTTATCTAATCATTCGTGCAAAAAAAAACAATGGTTTTGAATTTTGTTGACAAAGATTTGTTATTATCTGATATTTCAATTACTTCTGATAACGTTATGATGTATTCCGTATTCTTTGTGCTTATTATTATCCTAATAATTTTATCGTGGAATTTATTAATCTCAAATGAAATTAAATTTATAATAATTTAAAAAGTTTGCCCATCACAATACTACTTCTAATAATTTCCCTATATTACCTTAGTTTGATCATTTATCTACAATATTTAAAATATTACTTGGAAAGCATAAAAATTTCACAACTGTTAATACTTTGCCATTTTTTTTAAAAAAAATATAAGATTTTTCAATATTTTTGATTATCGTAATGTTGTTCACAGCTAATATGTCTCTATCAACTACGATTACGAAACATAAAGGAAATTTAAAGTTACCGTTTTATAGATTTTTCAAGTATTTTTTCAACTTAAACTGTTTGATAGAATTTAATTTATGGATAATAAAGTTAATCTCTGAAATGTTTTGTATTAAATGTAAAACAAGGCACTTCACATACATAAATTCAATTTTTTATGGTTTGTCAAATAGTATATATATATATACTGTGTATATATGTGTGTGTGTATATTACTTTCATGTTACTATCTTTGACATTAATATTTTAGTATGACTTTAGTATTATACAATGATCGAAATTTAAAATATATTCTAAATGTTATATGTTTTTAAAATACATTTTGCAAGTATTTGTTAAATGGATCATTAAAATTATAATTATTTTATGTTTCATACAGACGTTAATTGCTATTATAGAATAATGATTTATTTTCATTTTCTTGTTCTGAAGAAATTGGTATATATATGATATTTAAGTAATTTTCAAAAAGCCTTTAATATGAAATTACCACATCAATTAATTTCAGCGTCTACTGTAACGCTACTGTAAAATATTTCTCATATACATAAAAAATAGAAACTGATGCTTTGAAGAGACGGACCGCACTTGTGGTGTTCCCTGTGCTGGAGAAGCCAGTCTCACGAAATTAGGTTCGGCGTCAACCCTGGGGACGCTGTGGCAGGAGGTTTTCACTTTGCGACACATAGCAGTCCGTAAACTGATTATTTTCCTGCGTGCCAACACAACCAATCTGGATGGCTCCCGTGTCATGATAGAGTACTAAAACTCGGCTCTATTGCGAAATTATACTAAAAATAGTGCATATATTCACAAAAGCTCGTCAGACGAGCTTTGCGACAAGATATGCCTTTTAATTTTATTAAACCTAATTGAGAAAGCGAATTAAAATATTTATTACATAGTTTTATGACTCTAAAATTTACAATAAATAAAAAGACGGCCAATAAGTCAGCATATAAACTTATCACTATTTATTCAAAAGCGACGTTTCGTCTCCTTCTAAACAGAATAGGGGAAAAGCGAACAATATGGAGGACGTTGACTAAGAGAAGGTATAGATTAATTAATAGGCCACGTTTTGAGACATTAGGGTCTTGTAAATTAAGCATCAGAGGAAACTGTGTGGGGTAAGAACAGAAGAGGGGGGCAAGGATGGAATACACTAAGAAGATTAGGGAGGATGTTGGGTTTGATAGCTATAAGGAAATGAAATGGCGTGCGCAAGATAGGTTAGCATGGAGGGTTGCATCAAACCAGTCTTAGGACTGAATACCACAACAACAATAACGTCTCCTTTTCAAAACTTCCTCTGACGTAAAATTTAGCAATTCATCACTTATTCTCCTTGACTCCCTCAGCCGAAAAGATTATTGAATGTGCATGTGAATAATTTCATGAATTACACATGAAGAATTTAGTGTCGCAGACCATCTCTAGCGATGGTTACGTCTGAAATTTATTTAAAAAATGAATTGAAATTTATCTAAATATTACTAGCCATAATACTGTATTGTAATTTTAATGTTATTTGTCAACGTATGTAATGTAGTTTAATTAAATGTATATTTTCTGCACTAAATACATTTCAGATATACTGACTTCCCGTTTTGCTGTGACACGTCTATTTCACGATACATGATTCGAGAAATGACTAACAAAAAAACGCTTTTATGTGTTGATTTATAACTTTACGGTTATTATTTCAATAATTTTAAGATGGAACAGTAGCTTTTACACTTTGCAAGCACTACAACATTAGCGAACAAAATTTTAAGCAATAAAACTCGTCTTAGAATGTTTGGATAGGCAAACAAAGAACAGAATTTTATCGAGAAACGGGAGAACGGTATTATTATTTGAACTAATAGAATTGACAGTAAGGTAAATTATGATCTTATTACGGATTAGTAGTTAGTAACTTAAAATACCGTACTCTCACTCCACATTGGAGGAAGAGTAAGGTATTTTGGAGGACTTTGACTGAAAGATGGGATAGATTAGTAGGCCACGTTTAGAGACATGAGGGTCTTGTAAAATTAACATTAGTGGGAAGTTTGTGGACAGAAGAGGGAGGGAAAGGATGGAATATTATAAGTCGATTAGGGAGGATGTAGATATAAAAAGACTTGCACATGATAGGTTAGCAAGGAAGGTTGCATCAGACCAGTCTTAGGACTGACCAACTGACCGACTGACTGATTACCACTACTACAACAACACGTCGGCTCAGCAGCTATTCTATCACACAGTAGCAGAAAATAAAGACCTACTTGTCCCATTTGATGGCATAGGAGGAAGTGTAGCATGAGTCAGGTTACAACTCAAACCGACATCTATAAGTTTTTTTCTCAGCACATACTAGCTGCGCAAACACTTCACTACGGCTTCCTAAGGACTGCACGCAAACAGGGTAACATTACACTGGCTATCACTTCGACTGCACGTGAACTCGCTAAATTAAAAACTGCTAAACACACTCTCAGCCCACCGCTCACCAAAACTGCACAAACATACCTACCTCTTGCACTCCGCAAACCGCCTCACGTGCCGAATTTCCCCTTGCATTTATGTGTCCCAGCCTTGCGACCACTAGATGTATGGCGGGCTACACAAGCTCCCGCCTTGTCGCTCTCTCATAATTGCCACTATTTTTTTATATAGAAATTGTTGTGAGATTCTATAATTACGATAGCTGTAATATAGTAATCGTCGCCTTATTGTTTAACTACTCGAATTCGTAGGTGAAATGCGTAAGATTTTAAATTTATTCAAATAAGAGCCTGTGGGGCTTACCTGATCATGTCGGGGATGCCTCGCACTCCCTCTGGGTATTTTTTATCAAAGTTCTCATATGCCGAGACACCTTCACCTATTTTAGGAGGTATATGTACTGGGGTCAAAGACCTTGGGCATATGGCAAGAGCTGTCCGCTGATCCCATTGGATCAGTCGGCCAATTGCCTCCTGAAATAGGTGGAGACACGGAGAAGGGAATGCTGCGTCCCCACAGCAAACTCGTCTCCCGTCATTCGGAAGGGCGTGAGAATAGTACCCAATGCCCGACCTACCTGATGCAGGTTTTCTAGGGTTTTCCCTGCATCTCTTTAGGTGAAACACCGGGTAGGATCCTTAAACCATAGCCCGGGGGCCCTAGTTAACCCTTGGCTACCTTGCTCTACTTTCCGCATCCCCCCTTTTCAAGTCCCTTCCTATGCTATTAAAAGGGAGTTGCCTGTTTCAGGATCACTCTCATGTAGCTGTTACCCCGCCACAAAATGGTACTGTTATAAATGATGATGACGTTTATTATTATTATTTAGCTGCTGTTGGGAATTTATTTGGTGGCAGCTATATAAAAAGGAAACACAAATACAATTACAAAATTTTTACACTAAGGAAGAATTTTGAAGTGTAGTTTTTGATCTGAAAAAGAAAATAAAGGCGTCCCACAAAAATCACTACACTATTATCACTTCACTGATTCTAAAACAATACTACTCACATAAGTTTTCTTAGGCTATTCCTAAACCGATTTACGTTACCCGGAAAAGTGGTCAGTATTTCTGCAGGCAAGGAATTCCAATCGCGTATTGACCTATTTACAAATGAAAATTTTCCTACGTCTGTACGTTGCCCTTTTTCTTTAATTTTGAACGAATGGTCATTTTTAAAAAGAGTCACTATTATATATTTTTATATAAAAATTGGTCAACATCAATATTGAACAATATTCATATAAAAAATTACGTGTATAAAGGCCTACATGCTTACATAGTATCATTGAGATTTTGATTTATTATACGCATTTGTTGATTGTAGTTATTGTGTTTATTCATAGATAATATCATCTACGTACCAGTAAACTGTAAGGTTAGATTTTCAAGACAAGAATTTTCAGACCTTATAACTATTTATACAAAAAAAAACAGAGACAAAGAAGATCCTATAAGATGGCCAAAAATTTGATGATTAAAAGTAAGAAAAGTAGAATGGAGGATTAAATTAACACCAATTTATAACTCGCACCTATCAAGAGAACTGCAATGTTTATTGTATAATAATCTGGAGTTTAAACTATTGATGGCAAGATAAAAAATACTAGTAAATGAAGAAACTACATCAAGCAATAGAATAATATGGCCAGCTGGAATATATAAATTAGAAATCATGCGGATAAATTCTATTAAATTATTATTGGAAAAGTGAAGACCTTCCTTATAGAACACAGGAAAAATTCTTTCGATTTTTTTTCAAATTTTAAACATTTCAAATTGTCTGATATATAGGTCGTTAAGATTTGTGTTATTTAAAATAATTATTCTATTGTAACTGCTTAAGTCTTGGTAATAATACTTGGTGCGTTTGAAAATACGAGCGTAACGTAGCGAGCATACGATTTATTTTTGTTCAAACGGATTATAAATTCAAATATCAATTTGGACGTTCAGTTTTAGCTACATTAGTCATTTATCTCATTAGATATAATGAAGCTATGAAATGAATAAAATTTAAATTTGCTTGATTAATGGACTTGTAGACTTTAAAATATAATCTACTAGATTTCACGTTATAATTTCCACTGACAAAAAGTCACAATAAATTATTTAATAAATAAGTTACAAATTTTTCGTAGTGGTATTTTAGTTGCATTAATGGGAACGAGAGCGCCGCAAGGCAGCAGAATAAAGGAACCGAAGGACAAGTTTACCCCATTCAAACACGTTTGAAATAAAGGTTATTAAGAATACGAAAAATAAATGAATCCTAAATTAATTTATGAGCTGTAGCTCATATGAACCAGCCACCAGTGCCACTGATGTATTGAAACGCTTTAACATGGCAACCTGGCAGCCGTTGTTACTAAAAGGTTGCACCATATTCTGAATACAAAATGAAGTTGCTAGTTATTGTAAATTGTTGAATAGTTTTATAGGAGTGAAAAGGTTGTTAGCAATTTTTATTTAAAATAAGTAATGACAGTGCCTGGGCAGTATTGGAAGCCGGACAGCTCATTGTAGCAATAGAGCAAGTCGTAACTCGTGGATCATGACAATTGTAATACTCTAAGGCAGTAGTTCATTGGTAGCTGCCATTAGCGCGATGGCTCTCTCACCTGAAGAGATTCATTTATCACGGGTGGCACAACACTCAGCAGTAATGGACGTGTGCTGTCGTCCTCTGCCCCGGGCCGTCGGACCCGCTTCGCTCACTCTAAAATAAAGCCAGCCACGCCCTTTCCATATGAATATTACAAAACTCGCTTGAAATGTTAGGCACAAAAATTAACTTGACTCGCACTACAGTACACTATCGCGGAACTATTAAGTGGATTAGGTTTTTAAATCATCGGTAGAGACTTTTCGTGATCATTCTGCGCTGCTATTTGAAATACACCTCATTCGCTGAAAAGTGGCACTTAGTTTAATTGTCAACTATGTATACTAGATATAGAGTGAAAATGCACATAGACAACTTAAATTTGAAGGTCGTATTTCCACTGAATTAAACTAATAATAAAGGGCTTATATAGCTGAAAATCATTGATAACAGCACATGTTCCTTTTTTCACATTTTTTGTAGCAATTATGCTTGACTTATTCACCCGATAAACTTTTATTTTATAAACAATATTAAATTACTAAATTGAACGCTTGGCACAATAAATTCAATTTTAAAAAGTTAATAAATCTTATAAGAAAGACAAGAGTGGAAAAATGCCAACTGGTCCAGGAGCTCGAACTCAGGACCTCTCGATATCCAGCCGCGTGCTCTTCCAACTGAGCTAATCCGAGTTGACGTCCAAGGACCGATTCAATATCTCTTCATTCCCGTATATCCAAGCTAGGCTCACCTACCAATTCACTAATCACACTCTTCACATCACAATAAGCAGTTCCACGTTCTTAGACTACTGTCGTCGTCAAAATAGTGGTGCCCTGAGTTTGAACCCTGGCGAAAAACCAGGTTTTTTTAATTTTCTTTCATATAGCTCGATTTTGATAACTCTCAGATTTAAAACTGTTGCATTAAATGGTCTGAAAATTTATCAAAATAACAGCGCACACCCTTTTGAACCTATCCACAAAGTTTAAACTATCTGTGTGTCTTAAGTATTTCTAAATTAATTATTTAGTGGACCTCTGCTACCTCATTGACAGCGCATCGCAGAAAAGTGGAACAAAGTTTTTATTGTAGCGATTAAAAGTCATATTTATAAAATAATGGGTTTCATTGGCGCAACAATGCTACGAAATGTTGTACGATTTTTTAAAAGTGTAGGGAGAAAGGAAAGGTTCATTGGAGCGGGAGGGTGTAAGTGGGGTGGCACCCCTCACCGCTGACCGGGTCCCGACCTTTCTCCACCGCTCTTCCTGGGCATTAAGGATCGTGTTGTTTTTCTTCGCGATCACTAAGAGCTTTATTTGGAGATATCTTCGAGCAGATCAGTATGAGTAATGTCATTTAAAGGAAAATGTCTTCAAAATTTTTTATTTCTATATCATAAAATGGCGTTAAATTCTGCGTAAAACGAGACCTTTCGCAATAGCGTAGATGATTCGGAAGGGGCACAGTGAGGCTCCAAATACAGGGCTCTACTATATTAACGACTGTAAATATTTTTAGCTTTATTCCAACAAAAATATATTAATAATGATATGTGCCCCTTACTATGTCATTCACAAAAATAATTACATTAGTAATAAGACTGGTAGAGTATGAAGTGTTGAGTCAACACGTTTGACGTCAACGTTGGCTGTTTTTAAACATACACACAATTTCAAAGGGTTGAAAATGATAATGTCGAAAGCTTCCTACTGATAATAAAAAAATTAATCTGAAGACTGTTTCTGGTTGACTCAATAAATAATTACAAAGAAGTGATTCACAACGTTGTTGGTTGAATTTTATTTGGAAGAGTGAACTCTATCATTTATTTTCTGTTTCTGTTTGATATCTTTAATATTTAGCCGACCTCCTGTGGCGTAGTGGCTAGCGTTGCTGTCTCACAACTCAGGGATCCCGGGTTAGAATCCTGGCATGGGATTGGATGTTTGAGTCGTCATGGTCGCGAGGACAATGATTAAGGCTGCTGGGAAATTGATACTCTAACCACCTATCACCACAAATTCGGAATGTGTCACGCCAGATGACAGTCCGCAGCCGCCTCGGTAGGCCCAGGCCCTCAAGAGGGCTGTTAACCCATTGGAAGAAGAAGAATATTTAATATTTAACTATTCGCTCATATATTATATTTCCTTATTTACATATTTATTCATTTACAGTCGCATTAGTTTGTATAGTCGCGATGAACACATTTAAAACCTTTACAAGATGCCTCAATGACGCTTAGCTTCAGAATCAATGTTATTCATTTTATGTACACCGTAAGGTATTTCCCTGTCTTTAATTTAGTTAAAAATCACGTATTTTATTTTCTACTTAATGCTAAGACATTTTTAAGAAAAATAATTAAATGGTATTACATTATGTATAATAGAAGTTGATATAAGGGTCTTAAATGACGAATCTTACGCTTTCTCATAATTTCTGTTATCAAAATTTTTCATACAATGAATATTATCAAAAAACCAGTACAAACACTTTTTGCTTAATCATTTTTTCGTATTGAAAAGGGTGTCTACTTTTGATCGTCTGGAGATCATGATAAATCGACCATGATATGGCAAATATAGGTAAATTAGAAGGAAATATTGTTAAATACATTTTCATTACACTATACATCATATAATTTGTTAATATAATGTACACATTTAATTTAAGATGATGTTTCTTTTTTCAGGTAAATTATACGAGTTGTACTAAGAACAGAGTATCATAGTGGACTTTTGCAGTTTTTTGAAAGGTATTTACATACGAAATGCTTTGATCAACGTATAAAGTGTAAACTGACTGGTGTTCTATCGAAACTTGGTGTTATAATTATAAAATATAAGCTTTTATTGAAAATAAATTCATTTCTGTGAAAAATAAAATATTCATGTTTATAATTACAACAAAAACAATAATTTTCACCTCAATTAACATTTAAATCAACTTAATTTTAAATTACGCATATTATATTTGAATATTGTAGAATTAATGGTTATATTTATCAGAATGTTTCATGAATTATAAAGGAATAAAATAACAAATTTTTCAAATTTATTTTAATAAAATAAAATGTTAGAACATATAAATTAAAAGAAAACTGCCACAACTTTTTGGAACATCTTCAGTTCAAAATATAAAATTTTTAACTAATCAGATTATAATTTACATCTTTAAAGTTTGCGGATAAAACTCCGTTTCGGATTCAATTAAAATATATTTATGATTATTTGGGGACGAGGACTTTTACGATGTTGATAATTCATCAACAGTACTCGGATTTACACCCGGCTCAATGGAGAGTTAAAACAAAACTTTTCCATAGCTTGCGCTGAAATGCTAAAACGTTGTATTTTTATTCTCAATGTACCCGCGTGGAAACACGAGAACTGTTTATGCGTATTTATGACACATTTATTCGATTTATTCTTTTATAATTTTAGAACTTCTCCAAAAGCTATTTAATCCTGGCAGATTTTGAAACAGAGGACTATAATATTTAAATATATAGTGAATGATCATCGACACTTCTGAAAGGATCCATACGTTTTAAGAAGAAAAAGGACTTAGTTCAACATGAATAGCTTTGACTCTATAACACTCTTCAAATGAATCATGAAAATTTTAAATATGGATCGGAAAAATGTCATTTTAATTTGAATTGTAAAACTGACGAAATTATATTTTTTAACTAACCCTTTGAGCGCAATTAAAACTAAATTTATTTTTATTTGAAATTAAGCTAGACACAGTGAAATTTTAACGAGAACCTAAAAGATTATCGATTGTCCGCGATAATTGTTCCTTTGTGCATTGTTAAACGTGTGATCGTAAATTGGATGCAATTATACGCGCCGACGGTTATTTACGCTGGTACTCGTTCATATATTGGCAATCACTTGTTAGTCATGGCAGAGAGATTATTTAAATATAATATATTTAGTCTTTGTCAAAGAGATTTATGATAAGCGTAATAATCTCCATGTGTGTCTATCAACGTTCGTATTTTAGTTTATCTTTTGCTGCGAACATTACAAAAAACCAACGATATGGTAATGTGTCGCTATGGTTCACAATAACACCAAAACTGATAATATGAGAGGTTGAAAGGTCAACGACCTCAATTTGAGTACTTCAAGTGTTCATAGTGATCCATCAGTGTCAGTACTGATTTTCTTTTGCAAAGAAGAAATTCTCTCCGATACGACGGAGCCATCAGCAGTCTTCTCTCCAGGGCTAATGATTTGTTTAACTCTGAGGTAGAATATAAACACACAGGCATCATGCTAACTACCTAGATTAGTTATCGAAAATAAACATCTCCCTAGAATTGTTGCAGGGGTATACTTTACTTATAAATGAGAAGTTTACGTTAAACTGTACGCATAAACTTCAATATTTTAATCAATAATAGTCAATTTTAATTAAAAATTACTTTCTTCACTCATCGTTAAGTCGACTTCAATTTTTATAAATAATGTTTCACTCGAACAAAGTATAAGTATACAATATAAAATATAAATTACTATAAACCATGTGAACTGGAACACATTATTAAGGATTTTGAAGAGCACTGGAATAAAATATCTACAGAAAGTGGTCAGAAGTAATTTAGAACTGAAAACGAAGAAAAGAAAGTAGGAATCAAGAAATGAGTAAGGCAAGAATTTAGTCTGTCGCCCATTCTGTTTAATTTATATATAGAACAAGGATGAAGAAAGTTAAAACGGAATATGGAAAATAAATCATACTGCAAGGAGAAGATAAAAACCCTATGCTTTGCCGATGACATTGTAGTATTAAGGGAGTCAGAAGAAGACTTGGAAACCATAATAAATGGCATAAACGTGGTCCTGAAGAAAGAGCTCAATATTAGGTTTGATAGGGGGAAAAACAATGTAATGGAGTATAGAATGGGAAACAGTGGTATAAGAAAGGGTGTTAGATTGGGAAAGGATATTTTGTAGGGACCTAAGAAAATCTGCTTCTTGGGAAGCATAATAAGTAGGGGTGGTAGAAGTGTAATAGACATAAAGAGTAGATAACACACGTAAAGAAGGCATTCGCAAAAAAGAGGTATTTACTTACGGGGGAATGTAAGTGTGAATATTAGGAAATTATTGGTTAAAACGTTCTTTGGAGTGTGGCGTTATGTGGGTGCGAATCGTGGAGCTGCAGAAAGGAAAATAATATAACCTTTGAAATGTTGTGCAATAGGCGAATGCTGAAAATCAGATGGGTAGAATCAAAATCTATGAAGTTCTAAATAGAATAGGGGAAGAACGAACAATATGGACAATCGATATATTAATAGGCCACGTTTTAGGACATGAGGGTCTTTTAAAATTAGCATTAGAGGGTTGTGTGTGGGGTAAGAACAGAATAGGGAGGCAAATGCGCTAAGTATATCAGGGAGGATGTGGGATGTGATAGTTATGCGGAAATGAAAATGCTTTCGCAAGATATGTTAGCGTGAAGGGTTGCATCAGTCCAGGCTTAGGGCTGAATACCACAACAACATGCTATTGTATATGAGGAATTGCTGAAAAAGGCTTGCTTAAGCGTGGTGAGGAGACCTCCGCAAGGCACTGAATATGGTGGTGTAGAAGACTACCTAAAACAAATACCTCATTGAGTATTATCAAGAATTTAGTGTCCATACCCTGCTTACTCATGCATATATTTTGACAAAAACTACCCCCCGCCCCCGAGGCGTACTACTTTTGATAATTTGCTAACTGTCCATCAGATTATGTGTGACTGCCAACGTGTACAACTTCCAAATGACATTCCGCTGAAGGAAGGTGATCCCAGTCGTTCCAAGGAAGCGATAATTAACCTTCTTGATAATTTGAGGAGAGGGGGCTTAATGAACAATTTAGCGACTTATTCTCTAACCTTCCGCACTTGAACGAGATGTCCCCAACGACCATGATTTTTTAAAAATCTTATTTAGTTTATTTTAAGTTCAACAGCGAAGGTCATTAGCGACTACTTTACCAGTTTGGGAATCTTATATTCATTTCAAGGGTTACTCGATTGTGGTAAAGAAAGACCCACAGAAACACCCAGGAACTGCCAGGAACTGAAAACCGGGACCTCCGTGGTACTAGACAGTATCGCTAGCCACTACACTGCAGAGGCCGTCTACCATGATGTTAACTGGACTTTAGTATGGTATTAAAGAAGAAAGTCTGCAAGAATACACTGAAAACCTAAGCGATTGAATCCATTGGACGACCCGGACGAGGAACGAGAATTGTTAAGGGTAAGGAAACGATAACGCCTTGTAAGCCGGCTCGCTTGTTGCTTGTACCGGCCAAAGCATATAGATAATAACAATTTTACACTCACATTATACATTTTTCTTTATAAATTATGGATATCTTTCGTCATACTCATTGTATAAAATATTAAAATTATTACAGACTTCGTTCGCGCGGAACTCGGATGCCAGGATATTTAGGTTACGTGTAACAATCTATTATAAAAACCATTAATTTGATCAGATTAGTGATCTACAAATTTGCGAGCAGCTGAACTAAAAATGAACATATGTTGAAAGTCCTGTGTCTGAACTAACAATTGTCTCAATAACAATGCCGTGACCTCCAACAAATCTCCAGTTGCAATAATAGATGGAGTGAGATTGCTCGCCCTCTCTCATTCTGCCGTGACCTCCAACAAATCTCCAGTTGCAATAATAGATGGAGTGAGATTGCTCGCCCTCTCTCATTCTGCCGAAAGTTTAAGTTAAAATTCCTGTTTAATCATATAAATTTACATTGAAATCCGTGAAGCCGTTTCGGAGCCTATTTCAGACAAACTTCCAGGCAGACAGAAACCTCAATTTTATTTATTGGTATAGATAATATTAAATTACCAAATGTGATAAAATATAGTTCAACATAGTAATCTACAAATTTTGCAATGCAAACCATATTAATGATGTTAATAACAGATAAGATGTATTAGTTTTTATGTTTTCATTTCATGGTAACTAAAACTAAAATACTACTGATGTACACATACAAATTAAAATTTTAAAACACAGTCACAGTCCTCTTTATATAAAGTTATTTGATACAGAGGATTGTGTCTGGGTTTTTGAATTTTAATAAAATACTACTATTGTTATTCATTTTAATTCTTTTACGAAGACAGTTTCATAAAATAAATGTAATGTTGAAATAAGTAGTAATTATAAATCATTTTAAATGAATTTTAGAAAGATAAGGAAATTATAGTTATGCTATATTTAATTTATGAAATTGTCATCGGAAAAGAAATTTCAGTTGATTATTTATTAATTATAGTTTGTTACTATTAAATGAAAGCACGAATATTAATATGTTTTACCCGTTTCATATTGGCTGTAATAATTGTAAAAAAATTAAATTTTATTGAGAGAATTAATACGGCACAAGGATGGCGAAAATATAATTTTTCAAACATATTAACATATTTTATAGCGACCGCGTGTTTTCTTTATCTCATTTCACAATTAATTAATTAGTAACTATGCACAAATATTAATATTGCCCCATATAGCCCGTCTAATATACACATAAGCAATCAACTGCTCGTTGTCAATCATATCCAAAATTAACGTAAAGTATCGAATCCGTAGAATGCTTCTCACTGCCGCTGACGTCGGTAAATAATGCGTTCAACATTGTGGTCCGCTGGCCGGTGCTTGGCGTTGGTATAGACAAGTTCTGAGTCGCTTTCTTTGTGGCTGCCTCCACTTGAAAACCTGAAGATATTTCCTCAAGCTTACAGCACTGACTGAAAAGCGCTGGCAACCAGTGTTCTACGTGTCCTTACCCTAATTCGGCAAGCCAGGTCTGCAAGCTAACAAGATTGTATAATAAGAACTAAAATATTTGTGTGTTAACAAAGATAGTCATATGCGAAGTAACGAAGTTCTGAATTCCATTTATCCCGTTTTATGGGCGTTCGTTTGTGGATACAGACAAGAGCCTGCGGATTTGAATCAAAGCCATGTTAAGTTGATTTTATGCCCATAATCAAATTTTGCGTCGCACTTTTTTATACGAATTTCTGTCCTCCGGTGACGGTTAGACGTAATGCATCAACTTTGCTTGTGACACATGCAGATTGGTTCCATTGATCTCGTTCAGAGGGACGTATGAATATATTTGCGCTAGTAATTAATATATGTGCATACGATTGCTGTGGGTCTGGTACAGCGCGTTTTGTGGCCTTCCAACGAACGGCCCTGGCTGCGTAAAACCTCCCCTCATTAATCACCTAATTAGCCAGTTTCCGTCCTGTTTAATGTCGAGTAACACTGATTTAACATCATTATTGTGACACGTGACTACATTTTTCCTGTCCGATGTCTCGTCGTCCGGAAATCGGCATTAAATTCTTTTTGACGGTAATCGGGGAGTGTCAGATTCATGCGCCTCTGACCTGAGTTTCTCATGCTTTCGTCTCACGTATAAAGACTTTATTCAGGAAAATGATATCACGGATGAACGCATACGGAATATTTGTTGAGAGAATTTTACAGTTTTAATCTAGAAATAAATTCAGTTAGGCATTACATGTTGACAGAAATTCACTTTTATATTTTCGTCCGACAATGTTTCGTTATATGATATCTGGACCGGAAATCGAACCGAAGACCTTGTAATATCCTACCCAAAATTCTAAATTATTTTACCTTTAAATATACCCGGTTCTTTTTTTATGAGAAACAAACGCTGATGCTTTATTACGTTGCTTCAATTAAATTTTATAAAATCTTCTCTCGACCAATTAAGCTGCTATACTACCAAATAAATACGTTTACATAAAGTTTAACGAGTACATATAGCAAACTTTGAATTGTCCAATACAGCCGACAAAATTTACCCAACAAAACTTTTTACCCGCGATGAATTGTTAATTTTTCACTGTTCTCTGCTTCACAAAGTATTTCCATCAATATCTTGGATTTAGGAATCGTCTTTCTCTTTATTATTTTTTATTTAAATCAGCAAACTTTGTTTCAATATAATCCACATGATCTTTAGAGACGAAAATCCTCCCCGCCAAAGATGGTATCTCTTCTTCGCATTTTCTGGAAGAAGTTTTTCAATCTTAGAGTCATACTACAACCACTGCTTAACACATGGTCTTTGAACCGCTGACCTCAGTGTCACCAGAAGAAATAATTTAGTTCTGAGCGTCGATGTAAATAATTTGTTCTGTTCTTGAGAGGTAGGTTTTCATTTTATAATGAGCATCAGCTGTTGGAAGTAACGGGAATTTCACGCCGAAACTGATTTATACGTACGAATTCTGGTTCGCACCATGAATTATAAAATGATTCGTCCTCTGTCTATTAAAGAAACGGCCATGAAAACAAATTATTTAACAAAATGGATATCAATATATTATTTATTCGAAAAGTGGTTATTGTAAACGCTTCTTAAAATCAACAAAACACTTAAAATAGTCTACCGGAAATGGGAATATATTCGCGGTACACTAAGAGATGCGTGGGGTATATTAAGAGAGAGGAAAATAGTTCTTCTATATTCAGGGAGTACCTTAACATAGAAAAAAATTTTTTTAGCATTCCAAAGGAGTAAAAAACATTCTCGTTACGTTAAGACAGACAATAATAGTCGAGGTATCTTACGAAAGGCAAAAATAGCCTAGGTACACTAAGCGATTGAAAAATTTATACGGGTAACTGTTTCATCCATTTAATCGCCGGGTAAGCGGCTGAATGTCTACTTAAACAGCACGTTCAATGTCTTAAACAATTCTAGTGATTCCATAAACCGAACCTGAAATGAAACTGGTTTCTTTTTCAAGTTATTTTTGTAAAAAACCCTTCCTCCACGCCCTAAATGGGATATCCTTTCATGATGAAAGGGGTTGAGAATATCGAGATAAACACTGCCAATCACAACAAAAATATTTATTCGGGGCCAATAGCGGCTGTTTATACATATTTAAAATTTTAACACCTTTCTGCCCCGCACCTAATTCTGGTGGTAGTGACTTACCACCACGGTGTTTGTTTCCGAGTTGCAAATGATACGTGAAAAATTTAGTCAGGTTTACTCTACACGATTATATTTATATATGGAACACACACATATTTCAACTTTATTCATTAGATAGATAAATTTTATATTTAAGAGAGAACATTTATAACGTCAATTGTATTTAATATATTCAATACACATGAACAATTAAAATATTACAGTTTAGAATGTTATTCATTATTTACAGTTTTCCGTTGTTTTACGTTTCACAGATCCATGCTTACTACAATTTAAAATTTTGAAATTCGTTGCCACGGCAATGGACAAATCTTGTTACGCATCGTAGTTACAGATTCGTGCTGATTTGTTGCTTTGTCACTTGCTTCAATTTTTCGCTGAGAAATACTGAAATGCAGGGATTGAATGATCCCAGAAATAATGGATGAACACCAGGAAAGACTTGACAGTTGAACGCCACCAGGGCAAAATATATTCACTCTGAAGGAAGGGAAACGAAATTCAATTTTGGTGGCAGGACAAAAGAGATGAATCTGTGCCGATATGTCGTCAGAAGCCCTCGTAAACGCGAAACGTTTTATTATTGGTGTTCGGATATCGAGTGAGAACTGAATTCACTTTACACGAATTGACTAGTTTCTATTACAGCTGTTGCTGCTAAGACTGCTCCATTTTATTTTTAATTATTAAATGTTTCACTACAACAGAAAACTTTAATTAGTTTGCAATGTATCAGTTAGCTGTAATTTGAAAGAAAGAAGATCAAATATGTTTTACAAATTTGTAATTTATTTTATCTCTATAACATAATACACGAACAAACAAGCAAAATTTTTTGTGTGTTTTAATTTTGTATAAGGATTCGTGCAAACCAGTTACAAACAAAATTGTTGACATGCATTAAAAATGTTTTTAAATTGTAAGAAGAACACTAAAACCAGCATCATCTGCTTATTTGGCGTTAACATTGTTCAAAAGTTCCAATGATATTTATTTATTTTTGTAAAATAAAATTGTAGAAAACATATCAGAATTTTAGTTGTACACAATAATTTGAAATTTAGATAACATTTGTGTATTTAAACCACGTAATTGAGCGCGTAGCTAGTGGTTAAAAAATCCATCGAATAATTAGAGATTTTAATACGAACCAGAAAAACCTAAGACTACTTAAATAAGAATGAAACCTATTGACAAGTAAAATTACTTGATGAAGTAATTTACTACATAACGTTTCTGCAATCCTTGTTGCTTTTGTGAGGTGACTTGAAATTGCAAGCGCTGTAACCATGACACCTCATGTGCAGATATTGCCTTATCTAATTAGTCAAATATTTACTATTTTATAATACTAAAGGAATGATTTACTTTATAAGTGAATGAAGAAAACCGGATGTAACGGAAGTATCGCAATACTAATATTTTTGATGCCTAATGGATATACAAAAATAATAAAGATGGCTACCTTGTAAAATTTATGGAAATAGTGCAAAGCATAACAATCATCCATAACTGTCTATATAAAACTGATAACACAAATGCTCATTATATTGACTTAACATACTGAATATTAATTAAGCTTCTCAAAGTATTTACACGACTGACTCTAATAATAATGCAGGAGCCTAAACATAACTTAAGAGAAAGGCACAATTATAATATTTTACTTCATGGAAGTGCTCTGATTAATAGAACAATCATTACTCCTTTACTACTAACGTATTATTATTGCCTCTGTTTTTAGATTAAATGCATTGATAACATAAGTACTTTACTGGAACATAAGATAATCTCAATTACATAAATAATAACATAATAATAATATGAAGCAATGAAGTAAACACAATTATGAAAATATATGACAAAGACAGATGAATACATGAGATGAATACAAAAATGAACTAAATTCATATAAAATACAAAAATAATTTTAAAAAGATGAAATTTTGTCTAAATAGACCATTTTTAAAGAAGAAAAATAAATGAAAAATCGTTTATGAAATGTGAAAAACCAAAGTTAATTTTATGTATGGGAGAGAAACAATTTTAATTAATGAAAAAAATTAAGGGAAACTGGGATTGAAATTTTGACCAAAAACTGAAATAATTTTTTTCTGATTTTGTCATATTAATATAACTATATATTCGGTAAACTGAAAAAAACTGCAAAGAAAAAGAAAAAATATTTAATAATTGCTGCACGACAAATATATTTAATATGCTTGATTCTAAATGAATAAATTATTATTTATTTCATCATTCATGATTTCTGGTACCTAAAAAATTCTACGCGTCACAAATATTAAGATATTGTCTTCAGTCTTTTTGTACATAATATATATGCTAAAAAAAATAAAAGTGTTAAAAAGTGCCAATTTTTAAGTAAGCGTATGAAGCTTTTAGTGAAAAACTATTTACTCATCACAATTTTAGTCAATTTAAAAAATAATACTGACAATTGATAACAATGGTCAGCCCCAGATATTATCGTGAAAACGCTAAAATATATTCAAGAACGTAATGCAAGGAACATTTTAAAAACTTCCAAATTTTGAAAATAATTTTCGAAATATCTCAACAAAAAACAAGTTTACAAAAACAAATTTTGTACACTGCTACACATGCGTGTTTTTAACACACAGTTGAATTATCAGCTCAGTATAAATTTATTTACAGGTATTTCCATTAACTTCATTCTGTCGCTTATGTTATAATTAAAATTTTGAAAAGAAGCACTACAAATTGAAACGTTAATAAAATTGTAGTAATATTAACAACTGACACAACACCAGATATTTACAAGTTTCTTTTGCCCATAATAATTTTTCCAAAGACGAAATATTACATATCCCAACGAATTATATACAAATACATTTCACGACTATTAGTGAGATATAACTTATAATAGTTTCTCTCTCTGGCAAGAGAATATTAAATAAGTAATTAGTTACGTTGTCACTTTTACTCTGTGAACATGATTTAAAAATTACTTTTTTACATATTTTCTTAAACTATTTTGTAATATCTCTATAACTAACATTGACGAATGTTTCATTGCATGTCTGTACATGTTTTAGTATATCATTTTCACAATTTTAAAACCGTGGAAAAATAATAATAAAACAATAATATTCTTGAAAACTCGGAGATACGTTATTGGTGGTAAAGAAGGGGGGGTGAGAAATTCCTAATTTAAACAAGGAAGGAATTATATTTTAAAAAATATGGAGTATATTAACATGCGCATGTATGTACTATGACGTTACGGCAAATACAATGACATCCACCATTTTAGTGACGCCCAATTTAGAACGACCATTGATTAGCATTCTGATACGTTCCCATTTTTTCAATAATATCCTGCAATACGAACACCAGGAATAAATGGTTGAATGATACGTAAATTTAGTATATTTCCATTTTGTTTAGAATTACCTTTTAACGCCACAATTCACGGAACACAACGCATTATTTTTTTAAATTGTCTATTGCCCAATTATTTCTTGCAATATTAAGTTAAGGAAATATCGAAGGGCTATAGAAAGATTTTTTAATATCTACGTTGTCAATTGAAAGAACTGAGAAAATAATTTCAAGTACAAATTGGTAATTTCTATCATGAAAAATTGCTGTTAAAATAATTATTTCATCATTATTCTTTTAATTCGCGAAGTGAATTGTTTATGGGTTATAAAGTTGCATAAAATAACTATAGCTGTTTCCTGAGTAACAAGAAAAATTATTTGTAAGTAAGCCAAGCTAAGCGAGGCATGAAATTGACGTTAATTCTGCCAGAGCATTTTCACCGCCTGAGAATACCAGTTGCACAATCCTGGTTAAGCTTTTCCCTGGTTTTGTTTAATCGCCAGTGGCATAATTCCCTGGCCTTCGCCTCGTTGTCAGGTAAAGAGCAGCTTCTGAGATATAATTACCCGGCGAGTAATTACTGCAGTAACTCATACCGTTATAACACTCCATTTACAGAATTTGTTTGCGGCCGCCGGCTCCGGTAATTAGGTCGTTATGCAACTACAATAATCCACATTTGAATAGCAGAATAAATGAGTTTTGTTTGGGAGTTTTCCTCCTTAAAAAATTGTTTGTCGGAGTTAGAGAATATTGCCGGGCAAAATAATTCTGACAAAGCGTCGCTCTGCTATTAAAGGTTTCTCGACTGGATATCAAGTCAGAAGTTGCACGAGACGAACGAACCGACGTTAACGACAAAGAACTGAATGTGAAGCAGTGAAAAATAATAATTTAATTAAACTATTTGAAATAATTAACCAGCTCTTCAGAGCTGTGTATAAATAAATTTTACATAAATATCCTGCAGATTTAGTAACATGTTTTAATTAATTGTGTTATTAAACAATAGAAAACTCGTTAATTTAATTATTTGGCTTCTTTGTATTATAATTTCACTGTTAATTTAAACACCTAACGAACTTACTACGAGAAATTAATCATGTTGCTCATCATAATTTATTTCAGCTCATTTCTTTTGTAAGAAAATAACATTTAAGTACACAAAACTAGTAATAAAGATTATTTATTAATAACCATAATCAAATGTTATTAAAAATAGAATTAAAGTCTATTAGTCATTTTATTTGCAACTGATTGTGTAGGAAAGTTTTGCATTTCGTCGTTCTGTGGTGGTCTAAATTTTTCAAGACATTAAATAGTTTCAACTGTAGTGAAAAGGGTTCCCAGAAAACTGTTATTATTTAAGTATTGAAAATTAATGAACATGACATTTACCCTAGTATTATTACAATTATTACAGATGCAGTTCTCAGCGAAAGTGGACATATTTCCATTTTAACGCGCCATTTAAATTCTTCTTTCATTTTACATTTTGAAATTTATCTCATTTAAGTGTATACATTATGATTCCTTCTACGCTCTTAGCAAGTCGTAGAAAAACTAATTGCTAAATAAAAAGAAACAACTAACAGAACTGATGGTTATTTACCTGTATTATTATGATATTCAATAATCGTCAGTCAAAGCGTTTTAAATTTATGTCTTTAACCATATAAATTTTATGATACAGGTAAATACGATTACAGCGTGATTACTGAATGTCAGTTGTGCCTATGATTTCGCAGTACATTCTTCTTTTACTACTTTAATTTTAGATGAGTAAGTCCTTGCAGGCCGAAAGCTTTTGACGATAATTAATAAAAGCCGTGACTGACAATATTGGTTTATTTATTGTCCTGCTTGAGGTTCATACATAAAAGGACAACAGAATATTACAACTAATTGAAAAACTTGCCGAGGGTTAAAGCTTGACATTTTTTCAATATTATGTTTGTTCGCCTAAGCAATTATATTTCTGAAATTTAGAGAATTGTGTAAAAATTATTTATTTATATTCAAATGTTCATTCACTTTGGGTTAGCCAAGTTTCCATTTCAAATTGGCCACCGGCAACAGCAAGGTAGCAATTCTGTTTATTTTGTTTAGCATACAGTCGCTCTCGGCTTTTCATACCCTTAATAGAAATTGTTGCTCTAGATCTGAGGTAACTAAATTTGAAAATGAGCAGAACTTATTTCTATATTTTTCTTTCATTCTTGTGATAAACTGTTAAATTTGTACTCATTTATTTACATGATATGGAATGATAATTATTTAAACCAATTTTTACTAATTTCACGTGAATTCTGTAATCATTCCACGCTTTTCTGATTATTGTAATGAAATTAGTCCAACCTGTTAGTTTCCTACTAATTTTTCAATGTGTACTCTAAAGTATCAACTACGACAAAATGCAACCCGCTGGACTTAGTAAACCTCTGTTTAAAGAACGAGTTCGGTTACTGTAATTTATCAGCGCTTGAATGGATCATCATTGAGAAAGCAATGCATATGAGAATTGCACATTTTCTTACAAAATTTAAGCTTATATTCACATCACAACATGATTTCTTTATCGGAAAATCGACCAATACGACTTCGTTCTAAGTATTCATGACGCATTCACTGAAAGACTTACAGTGGCTGGCATTTTTGCTGACCTCTCGAAAGCGTTTGATTTAGTAGATCATAATATTCTATTCAGTAAATTAGATTTCTGTGGAATCAGCGGAGTTCCCCTTTCTTTAGTGACGTACTTGCAAAACAGGCGCCAAAAATTTGCGATTGAAAACTCGGATGGAAATGCGTATCGTTCAGAATGGGAAACAATTACATGCGGTGTCCCTCAGGGCTCAATTTTGGGACCTTTTCTTTTCATGTACGTTAACGATTTACCAAATTATCATTTTTAGTTGCTCCCATATTATCTCTATTCCATAAGTTATAATTGGAGCAATTTGAGTCGGAATAAGGTGATGGCTGTGTTTATTGATAAATTTCTTAAGTTTTTGATGCTGTTTGTAATCGTTTTTGCCGCTATTATTCTTTCTTTTAGGTGAAGGTCATATACGTTTCCTTTGCTTTGCAGCGTGATACCCAAGTATTTAAAGTTCGATACTGATTGCAGTGGTTTGTTTTTATATATGATGACGTCATTTGCTGCTAGCTTGCCTCCTCTCCTGAAAGTCATTTTTACAGTTTTTTTCTCGTTTAGCTCTAGGTCATTTTCGTTGGCCCATTTTGCAAGTTTGTTAAAAGCGGCCTGGGCGCTTTCTAGGGTCTGCGATACAATTACCATATCGTCGGCGTATGCGTATATTTTGACGTTTTCTGTGGCAATTTGTTTCGGTATTTCAGCTGTGACTATTATGAATAACAGAGGACTCAGTGGATCCCCCTGAAGCACTCCGTTTGACTGTTCTATTTAATTATTTAGATCCCTTAAAATCAGTCCTCTACGCTGACGACATAAATTTGGTAATCACGGACAGCGACTCGGAAACTTTGTGCGAGAAAGTTGATACTGCGATTTGCCGTCTCAATCTTTGGTTCACTGGAAATCCAAAACCGTTAACTTCACAGCAAACATATAAAGTTTATCTCCTAATTTGAATAACAGTTAAGAGCACGTGCCTTTTCTTGGTCTGCTGTTTGACAATAATTTAAAATGGTATCACCACATTTAAAAACTCTCGGGAAAAGCCAGTAAAATTTGTTTTACATTACGAGTGTTAGCTCGGGAACCCGACATAGCTGCATAAAAATTGATGTACCATGAATATTTTTATTCCGTCTTGTCTTACGGAATTGCTAACTGCGGTCATTCGCATCACGCGCTTCAAATCTTTGAGCTTTAAAAGCTGGCCGTACGAATAGTATCAAGTGAGGAGTGGAATACCACTTTCAAGTCTTTATTTCGTAAACTTGTAATTCTAACCTTACCTTGTACGTATATTCTATAACTTTTAAACTTTGTATGGGGCAACATCAATCTATATGCTGTAAACGGTTCAAGCCATCTATACAAAATAAGAAATCGCTCTCAACTCCGTGTTGAAAAACATCGTCTAAGCGTGTTTGAAACAAGAATTCGCTATTCCGGTATAAATCTATACAATACTCTTCCGGAGGTTGAAAAATTATTTATAAAGAGTTGTAATTCTTTGTTAATGAATGTAGCGTATAATTCGCTAAAAGAGTTCATAGGTAGGAAAGACAAAAACAGCTTGCTGGGGTCGCATCTAATTCTCCTATTATTTAACAACTATACTTTTATAGAATTTAACTACCGACTTATTTTCGTTTTTACGTTCGACGGGAACCTACGCAAGATTTGTTGATGCCTCCTTCGTCGACTGAAAATTGAAGATTATTATTGTTATCTTTTCTTTTTTTGTTTTTAAATTCTTAATTGTAAAATTTTGTAAATTTCTTGTAATATTGTATTTGCGTATCCTGTTTCCTCGACCGAGGAATAAATCTAAATATAATTTAAATAATTTTACTTACATTTAATAAAGACCATTTTATATCAATTTGTTATTTATGATAATAATAATTAAACTTTTCGTATCGAACATTGGATGATGATTGTAAATAAAATTCTAAATAATGGAAAGGGCCAACGCGAACTTGTTTCTACGTTCCTTAAATACGAGCAACGTATGATTGGAGCGTGCCTACCTTTATATCGCACGAACGTGCCGCTCTGGCCACGAGATCTCTCGCCGTATTCGTATGTACGTAACTCATGTTTTATGCAGCGGCTATCAGCGTGTTTGCTCAGGTGACAAGCAGCTTGTGTAATCACCCAACAGCTTTCCACCCTGCTCAGTCCCAGCATCGTCAATAGACACCGCGGAGTGTGGAGTAATGGGCTCCTCCTCGCCTTACTCGACCCCTGCTTCGCTGCAACGACTTCTAAGTTTACTGACAACTCAAAAATGATAAACTTTGAACCAGTTATTAATTATCAAGACGTCATCGTGGATCCAGGGATTAGAGCTACTTTTACTACCTAGAGGAAATTGGACCACCGTGCTACAAAATTGAACCAAAATATTATCTGCCTCTTCGTTGATTAAGGGATTTCATAAACAGTTTAACCATGAAAAATATAACAAAAATAAAAACTCTTCAGATGTATCCGGATCAGAAGTTAACATGTAAAAATATAATCTTTCTCATCAGTAGTTTGTGAGAGAAAATTTTAAGTAAGCCACGTTGTTCATCAAGGGAATGATGACAACCTTCTCGAAGAAGAATTCAGAACCAAACTGATGGATTTACAAATTCTTTGTTTCATGGTTAAAAACGTCTCCAGTTTTTCATTATTTACAAATATATTATTAAAGATTTTAAAAAACTATTATCTAATGAATCTTTTGTACGAAATTTCAGTAAGCAGTAAATGAGTAAATAATAATTTTAACAAGTAAAGCCACCAAAAGAAAACTCTTTTTAAAATATATGGCACTGTATTTCGTGCAATGACCCTCAGAGCGTGGTGACCAATTATATATAACCATCTTCCATCAGTCATGCCTTGTCGAGAACCCTCAAATATGAATCAAGTAACAGTGTGGCGTCTCACTACCATGAATTTCGGCAGCTTGTTAGAGACCCAACACGACGTGCACCAGACGTGTCCCATCGCGAACCATAAACCAATTACGCCACCAAGTCTAGTCTTGGACCGTTTTTGACTGCCAAGCTTCCACTCGTCTTGTGGAATAATTCGATGTAACCTTTCAATCGGTATGTCTCAAAGCACCCGCCAACAATCCTGTCTGGGGAAGTTTGACTACCTTTAAATAAGAAGCTGTAACTTCATGTTGCATTTGGTATACATTTATATTAATTATGTTTAAGTGGCACCAACAACTAGGTCGTTATTATTATTATTCTTCCAATGGCTCAACAGCCCTCTTGAGGGCCTAGGCCTACCGAGATGGCTGCGGACTGTCATCTGGCGTGACACATTCCGAATTTGGGGTTACACGTGGTCAGTGTATCAATTCAGCCTTAATCCCGGTCCTCGCGACCATTACGATACAAAAATCCAAGTCCATGCCAGGATTCGAACCCGGGACCCCTGAATTGTGAGGCAGCAACTAGAGGCTAGCCACTACACCACAGGAGGTCGGCAACTAGGTCGGTGGCGACTATCAAATTACAGAACATATTTACTTTTGTGGGGTTTTCTCAGTCTGGGAATTTAAACATACACACAAACAACCAGGCCCGGATCTCTGTAGTATGAGGCAGTGACACCAAATTTATACACATAATATTTTCCTGTCGTTGACTGAAGAAGTCCAAATATCTAGACGAAACGTTATATTAGTTACAGTGAAAATATAAAATACTGTATAAATATAGACAGAATGGCTGTTTTGTATATTTTTGAAGATTTCAGATGATTGATTCTTTGTTTTTTCATTATTATATTGAAGTATTTTTGTTTCTATTCAAATTACCAATGTTGAAGTTGAAATATCTTAATCTGAGAGACTAAAAAGGGAAAAATAAATGAAACCATAAGTTTAAAACTGTAAATGGAAATTGATTACTTCAGAAATTTATACCATTAGCAGACTTTTCTCTGTCATCTAGACACGGACGTACTTGGTTCAACCAACTTTTCAAGCAAGTTTCACTTCTTTTGCAAACACTACAATTTACTATGTCGTTGAGAAACGTTCCTTACGTATGTTTCTTGTTTACGTGACGCTGAAGCTGCTTAAACATATTTAAAATGCAGCAAAGTTTTCCTTTTCGTCATTAGTGAGATATAACTCTGTGTGTACCAAATTTCAGTTTCGCAATATTCTCACAGCGCTGCGGCGAGACTGTCATTTGAGAGTGTCCTTATGTGCCTTTTATTCACTGCACGTATTACGCGCCCTCGTGGCTCACACATGGACTTGCAATGTAAGAGTGCTTCAATGCGAACGTGACGACGCAAGATCGACGTCGACGCCGTTGCAACGAAACTAATTGAGACGTTCGAGACCTCCACCCCCTCTCTCCACGCCTGGTTGACAAGAGAAAACTCCCTGATTTGAGGGGGTCGGTCGGAATCGCACTACACCTCCCCCATAAATAATTCATGCTATCCCTCAGTCACACACCTCTTAAACAGATACAATTTAATATTCAAGAGACGTGCAGTATACATACAAATAGACGCTCCCACTCGACAACATCGCCGCAGGACGGTATATTCATGCTCGTCGCCTCGTATTCAACGCTTTTGCTACCAACACGATAACTTAACGTGGAAAAATCTCTGGGGGCAGTCCTAGAAAATAACGTAGCACGTGATTACAATTAGTATATGTATGTATTTATTAAATCTACAAATGGTCAGATGCCTGGTGGCAGATACATAGAAATTAAAAAATAATTAATAAACTGGTCGTAAGGACCATATTTAACCTATATTTGAATGTATAATTATATTCAATATAAATAACTAAGTGTGGAATCACATTATTAGAAATGAATTTTTTTTAAAAAAAGAATAGTATTGTTTTCCCTGGAAAAAAATGGAAATATAATTCACTGTAGTATATTTTTAGAGATTTCGCAGCACTGATCACTTCACTACACTAAACTTAGATTGAGTCGAAATTTTCTTTCTGTTAGAGGAAGTTCCCCAAACACTCCTGCGGGCAGATTGTTCCAGTCATTAATTGTCCTATTTAGGAATGAGTATTTTCCAACGTTTGTTTTTATATTCCTTCCTTGTAATTTAAACAGCTGATCACTCCTCCCGTTCCGAGTCGATTCTTTCATTCTATCTCGGATACCCTGCCAAGGATTTTGACCTGCAAAAGCTCTGTAGAAAATGTGTAGCCTATCTCTTTCTCTTCTTGTCTGTAGCGTATCCCATCCTAGTCGCTTTACCTTTTCGTTCCCATGCCCAGGTCCTATTTGTACGAATTTTGCGGCCCTTCTTTGCACCCTTTCTAAGGATTCTATTTGACCTATCCTGTACGGATCCCAGCATGCTGCACCATATTCCATAAGTGGGCGTACTAATGCCAAATATGCCATCTCTTTAGATTTCGCATTCCACTTCTTGAGTGAGCTCATGACAAAGATCAAGGTGTTCCACGCTTTCCTTGTAGCATAGTTTACCTCCTCCGCCCACCCCAGATTACTGTTAAAATAAATGCCTAGGTATTTACAGTTTGTCTCCTCGATCACTGTTTCCCCATCTATTTTATATATCAAGGCATATTGAACGCACATTTTAGTAAAACTAATCGCCTTACTTTTACTATTGTTGATTTTGATTTTATTTCGCTTAGCCCATGTACTTAGAGTATCTAAGTCGGGTTGGAGAGCAGCTGCGTCCTGTTCCCCATTTATTTCCCTGTAAATTACTCAGTCATCTGCAAAAATTCAGACCTTAGAGTTTATATTATTAGGCAAATCATTAATAAAAATGGGAAACAATAATGGGGCAATAACTGATCCCTGGAGGACTCCCGATGATAAAGATCCGAGTTCTGAAGTTCCTTTCCCAACTTTGACTTTTTGTAGCCTATTTTTTAAGAATTCTTGCACCCAGAGAACTACTCTTTTGTCAATACCTGTCCCATCTAACTTCTGGATCAAGATGTCGTGAAGAACTACATCGAAAGCCTTTGCAAAATCAATAACAATGGCGTCTATTCTACCACCCCGATATGCAATGATTAACTTTTCTTTTTGATAAACCTAGTCATTTGACTTGTTTTTATTTTTAACTAATCTAATTGCTGTACTAAGGTGTATTTATACCAAATGTTTTGCCCAGTATGAACAAATATATATGAAATTATAACTGGAATATGCCTACTGACACAGTATAAGTTGCTGCATCAGAGATACTCAATATGTATATCCTAAAATATTATAACATCACTATTCCTTACCCGAAACGCAATTATATGTAAATAAAGCAAAATATTTTGGAGAGTACAATTTCATGCCTCTGAATTGTTTCATAACAATACTTGGTACACATATTCTTAAAAATCCATAGAAAAGTTCTGAAACACTGCTGGGGAATTTGGTGGTGGTGGGTGAGGGGGGGGGGACGAAACGAGAAACCATTAGCAAGAACGTGGAAGAAATTTTACTTTGAAAAAAATGCACGAATGAGTCAAGAAGCGAAAGTCTATGACGTCACCCATCATCCTTCATATTTAGTCCCAAGAAATATAGCGTCTATTTCTCTACATGACTACTACTCTCACATTTGATCAACTATATCCTTAAAACTTCACATGGAAGGTGATGACAAACATAAGAAAGTGTTTTTAAATACATAAATTTGTATATTTACATGTTAATTAGAATCGATTTTTAACATAACAGCCACGAAGCCGTGGCAGATTTTAAAATTTTACTTGTTTTGCACAAGTTTCTGTCGTAAATCAATACCCGTCATAAAATTTACTTGAAGGATAATCCATCTTATTTTCAAGAATTGATTTTTTTAGAATATTGACTATGATTGTGATTGTCAAAATAAATTAGTCTCTTACGCAATGAGCCGCCGTGATGGACTTCACTACTCGAGTTACTTCGCCGACGTATCTGTTAACTATACGATTATAGATAAAAATTCCGATTTTATATTATCGTTTGTCTCATTCTGAGTAATAAAGATAGTTATTCTTCTATCTCTTGTCGTTCAGTTGCTGGGGTGGATTTTAGGAAATGCCAAAATTGAGAATTGACAGTTACAGTGGTCAGGGAAAGGAAGAGCTTCAAATTACGACAGTTTATTTGAAAGTATGAAAGCATAGTGCTTCAGTCTCCATAGTCTAATGACTTTGTGGTAGCTAATATCTAACAAAAATGTTAAAAAAGCTAAGGTATTGATTGGTCTTTTTTTCATTTTATTTATAGTAGCATCAACAAATTAATAATTATCGACTAATACAAAATTACAATAACCAGTACATTCTGATCTTTAAATTAAGAATTTTATTCAATTAAACTTGATATGATTGGTCTTATTTTACCCAAATTTGGTTAACAAGTGCATATTGTATCTTAAAACTAGAGTACTAATATTTTCAATAAATCTGCGAAGTTTTGCACATATTTTTTAATATTACGTCTATTTTCTGGTTATCAATAATCCACTGGCAAGCATCTTCTGCTTCTGGAGTAAAATACTTGTATGTTATTTGTTATTTAATGTTATGATAAACTTAATTGAGTGATTTATTTTAGCTCTTTCTTATAATAAAAATAGTCAAGTCGGTTAGGATAGTTATGCTTCTGTCAAGCTAAGCTCTGGTTTCCGGGAATGACGTATTTTCTCTACCAGGGACGAGTTAGCATGGAGATGTTTTACCACTGGCTCCAAAAACACGCCTACGAACCACCGCAATATATACTTTGCTGTATTCTTGTTTTCAGAGTGTTTTACGGGGGCTTCCATCCCAATTAAGAGGCAAGACACCTACAAAATTCTAGAGTTGCTATCCCTTAGGTCTATTATTTGAAGCTTTCACGTTGTTTAATCATAAAATTAACGATCTGAGCTACTCACAAATTAAGTCATTGGTTGGTTGCTTGGTATAGCGCATTTTACATATTCATCCAAATTGAAGCACTTTTAGTTTAAATTATGAGGTAGAACTGTTAATTGTGACATTATGATTTGCAAACACTAATGCAGTATTATTTCAGCAAAGGTGTTGAATTTACATCCATACTGCAAGTCAGTACCTCAAGAAGGGAAGCTTTAAATTGGTTGTTCCATTCTGGTTTGAATTTGTGGTTGTAATTATGGTTGATTTTGCTCATATAACATTGTAAATAGTCTATAATTTGATCATATGAAACAGTAAAAAGCGTTCACAATTGGGAAAAAGCATTAAATCCTTCAAAATATTTAAAGTGTTTTTGGTTTAAACATAAATCCGTGAAAATATTTCAATTGATTTTGGTTTAAGCATCTGGATTTAGGTTAATTAAGTGAAAAATAATAATTTTCGTCTTTATAGTTTAAATTAAGCTATTAACAAAGCCGACACAGACGGAATAATGTTTGATTAATTACATTTTTCTGTCCTAACAGGACATATCCGGTTAACAATACATATTTAAAATTTATAGACGAATCAAAGGTTTTATTTCAAATCAAGCGCATCCATGAAATCCATTAAACTAAAAAATATCAGAATGCTGCAAGTTCAGAGTTTAAGTCCAGGTCCATTTAATATTATTTCATTATGATAGTTTAAAAATTATATAGTCTATAAATGTCATGTACAAATTTTAAATTAAAGATAAATAATATAAATATCAAAATATGTTAGTACTGCTTAACAAATCAGTGTCAGTTTTGACGTTAGGAGAAGCAGCATTATGCTTATCAAGAAGTATTTAGCAAACTATTCTACTTTTTAATTGCTGTCTTTATCTAAACGTTGGTACCTATCCCAGTTAGTAGGTTGCTATTTATCCAGATTAGTATACATATTCGTAAAGAAAAAAGTTATTAAATTAAATTAATTACTCGTTTTAATTTACTGTCCGCTTTATAAATAATTTATTCAGAACAATTCATATTTACATTTTCTGGAAAAACTTCGATTATATTCACATAAGAGATGATACAATGTGCATGATGGACCAGACACCATAATATAATATGAATCGAATTGTGCAGAGTTTAAAGCCTGACTATTGCAACAGGCCTTCGTTGCGTAATTATGACTCCCAATCACAACGCCGCCAATTATTTTCGCCTGAAAGCGACTGCACATTAATTACTAAATTCAATATACTTTACGTCTATATCTTTCAATTAATTAATAAATGCATATTCTTGTAGAATTTTAAATTTTTACTTAATCATTTAATCAATAAGAAAAAGCTATGGAAGTTTAATATTGTTAAAACTTTATTATTGTCCTATTTTCATTATCATTCTACAAATATTAATTGTGCTTTCAAAAATATTGTGTGCTAATTATTATCCTGTTGATTTCATTTAAAAATACAGTAATCTCAGAATTAATTATATATATATATATATATATATATATATATTTGTATTCACTCTTACATATTTACTGTTATAAATGTTGTTACTAAGAATGAAATTCACGTATTAAATATTAATACATCTAGGACGTTGCAAATATTTATCAGGAAATTGTTTTCTGTTTTTTTTCTGTTTAGTATAGTTCTGTAATGTAATTTAGTTTATTTACTGTAATAATAAAAAATTAATTTTTCGTATATTTTACCATATAAAACTTAATGGAAAACCCGAATATGGCAAACCCCGATTTTTACGAGTAAAATCGGAGACTCCTGCCGCACAGAGACCGACTGTATTGTAAAACATGGTCATCTTTGGCGGTATAAGTACAAAAATAGATTAAATTTGTGCGAGTATGACTTTTTAGTTTGATTTGAAGATGACGTTTCTTTACTTTTATGACTTTATTTTCAAATCGAAAATTAATTACATACATTGGAAGCGAATAGTGATCAATATTATTCAATCCTTACACATTCATTGGCTGACGAGATAGTATCGTAAGTCTGACGTTGCTCGTATTCAGCCGGGTAAACTTTTCCATTGCTGTAATTATTCGAACTCGCTCCTCATTCGTCATAGTTGTAAGTCCAGTTTATCATATGGAACCGGCGGTAGACAGCGTTACATTTTTCAGGCAGGGGGATTTAACTTTGAAATATTGCTCTGTGCTGCTGGGAGAGGTCTCGCCCGTGTTGGTATTAGTCTCAATAATGTGCTGGACTGGCACTCGTAGCTGCGCTAAGCCAGCCCGGGGACTCGGCAGCCAGACTGACCACCACAGCGCAACGCAACGCAGCGCAGCCTGTGCTAGTATTGCACCCGACAGCTCCTCCCCGTCAGGACATGACAGACTACGCATACGAAAGGTGTACATTTATATGGAAACGAGGATGTTAAATTTTATCTTCAAACCCCATTAATGTGCACATTAAAATACATTCGTTTGGGGAATTTTTAAGGCAGGCACTATTTGAAAAACAAAAGTTAGTATATTGAACGAGCAAGTCAATTAGTATTATTTGTATTTATTAAATCTACAAATGGGCAGATGCCAGGTGGCAGATACATAGAACTTAAACAATAATTAATAAACTGGTCGTAAGGACCATATTTAACCTATAGTTGAAAGTATAATTATATTCAATATAAATAAATAAGTGTGGAATCACATTATTGATGGGCGCTGCGGGAGTTTTATCGCAGGCGCTTCAGCCCAGAGTGACTGCGGGGCTCACCTGATCATGTCGGGAATGCCTCGCACTCTCTCTGGGTATTTTTTATCAAAGTTCTCATATGCCGAGACACCTTCACCTATTTTAGGAGGTATATGTACTGGGGTCGAAGACCTTGGGCATATGGCAAGAGTTGTCCGCTGATCCCATTGGATCAGTCGGCTAACTGCCTTCTGAAACTGGTGGAGACACGGAGAAGGGAATGCTGCGTCCCCACAGCAAACTCGTCTCCCGTCATTCGGAAGGGCGTGAGAATAGTACCCAATGCCCGACCTGCCTGATGCAGGTTTTCTAGTGTTTTCCCTTCATCTCTTTAGGTGAAACACCGAGTAGGATCCTTAAACCATAGTCCGGGGGCCCTAGTTAACCCTTGGCTACCTTGCTCTACCTTCCGCATCCCCCTTTTCAATTCCCTTCCTATGCTATTAAAGGGGAGTTTCCAGTTTCAGGATTACCCTCATGTAGCCTGTTAACCAAAAAAAGAATCATATTACTAGGAATGATTTTTTAAAAATAAAATAATAGTATTGTTTTTGCCTGAAAAAAAAGAAACAAAACAAAAAAGCTGGAAATTATTTCACTGTAGCATAGTTTTAGAGATTTCGCAGCACTGATCACTTCACTACACTACACTAAACTTAGATTGCATTACAAGGAGGTATAGATAAAGCCAATTGTTGGGCTCAGGAAAATAAATGAAAATTATCGAAAGTAAAAGCACCTGAACACAAAACATACGTTGACAAATAAGACGTATCAGGTAGGAACTACAGTAGAGTATCACTAATCCGGACTGATGGGTATGGACCCTGACCGGATCACCAAAAATCCAAATTAAGCAGAATCGATTTTAAAATGAACGGAAACAAGTTTTACGGGCAAAAGAAGAAATAATATTTATTAAAATAATAGTTTATTCATCATAAAGTCATATGTACTTTAGAATGATATTTACATAGTGTGTGTTGTGGTATTCAGTCCAAAGACTGATCTGATACAACCCTCCATGATAACCTATCTTGCGCAAGCCTTTTCATTCCTGCACAACTAACACATCCCACATACTCCCTAATCTGCTTAGCGTGTATTCCTTACCCCATATACTTTCCTCTATTGTTAATTTTACAAGACCCTCATTTATTGAAACGTGGCCTATTAATCTATTACTTCTCTTGGTCAAAGTCCTCCTTATTGTTCGCTTTTCCCCTATTCTGTTTAGAACTTCCCCCGTTATTGATTTTATCCACCCAACTGATTTTAACCATTCGTCTATAGCACTACATTTCCAAGGCTTCTATCCTTTTCCTTTCCACAACTCCTATCGTCCACGTTTCGCTCCCATACGAACATTTTTAGCAACGATTTCATAATATTCACACTTATATTAACGGTAAGTAAATTCCTCTTTTTCGTGAAAGCCTTCCTTGCTTGTGCTATCCTACTCTTTATGTCTACTATACTTCTACCATCCTCAGTTATTATGCTTCCCAAGGAGCAGAATTCCTTAACTTCCGTCCAAATATCCCTTCCCAATCTCACAAACTTTGTTATTGCAGTGTTTCCCAAACTACAATCCATCACCTTGAGTTTCCCTCTATTAATTCTCATATTGAACTCTTTCTCCAGGACCCCTTTCATGCCATTTATTATTTACATAGTACTGTACATTTAAAATATTATGCATTGTGTTCATACAGTTCACTCAAATAGGTCTACAATATTGCTGTCGTTTAAACTTTTTTTTATATTTGTCCGGACTAACAGGTTACAGATTAGCGAGACTACTATAATCCCAAGGGCGACAACCTGCAAATACCTAGGAATATATTTCAGCAATAGACTGAAGTGTGGTAAATCAGGTAAATTGCACGACCCGTAAAGTTTGGAAATCCTTATATTTCACTATGAGAAGATTAAAAATGGAAGTTCAAAATAACAGAAGGGTGAATATTTATCGTTACATAGATCTATTTTGGAATATGGGAATCCTTATGGAATTACGGGAAAAATTCAAGAAAACGACTACTAATTTTGTGCGTGTGCGTCCAGGTCATAGGAACTAAACGGTAAAATAATAGGAATCGGAATTAACGTCACAAAGGAGGGAGAAAAAAGGTTGGATTTGCTATAAAAAGCTCATATGGGGCAGATATCAACGGTAGGAATTAACTTGAAAATTCTTGCGTAAAATTAAAAAAAATGGAATCAATTCTTCTTTCTTTGAATAGTTTTATTACTAATTTCAACTTAAAGTTTCAATTGTTTGAAAGAGATATTCACGTTATAAATTTGAAGGTAAAAATCCAAAAGATGTGCAGTGAACCAAAAACAGGTAAATATTTACAAATCATAAAAAATTTCATTTAATTTTTAATGTGACTGGGTCAAAAGAAACTGTTACATCAAACAGAATTACATATTATGGAAGCAATATTCGATGTAGATTTATATTTCTTCATAGACGTTGATTTCATTTTTGAACTGAAAGATTTTGACTGAGGAGTTTAGTGTGTGTTATATGCCATATTGTTTAAATTAAAAACAATAAGGAATGTATAATTCTTGACGAAGTGAAAATTATATTTATGGGGACTTAGGTTTTCATAAAGTAAACACAATCGCTTTAAGGAGCTCCGTTACTGACTCTGAGGCTATTTCTGAGGCTATGGTCGCCAGGGAGCAGTTCTCACGCCGTGTAACTGCGCTGCTTATTTGTTACAGCAATTGTGTTTCTTATCCCACTCGTAGAACCTTCCCATTGCCTTCTCCGCCTGAGTGTATAACAACAGTAATATTGAAAATATACTGATATATACCTGACATAGAGCATTACTGTACGAAACATGAAAATTAAATTTTCATGTAATTACTTTTTGTAAAAACTATTTATAAAAATTTATTTCAATATTTATAAGACTACATTTATTATCATATACAAGTAAAACTGAATATTAAAATAACTTTAAAATGTTATCTACCATTCAATGGTTCATGTAACTATAATAATTAAGATCCTTAAAACTCATATTTGTTGAAAGGCATCAAACATATTTAATTTTTAAGACATTATTAATTATTTTCTGTAATTATAATTAACGCTTTAATTTTATGAGTTAGTGTGATTAATTGTTTATTAATTTTATTATGCTCCACGGGTGGGAACTATTTGTTATAATAATGTGTACTTAAGTCCCACAGTTGGTGCAAGCCATTTTAAATCATTTATTATTTTATTTATAGATAAAAACGGATAAATTTACTATGTAAAATTCAAAAGAGAAAATTTCTTTCTTTCTCCATGGCTCTACAGCCCATTGAGGGCCTGGGCCTACCGAGTCGACTGCGGACTGTCATCTTGCATGACACATAAAAGAGAAAATAAAAAGACGTAGTTAATGATTTTGAATTTCATTACAAATGAGAAACGGTAGAATATTCATAAATTTAGATCTAAACTCTTTAATAGCAGATCATCTGTGGGGTCAACCATAACGAAGCAACGTTTCTTTGGAAAATTAGACTGGCAATGAAACTTTTGAAATGTTAAGTCAACTATTGCGACGCAAGATCTTTTATTTGGTGTAAGATGCGACGGACTGCTTCTGGTTAATAATTATTGGGGAGGCGCCGGTTGACTCTGCGTTGGGATGAACTGGCAGCATGGGTCACGCCTTTGGCCAAAATAGTCAGGAAATCTCCAAACATTTAATATCGGCTCGATCTGGACTCAATTCTGCTCTCGCTAGCGGCTCGCAATGTAATGATCCGTATCTGCAAAAAACTTCTTTCCATTTCGTCACGTATGGCTTCAAACACTCCTCGTCCCTTTTTCTTAATAGCCAATCATCTGCAATTTTGAATAGCATCCATTGTGTGGAATTTTCTGAATTGAAGCCAATAAGAATTTTCAATCGCCAAATGCCAGCAAATGTTTTACGTTCGTTACTCAGTAGCTGTTTTCAATTAGCTACGCATAGATTCCAATTTGATAAAAATATTTTTTCATGAATTCGGGTCGAACCTATCTTTTTTCATGAAGAGGGTCTTTTGCCTATTGTGAGGAAAAGGATCCGTTCTATTGTCCGAAGAAGAGTTTAGTGTTGACCGTAACAAAAAATATCAAGCAGATTTTCAGACACACCCGCAAAATCTTAATATATTACAATGACTTTGAACTTGTTTTTCTTAAAATTTTGAATATTCAAAATTATTTAATTCTTTTTTGAGGTTAAAACACAGTACTTATTTATAAAGTTTCAATACTTTGCACTGGATGCACATTATAACTTCACGAGATAATATTCTGAACATTTTAATCTAAGAATGAGACTAAACGAGTAAAAAACGTATTCCAACCAGCAAAGAGCAGGAAAACGGGGAGATCGAGTACTGAACTTTCGAAGAAGAGGCGATAGTTTGTAGTAAGGGTTAATGGAGGTCTCAGAATAATGGTAAGAGGAACATCCTTTGTCTCCAAAATAGACAGTTGCTCCAATGAAAAGATTAGCTTTATTAGGAGCTGGAAAAAGTTGTGCGCCGACGAGTTAAATTAGTTAAATAAAAAATATGTTTGACGGAGATTTTGATTACGAGGATTAGAGGAATGACAATAAATGAGAAGACATAAACGCAGAGACGGTGTATACATATGATTCCGACTGAGGATTATCATTCTGTTGTGGCATTGCTGTAAATAGAAACGTTTTATCTAAATTAGTTAATAATTCCACTCTACTAACTATCAACATTCTTGGATTAAAGATTCATTTTGACTGATATTTATTGTAATATATTAATATTTTTCCCGACGGTTATTTTCGTCATTTCCAAAACGTTAACTTATATTATTATTCTATAATGATTATATGTATTAAAAACATTAGAGTAATTGCAATTCAAATATTTATTTTTAAATTTTTTTACGCAGCCTTATTTCTGTTCTTATTCTAACATAAATAATTACTGGTAAATAAATTCATAATTTTTTAATTCGTATTTGGCTCGTTTTATTTTCACGGAGTGAACTCATTTTGATTGACATATTTGCCGATATGACGAGAAATTTCTAAGTTATACTATACGGTAAGGATTTATAAATACAAATAACGAAATATCTAAAACATATAAATATTTTTTTTTCATAAAAGAACCGTTGAACGAACTTGGATGGAACTGAATGTCGTCATTATATGTATAGATATATGTATATATGTAAAGAAGTAATATACTCCACATTAACACTGAATATCGAATCTTATAAAGGCTGATTTTAATAGCTTGGACAGGGAATTGTGTTCGACATTAATCTAAAATGAGTTTCTCATCTTTCCTAAATTGTCATCCATCATCTTAGAAACTTAAAATTAATTTCGTACCATTTTTTTAACAGCAATAATTGTGGATAAAATCTTGTTTGACTCGATAGGCAACAATATATCAAATTACTTTGTTCCTTTATTTATTTACACTTTTTATTTATACCAGAGTCCTATATATCAAAAGTGATAGAACAAAATTCTAATATTTTTACAAAATGTACGTAAGCTACAGTTATCGTTCACTAAAACATTGAATTATCACGTGGTATCAGTGCAAGTATAAAAAAGAATGATACGATTTATTAAGTTTCTAACAATGGATAATTGTTTTTTAAATATATTACATAAGTAATCTTTAAAAATTCAAAGAATAGCATCCTTAGGTTAAATAACTTTCAAATTGAATGGTTTTATATGTGTCAAGTAATTAAAGTTCAGTCTAAACTGCTTTTTATTTTATCTTTCATAATTATACACCATCTGATCATACCTCAATAATGATAATTTTACCAAAATGAAAAATATCTTTACAAATAAACTTACTTAACTAATCATTTGGAAGTAATATTTCGCGGACGAGCGTCTGTTTCTGAATTTCATGCGTCGGAATATTTTCAACGTCGACCTGTTCATTGCACTCGAGGAGGCTTTCTATTATCTGGACCCAGACGTTTTAATAAGCGACCGGTTGGTCCGACGTGCAATATGGAGCTCGTAATCCCGGAAATATTGCGCGCACTTACTGTCGAGTACCGAGAAAAGGGGACTTACCACGAGCGACTGAAATTAGCTAAATAACATTGCTGAAAGTGCGTTGCACAAGACCATGAACGAATGTTCCGGAAAACTAGTTAATGTTTTACAATAATTACTGCTTCCTAGAATAGCCCTTTAATGTAACATTACAGCAATTTTTTTACACAAAGAAAGCGGTCAAAAGAAAATTGTGTAATAAAAATAAATCTTTCGAGGAATTAAAGTATATTTATTGAATATCATTCGTAATATAAGTAATAGCGAGGAAATCGTAGTTAATTATTTATTAAATGCGGCATTCTTAGAGCAAAAATATTTTTTTGATGAGGGTGATCCTGAAACAGGAAACTCCCTTTAATACCACAGGAAGGGAATTGAAAAGGGGGGCATGTTGAAGGCAGAGCAAGGTAACCAAGGGTAACCAGTGATTCATCTCAAAGAGATTCAGAGAAGTTTAAACTTATTATATTAAATAGTGTTCATTAAAAGAAATTATGGTACATTATAAAAGTTTAATTTATCCTACTTGCACCCAATCATACATCGAGGGGTAGAAGAAAAATGAACCTAAATTTCCTTACAAATGTTCAATACGTGTACCTTTAGTTATACGACAAACAAAAGTTCAAATTCTGCCCAAACTATGGTTAACAAGTCTGGAATATTTTAGCTTCTTCAATTTATATTTCAAATCGGGCAAATCATTAGGTAGTGGTGGAACGATGATACGATCTTTTATGAAGCTCCAAAGGAAAGCATCGTATGGCTTGACGCCAGATGAACGTGGAGGCTAGGGGATTTAATCAGCTTTGTCGTTTTCACCATTAAGATCAATGTAATGGTCAGGGACTTCGATGTTCTAACACTCTCGTATTAAGAGATGATAGAGGAGATAGCTACATATTATTGCTAATACGCATGTGCTTACCTAAAACTTTTTGGATTTATAAAGTATAGAACGTCGAATTAAGGAGATTATAATTGCAAATTTTTTGAAACTATATAAAAAATAATTGAAGAAGTAGTCAGTTAACAGAAAATAATGACAAAATAAATACAATTCATTGTTTCTATATCGAATTATAATAGTAATCTTGTATTGTAAATGTGTACTTTGCATTGCTCAATTTTATATTACCATTTCACGAGTAAACGTAACGGTTAGTTCGATTCCTTAACGTAAGCAGACTGACGTCATTCAAAGAAGATGTACGGTCAACTTTTCCACATAGTGAGAGATGCAGAGCTTTCCAGGCAAAAATCGGAATATAACTACCGTGATGCGTATAAATTTTCGTTATATTTTTTATTTCATGTATCTAAATTAATTTACAGTATAATTCATTCCGTACGAATTTTCCAGAAAATTGTTCACAAGGCACCCTTCCAGGGTAAACCCGGCAAACAAACGGAGTTATAAGCTTGAAGCCTTATAAGCGTCTGAAGAGTCTCAGTCCTTTGTTTGAAAAGATTTTGCGACTCGAAGAAAACCCAGGTCAGCAAGGTGGTTGACCCAGTAGATGTTTAGGGGCAGTTACTCAGAAATTTTGTGTTTTTAGAGAGAAAGAGTAGAGACGCCAACCCCATTGAAGGAACTGAGAAAGATAAAAAAAGCGGGAAACCAAATTATGTTGTGGGAGAGGTAAGTTCGAGGTGGAGAGGGCCTCGAAAAGATCTTTCGGAAAAGAGTGTCAGAGAGTCGTACTGGCAGGGCTTCAAGGAGTCAGCGACGAGAGACGATCTGGCTGCTCCAAATATCACAAGGAAACGAAGGTGAAGACACGTTTTCTGAACCAAATCAGAGGCCTACCGTTTCACATGCCACCCGGAAGCTTCCTTTACGTTGAATCCAGGATTGTCGGTAAACCAGGAAACTATAGGAGGATGTATGCAAAGCCCTGCTATGCGTATAAACACGTCATATAGCCCTGAGTAAAGTAGATTAAATTTAGTACAGTCTCTTGCTAAGTTATTTTTTTGGTTAGTCACATCTGGGCAAATAAAATATATTTATAAATGAAAAAATAAAAACCACGTCACAGAACCATATTAAATATTTCTTAATGCACTACGTTTCCATTGCATGCTCTCCCATCATCGTCAGGTGAATTTCGGTAGCTTGTTAAAGTTAAAAAATATTTGCGGTTATTCAATTCAACTAAAAACCACACATTGGTTACTAAACCGCCGCATTGTATTCAAGTTTAGTGAATTGTATTTATGAATTGGTCACTCAAATGGTAACTACATTAGCTTATTACTTTCGGCAATATAATAAGTGAGAGATTTCCTTTAAAATATTTAACTTTTAATAACCATTAAGTAGTTACCAATTTTTATTTTCAAGCATTTTTTTCCAGAAAGACTTTTCATTTAGCACAGAAAGTTTTGAGGAATTACCTTTAACAATGACATATTTTCGTAGATACTATACACTAAAACACTTTTAGTCTACGTTAATAACATGTCAAAAACTGTAAAGAGAGCATTCTGGGGTAGTAAAGGAAAATCAATACTAACTGACCAGTAAAAACTTCTCCGTATAATAAAAAAAATACTCACACACAGAACGCTTTCGGAAAACTGGGAAAGTTCCCGCACCTCTTGTCTGTGGACCATTGTGTAGGAAAATATTCCTATAATGATTGCAGTGGAATTTTAATGAAGCATTCAACAAGAAGCAGAGCAAAACCGTGATAACCTCAAAGTCTAGGTCAATACACATAACTTTGGAGAGAAAAATGAGCCGCACTTATAAATATATATTTACCAATATTGTTCGGACTTAGCGAGTAGATTCTCATCACAATTTTCGGTTTACGTGTCTGGTAAAATCTATTTTTCGGCGTGTCTAAAGCATAGTACTATTCGACAACCGTAATTAACCTACGTTACCTAAGTCTGATTGAATTTTCATAAACAGACGCACTTGATATACTGGGTGTAAATGAAGTAAGTATACATACTTAAAAGGGGAATAAATTGGCTCAATACAAAACTTTTTTTGTCTTATAATTTTTATAAGAGTACCTTCGTTACTGCGAAATTTTAGAAAAGAAACAGAATTCCAAAATCGCGTCTCCTGCCAGCCAAGAGATATGTTCTGTTAACGCAGTATCTGGCTGGTGTTGTCGGTGATGTTTTATTTAGTTGGGTCATTCTTCTTGTCACAGCGGCTACAGGGTAACTCATATGTTCTGTTTCGCAACTGACCATACCAATACTTCCTAAAGATTTTACCTTGACATTGAAGATGCGCATGTAGTTTCAACACGATGGCCTTGAACTGTGTGTAGAAGAAAGTGAATGTTATTTTGAGCGGGAGGTTAAACAATATGTCTGGGGCGGATTTTCGACTTTAAACGCGGAGCCGTAACTTTCTGTTATTTTATCACCATCCCCAAATCAAATATATTATTACACTTTTATATTATTTCAAACTCACGCACGCATATGAGGACATTTTATTTAAACCACAATTAGTTATAACTTTAAAAACTTTCAACCATGCCCGGACTGCGTTAACAATAATTTTACCATATGAAAACAAAAACACAAATACGATCCGTTACATTAATGTCGCCAAGCAACGCAAAATGCAAACAGAGAAGAATTCGCCGAATAAAAATTGTCGGGTGGATATATTGTAGGATTTGAAAATTTTACAGAAATCAGTCGAATTTTGAGATAGTCGCTGAATGGAGAAGGTGGAAGTTGGCACGTAACACGTGCCGTACACGTAACTTTAAGAGTGTCAGTGGAGAACGATTAAAGAAGAAGGAAAACTTTGAGAAGTAAGCGTGGTTATACAAAAAAATAAAGCAGAGTAATGTGCCAGCCAATGATCGCGGAAGTCAGTGTTGTGCCTAGTGAATACATTTTTATTAATACTATTTTCATTTTTCTTTTCGGTAGTACAGCAATTTACGAGCAAAGACTACCAGGACGATTTTCACATTGTCATCCTCCTCAACACATTTCGGAATGGTGGAGTGAAATGTGGTCAGGGTAGCGATTATCTTTCAGGAATATCCTTTGACGATAACAGAATTTAAATACAAAAGGTCTAAGATGCGAAACAGACTCTGACCGTCGTTATATCAGCACACAAAAACATTGAAATGCTTTTTTGTTGAACACTACAAAAATTTTATTTGGTCTTATCTCTTGGTTTCATTTATAATTGAGTATAAACGGAAGGAGGCTCCAAATTACTGTTTAATACTAAATTTTTCCTATTACATGTTTGCTGCTTGAATTATGTAGTTTCAAAATAGGTTAATGTAACTGTTCGACTTCACACGAACAAAAATATTCATCATCTAATATTATATATCCATTACACAATACGGATTACAGATCAATTTTCAATCTTTGGTATATAAAGTTCAGTAACAGCTTTATCCGTACATACTTATTTCACCAATCTCTATCTTTCTTGGGCTGTACCAGATCTCCTCAAATAATTTTACTGCTTTTAGGGCTGAATCTACCCTGGGCGCCAGTGGTCGCTATTGTACAACGAGCGTCCAAATTATTACTGTGACGCGTGATGACGTCACACAGACTACATAATATTTCTCTTTCCCTAACGGGAGATTGGATCCTATCCAATCAAATGGCTCACGTCTCGAGTATCAAGCGAGTTCTGATGATTTACAAACCCATTTGAGAGTTTAATTGGCAGACTGCATCCAATATTCTCATATCTGATATTCATACGTCAAATACGGCTAACATTTATTAAATCATTCCGATAAAGCGTTCATTCATGTAGAGATTTATTTCTAAAAGCACGTGAATTCACACAACAATCGTCGTACAATTGTAGAAATTTTCTTTTGCCAATATAATTGTAACGATCAATTATCCGGGATACGACCAGAGATTACTTTTTTCTTACGTATATACACACTACTCTCCGGCCTCGCAGATAAACTGCTCCTCTATACACTCTGCGACATTTTATTGGGGACATACGTCACTAGCAGAAAATGTTATTACAGCTTGAAGATGTAAACAGAAATTAGTGGTTAACTCATTGATATGTACATATCGACCTGCCGTTAAATCCCACGTAATAGTTCAATTTGGACAGGTAAATTATACATACAAAGTTTCATAAAATTGTTATACTTTTGTATATGTACGCGCTTCATGTTATACGTTTAATTCATTAACTGAATGATTACGACAGTTAATTTTCAAAAGCTCCAGTTGAAAATTAGGGTGTATTTCCTGAAATAAAACATGATCTTATGAGGACTTTTTGGATCGGTTATTAATAAACAATGTGAATACCAGGTCCAAGCATTTGCAAAATTGAGATTAAATTGCACCCTATGCAACTGCTCATTTTCATTATGCCAGTTGTATGCACTGATTCAGTAATTGGAAGGGTTCCCGCGGCAGACTGTTCGTTTCCCGAGATATAGCGATGCCTGTTCTGGTGACGCTGCTTTAATTCTAGCCACTAGGGTCTTATTGAACTGTGGTTAAGGTGCCTTTCCGAGTAACGGCCCTATGAAGTTGTCTTCATTGTCTGGAGTGGAGATGCAAGAAGTTGCAATATGCCCTCCCTCGAGGTCTATTGTTCGAGAAGCAGGCCACGTCAGCTCTAAGGATTACCTTCCCCTTCCTTCCATCAGCGCTTCAGAGATTGCAAGATAAGCTGCTAACGACACGTGTAATTTACACTGGAGGAGATGTAGCGAGGTGCTTAACTAATTGCGGGATAGCACTTCGCTATTAATCTGCACTGAGATGGCATCAAGGGAGCAGGCACGAGTCAGCAGTACTTTCATTGCAGGCCAGAAGACACAAAACACTTAATTTTTCTGGGAACTATAAGAGCCTATCCAGTCATGTAATCTGAAAAATTTAGTGTGAGTAAGTCATTATAAATATTCTTATTTTACACAGTAAACAGTAGAAACACGAGTGTAATTTTCAGATTTTACAATCATATAGTGTCATTGAAGCCTTTGAGGTTTGATATGTAGGAGAATGCTGAAAGTCAGATGGATGCATAGAGTTACTAAACAGAATATAGGAAGAGTGAACAATATGAATAACGTTGAACAAGAGGAGGGATAGATTATAGATCAAGTTTTGAGACATGATGGCCTTGTAAAATTAGCATTAGAGGGAAGTGTGTGGGGTAAGAACAGAAGCGGGAAGCTAAGCAGGCTAGGAAAGATGTGGGAAGCGGTAGTTATGCGAAAATGAAAAGGCTTTAACAAGATAGGTTAACATGGATGGTTGCTTCAGACCAATTTAAAGACTGAAAACCACAACACAGTGTCACGGGATGTACGAGAGTTATTCGGAAAGTATAATCTATCATAATTATTTTTCAATAATTTTTATTTATTTTGCTACATGTTCTTTTTCTACACAGTTTCCATACTTGTTTAAATTAATGTCATAACGTTCTGCAAACTTTTATATGCCGAAATCATAATCGTCTGCCACATGTGAGGATAACCGGTAGTTAACTGCTTCTTTCACCACGTCTCGTCTCGTGGACAGTCTTCTCTGAAAAATTGGTCATCTCCCTTATTGTATCGGTACAAAAGAATCAGGAGCACAAGCCATTCTTTGCATTTGGTGTTTCTCAGTAAGAAACTCAACGACGGCACAATTTTTGGAATTGAAAATTTTCAGAGACAACTTTGTGCAAAGTGAGAATATTCGTGAAGACCGGTTTTTCACAACCTTAATTGCAGCAGTAGAATTTCCAAATGTTGGTCGAATGTGGCTATTATTATGATTTATTATAATAATGACAACAGTTTATTACATTAATAAGAACAAGTAATGGAGTGGGGTTTAATTAGATGATGAAATATTTAGGGAATCAAAGTGAAACTCCAATTAGTGCGGTTTAAGGATTTTATCCACGTCGTTAACGTAAGTACAGGATTTAGCGATGCAAATGGGACGCGCTCATGTCCAAGTCATGAATTGTGTAGCAGTAGATCAGAGAGGAAACTGCGGTGATCGGAAACTGTAATTCCCTTCGAACGGCTGCCAAATCTGCGGTTTATTTGTCCAGCTGCTTTCGCAAGCTCCGAATCGGATGGAAACCGGGACGTCCTTAATGGCTTATTTTGAAAAATTTGCATAATAGATTGGGCTAGCCCCAGGAATAATTACTTTTGCATGAAAATTGTTGTAACTTTACGAAAGAAAGTAGAAACGAGATATTTCTGCGATAAACCAATCAGTCAAATTATTTAAATAACTTACACCTAATATAAATAAATTTTTCATTTTTTAAAAAAAATTTTGAAGAGATTTCAAGTAACAAAGACAATAGGATAACTATAGTAATACATAAACGAGGTCCGAAACTTTAGGTTGTCTGCTGATCATACCAGTGCGTTTCTCGTATTTAGTCTTAGTTTTCCAGTTGGTATAAGTAAAGTTTGTCACGTATGTATTTTAAGGGCACATTAAGGTGCATATAATTGGTTGTGGTCTGAGGAATATTTCGATGAGTGCACATGCAATCAAATTCACGCTGCCTAGCCAGATAATTTTGACCACCCCATCAGTACTTCGTTGTGCCAATATTCACCTCCAACATTGTCACAAAGAGATGCTGAAAGGATATTCCAGGAATCTGACACCGTGCTCCATGAATGACACAGATCAGATCTGGGAGTTGTAGATCTAGATACCGGATAGTTCTTTCAACGTGTCCTCGCAAGTGCTTAATTAGACTGAGATCTGGTGATTGTTGGAGCCCTCTAAGCTCGATAAAATTTCCCTCACGCTCCTGAAATCCGTACGATATGTTGGAAGTATCCATCTCGATTTTGGATACGCCATCGGCGTGATTGTTCCACAGTATTTAAAGTCTCTGAACCGAGCATGTCCCCCATCAGCTTGAAGGTTTGTAGTGTGCAGCGAACAATGCTTTCAGAGAACAATTGAGAGGATCTCTGATGAAGGTAGACAATTGCCCTTCTGTTGTCTAGAAACAGTGTGGTCACTCGACGCTGAGCCCGCGTATTTGACTAGTCGATTATGGTCTCAGATCCAGTTTTACGGCTGCCGTACAAACCTTTATTATTACTGCAATCGAACCTGCAGCATAACTGAAGTTGTGATTAATTATAAAATTAAAACTGGCGTGGTTATATAGATTAAAATAGTTACCCATGATGAGATTAAATAATGGAAAAGCTAACCGCTACTCTTGAAAATTTAATGAGTGCAACTATTTAATTGATGCGCGGTCAGACCCCAAGCGATTGCAACCATTCTATGTTGTGAGTCTATTACATTGCGACTTTTTCCAATATTTTCAAAAACAAAATACCTCGTAAATTATCTCATTTGCCATCAGCCTGCCCCTATGGTGACTTCAGCACTATATCACAGCTTTTTTTTCTGCAATTGTCTGGTGTCCATAATAATCTGCCCAAATTATTGTACTATTGCAATAGTAGGGGAACTTGGGGCGGAACAGGATACCCCCCTTTTTTATTTAATAGTGCTGGAGATAAGTAAATACGGGTAGAACAGTGTAACTTGTCAAGGAAGAGTCCGGGCAGCCGACTTGACCAAGATGAGACTGAGACGTGAACATGAACTATTGTTTAGGCGTATTACATCTGTAAATTTATACATTTTGCTATATTTCGACAGAAGACAAGCTACACAGCTGCTTGCTTTTAACTTTTTAATGGTATATATTCGTGAAACGGGTGTATTTAGCTGCTTATAAGTTACGCATTATGTTTAAATCTGCTTGTATTAAGGCTCGGTGACAAATCTTAAACTAAAACTTGCATATGAGCAGAACGGCTGGGATAAGACGGATACTATTGTATAAGGCACAATGTTATATGTTCCTTAAGAATAAATAAATAACTGACACTCGTCTTATAAGAATGAATAAAACGATGATGTAGCGAAAACGAAAAGGAACAAAAAAAGGGGAAAATGTTAGCAAAAAATGTGCACTTGCCAAAAAAAATTCCTTGCGAAAGGAAAAATAAAGCGATCAACAGTACGCAGAATAAATGTAAGAGAGAAAAGATTACATTTTTAAATTTATTTTTATTGTATTAATTGTAATTACAAAACATCCTGCCCCGTTCTGTACGGTAAGGGGGCAAAACTACAGTTATTGCAAGTTTCTTTTTTAAAACTCAACAAAAAATTCGATTGTTTGATATTCTTTTTCTTCCAATGGCTCAACAACCCTATTTAGGGACTAGGCCTTCCGAGGTGGCTGCGGACTCTCATCTGGCGTGACACATTCCGAATTTGGGGTGATACGTCGTCAGTGTTCTTTGATCTTAGATTAAGTAAATAATAGAATAAACTAATGTTTTATACCTTAGAAATGAATTTTCGTTTGCATAATTAAAAGAAAATATCAAGCAATTAGTGTCTCGATACGCTCCGATGCGTCATTATGCTCTTTCTGATATAATGTTATTATTATAAAATTTATGTCCGAATGATACGTTTTTGTTGTTCAATAATGACAGCTGTTTATTGTGGTCCCAGTTAATTTCATAACTTACCTTTTCTTTCCTTTATTTTATTTTGACATGTCGATTATAAGTCAGCACACAAATCTTGTTATTTTACATAGGTCCAAAAATATATAATCTCTACAGCTATTTTTATGATGAAGAATCTTAGTTTAATTTTTTATTTGAAAAAAATTATATGTGTTTGACTAAATATAAGTTATTGAAAGTAAATTTACTCCTGATCACTATTTAATTAAATTAAACCTGTGAAATAGGACACAATGCTGTCCTAATTTGAATTAGGAACCGAATTCTGTAAGTCAGAAAAAAACTACAGAAAATGAAGCGCTGCGAGCCGTTCAGAAATAATTCAATCGATGTTTTAAACTCCGTCCATATAATTTAACAAGCGGTTTTGCGATGGGTTCCCGTTTAAATGTATTCGCGCCTTCACAGATACTTTAAACATTAGACTTCCGTTCTAAATTAATGAAATGTCGCATCTGTTAAAAGATAAAACACTGAAGTATTTTGATTTACAGCTAAAGAGCTGATAAGAAATTTTACGCTATGCTAAATATAATTCTAAGATAAGAAATTAGCAAAGTGACCAAGATAAATTTAATACGAAGAAAATATTTATTCCATTCCTATTTCCAAATTGATTTTTTGAGGGGGGATAACAGGCTACATGAGGGTAATCCTGAAACAGGTAACTCCCCTTTAATAGCATAGGAAGGGAATTGAAAAGGGATAATGTGGAGCAAGGTAGTCAAGTATTGCCTAGGGCCCCCGGGCAATTTTTTGAGGTTTCTGCCCGTTGTTACACCTTAAAGAGATGCAGGAAAACCCTAGATAACCTGCATCAGGTAGGTAGAGCTATTGTGTATTATTATCACGCCCTTACTAATAACGGGAGATGAGTTTCTTGTGGGACGCAACATTCCCCTCTCCGTTGGGAAGATTAGTAAATGACGGTTTTCTTCTGTGTTAACTTTATCTGAAGTCATTGAAATATCTTGAGAACCAAATTGGATGAAAAAAGTGAGTAATTAAAAATTTTTGTCTCGGAGGAGAACATCTAATATGAAACTCGACTCCCATCCTCTGAGGATAGGGGAGGGAAGAATTAAAAAGCTTAAATGGGAACCCCCATATTTTATGAAAGAATCGGATTCTCCAGAAAAATGTACTCCAATTTGATCTACAATTTGAGTCATTTCGGTCACAGATATCGAAAAAAAATCAAAATGGGTAGAAAATCGATGCAAAATGGGGATATCTCAAGAATTTAACACCAGATCAGCAAAATAAAATTAAATGTGTTTGATAATCTTACAAATGATACTTAATGGCAGCATAACTGTCCATCCACCCTCACTCCCTTTGGGTGGGGAAGCGAATTGTCAAAATTTTTAATGGTAACCCAATTTTTTATAGGATACCTTGGTTTTCTAATACCATTGATTTAAGTTCATTATTCTTGGAAATTATTTCTCAGGTTGCGCTGCCAACGAAAGAATGAAACATTTATTTATTCCATTACTGATAAGGAGTAACTACGTTTGGTGTTACCCAGGAATAACAACGTAGACGTAGTGGTTTTCTGCTCCCTTGGAGTGCTTGTTTTATGTGAGTCCCCTTGCCTCTCACAATTTATGTTGCTTGTTTTAAATACGTTGCCTTGCGTTCCATTGTAAAATTATAAATTAGTCGAATTGTAAGTCAAATTGGAGTAATTTTTTCGGTGAAATCCGAACCTGCAATAAGTTTTTTAACTCTTTCCTCCTCCACCCAAAGGGGTGGGTGTTGGGGGTCGAGTTTCGTATCATTAGATGTCCCCCTCTGGGACAAACATTTTTAATTAACACTTTTATTGATGCGATGTGTGGTTCTCGAGATATTTCAATATCTTCAAATAAACGGAACACCCTGTATATTGCTTCCGTATATTGCACAACTGAAGGTTTTAATGACGTTTTTATATATTGCTTCCGTAAATTGAACAACTGAAGGTGGTAATGATATATTTAAAGTTGCTGTTGATGGCGTTTTAATAAAATATAGTATATTGAAGCTTTATAATGTATAGTTAGTTACCGAGCAATTTCGTAGTTAATGTACTTAATAAACTTCCAACAACATAAACATCATAAAACTGGCGTTTATGTAAGCCTATGGAGAGTTTTGTGTATTATGAAAAGAGGTATGATGAACGGGCATAACACAATGAGCCGTCCCAGGTTCATAAATTGCCCGTCACTTCGATAACATGAACCTAAAACATTTACTGTGAATTCGTCTCGACGTGTGCAGTGGAAGGGTGCGTTTATATTCCAAATGCAAAACTTATACTTAAAATAATATTTTCACGTACATACTTATCCTTTAATATATGTAATCAGTTGCATCTACCAATTTTCAACTAATCCGTATTCTTCCATAAATACTAAATTATTTTATATTAGTAGAATATATTATGTCAGCTTCAGTTCATCTTATAATTTTGGGATTCTGTTGGCAATGTCGCTGCTAGAAGAGGTTCAATCAACGATCAAATTCTTTTTTGGGGAGGGGGGTGATCCTGAAATAAATATCAGAAATTGCGAACACAATAAAGTGCGAAAAGATTTATCTATCTGCCTGCGCGTGTTTACGCATATATTAAAATTGAGGTCTGGGACATGTACGCGATTTTGGAGTCGCAGTGTGGTGATAGAAATTAATTGGAAGTTCTAGCTGCAATTGAGTTCAAAGTTTGGATTTGTTTGCAATTAGTTAATAAAGAATACATTCCTACTAGATTATCTAATTTTTATTTATATCCCAAATACAAATAGTTAAGCCAAAAGTTTCTCAATGTGTAATAAGGTTCTATTCAATATTTAACACTTTTATTATTTATTAATAAGGCAGAAGATTAAATTCTCTAACATTATTGGTAAATATATGTTAATAAATTTAAATAAATTCATTAATAAATTCTTATCTCATCTGCATAGCAATTCTGTAAGTTTTCATGTTGACTTAAGACCCAAAACAGTTCTTTACACGAGGACTTGTTTCATTTTTCACGCTGCTATGATGGCATTAAAACTGCATGAATCAAAATAATAACACAAATTTACTGTTAATTGGTTTGTTTGAGGGTGTAGGAATGTATTTTACATACTTCTTTTGCAATTTATATAGTAATTATAATGACAGTTCTGCTTCAATTATATGTTATTGAAATTAAAAATCTAACTAATTATTTAGTTACATTAATAATTTTATTTTAAGTCTCATAAAAATGTTTATACAAAGAAATGCTGAAGGAGAATTTATATTTTATTGTATTGTTTCATTTATTTTATTTTTGACACACTATTATTGGTTAATATCGGTGACAAACAGAGTATGGAATATCTATTTAGTATCTTTCATGTGTATACTGTATATAAAGCAAATAAGAATGTCGGAGACTTCGCTGGTAAAATTACATTACTTTGAAAGTTTTGCAGTTGTGATTACAAAAGAATTCGATAGTAAATGTAAAAGATTTTGGGTGGTTTCAATAACATGATCTGCGTTAATACTGGCTCAGTTAAATAAAATTGACTGAATTGTTATTTAATTTTAATTTAAAATGTTAATTCAAAGGATTTGGTTAGTAAATTTCTTGTAGGATCCTACAATGATAAGACGTATTTATATTAGTATATTTACAAATACGTAAATTTCACAGACAACTTGCATCAATTTTGCAATATGTTTGGCCTTCGATTTTGTTACTTGATTAACGTGGTAAAATATAACTTTTACATTGCAGTTTTAAAAACATTCCAGGTTTTAAAACTACTGAATCAAACTTAATGCGCTCCGTCCATATTTTATCGCTGTTTACATGTTCGGATATACATCTGTTTACTATTCGTACTGAATAATATTGCCTTACGGGAGTGGATATTACGCTCAAGTTAAATCTACGTTGCGCATCTGGAACGTAAATTTGATCATTTATTTCAATTTTATTTTCTTCGTAGGTCATAAATATTTCAGAAAATTCATGTGTGTCATATGCAGTCACTTGCGGATGTTTGTAGTTATTCACTCCAGCGTATTCGACTTGAATGTAGTCATTAATAAGGTTTTCGGTTTTTACGCGGGTACTCTTTAACAGCACAGAAAACAACATTCTGCTATTCGTCTGAATGTTATTTACATTTTGGTTCATAGATGCTCGTTCGTTGTAAATAATTTCATCGAAGTTACTTTGTTCAACCCATTTTCTTGACAAATTTTCTTGTCGAAGGCTTTCCCGGTGAATTGTAAGAAGAAATGCTTCTCGGGTTTCCACCCGGGTAATTTCTAAGAATAGCGACGTTTCGTCGGCTTTCACTGCCATCGTCTTCAGCCTGAAAACTCAAGAAGCATTTATTCAAAGTTACTTGTGTTCTACAGTCGTTAATAGAATAAATCAGAAAATATATAGGAGAAACAAATTCAGTATCCAACTAATTAGCGAAATTATCCCTTATATATATATATACCAAATTTAACACTTATACCGACCTTATTACCTATCATTTTGCTGTACGACAAACTAATATTATGTGCATGAATAAATGGAAGGAAAATATATGGTTACGTTCGTACATGTTCTTAAGGATGAAAGTTCACTATTTGGTATAGTGAGATTTATACCACATTATCCAAAGTTTTACTTTATTATTTCACATTGATCGTTTAATGGTACTCGTTTCTTTTCTATAATATTTGTAGTTATATTAATCGAGGACTACAAAGCTACATTAAGAGAAAGGCCGCAAGTTGTGACAGCGTAACGGACTAATTGCAGACTGAATGATGATTTCACGGTAGTCTTCATTCATGATTGGTGGGGAGGGGAGATTATATTCATTTTCCTCTATAGACTTTGTAAGAAAGGAAGAATTATGTCGGACACGTTTGCATGATGAATTGAAATAATATACCCAGCTATAACTTATAAGTGTGATGGTAATACTTTTAAATTTCAGCTAAGAAACGGACGGGATAAGACTGATTGGGAATAGGTAAAAAGAAAATCAATTGAGGAATCTTGTTCAGCGAACGAAAGAATGAGTAATAAGGAAAGGAAATTAAAAGAATTGGTAACTTCAGTTATTGGTATCTGGGTATCGTTACGGTACTTAAATATAATAAATAAGCAGAAGAGTACTGGACTTTTAAGGGTCCAGGATCCAAGCGATGTATCCAGTTGGAAAACCAAACTGATTTACTCTAATTGAAAATGTTTTACAATGACCCCCATTCTCCCTTCCGCTTCAACGTTGGCAGCGAGAGGTAGGAAACCAACCTAGGGCCCAATAATTTGTCACGCGGTTTTGGAGGGACTCATCAAAACCAGTTTGAGATAGGAAAATGCCAGCTCGGTGAGGTAATGCTAAACTGGAGAAAAACTATAGGCGCCTCCTAGTAACACGATGCTTCGTTGATTCCTATTGAGTCTAAGCAGAATAAGGGAAGAGAGAACAATTTGGAGGACCTTGACCAAGAGAAGGGATAGATTATTAGGCCACGTTTTGACACATGAGTTTCTTGTAAAATTAGCATTAGAGGGGTAAGAACAGAAGACGGAGGACAAGGATAGAATGCGCTAAGTAGATTATGGAGGATTTTGGTTTTTATGTAGAAATGGAAAGGCTTGTGCAGAATACGTTAGATGGAGGGTTGCAGCAGGCCAGTCTAAGGACTCTCAGAGAGCGTCATCCGTCTATTACCAAGAAAATTCTAAAAGTGCATTGAATGATATGATACGGCACACCTCAGTTTATTTAATTTAATTTTTCATTTCAATATAACTTAACCGCGTTGTGTGTTTACCTACTAAAATGCGTTGCTACACTCGGAAGGAAAATTCCGATAACAGCCCGTTTAAAAATAGCTAGGTTCCCGGAACCACCCTCTCCCATACAGAGACAAGCAGGAATTTTTGCCAACCAGCCAGGTGCAGAGTCAGTTTCCACCAGTTAGGGGAACTGTAAGAAAAAGGGGAGAGGGGAGGCCAGCTAGGCAAGAATTTTGCAGAAATACAGAAAAACATTTTGGAGGAGATTTGATAAAGGCGGATCGTAGAAGAACGGAGAGAGAAGAAGATGACCATATGACTGAACGAACTGGGCGTTGCTTCAAGTCATATGGCAGAAATACTATTCTGGTAAGCCGCAATAAGTTTTTTCCTGGAAGTGTTGCGATGATAAGTTTAATTTTTTTGTCAAAATTTAATTTTTTGAGGTCCTATACTAAAACGCGGTAAGGTGGGGAAATGTGTATTGCCCAGAGAAGGCGGCAAAACTTGAGTTAACTTAAACCCACATCTTCGTATATACTTTCTTATAATTTATTTTCAGTGAATAAAATATAAAAAGTTGAAAATATAATTCTTATTTAATTATAGGTAACAAATAGCGTGTCATAATACTACATGTAATGTTCAAATATTGTATAATATATTATGAATGAGCATTATGTGACGCTTGCATAAGAGACATGGTGTTAATGCACTTATATTATTGGGAACAGAGAGACTGGAGTGTTTAACAATAAGCCAGGTAAGGAAAATTACTGGGCATTGTACGGCTTATTCTTCATCAATATTTATGAACGCTAGAATAGTGAACGTCGATGGCTCTTAAGAAGCTATTCGGTAAGAAAAGGTGGTACTTGTATTTTCCTAGTTCAAGGGTGAGAGTTAACAAACTTAGATCGTAACTTCTCTTTTCTGTAGCGGGCAGACCATAGAATTAATGCAACAATTGCCATAATATGCAACGTGTATATTAATTATCTTTGTAGGCCCTTGTTTCGGTTTGGACCGGCTCTGTGAAAGTGGGATTCCAGGTTCCATTCCCGGGTTTGGTAGAAATTTTCCCAGTCTGATATTCTAAATTCAGTTTCATTGCCTTTCGTTGAACTTCAATTGAAGCACTTCTTGTGATAAGTACTGTGGTACGCTTTGAATATACCACGTGGTCAGGTATTTTGGGCGCCACCTGCGTAGGTTCTTTACACAGGAAATAAATAAAATAAATATCGTAAAAAAAGGAATTTATTATGAACAAAACAAAATTAAATATGAAATATTTATCGGTCTGACCTAAAATTTACCAATTCCGAAAGCTAACAATGAGACTCCTTTTCCCAAGGATAACCGTGGTGGTTTTGGTTATGAACCTAGGGTCGCGTGATCATTCGTGGCCACACTTACCAAAAGCCGGAACATTGTGAACTCTCATACGCCGCTTGTTCTGTGGCGCTAACAGGACCATCCCTCTCGCCGTCTTTACCAGTAGTGTATGTCTCTGAAAAATCTCAGAGACGACGGTAAACGCTTCCTCCCTTCCTCTCTACTTTTTCCATGTTCTTATTGGCCAGCCTATGGCTAAACCCAATATCCCCTCCTTAGCCCGTTCTAAGAAAGGGGGCCAAAATAGACGTGATTGTCCCTTTACGGGATTTTCCAGCGTCACCCTTTGTCCCGAAAGTTCCAACTCTTTGCTTTGTGCTGGCTACAAATGAAATATTTATAAATTATATTATAATGCACAATAGTACATTTATTTGTGCGTCTAGTACACTGGTTGAACTATACCTACCTATATCGATTTTGTTTCAATTGTTCCATAATCCAACAAATTGTTTTAAAGAATGACAAATATTAATTTTAGATTTCACTCTATGGATACTACATTCCGACGGAAAATAAAATAAATTCTGTCCAGCCTCACAGTGGTGCTACTGCAGATCACATTTATTTACGGCCAGCACCTGTTCCGGAAGAGAAGGCTCTAATGGACGAAGGAAGCTCACCTGCAAGGGGGTGGTGGGTGGACGCTGAGCAGCGCCGCGCCTCGCCTCGCCACGCCGGCCACTCCCTCTCTTTGAGCTGTGACCTGCCCCCTGTTCGCCTCAGTTGAGCGTTGTGCTTCTGAGGAGAGGCTATGAGCACAATTTACTGCCGGAAATTGTGGAAGCAGGCCGAGCTCCCAGTATATAGAAACTCGTGGCCACCGGAGCAGCGCAGACCACCATCAGACCTACTCAAACGAAACAAAAATTCACTCTAAAAAAGAGAAGTGTTTAATGCTCCATAAAAACTCGTAAAATAATTTATTTTAAAACTACGTGGAACAGTTTCAAATATGTTTTTCATTATCAAACAATTATTTAATATCGTGAACTTCACTGGAGGCGTTAAGAAAAACTCTTGATTGCTAACACAGTAAATTTTATAAAAAATTACAATTTTCTTTCACAAGAATATATTTTTATGTACTCGAAGAATAACAGTCACAATTCAATACAGGTGCGCCGATGTTGAAATTGTAAATGTTATAGGGATTCTTATTTGATTTATTTATTAAAATTCCTTGCGCTATAGTGTATTATACAATAATATTAGTAATAAAAAACAATCACTTAAAAGGGGTCTTAAACCTATTACAAACAAACAAACAAATCAATTAAAGAGGACGATGTTTAAATATCAGGGTTTATTACTTATTGGGGTAACCACGTGCAGCAGAGATTTTTCCTTCACTTGACCAACCTGTTTCATCTTCATTCGTCTCTCTATGCAGATACTAGGCTACCGGAACTTCCTTCTTCTTTCGGATTTTACCTCTGCTGGCGAAAAGTGGGATCAACCTGGTACTGCCGGTGATTGAGGAAAACCCATTTTTTCTCCTTCTTCTATCTAGCCTTCCTTGTTCTCAGTACCTCCTCACTAAAGAGCAACAATTCACACCTCACTTTCAACTCTTGTTGCACTCTACAGCTTCCTCCCCCCTTTCAACATCCATTAGACTCCCTAGCTTTCTCCTCCCTTCCACGTCCTGATCAACTCTCCACCCTTCTACCTTGCGTCTTGATCAACTCTCCATGGAGATCTTAAGAAAGTCAAAATTGTGTTCGGTATTTTTAGATGGTAATAAGACAGTAATAGACGTGTCCAAGCCACACCCGTATGAGAGCTGGGGGTTGTTTTATCCATCAAGGTTTCAAACTGGACCTAAGTAACATGTACACTAAATTCTATTTAAATAGTAACAATTGTAACACAACTTAGTTTGCCCCCTCATGATCACTAAAGTTAAACTTACGCACAAATGTGTTTTATTCCGTCAAACCCCTCTGTTAGAAGATGAAATGCAATTTAAATCACATCCTAAACGTCATAATAAAAATCAAAGATTCACATAGCACACATTTCGATACCAGCCTTGGCTGTTTTCTTTTAATTATCATACACAACTACTCCTATGAATACTCCATTCGACGCTGAATGAGGCTGAAATTATACGCAAACAAATTAAGCGAACACGCTATCAAATTAATTGACCGAGAAAAAGATATATCATAAGGGAAAATTGTTTTTATGGATATTTAAAATTTTCTGCCCCCATCCATCCTCACCCTAGAGGTGGTTGGTAACCGTGTCTTACCCCAACAGTGTGGATTTCCGGGACGCCAAGAACACATGTGCGAAATTCCATCAGTTAAAAATAGTATGCGAAAGCCTGTTTTACCCCCTTCCAACCCCTCCTAAAGTATTAAACTATAACTTTAGTGGGATATTTTTATGTCAGAATTAAACTCAGTGGCTGACAATACACCGGTTTGTAGCCTCGATTGGTTCCAAGTCCTTTTTATGTTTTGCTCTTCCATCCCCACCCCTAAGAATACTCTATTTCTATTATTAATGGTGTTTAAATTACAGGCTAGCAGTATAGGAGAACACACTATAAAATAAATTGATCCAAGAATGTATTTATATAATAAAAATATTGGCCGTTTTTGCTTATTTAAAATTTTCCACCCCCGCCCATAGGTGTGCTAGCCGAGTCTTCCTACAACAGTGCAGAGTTCCGGTCGAAAGACACGTGTGCCAATTTTTGTCGAAATTGTTCCATTCGTCTAGATTTGTATGCGGTACATATATAGTGGCAGACACACCCACATACACACATATAGGGAATTTTATTATAGAGATGACATAGTCTTGCACGTTAGAGCAGAAAAGTATTCTATCAGGTGAGTTTTCACTGCGTAAATTCTAATCACGTTCGTGTTAGCCTTTTCCGCTTGACATCACAGTCTTCCATTATAAACTATACTGTGATCTTTACAATAATTTTCAATTTATATTGTTAATTAATCATTCGTGATTGATTTCATGGTACTGCTAATGATTTACAAGTACGCTCCTATTTATTACGCTGTAATTACTTAACAATATACGGCTGTTGTTTACTAATTATCCTGGGGAAGAATATGTTTCACGGTCTTGAACTTTCCTTTTGAGCACTTGAGATCATTGTAAACAATACACGCAAAACAGATAGGCATTATTGCTGCTAGGCGTTAATAAATAAATGAATGTATTTAGACTGCCAAACCAAGGACTTTAAAAAACAAACTGCTACTGAAAAAAAAGTTTATTTTCCAGCCATAGTAAACTTCCCACAAGTTCGGTGAAATATGATATCTGTTGACATTTTGCAAATGAGAATCAATTATTCAACTTTTTAAAACGCGAAACAAAGTTGGGCAGTGGCTTGGATAAGGTCTGTCTGGCCGCGGCAGTGTTGCCACTGGTATCAGGGAGAAGTTGGCGTATCGCTCACCCATCTCGCCATTGTTCAGCTTAATTGATTTCCCTTTGTGCCGCCCAGGCAAGGACTTGAATTCGTTCTAAGTTTCTATTGTATCTGGGCGGGACGGACTGGACGGATCCGACTGGGTCAGGTGAGGATCGTGTCGAGCGATAAAGTTTGCTATCAACTACGACCTCTGAAAATGGAAACTTAGATAGCATTGTAACTACGGACCATTTATTAACAAAAATATAAGTGACAACCAAAATATTATAGAAAAAATTATGGATTGAAACAATACGGTTGTATTACTTTGCCTAATGATAGCTGCCAGTTATAACTGTAATATTACACCCACTGTCAATAATTTGTACGAGAATTAAAGGTTTCTTATTGTAATGGCATACATAAAAGGTACGATAAATATTGCAGGATGCTAAAGTGTAAAATTTTGTTTCCGGGGTTTTATTGAATATAAAGGAAAGTTTGATTTGATTTTATAAGGTTAATAATTAGATTTGAACAGAGCATAAGACATATTAATGAACAGGGTTTAATTGCGGGCCGTGCAGCAAGCTGCTAGAGTTCGCAGGTTCGTCCCTCGGAACTCTTGGTAGCGACGTTCGGCGACGATCCCTATATATTTCCTCGTATTACCCATGTTGCGCATTCACACCTTTGCGTATAGATATTGGGAAGCGATCGTAGACACTTCCAGGCTGATCTTTCCTCTGTCTCAGATAATCGCAGATTTTTCACAGTTCTCTCTGTTTCTCTCCTGGCATCACTTCTAGCACCCTCCTTTTGGCATGTCACGTGCTCGTGACATCGAATGTAATTTGGCTATAGTCTGAATTTTTCCGCCTATTCCAGGGTTACTAGACGTTTCCTCAGTAATACGGTGAGGGCCGAAATCATCACGTCTATCCTGAGGATTCCTAAAAATTCTAGCTTGCTTGCCCACCAATTCTTATTTAGTGTCTGCTGAACAAACATTATGCTCATTACAATAATTACGTAATTAAATTTTTTTATAATAAGACGAACAAGTTAAGAGGATAAATAAATATCACGTTTGTAAAGTTGACGATCTCAACTTTCACAATTTTGGATATTATTCAAATTTGATAAATTTATCATTATACTATAAACATATGGAGCAATTTAAATCTCCCATATGAAAGAAACAAACATGTGTATGCGAATATGAAAACCGCTGGCTGGATGATCAATCAAAGTATGAAATAATAGGAGAGACTCTTCTCGTATTGCACTTCAGAGACATATTGGTTTTGCGTTAGAGGTTCGATGTTGGCTGAAGTGGTTCCCAGAGGATATCTACATCTGTTTTCAAGAATAGATACAGCACTGAAATTTTGACAGATTATTTTGAACCTTATGGTATGTATGTGGTAGTAGAATAAATTAGTTATTACTGTCTTATTTATTACATGAATGTAATATCAAGATCTATAAATACGAAAATTTTGGAATGTTTTTATTTATGAATATTAATGTTTGTTAATGCTGTTTAACTTATATACAGAACATGCCATGAAGTAAGTTCGGAATATGGAAAAGGAATCATACTGCAAGGAGAAGAAATAAAAACCCTCCTCTTTGCCGATGACATTGTAGTATTAAGGGAGTAAAAAGAAGACTTGGAAACCATAAAAAACAGTATAAACGCGGCCCTGCAAAAAAAGATCAATATGAGGATTAATTAAGGTGAAACCAAGGCAATGGATTGTAGAATTTGAAACACTGGAATAACAAAGGGTGTTAAATTGGGAAAGGATATTTTGAAGAAGTTTAGGAAATCTGCTATCTGGGCAGCATAATAAGTAGGGGTGGTAGAAGTGTAGAATAGCACACGTAAGGAAGGCTTTTGCGAAAAAGAGGAATTTACTTACCGGTAGGATTAGGAAATCGCTACTAATAATGTTCATATGGGGTGTGACGTTATAAGGGGGCGAAACGAGGACGATAGAAGTTGGGAAAGGAAAAGAATAGAAGCTTTTGAAATGTGGTGCTATAGGAGAATGCTGAAAATTTAGAGCTGCATAGAATCAATAACCAGGAAGTTCTTAACAGAATAGGAGAATGGATAGATTAATAGGCCACGGTTAAGACATGAGGATCTTTTAAATTAGCATTAGACGGAAGTGCGGGGGGTAATAACAGAATAATAGGCAAGGATGGAATTCGATAATCAGATTAAGAAGTGTGTGGCATGTGGTAGTTATGTGGAAATGAACAGGCTTGCGAAAGATAGGTTAGCATGGAGGATTGCATCAGACCAATCTTAGGACTGAATACTACAACAATAACTGATATTATTTATTTGGTTTGCAAATCCATACCATCAGGTTAAATATAAGGAATGGAAATTTCGGTGCTGTATCTATAACATTTTACGAGAAAATGAACCTAAAAATCGTTATTCTAAGATTGAAAGTTAGGGCCTTAGACTCTGCTTAACAGTTCTAGGTTTGAGGGAGGAGAAAATCGGAAAAATTTTGAGGCCTTACAGAACCGCGACGAATGCATGATGAGAGAAAAGCAAATATGTGGTTAAAAAATTTTAAATGCAGGATTTGCAGCAAGTTTACAATTCTAAGTTTATCTTTTCTACACAGAAAAGCAAATATGTGATTAAAAAATTTTAAATGCAGGATTTGCAGCAAGTTTACAATTCTAAGTTTATCTTTTCTACACTTTCTGATTCGTATGGTCTTTAATATCACCTAAAAGGAGCTTCAGTAAAGATATATATTTATTTATTGATACATAAATAAGGAAATATATAAATTATGGTAGGTAAATGAGAATACGATATGTCAGGAAGTAAAGACATATATGTGACATATAATTCCAAAGAAAATAATTGTAAATACAAATATTCTACGCGTAATGTGAAACTTTAATTTATTTTATTTAACAAACCAAATTTATTATCGAATAGGAAACGGAAGTACATGAATTAAATTAAATAATATGCCAATTCCTAAGTTTAAATAATGAAACTAACACCCACGGAGGAAAAATTTATAATATTCGTGAGACGATATTATTATATGATCAATAAAGTTGGGAATTGAAATTCCTTATTTATTGAATCAAGAGAATGTCAATAATTAAGTAAATTTAATTTAACTAACTACGTATTAAATAATAAAAATGAAATGGTTACGTGTTAATTAAGTAATCCTTACGAAACTAATGCAGACCCTAAATTAATTGGTTTCTCTGTCACTCATTTCAGTCATGAAACGTCCTCGAGGGCATTTCGCTCTCGTTACAGTAATTATGAGATTGCGTTATTTCAAAGCGTAATATAACCTAACTGCATTTGTTCATAACAACACCGGAAGCTTTGCGTTGCAAATAAAAAATTTAATTTAAGCATATAAAATACAATATATTAAAATTTGAAATACAGACCGTTTATGAAAATAAACTTTGTTTCCAGAGGTAATGTTTGAATGTAAAATGTTTTGTTCTAAATATCTGTATAAATGCCAGCCAACTTAGCAGTATAAGAGCCAAACAAAGGAGCAATTTATCTCCTCTTTTTTGGAAATGTTTCATTACAATGCAAAACGTAATCTAACGTTCGACAAAGAGACTAGATACGTTGCGAAAGCAATAAAGGACTAATACCTTTTTGCACTAACCGCGTAATGCTCATTACTGGACGTATTAATAAAACTAGACGTAAGAAGTTGGTATTATGTGAATATCTAGAAGAAATTCTTTCAGGGCCATGCACTCTTCGGGGTCTTGGCTCGCTTTTAATTTAAAATTCTGGGCACTTCTAATTAAATCCTAGCACCAGAAATATTAGAGGTACCTTCGTCTTACGTCTAGTATTACCAAGTGCATCTCTCAAAGACCAGTAATGAGAATTACGTATTCAATGCAAGGAGGTGTTAGCCTTTTATTGCTTTTATAATCAGAACTAGTTTCTTTGTCGAATGTTAGATTACGGGTTTGCATTGTAATGAAACAATGAGATAAAATTCTCTTGTGTTTGCCTCTTAATGTTGCTAAGTTGAGAGGCATTTATACTAAAATCTTGGTTGTAGACCTACTTAGCAAATAATTGTTAAGTGATTAAAGGTAAAAATAACTTAGAGAACCTCAGAGAGAATACAAAATCTCCATAAATTGCAAAAATATGATAAAATGAGCACTAGTAATTAAATTCTCTCACAAGTTGAAAGATAGTTTTTCCTCATTCAAATTTTACGCATATGAAATGTTTGTAACCTTCAATTAAAACCGTTATTTCAGGCTTTAAAAAAGAAAATACAATAGTAATTGCTCAGAAGACCTTTCATACAATAAAATTTAAATAATTGAGATATGATTTACAATTTATTTTTCTCAATTAAATTTCAGCAGTTTATTTATTCACTTTCTAGTCTGATAAATTATAATTCAGAGGATATTTCTTCGTATCAAAAACTGTTTTCAAATATTTATTACCTTCTCAAATTGCAATCGACGAGAATGGCGGATAGCCTACGTACCTAAATGTTTTGCCGGATTACCGTAAGACAAATTCAAAGCTAACTCGATGGAACAGATTCTCTAAAAATTCAATTACAATTAATAAATTAAAATTAGCAAGGAACAAATATTTTTACGAACTCAAGACGTGTGTAGAATTATTTAAGTGTTATGAGACTTGATCAACTCGTAATAGAAATTTTAGACTGGTTGTTAAACGGTAAGGTAATATAAATGCATCAAGTGAAACTGAAATATTTTTTATACGAGAGCAAGTTAAAAGCTATGAAAAAAGACATTCTGGGTTTTACAACCGGATTTCTTTAATAACAGACTATTAAAACTAGTATTTAAATACTAACCATTAATTTTCTTATTGCAAATCTTAACCTATCAACGTAACGACTTGCCTTCTAGATATTTCCGGTTCTGTGTATGTACACTACACTCTGCTCCAATTGGCTTAAATATTTATTAAACACTACGTTTCCATGGCATGCTCTGCCATTAATATTTGTTAACTCTAACACAAGGAACTGTATTTTTTCCCGACGATGAAGGAAGAGTGTTTAATAAACAATTAACCTGGTTAGAAAATCTAGAATGTTTTATTCATTAATTTGAATTTTTTAGAATGCAGACGACAATGGCTATGGCAGGAAGCTTCTAATAAATTGCAAATTTATAAGTGTGTCGTATTATTTTACAACTATGTTAACCAGATGGACCAAAAATATTAATGCGTGAACGTTTCAGCTATTATGAATTACGTTAACCTTTTCTAACCTGAAAAAGACCAATAATAACACCAACTTTTTTCTATAGTGGCTGTTATTGAACGAAATCTTCTTGCATTAATTAATTTATAAAATCAGTTGCCTCCTCTTTATTTGTAACAATTTTATTTAATAAATTTACTTGTTTCATTAAATTACTGTGGCGTAGTGTTAAACGTAATATCGACACATCCCGGGCTCAATTTTCTCTTTTTCTAGTTCAACGTTATTTTCATTTACTGAAAGTTCAGAACGTCGGGAAGGTTGGAAGGCAACGGGAACTCAATGGAGGGTAAATTTATTGACAAATGAAAAGTTTCTTCAAAAAATTCCAAGTATAATTGTTGAAGTGTTCTGTTTGACCAGAAAGACGAAATTATCAAGATTCGGTTATTGTTGGTCATATTTAGCAGTGTCCTATTTTAAGAAAAAGAAATAAAATGAGAGAAAAGTCATTGAAGATTGTTGATTGATCAAAGAGGTAGTAGAGAAATAATCTACGTATCTTCCTGCTTCACAATTTTTGTTCCTTTTTCTAGATAACAATATATATTTTAAACTATAATAACACTAATTAGCTAATTATCAACTCTGATATTTTTAAAATATCAATTCCAAGTTACCCGTAACAATCAAATGAAATTCTCAACCACATCCGTAGTAACCTTCTTGAAGTAAAAGAAATGCCTGTGTTGGATTCCGTCGCATGTGGGAATTATTGGAAATGAGATGGCTGATCTTGAGACTAGGCGAGGGAGTTCAGCAAATAACAGCCAATCTAAATATTATGGGTGTAAATCAACCCGATTATAAATTTCTGGAGTGACAGTTTCGGAGACAGGATAGGCTCCCTAGGTCCGGAATATCCAAGTAATGGAGCCGCCCCACAGATTTATTTCCATGATTGCCTAAATAGAAGAGAGCAGGTCTTCTTATGCAGAATCCATTCGGGTACTTATTTAAGAGTGATCTCGGCCTATCTGTAGTTGATGTGATGACGAACTAACGATGAAGCACATACTGTATACCCGTCACCCTGACTCGGATAAAGCACCCCCTGGTGCTCACCAAATCAGACAGAGGAAATTCGCTCAGTCATAACAAGCTATTAGAAAATATGTAAATGGTTCACATTTTTTTTGGAACTACAACTACAGTATGTTCGGTGCTCGGCATAAATCTCTCTGAGAACAAAGTGGTCGTATGGAAGTCCCTAATGACTATAATTAATTGGAAATTTAAAAAACGTATCTATCATCAAATTACACAGGATATTGTTTTCAATAGGGAAGCGAGAAACCCGGTGACAATTTCTCAATTTTAGTACCGAAAATTTAAAAAAAATGCTTTCAATTTATAATTTCTCTGAGTTAAAAATATGAGAATCTAATCGTCATGTACAAAATTATGCACATATGCAGATCCTATAATTTTATTTTTATAATGTTACGCCCTTCCTGAGAAGTCTGATTTGAGAAAAAATCAGTGCTAAAAATGTTTGTATGGTGTGTGGCGTTATATGGGTGTGACGCGTGGACGGTAGGAGTTGGCAGTTGAAAGGAATAGAATGTGGTGCTATAGAAGAATGCTGAAAATCATATGGGTAGATAGAATCACTAACGAGGAAGTTCTAAGTAGAATAGGGAAAAAAGAAAAATATGGAGGACGTTAAACTACAGAAAGTATAGATTAATAGGTCAAGTTTTGAGACATGAGGGTCTTGTAAAATTAGCATTATAGGGAATTGTGTGGGATAAGAACAGAAGAGGGAGACGAAGGATGGAATACGCTAAGCATATTAAGGGATGTGGTTGTTATGCGGACACGAAAAGGCTAGTCTTAGGACTGAATACCACAACAACAACACGCTTTTCCTTGCCACTAAACTAAAGGGCTATCGCCCTGAAAATAACAATGTTGAAATTAGTTTAATCGATATTCTGTTCGTGCTGCTCCAGATGCTGCGCATTCATGTGTTTTCGTCTCGGCCGGAGGTGGGTTGTTAGTTACCTCGTATCGCGTTGGCAAAGGGGAGGTGGCAAACGAGGAGAAGCTCTCAGATGAGGCCGCAGCGGTAATTGGCATCCGCACAAATCCAATTTGCGCGTACCATGTCTTTGCGACCCTGGTGTTGATTTAAAGACGGGTCGCTGCGAGGACGCCGAGGAAATCATAGCCGCCGTACCTGGAACTCGCTTCAGATCCAAGCGAACGCGTTAATTTGAAAAAGGTTTAAGTAAATTTCAGAAAATTCAATTCGTTAAATAATTACAATTTTTCAATTACTTTAAAATCATAGTGAATTTGTTATCCGAAAAATGCTTCCACCTTATATTTTAAATTTTTCCTGAAAAATTACTAGAGAGCTTGTCGTATCTTGGTATTATTTTAAAAAATTATATCTTGTGTCCAGTTCGATGGTAAACTGATTAGTAGTCGATGTTACGATTTTATTCGTAGCACGGAAAACTTTTTATAGCGTATTTACCAACGTTTGGATCGTGAGTTATCATCAGGACAAGGGCAAAAATGTTGAACCTCCTTCGCTTATGCGCTTGCATACGTAGATGGAGTTTGGATTTTTTTTTGCGAACAACGCCAAGAACCTATCCATGACTACGCACCAAATGACGTGGAGTTAAGCATCAAATAGAGGCAAAACTATTGGCTAATTGGAAGTAACTCCAACCTTTCAATCATATCATGAATCCAACGTGAACTTACGGTATCCAGCTTTGGGGGTTGTGGTTTTAAACAATAATTAAATGCATACAAAAATTTCAGGGTAATGTGTTTTGAAATGTAATGAATTCCCGCAGGTCTATCCCAAATAGCAATCGACCTACTTGATGCAGGTTTTATAGGGTTTTCCCTGCATCTCTTTAGGTGAAACACCGATTAGGATCCTTAAGCCATAGCCCGGGGGCCCTAGTTAACCCTTGGCTACCTTGCTCTACCTTCCGCATCCTATGTTATTAAAGGGGAGTTGCCTGTTTCAGGATCACCCTCATGTAGCCTGTTAACCCCCCCCCCCAAAAAAAAGACAGTATACTGGGAAGAATGAAGCTAGTTTCACCTACGTGTCAACCCAGTAGTCCGACAAACTCTAGAAAATCAACGCATAGCCAGATAATTGAAAATATTTTCGACCCAAATTGGATAGACTAGTCTATAAGTAGACCTACATATTTTAAATTATAAGATGTAACTAGCATCAATACAGTGGACAAGAAGATTTTATCTCATCAATTATACAACATAATTCAGAATGGCTATGTAGTCTAATAAATATCAGAATTTTAAAGACAATTGGAATCATATACTTGATTTTATTTGATATTTTAAAATTTGTAAGGAGAAAATTAATGGCCGTATTTAAAAGGTAGGCAAGATAGTACTATTTTTAAAAGAATAACCTGTGTAACATAAGCTTGTAATAGTAAAACAGAATTTAATACGCAATTTTGCGGTACAAAGTCATAGCTTGAGGGATATTAAAGGAGATTACAGACAGGGTGATTACAGACTGCCGTGAGAAATTATATACAGGATTGGGAAAAGGTATTTTAAAAAGGAAGTTGATTAATTGTTTTTGGTTTAAGGATCAACATAAAGACATTCGTTGTGATTGAGGGGAGAGAGACAGGAAGGGTGAGTGGATTAAGGAGCGAGATAAAAATAGACAGCGGTGGTTGAGTGCAGTACTGAGAGACTGTTATGATTTGTTACGTTGCCCTGACTTGGATAATCGAAGGTGGATTGCTCTGTTTGTAACTTTCTTCCGATTTCCTCTTACTATCGATTCCGAAGAAAAATTTCATTGTATCAAATTTGCGTGTATGAGAAGACCCTCATATACAACCAGTGAATAAGATCTCATACCTCTAAATGAATTTCGTAAATTTAGTGTGAAGTGTAAATATATTAATCCTAAAAAAGCTGGTTCCATAAAAAGGAATTTGAGAAAAAAAAGATTGTATAATATTTCGCCTAAAATTTAATTTAATTTATTCCAGTCATATATAATATTCCTAATTAAAAATATTGTTCAAGATTCATGTCTTAGATAGGTGAAAGAAAATGTTTTGTTAAACTTTGCTCACTCAGCATAAAATATGATATGTTTATTCCAGCGCATTACCAATGTTTTAAGTACAATTGCATTCGTTTAAATGCGTCAATATGACCTCAGTCAAAATTTTTCTCTTAGCTACTTTCCGTACTAGAATTAGTTTAATTCTGAGCACGCTGATGACGAAAATATTAATTCTATTAACGATATACCCATGTAACAAAATGAATACATAATATTGAGTGTTCTGAATCATTGCAACACAATGAAAAGTAATGTTTCGAAATTTAATCGAAAGTATTTTTCATGTGAAATGAAACAAACGCTGGACTTAAAAACATAAGACTGACATTTTGTATTATAAATTTTATCAGCCGCAACAAAAGTAAATTTATTTCTTGAATTCAATCTGCCTCTTTACTTTGGCTAATTATTTTCCAAAAATATATTTCAAGTTTACTATATTCCTATAAGTTTAAATGTATTTGCTATTTCATTGATGTATTATATTTTTCAAAAATATATTCACTTAGGTTCTCTGATTCGGCGAGTCAAATAAATCCGCTTCACAAGTTTATTCAAGTGGTAAATTTAATATGCGTCTTTACTGTATTGCTATTGTAATACAATGCCTGGCTTTTAAATGTTTCAAGTGTTCGCTGTTTCGAGGAAATTCCACACATCGCCACGCATTATTCACGCGATGAGAATTTTGTAATCATATGTGGTCTTTTTTACCCACATATATTTACTGAAAATGTATAAGTACATTCATGCAATATATTATACTTCACTTTATGGAACCGGATACAAATCATAGCTTCTAGTAGTATAGACGTTAGAAGCCAAATTAGTAATATTGTTATAATAACTGAAGTGTCAGGCTGAACTTTAATTTTTCTTATTTAAATGAATACGTAGTTAAACCAACTAGTTATGAATGAGAGGTGATCCTTATTTTTTATATATTGTGCGCATAAAAGTCTAACACACAGTAAAACTTATAATCCACACCAATAAGGTTTTCATGTACCTTTCGACTAATAAGTCGCAAAGCTGAATAATATTAAAAACATTAACACATGATGCGCAGATGTATAGTTTTATAATTAATCATTATAATTTATTATGCATCGCAAATTGTCATGAAATCTATGAAACATACTTTGCAAATAAAATCTTCCATATACTATTTATATAAAACTATAAAACTCATTACTAACATATGTAATGACCATTGCATTGGAAACCGTAAAACATTTATCGTGAGTCTGAATGTTGGGTCTTTATTTATAAAGTTGTAGTGAAAAACGATTACTCGGAACGTGACGACTTTATATTGTTTCACATGAAGAATTTTGTTTCTTATGACAATGAAATTGTGTTTAAGAAATTCTATCCATTAAAAATGAAATGAGCTGGTGGAATTCACTGGCTGATGGTGCTTCTGCAAATATATAATGAGGTATCTCATTAAGAAAGACGCAATTTATTTTGACAAAGGAATCAACATTTTTGTAGCATTTTAATGGACATATCTTGTGTGTAACCTTATACTGTCATACATATAAACAAAACTGCGCCGTCGTTTCTGATTGGGGAAGAACAATTGGAACTCTCATCGACAGATGATATGCAGTGTTATCTTCAGATTATTTTTTCCATTAAAAATGGTGCGTATATCAATTCGTTTCTCTACATAGATAACGAAAGAAATAGATACCTACATGTAGGAACGTAAGGTTATAAATACCAAATATTGTTTTAAATTTAATGTCACTTCACGACAGTGGTGCAGGTAACTGTCGAAACGTGTTCCAAGGATTGAAACCTGTAAGTTCTTTTTGCATCAGATTCACTGGGAAATTCAACATTCATGGAATACTTTTTGCGTTCTAATGATTTATACTTAAAACTATAAATTATTTTACTTTAGATTAATTAATTAAGGTTTTATCAAACCTCAGTAATTGCGATTTTCAAACATGGGCTAAGAATATTGTATGGCATTTGTCTTTCCTTTTTATTTTATAGAATGTAACAACCGTCGCGTGACTGACGAGTATTACAGGAAATAGGTAACGATTTCTCTTGATAGGAACGACGATAGGAAAGGAAAATCTTCGGTAGTCTTGGGAAACAGTCAACCCTGAAGTTGACCAGCGGATAGCTTGATTATGGGTGTCGCTCAATGACGAACGCCAAGTCTAAATAGGAAAGAGTTTATTCCCAAATGCGGCAATTTTGAGAAAAAAGTTAACAGTACGAAGGAAGAATTCAGACTGTCGTGAATGCAGTGTCTATGTGAGCCTAGAGAGGGGAATGCTGACAAATCGCTTCTCATGGGCTACAGCCAAGGAGCTGGTGGCCACGGTTCTCATGTTCTGATACCCAGCGTCTACTGTCCGGCTCTTAAGACATTAACTAACTATGAAATTCACTATTACAAGATATGCAATATACAAATATTTACACACACAAATATATATATATATATATATATATATATATATATATCTGCCACCACAATGCTGACTTAAAGTAGTCAGCCTTCTGCTGTTGGGAAACTGTTGAAGTAAAATTATAAATATTTAATATATTTGGACCATTGTATTGTAATTTTACTTTGCTTTTACTATCCTTAATTAAAATGTTTTATACGACATAAATTATCGAAAGCTGACGGAGACTGTTTATGGTTGTTATCGTACTAAACCAAGTAAGAGACATGTTTACCTACACCATTATTACATACTCATTTATATTTGGCTTGAAAATAAATTAATTCGAAGGTATCTGGTTAATTACAAATATTTTATAACTAACTATGACCGCGACTTGGTTTGCGTGGAAATATAGTCATTTTTATTTTGTCCTAAAAACGAAACAACATGTACAGAATTTTGATAAAGTTGAATTAATTGGGTATATGAAAAGTAAGGAATAGTTTAGTTATGATCGCTGGAAAACATTACAACTCGCAGTTGGTTTTGAACAGGTTCCGCTTTCACACGTTTCGGAGACAATAAAAATGAGCAATTACTAAATATTAAAATTTACCTGAAGCGACAAATGAAACCAATTTCCGAATACATTGTATTAACGATCCAAAGAAGTTTATTATTTCTCTGGGAGTTAGTTCTCTGCCAAAAATAGGTTAATTACTGATCCTACTGAATCCTACTGCAACAATAGATGTAATGAGACTACTTTGCCCTCTCTCTCTCTCATATGCTACCAAAATTACGCTTATAATGACTCAGTTAGTGGAATGAACGGTATAGGACTTATAAGTCGCAGTTAGTTTACATGCCACCTTTCGCGCGACAATTTAATGGATTTATAAATATTTACATTAATATCTTATGAACTCGGCAGGGCATCAAAATGAAACATACAAGAATATTTGAGTTAAAATTTTTGTTTCAACCCTTGAAATTTAAATTGAAATCCGTTTTGCCGTTTCGGAGCTTAAATAGATCAAGGATATGTATAGTTCACACAATTTAGTGTCCCAGAAAATTTTATTTCAATTTGATAAATTTGCAACCCTGCCTCTCAGCTGTGAGGGATGACGTCAATCTTGGTAAATCATGTGCGGTAAACGTATAAATATGAGTAGGTACTTTAATATATATTTTATTCGTGACATCAGACAAATTCCCACCTCCATTCTCAGTTCCTTAACATGTAGCAAAATATAAAATCGCCGGGTTCATTCGTTCATAGTCTACACAACACAACTTTAAATAATAAAATGTTTCGTCATCCGACTTGGCTCCCGACAATGTTTTCCCCAAAGAATCTCCTCCTCATCCCACCGATAATACACGCTCCTTTTTAATTCCTTTAGTTCATTACAGAACAATCATCCACCTACAATTAACACAATCATAACAGACTGTAATAAACGTTAAATATATCAAACTTCGATGTTATTAAATCGCTTTCTATTGTTTGTATGCGAATGTGTTGTAACGCGTGTGTATTCTCTTACGATTAAACTCTTCGTCTAGAAAGAGAGCAGGGTATGAATTTAGTACAATGAACGTTATTCCAACATTTCTCTTTCTCACCATTGCACGTGTAGAATTTCACACGGCTGGAGCAAGAGCGACATCTCACGCGGATCACAGCGTCGTTCCGAAGTAAAGGCATCGTTTCACTTCAAGTCGAAATTAGTTTGAAAAGTTTATTAATACGATGAAATGGGATCCAGAATTTTACTGAAATTCTCTCTGTCAATCCCCAGAGTGTGGAAAGTAATCAAAATGACGGGGCTTTAATAACATTTTCAGTACAGTTGCTTTAGAATGAGAAAACTTACACCAACCTTTCGGAAAGGATTCTGTAATTCAGAAGGTGCACCGTACAGTTAGTAGATGTCTATCATGTATATATATATATATATATATATATAGCGTCAATAATATTAATTCCCAGTAAGATATTTTATATTATTATTATTACGTAAGGTTTGGTAGACTACAAGGTTATTTCCGACCTTATTATATGTTATATCACAGTATCGTTAGCTTAGACAGAAATTATCTTAGTTACCCTTACACTTAAATATTCTCGTACAGCTTAGTTTCCCTTAGTAATAATATCAGATTCTTTGCAGCTTTTTATTCTCCTTAGGTCTTCATTTTGGCGACCGTTTCTCTTAAATTTGAGAAAATTTATGTAGCATTTCTTTTTTTTCAGTTCATTTACATGTTTGTTACATGTCTATAGCTTTTTATGGTGTTTAACGACAATATGTATTTTTTAAAACTAGACTTTTATTTTATGAATTATTAAATAGCATATACTGCAAAATTTTACCGTAGTATTGAGATATTTCTGACATAATAAGTTTCCTTTTTCTGTGTCTACTCTCAGTAGGATAATATACTATACTAATAAACGTAAAAAGTAATAAAAGTATTAGTAAAAGTTTAGTTTGCGAAATCTACGAAACAGGAAGAATACCAGAAGGTTTTAGTAACAACATAATTATATCCATATCGAAGGAGACTGAAGCTGATAGATGCGAACAGCACAGGACAATTAGTTTATCTCATGAATGCAATATTTTAACGAAAATAGTACATAGAAGGATTTAAACTGAAATAGAATGCGAGTTAGGGGAAGATGAGTTTGATTTTATGAAGCAATTAACTTTGCGTTTAATTATAGAAGACCGGATAAGAAATAATCATCCCACGTTCATTGCATTTTTAGATTTAGGAAAAGCGTTTGATGATGTGAACTGGAACACACTATTACGCATTTTGAAGAACACGGGAATAAAATATCGAGAGAAAAGGCTTATATATAACCTCTATAGAAGGTAAGTCAGCAGTAAATATAATTGAAGATCAAGAAAAGAAAGCAGAAATCAAGAAAGGAGTACGACAAGGATATCATTTTTTGCCCATGCGCAATAACTTGTATATAGAACAGGCCATCAAGAAAGTTAAAACTGAATATGGAAAAATAATCACACTGCAAGGAGAAGAAATAAAATCCCTACGCTTTTCCGATGATATTGTAGTATTAGTGGAGTCAGAAGAAGACTTGGAAACCATAATAAATGGCATAAACAAGGTCCTGAGGATTAATAAAGGGAAAACGAAGGAAATGGAGTGCAGTATGGGAAACAGTAGAATAACGAAGGGTGTAAGATTGAGAAAGTATATTTTGAGTAATTCTGCTGCTTGGGAAGCGCAGTAAACTAGGGATGGTATAAGTATAGTAAGACTTTAAATAGCACAGGAAAGGGAAGTTTTCGAGAAAAAAAAAGGAATTTACTTACGGGTAATATAAGTGTGAATATTAGGAAATTGTTGCTAAAAATGTTCGTATGGAGCGTTGTGTTATATGGATGTGAAACGAGGACAATAGGAGTTTCGGAAAGGAAAAGAACAGAAGCATTTGAAATGTGCTGCTATAGGCGAATGGTTAAAACCAAATGGGTCGATAGCCCGGAAGTTCTAAGCAGAATAGGGGAAGAGAGAACAATATGGAGAACGTTGACTAAGAGAAGGGACAGATTAATAGGCCACGTTTTGAGACATAAGGGTTTGTAAAATTAGCATTAGAGGGAAGTGTGTGGGGAATATAGGTAAGCATGGAGGGTTGCATCAGACTCGTATTAGGATTGAATACCATAACAAACAAACAACAAATATAAAAGCAACTCTTGATCTTATTACAGACAGATCTATTTATTCAAATTAAAGGTAAAATATGTTTCGGAGCATTCTCATTCCTTTTTCAGGGTTTTCTTTCAAGTTACTGAAATATCAAAACATATATCATCCTTAATATATAGAGTTAAAAGCACAAAAATTTAAAAGAGGTCCGAGGCAACATATTACACCGTGTTCAAAAGCAAGGCTATCCTTGAAATAAAATTTTTAATTTTCTATATTTAAGATCCATTGTTTCAAAAGCGATAATAAAACAGTCTCAGAGGTTTCTCTTTGTTTTCAATGTATTATAATAAACCACTCAATTTCAAATACGCTGAGATATCGAGTGTATTGGATACAAGAAACACAAAAAAAGATAAATTGGTATGACGTATTATTACAATATTCAGGAACAAATAAAGTTATAAAATATGTGTTAAAAAATTGAACAATACTAAAGTGAGGCACCTGGTAGCTGTACTAGCACACCTGCTGACATTTTGGAAGCAGTGTCTCATAGGTGATTTAGGTCATCCAATGGGAGTCCTAAATCACTTCGACTGACTACAAGGACGATTTATTACATGCGGGATATCGCAGCTGCCTTTCCAAATCCCAGTTCTACTCATTGGTGCTGTAACTCCGAAGCGTTATAACCATACGAAAAATAGATGCTTTTCAAATAACCACGGTGATATAACTAGTGTCTACTCATTATTTCTTATTAAAAGTATAATAAATAAAACTTGAAAATAATGTACAACAGACTGGCTTAACTATTTCGATAAAGTGTGATATTAAACAGAAAATATTCTGGTATGTATGCCGCACAATTAACGTTACACTAAAATCAATAATTTTAGTATATAGCCCTCGTCTGATTATATAAAAATAAACGATTCCTATTTAATTCCACGATCCAATAATGTAATAATTAATGTTCATGAAAACAAAATTTTTAAATGTTTAGGAAAATAAATAATATGGTTAACACTTAAACAAGAAATATTAATAAAAAATTATAATCAGATTATCTTTAATTATAAATAATTACAAATATAATATAAAATGTCGTAAGAAAAGACGCATATTAGCGTCGTCATCTAACGGCAATTATATATGAACTGGAAAACTAAGAACTCAAACCAAGATTAAATAAGGAAGATAAAAAAGAACTTGAATAACACATCATATAGCGTTTTTTTAACTTCTGTGTTATTCCTAATACTAACAGTACCTAATTATTTTTTTATATAATGACACTGAAAAACAAATTATTCGATGGGTTAAGTTCATGGTTAGTTTGAGAATGCTATTAGTTCTTTGCTTTAATTTCCAATGCGTATGTAATAGACATTAGACAAATCCTCTGTCAACCCTTCCGCCACATAAAATTTTTTGGAATTGTTTCTCATTAAAGTTTTTTCAAATTTCATTTAATCAATTTTTAACAGAAGTTCATTTATATTATATGCAATATATAAAAATAGTCCAAAACCGGCCAAACATGCTTTTAATAATTATCAACATACTATATAACTTTTTGGAAATTAATATAACAATCTCAAATTATAGACGTGGACAAAAATGAGAGAGGAGTGGAAGTTTATTGTTAAAATGGGAAAGGCTTAAAATTTATTAATTCAGTTTTGTTCATGTACAGTGCCTTTGTTCATTCAGTAGTATAATTTGTCTTTTCAATTAAATTTTATACTATATCTCATTCGACAACAATATCTCATGTATAATATTTGACATGATGAGATAAAAATCAACCTAAAAAATGAAAACTATTCCAATAATTAAAATTGAATTGTCTTCAACAGGCTCAAAGAATTTCATTGAAAATTTGAGTGTTTGAGATTTAACTTAAAACTTCGTGCATATTTCATTTAGATACATTGCAGAGGATATTATTAAATGTAGAGGTTAATTCTACGAGGAGGTTTCTGGCGGACGTGCATGGTCTCCAAAAGTTGATGCAGGTTTCCTATACTCTTATTACTGTTTATGCTCCAAAACGGCTAAACGGATTTCAATGAAAATTTCAGAGATTGAAACGGGAATTTTAACTTAAAATTTTGTGTATGTTTCATTTTTCCTATACCATTCATCCCACTTACTACATTATTATAAGCGTAATTTTGCCAGCATAAGACAGAGTATTATTAAGAAGGCGAGTATTCTCACTTCATCTATTGTTGCAGCAGGATTCAAACCGTAGCTAACCAATTTTTGGCAGAGAGATAACTTCCTGAGAACTTCTTTGAATTGTCGGTACGATGTATAAGTAGATTATATTTGTCGCGTCAGGTAAACTTCAATATTTAGTAATTTCTCGTTTTTAAAATTAAATAAAATCAATATATAATTGAAGTTTGTCTGTCCGGAAGTTTTTATCGAATTGCCTCAAAAACGTATGACCGCGGGACCTGATCAAAGGCAACTGCGAGTTTTAATGTTTGCCCTGAAGCGATCATAAATAAATGATACTGCACTTGTTATATATTCAATTAAGTCAACTTTATCAAAATTCTGAACCTGTTGTTTGGTTTTAGGAGAAAATAAAAAGAGCTATTTCGGCGTGATCGAAGTCGCGGTGCTTAGATAGTGTTTAAATATTTCCTACCAAAATAATATTTTCAAAATATATTCAGAGGATGTAAGTACATAAAACAATATTTAAACGATTTTCCAAAGAAACTCTTTGTATAAGTAACCTTTTATAGTAAAATTCTAACAATACTATATAAAATAGAATTTATTCAATTAATTTTTTGCTCTGTATCTATGTCTACGATTCTTTCTTCTAGACATTTATAGAAATTTTAATTTATATCAATAATGTTTTGTACTCGTACTTCTACCATCAGTATAATAATGTATTTGCTCTGTTTGACGGTAAACCAGAAAGTTCACGGTGATAGTATTTCCTGGGTTATCGCCGAGATCTTCCATTGTTTCAATGAAACTTCGTTTATTAAATTACTGCTACTAAATTTGTAAGCGGACTTTTCTACAAACTTTCAAGAGTAAATTCACATATAGATAAAGATAGTTTGAATGTTTGTACGTAGTAGCTTGGTTGTTACAGTTCAGAAGAAACTTTAACTTGAGTATGCTCATTGGTTCAGTAATTCTCTTTTTTGTATACCAAGGAAAAAATGAGACGAAATGATAGCTGCTGACAAATCTTCAAAAGTTTTGAAAGACCTTGCGGAGATGATTTTAGAACCGCAGAATGTTCTTTGCAGAAGACTTTCCCGTGAGACTTCTCGTGATGTGCTAGTTTCCTCCTAAATAACTCCCTCGGCGCTTACGTGCCTTATGAGACGGTACTTTACTTGTAGCCTAGAAACTCGAAAGTCGTGGGACATAAACTATTCTTCTGAATACGCTTTTAATATGCTAAATTCTAATTTATTCATTGTTATATTCTGTAAGCTAGAGCGCAGTTAATCATAAGTAAAAATTTCTGATCTACTTATAAATTCAAGTCAAATTATAATTAGAGAGTAGTATAAAACAAGTTCGATTCAAAGAATCATTAGTTTTCAATACTATTCTACCAAAGTAATTAATAACTTTAACTTAAAAGAAAAAATATTTAATAATGGTGTTTCGAATTAGGTCGTCTGACCCTTTGGTTAAAATAGTTGAAAACGGAAGAAATAGTTTAAATCAAGATTTCCGCAAGTTATGAACGTAGTTTGTGATGACCAGTTAAGTTATTTATGCAAAAGGTGGTTCACAACATCCTCGATATGTTCTCAGGTAACTGACGAGTCAAATTTGGCGAATTAGTTTAGGCCACTAACATTACCCACAGCTCACTAGTCTTAATGTTGCATGAGTAATTTTGTCTTAAAATGTTATCCAGATTAGTGAAATAATGGATCTAATAAAAATAATAATTGAAGCCGGTTTGGTTGTTTTCGTCTCGTTTCTTCCTCATTTCGGTCCTGGAAGTTGTGCAAACAATCTAAGTTTTTCGGTTGATAGGTTTTATTCGATTATTTTCATATTTTTTAAAATTATTTAACTAATTATTATATACCTCTTTAATTTATTTGTTTGTAAGTCAGGTATTGACTATTCCCATTTGCCAAATAATTCAAAATCACAATTTTGGTGCCAAAAATATGGTCTTCATTTTGGGACTAACCAGGATTCATTTTGTTAGAATTTCTGTCAATCATCACCGTATAATGATTTTGTGAGTCTTAAAGAAAAATGAAAATCAGGGGAGTGTTTCATGACTATGCCCGTCCTCACACAGCTTTGGACAAAACGTTGCTCTTGGACTCATTTATTTGGGATGTTTTGAACAATCGTCCTGTATTATCTTTACTTGCCGCTTTCAAATTATATTTTCACCTACCTGAAGGCACACGTCGGTAGAGTTACAGCCATGTAATTATTCTTCAAACGCTTTTTCAAGAACAAATATAGTATGATACATGTTATTTTTGAAAACAACTCGTATTTAATTATATAGTTTCCAGAGAGAAATGAAGGGGATGAAATTTTTGGTTTAATGGTCGTTAAAAGTTTTGATTTTGGCTAGTAAATTGTAATTTATTTATTATTAGTCATATTAAGATCCTAATTTTCTTTATTATTTTAATATAAGTCGGCGTTAAACGGCAAAATTCAGGAAAACGAGATGACCAAGTGAATATAAAAGAAAGAAACAAACAGAAAATACGAGAAAATGGGGAACTATTGACAACAATAACGAACCACTCAAAACTTGTAACAAAAGAAACGACATCATCGCTCACCGAGACTTAGATCATGAAATGGGCTCGTTAAGGAACAATAGTTCTAATAAGCAGTGAAATATCTGCATAGTTCATTATTTCAAACAGTTCTTTTGAACTAGTTTGTTAGCAATGTACACATCAGTCGTGAATATTGCCCGGACTTCAGAAATTTGGACTGTGGTTCGAGTCCCACCCGACGCAACCATTTTATTTGTTTACTTTACCTTTCATTTCTAGTATTTTCAGTTTCAAGAATATGATTCTTCTGGAATATTCCATGATTGTATAAATTGCACTGGATTCCAAATCGGAGCTAGTCATTCGGAGTACGAACCTTTATACAGCACTTCGTCGTTAAATAATCGTCTAGAACGGCAGAACGGCTAGGTTTGTGTGTGTTATTGTATCTTGAGATCGTATAACAACGTGACGATATTATTCGTGTCCCATAAAGGTGATGTTATTAAAATGTAATGTCTGAAAAATTTCATTTAGAATTCAATTTACTTTAATATTTTATAAAATAATTTTTAAGTAATCCGTTATATTATTTTGCATTCGCCCGCAGTTTCTTTACTTTCTGAAAATCCCATTAACACTTGAACCAGTGTTCGAAATGGAGCCTCAAGTGTACAATATTTTGCAGGTCTTCTCTTAAATACGATTCTTTCAACAGGCTTTTTAAATTCAGTCGCAGACCGCAGTGAGAACGAAACTGGAAGAAGGAATTGCAAAAGTTTATAAAAGCCGACCGGGGCCAATTGGCTGTAGGCGACGGCTGTCAGGAGCAGCTCAGGACCTCCGACGGCGTTCCTCCAGCTATTAACACACACGAGTTTAAATGCCTGTTTATCTCAGCTATGGTCACATCAATATGCGTCATATGTAAAAACATTTTTATAATAACAATACTTGAGTGCTAGAATAGGCTGTATATTTTCTTTTCCTATTTTCATAATACTTTAGTAAAATATGTGTATTTATTCAGTTTGCAATACACAAATGAGCACAAATCAATATACATTTATTTAAAAAATGAATTAAACCATAATTTTTGTTTCTTACACTCGAAACTAATTTTATTGTTTTAAAACTACTGAAAATTAATTGACTATAATGCTACACATATTACCAAATGACGAATCAATTTTTATTAGTTGTTTTCTTCACCTTAGTCAAGGGGTTAGATTATGTGTAGGCAATGATTTTTTTTATATGTCAAACAGTTGAGCAGTAGAATAAGTCTCTACGAGTCGGTCATAGATCTTTCGTGTATTTGTATGAACTATATTTTAAATTAACTGTTAAGAGAGAGTAAAATAAAACTCAAAATTTCTGTTAAACGTGTAAATGAAATGTTTACAACGGGCAGATGTGAATGTGATGTTATGTGCTTTGAATAGAACTGAGTTTGCAGTAAAGTTTGAAACATCAAATACAATAATATAAATGTTCTAAAATGGATGAACTCACTAAATTTGAAGAAAATTAATGTTTGAATATAATTTTGTAAATTATTCTCCTGGTGTAAAAACGATATGTTACAAAGAAGCAACATCATATGGCATTATCACTCGGGGAACCAGTTCAAACAAAAGTAAAATATAGTGTATATTTTAGTTTTTAGTCTTGAGGTTAAGTGATAACTTGTATTATGAGAAAGTAGGATTTTGAGTTGATGAGACAAAATTGTTTCCAAAACAAATTAATGTATGAAATGTCGACAAAATACTGTAATAATAGCACTAATTAGAAATATGTAGATTGACGTTTAAATATAAAGAAAGGGGAGAGCATACCGAATATTGTTAAAATGATTTAAACTTCCGATGTCAGTTACTGAACACGAAAAGAACAATGAAGATAATGTAATAGCTAAGAAGATTAATAATGGAATTGAGTAAAAATATTTAACATATGTAGAAAAAGTATTAATGAAATAAGTCAAGAACCCATTTAAACCTATAAATAAGATTATAAAATTTGGGTGAAAATGAATGATATGATGAATAAATATAAAAATATTGTATTTTAAATAAAATGTGGTTTTCCTAAATGTACGTAGGATGTACGGGAATGGCTGTAAATATGAGACTATATTACAACCGCAACAATCTTAAACAAAACTATAAGACGATAATGAATTTTCTTTGCATTTGAAATAAGAGGACCACAAATATGATTGGAGAAATTTGTTTCACAATATATAAAATCGTAAATATAAGATAAAAGTAATGTATTGTCATGCATTGTAATATACTGTTTAGTTCCGTAATTATCTCTTATTAAACACGTAATTAATCTCGAAAGTGCCACTTTTTTAACCTTTACCTTTTCACGCCCCTCGGATTTATAAAAAAAAATTATTGATTAAAATAGCAATAAGGAAAAGAGGTTCTGTAAGCTACTTTTTTATGTCTTCGAAGTGTCCTGATGGGTTCCTCTCCAGTGATCAGACCCCTGCTAGCCCCAATTGGCCAGCATCATTTTAGTCTTCTGTGGTTTCTGTATTTTCGCAGTGGTTGTATAAGAGGGTTTTTCTGAATTTTTTAATTTCTTGTGGTGTATATTAGCTCTATCTTGAATAACATCCTGGATGAAAGGTGTACCTAGATCCTGGTGTAGAGTTTTATTGCTCACATACCGTGGTGTATCAACCGTCATATTTGATTGTGCCCTCTGTATTTTGTTAGTGTTGGACTTGCTAGCACACCCCCATAGATCGATTATAATGGCTTTATATATAGTGGTTTTGTTCTCTAACCAGAGTTTTGATCTTCCACCGAGTACCAAGTATAGTTATAGAAGACGCAAGTTCATTGGTTTTCTTTTCTTTTGTATATTCACTTTCCAGGCTAATTTTGAGTCTAGATGGATTCCGAGATATTTCACATGTGTTGATACCGCGAGATGTTTGCTGTTTACACTTACTGGTTGTTTTCGTTAAATTATCGTAACCTGTAAAGAATTTGTCTCGTTAATTTTGACTTTCATTATGTCTGTCCATTCCTGAAAAAATTAAGATGGTCTTCTAAAAGTGTACTTGTTCTTACTGGATCTTCTTTAATAGCCATAATAACCGTGTCATCAGCAAAGTACCTGTAATTGTAATAGTGGTTGAGGGAAGATCGTACGTATATATTAAATACAAGTTGGTACCAAGGACACTTCCTTGTGGAACTCCTGTTTTGATTGGGTGAATGGTGGACGTTTCGCCGTTTACTCTAGTTCTGAATTGAGGGTTTTCCAGGTATGATTTTAGTAGCTTATAGTAAGGCTCCTGTAGTAAGTGTTTGGTTTTATGTAGAAGACGTGGACGCCAGACCCTATCAAATGCCTGGCTGACATCCAGGAATGCTGCTGAACAGTATTTTTTGTCATCAAGAGATACTTTCATAGCATTAGCCATACGTTGACATTGTTGGGTAGTAGAGTGCTTAGGTCGAAAGACAAATTCATGGTCTGGGATTATAACATGAATAGATGTGATACATGGAGTAGTAACCGTTCTAATAAATTTGCCACCGTTAATAAGACTCATTGGTCTGTACGAGGTTACATTCTCGAAATCTGAATGTCATCATATCCGCCGTGACAATTCATAAGTAGGCAAATTCTAAGAGTCGTGAAATATACTGATACCTTCAATAAGTACAGTAATCTAAAATAAGTCTAAAATAACATTTAAGTTTAATTATCTACTATGACAAGACAAACGAAAATATTACCGATATGCGAAGAAAATAGTCTACGTGGTTTTCGTATTATAATTATTTATAAGGCTTTTAATGTTCCTTTCCCTGCTCCCACACCTACGGACAGAATTACAATTTAATACACATTATTAGTATCATATGATACTAATATATAGTATGATGATACTAAGCGATTGCCATAAACCAAGAATAGAATCCTATCTCGGTTTTTGAGCGTTATTGTTGTATAACACAATTAAACCTAAAATACCTCATCTCCCATGCCAAATGAGGTTTAAATTACACACAAAATTAAGAGAAAAACTATCATGGATCCCGAAAAATATTTACTTAACATAGATATTTATTGATATTTATTGTTATTTCAATTAGTCTTGGATTGAGGAAATAGGATTCGTCATACATCACATCAAGTAAAAAATATTTTCAATACCAAAATAAAATAAGATACAATTAACTACCAAAAATTATTAAATATGTAACTAGGGTAATCAATATATAGCATAAAATAACTAAGAACAAAAAGAAATTTGATGCAATTCACGACATAAAATTATTCACAATGTAATACTTTTGTTCGTTTAAAAATTTACGTGAAGAAGTCCACAAAGATGGACTGAACGTCCTAATTATATTAAATAAATATTGATTAAAATTTTTCTGACAAAATTGGCTGTAGTTTTTATTTATTTACTTACGTACTTATTAATAAGGTGAAAAAATATTAAATCTGAAGAATGTTTCTTCGTGTGACAATCTGAGTAAAGTCTTCTTAATAGATTCAGAATTCTTACGGAACCGTTACACAATATATATTAAGAACCTCATTCCACAAAATAAAGTAATATAGCTCTTCCAAATAATTATTCGCCAAATTCTACCTCATTATCAGCTTATTAATTTAAGTTTGTCCTTTTGCACGCGCTTATTTAGGATAGAATTACGGAATGTGATGTGGACGGACAAACTCTTCGTTATTGTTTTATATAGGGCGTCCCAATTTCACGTCCCTTTTCACTGAATTTCTCATCACAATTTTTAGACTATCCAAAGTTTAAAAGAGTTCATTACAGTTAATTGGAACGAACAGCCGTCTATTCAAAACTTAGATTGGTCTCAAATTCGGTATTATTTTATCACTACCAGTTTCTGGACCTAAGTAATCACAAATAAAATCATTATGGCGATTGAAGATCACAGTACAATACAACTAAAGACTAAATTTTAGTTAATTAAATGAACTTCGATTCTTCCCGTTGGCAATTTTTAAACGATACCTTTATTTATACAATATGTAATTTTGACTAATAAAAATTTATTATTAGTTACAAAAAATTATCTAGTGTGTTGGAAGATAACTTAATCAGTAATAATCATATTTGCATTAATATTTACGAGTTGTAAAATACGAATCAAATTTTAAATTGTTTTCAGTGTACACAGTTTAGCCATTATCTCTTTGAATTTTCACAACGTTTAAATTGACAGACAAGTAATATAGAACTTATTAAAAGATATTTTTTACTGCAAATGAATCTTGATTCAAAAATTTTACATAATACTTGAGTGAAGAGAGAGAGAGAAGAGGCCCGTCCTCGCGAAGTAATCGCCTGAATGTTAGCTTTAGGCTAAGTTGTGGGTATCTTCAATTGGATAAACTCTATGGGTCCAAAAGGACCATGGTAAATATTGAGCCGTGCGGAAGTGTTAAGTAAATACGCCTGGTGGTGAATTTAAATTGTGCTGCTCTTTTGTATTCAGCAAGGTAATCCCTATGAAGCAATGGGAAAACTCTTCAAACGTTCTCCACCCTGATGAAAGCAATATCCACTTTATTCATAAGAGATAAATAGTTAAATTGTTAATTATGATGATTTATTAGAGCGTTTAATCTAAAAATTTTCCAATCTAAAGAAGACTTTTCTAATTCAAATATGGTAACTCACGTGCTATTTTCTCCTAATTTAGAAACTGGGCATTTATTTATGCCGGAATTTGCGGATTCATTTGTAACTTGCATATTTCTTCCAGAATATGTTTCGTATGATACATATTATCGTCTGTGAACAGTCTTTACATTTTTCCTAATTCGTCTGGGTATTACTGAAACGAGTGTTGGTTTTTTTACTTCAATAAATTGCCCAATTATTTAATATCTTATAGATTCTAAATCCTATTTGTACGTTTACTAACTTTAATACGTCTATGACGTTTTCTTCAAGACTATTATTATTTGAGGAATTTTTTTCTTGAAATTTACCTTACTTCTCCACTCTATATGTAATTGTCTACTTATTACTGTGTTTATTCCTCGAACAGTTGGTGCGGATTTGTAAAAATGCTTAGTCCTGTTAAACTCCACTCCATTTATTCAATGGAATCATAATGTACTGTTCTTTTAAAATTATACTCGGCAATTATGTACCTCTTACATAAACAAGGTGTTGTTATTAAACATGAGGAGATTGTATAATTAAACTTAGTCTTGTTAAGCTATAATTCACAAAAATTGTTAAAAAGTAAATTTATTATTTAAACAAGTCACGCCCTCGATGATTTGTTACGATTCATGATCATTAAATAAATAAGTGATACACTGTAATATACTGACGAGACAAAACATTATTGTGCTGCGATTTGGCATAGAATTAATTTGACTAGTCCTTGGTAGGTTTTTGGAGGTATCTGGCACTGAAAATATTTCAAATATGAGGCCATCTCTCACTTCTGACAATAAACCTTACTGTATTGCAACTGTGTGCCGTAATGCGAAAACGTCACATGAATTATATTCATCGGCACGATGAATATATCCAAGTTGGAATTGGCTACCATTTGAACAGAACTGTAGGTAAACCTTAAATTACGGTACTGTGGTCTGCATACGTCCCAGCAAGAAAATATAATGGTCAAGACATAAACGAGGGTTCACTGTTTTGCCCTCCAAACCACTGTAGAAAGGTTCAGGACTTGTGAATCGGACAGTTTTCGTATTTCGCGATATCATCGCCATCGAGGAAGGTATCAAGTATGAGAGAATGTTCAGCATGAACACTAAACGTTGTTATCCGAAACACTTTTGCCTGTACCATCATTATATTCTGCTGTCAGATCGGCCACAGATCACAGTCTATCCTGCTGATCATAACGGACAAACCTCTGACCTCAACGCTCTTTAATGAGGCGTGGAAGACCAACAACTTGTTGAATATTCGTAGATTCTGTCGATAGCAGCACGCAAACAGCCGTTTCCAAGATGATTCTTTCCAGGCGCTAATAATCTGTCCGTTGTCAATGTCACTTAAGTCAGTAGATTTTCCCAAAAATGTGGATTGATTTCTCATTCGGCCCTGCTTATTTTATAATTTCCTTACAGCGTCAGGAGTCCGCAATATCAGCACGTGTCATTTAAACCTACAGTTGTCTTAATGTTTTGGGGCATCATTACATACTTCACATATAGCCATACATTAACAAAATTGTTTCTCATATCTGTACGTCAAATGAATTAAACGGCGCGATGACCGAGTCTATTGCCCAGAGGAGTAGTTGCAGATACTCACTTCGTAAAAACATGAGCCATCATGGTAAATACTTCGTAAATTGTATCCCAACTTCGGAGATTTGAATGGTCTTTACCTGTGTAGGGTACAGACTGCCATGAATCACTGGAAGGACAGACATAAATAAGTAAAACATTGCTGGTGGGTGAAGTGGACTGTATTTGTAATAGAAGTGAATAAATGGTGGACTGTTAGACAGGATAGGTTAGCATCGAGGATTGCATCGGAACAGCCTTAGGACTGAGTTCCACAACACATAACTGAATGCCAGCAACACCAAATGCATAAATAAATGTTCGAGACTCACTTTCGTAGTTAGGGCTCTTTCTCCAGTTCCACAAGCTGGTTTCTGGTGAGACCAATACGAGTTCTCTTGCTGGTACTTGAAGAGGCACAATGCGGTGAAAATGTTTCTGTATAGATGTGGCTATAGCTTGACGAACACAGCTGCAACACCAAGTCACCGCCGAATGAGTCCGTCGCTCAGAAACATCCCAACAATAGTAGTCAAAGCACTTAAAAATCGAAGACATAAATTATCGCGGCTGCAGTGTAACAATTCGTCGCAGGGACGTATGCGTATAATCGGTCAGCATGCGGTATGGGAATAGAGATTTTAGAAAGGAATCTCCGAACAGAAATTTATCCGAAATAGTGTTACGAGCTGGAAAGAAAATGATACTGTGTTTGAACGTAGATACCTACGGACAAGGCGAACGAATTATTCAATTTTAGTGTGTAAAATGATGGGGGGAATCTTATTTAATGGATTTAATAATTTGGTTTAAATATATACATTTATTAATTGTAAACACAATAATTTTAATATGGGTAGTGCGTGTATATATTATGTACAAAAATAATTAATTAAAATGGGATTATATTAAAGATCTCAGGGTATTAATGGTTTGGGTAAACACGTGTAGCAGATCTGTTCGTTGACGAACCTGAGTTGTTTTCATAGGCATCTCGCTGTAATTTCCGTTTTGTGGAACTTGAAGCGGCCGGTCGACAATAACATGAAGTCTTTCTTCCCTTGTTGTTAAGACCTTTCTTCCCTGCTTCCTGGATTGATCAAAGCATGGTCCACCTCTCCGCTGCCACCTCACCAATCTGCTCTCGCCGGAACTTCTCTGCTGCCAATCTCCTTTCGCCACCACCTTGTATCACCAGAAATCTCTTTCTCCACCACTCTCCTTCAATCTCCTCTCACCATCACCTTGAAAAAATCTCCCCACCACTCTCCAATATCCTCTCATCATTCCCTTGCAAAAATCTGTCCTAAAATTGTCTCCGCCAGCCTCTTTAAAACCTTGTCCCCACTTATTCGACACCTATCACTAAGGTGGCAGGGATGGATGTTCTCCAATCATATCCCTTGTTTCATTTGGGGAACACACGCCACCCGATCACCAAATTCCTAGGCAGATTAGGACATTCCGAAACCGGCGACGAGGTGTCCGATCTTTATGGTCCAGGTGTCAGCCGCAGTCCCTTTGTTATTATTCCGAGCCGCCAAGACGGCGTGCGGAAAAACCTCTTCTTTTTGGCAAGCGACTTGCTCATGCCGGAATATTTGGTATTTAAGTTCCCGTAAATTATAATAAACAATTGGACGCGGGTTCTACTGCGCTACTAGTGTGGTTATTTGCTATAATACATACTAACTTCAAGCCATGAAGAAATTAGAAATATACCATGACGAATATCGGAAGACAAAGTGCAATGAAAAAGCGGAAGAAAAAGATCGTTGAAATGAAAATCTCGGTTAATCGTATTTTCACATTCCAGCTCGGAATGTGAAAATACAACTAAATCGTTCACCAAGTCGGCTATACCTCCGTCGCTCACTCGGCTAGGGATCTAGAGGGGAAAGGAAGAAGGCAGAATAGGAAATAGGGAAACGGTAACATAAGCGTTCGAGTTCAAATGAATGAACCTAGGATTAATGGTTTGTGTGTCGCTGCACTCCAGTCAATTAAGAGACAAATGAAGAATAAATAAGCTTTAATAAATGGATAATGGTTAGACAGACTGGCGTATAGCACCAGGAGCCACCGATCTGCTTGATGGTGGATCAGTATCTGCAGTCACCAAGAGCTCTGCACAGGGGTAGCCATTCAAACCCTCCACCAGATGAGGATGTTTCCTCCAATCAGAGCTTTTCCCGCTCCGGGCTCAGCGGCGAGTACGGCACACAGGGTGAACTACTTTCAATTGCTGACAGGTCACCCTGCGCAATCTGGAAGATATTTACTCAGCTATAATTCAAATCAGCAATTACCTGACCACATATGGGTCCCTAAACCAGGAAGATATTAAATTACATTAAAAAATTACTGTCATTGTCTTAACAGCGCAATTTAATGTAACAGCAATAAAATGAGATAATATGCCCCTTTTCTCATTTCAAACACTTTAATGAAATACGATTAAGCAAAATACATACTTTTTCGGAACCTTTACACTCCATAAGAGTTTTAAAAGGTAATTGTGTGTACTTTAACATCTTACTTTGGTAACTATGTAATGAACTGCACTGAACTCAACAGTTTTCGAAGAGACAAATTACTGCCGTGAAGTTTTAACTGCATATAATATACCCATTTCTGTTATTTAATATATCTTAATACAAATTATTTTAAGGGGAGAAAGTAATATAGTACGTCGTAGAAGAGTGTTTCGCCATATACGGTTACCTGTATTCTTTGCTCAGTTCTCTGATCATACAATGTGTTATTTAAAAAGGCCTAGATGACCAATAACATTATGAACGTCTTCCAAACTCTCGTTAAATATTAAATTATTTTGACTCAATATTGCAGAAAACGTGCCGGTATTCTTTTACAAATAAACGCTAAAGAATCAGAGAATGTTGTGTCATTCCTGTGTTCTGAAGTGATGGTATTTCTCGAAGCTATCTAGAAAATTAATGTCTCCTCAGTTGAGAATTTACTTCATGTAGTGGAATGTATTACATTAGTGAAGAGAGGTGGAATGAGATGCGACGTAACGTCATGTCCGTTTCCGCAGCTTGGGTGTGTTATCTCAAGTCCTCTGGAATTGGTGAGCATACATCTGCTGGAAGGTAAGCACAATGCAGGGGCCACCTGTGGTCAGAGGCACCTTGCATTATTGAGCGTCTGTTTTACGACGACGCTTCAATGTTGCACTGTGCCGGCCGGGTCCAGGGCGCCTCTAGGGACTTCGGACACTGTAATGCTATTAGCCTCTGAATTGACGTCACACGCAAATGTCCCCTTTATGGCATCCACAGGTTCATTCAGTACCACAATAATAAAATTACAATGGGTGGGGGAGAGAACAAACATTTTAATTCAACTTCGATTTCGGTTCACATGGCCTGACTAACATGTTAAACATTGTGAAGGAGGGAAATTTAATTGTGGGCTACAATCGATGTTCCAGTTTTAAATTCTAATTTTATTTATTACTTTGACGGAAGTTTTGAGTCTATTGACGCGAACGTTGATTTATCATTGACATTTACGGACAACTCGACGTCAGTTTAGAACTAAGTTGAAAAGAGGCAGAAAGAAATAAGGATTGGACTGAAACAAATTAGTTTTCTGTCTTCTACTAGACACTTTTATATAAACATGTTAACTGCCAAAGACAAAAGAATTTCTTTTCTCAACGACAAAATTTAAATATTTCTTAATTTTCTAATGCAAAACAAGATATAAAAACCAAGAAAGACGTGATGTAACAATAGAGTCAAAAAATTAGGACATTCGAGAGAAATGATAGATTGCAGCTCTGGCGTACATGTTCAATGTTCCTGTGAGTTTTCAAAATCAATTTCAGGAAAAGGTGGTGTGTTTACGCCTAAACCAACAAATAATAATGGAGGCGGTGTTTAGAAACTCATTTTCCAGTATAATATTTTACAGCTTACTTTTCTGCACATGCTAGAAACAGAAAGTTGTTTGCGTCTTTGTCACAGGTCGAATGGAAGCTATGCCATCACAGTGTGGTACGGTTTTTTTTTATATTTATGTAGGTTGTAGAAGTGAATTTAATTATGATGATTATTATTACGGAAATATAAGTGATAAAAACTATAACTTTAAACTTAAATTAGGAAAGTTGGAAATAGTTATTAATATAAATTTAGTAGAAGGAATTTATTTGACAAGAATATAAATATCTTTTTCTCAGGGAAACGTAGTGCTCAATGGATACAATTGCAAATATGTGAGGGGGGATGTGAACTTTAAATATACACGAACAGAGTCGAGAAACAATTAAGGTCAGTACTTCTCCAAGGCTTCGGCGATGGTCCAGGGCGTCACTTCTGGTTGCTGTTGATGGCTGGTGATGACTGCGCGTCGTCCCGTGGCTGCACGTTCGAGATTTTTCCAAGCTTTGTAGGTACTCAGATCGTCGCCCAGGGATGCTCGTTGACTACGGATGGAATTTTATCTTTCCTTCGTGATGTTTTGGCCGGGCTTATGTTCTAAGTCTGTTTAGCTTCCTTTAAAATTTTGGATTGACTGCCGCCTGAAAATTCGGACTATCCTGACTGTTCCTGAATGTCCCTTACTGTCTCTTCTCTCCAAGAACCCGCTGGTTTTCCTCTGCAAGCCACGCCCTGTCCTAATAACTTCTCATGATGGACGTGATTTCTACGCCCTCCTTATGGAGGAGTAGCTTGCAAAATGTTTTTTATCCAGTGGGTGTCATTCGGACTTTGAGACGCTGCTTTTCTTCTTCGAATGGTGATGTGTCGAGGTCCAATAAATTTGCCCTTAATCTTCTATTGAAATTGTTTGGCCGTATTATTAACGTTTCCGGCCTCTTGGGCAAACCACTTCCCTTCCTTTGCCGTTAACAATATAAACGGGTGGACGGTCCAAATCCAGGTCACATTCCCTTTCTGACCCGGGTTGACCAGATAAATCCCCCATTTCTGCCACAATCTGGCCGTCGGGCCCCCATCATCTAATCAGATTTCCGTTTTCTGACTGATATAATAACTGTAATTCTTCATTTAAATAAAAAATCGCGTTCATTATCCTGACTTCGTCTAGCTTAGGTCTAAAATTTTACATAAAATGCAATAATAATAATAAAGAATTGCATGTGATACGCAACAATAGCGTACCACAACAACCTTATTCGTCGTTCTATAACAGTTTCGTTTCGCTTGTCAAGTAATGATGCTTAGCAAGATTCTGTGATGGGATTTCCTTTTGAAGCTAATAGATTAAAATAATTTCATTACTATCCTAAAATCCATTACTTAACACGCGAATAGCTTCATCACACTTAGAGTTTGATTTAATAGGTGATAAACTTATTCTTTGGACACACTCACAGTATATGATATCCCTCCTCAATTTAATTAATTCACCATTTGGTGATCTTGAGCGTCGTTATCACAAGTGGTTGCACTTTCTGGACGCTCCGAAAGTTAATCGCATCCAAAACTGGTTCAAATTGAGCTGTACAGATTTCGCCATGGCAAATACTAGTCGACAGCATTAAACTCGTCTTAGATTTGCATAGGCGTATTGTCTTTTAAAAACAGATATTTATGGACTGGGTAGTTTCCATTTTTTATAAAAATACATCAACTCACTCAAACGATTGTCAAACCAGAATTTCACGTCCAAAATGACTAAATTTTTGTAAGTACCTTTCGAAAGATTATAAATAAATAAAATTATAAAATAAAGTTCCTTCGACTTTGTAACATAGGAATGAAATAAATATATGTCAAATATCTAATTCAGCATCATTTATCTCTTATTTTCAGGTAAGAAACACACAAGAACTTGACCAGCTTCTATGAGATAAGTATTTTTTAGTAGAATAGTGTTATTCAGTTAAATTAAATTTCTTTGAACTAAAAATACAAATTAAAACTTTTTTTCTATTCAAAGGTTAGAATTTGCTAAAATTGATCGAAGCAGTATGGTGGATACATGTTCTTAGATAAAGAAATAGCCAATTTGCAGACATAATAAATTGATAAGATACCACAAAACGTTTTTGTGGTCCTTTCATCTTTAGACATGTGATTCAAAATCACATGAGCCAAAAGAACGGTAAGCCACAATAAAACAGGTTCGTCATCTGTTTGTTTGTCGGTCTTATGGTTGTTGCAATTTTTATTCACCTAACTAAATCAACAAGGGAGGCACAAACATTACGTTGTATTTATTTTATCAAATGGGTGATTGTGTATCTAATTAGTATAAATTTAACATAGACTTTTTTATGTACACTGTAGTTTTATCTAACTTTGGCGCTGTAAATTACGCATCATTACACTGCTATCATTTACGGTAGGTAAAACCTATCACCAAATATGTAATGAGGTTTGAAACCGAATATATTATGACGATTAATTCTCTCTGCAAAGTTTAGTGCTTCCGTTTGCAATCCTTATGAGCATGGATAGCTTTCTCCAACGACCAAATCGATCAACTGCCAAAATTTATATCCTAATATAATATACCTTAAGCACAATTAACAATCTAAATTATAACTGAATTCGATTAAACATATTGAACGTATTATCCGTATTCATTAATCGTTTTTGCTAATGTTGCTGCGATCCCACAGGAAACTCATCTACCATCATTCGGAAGGCCGTGAGAATAGTACCCAAAAGCCCGAAGTATCTGATGCAGGTTTCCTAGGATTTTCCCTGCACCTCTTTAGGTGTAACACGGGGTAGGATCCTTAAACTATATCCCGGGGGCCCTAGTCAACACTTGGCTGCCTTCCTCTACCTTTTCATATTCCCTTACTATCATATTAAAGAGGAGTTGCCTATATCAGAATCACCCTGATATAGCAAGTTAACCCAAAACAAATAAGGACGCCTGAGGGAATTTTCTCTCGCAGGAACTTCTCCCCAGATTGATGTTGGGAATGTCTCGTACGCTGTCTGGTTTTTTCAAAGTTATCACATACTGAGGTTCCTTCACCTATTTTAGGAGGTGTATGTTCTGGGGTCAAGCTAGGAAAGAATTTTCCGCTGATCCCAGGGTTTACTGTGACCACACAGTCGGAAGGGCGTGAGAATAGTACGCAATAGCTTGACCACATCCCCCTTTTCAATTCCCTTTCCATGATATTGAAGGGGAGTTGCCTGTTTCAGGATCACCCTCGTGTAGCCTGTTAACAAACGCAACATGGTGCCTGTCATCTCTATATATATATATATATATATATATATATAAATATAACAGTTGACTATACAAGAATACTTGTAAATTGGGTTAAATACAGTGCATCGTCATTTAATAAAATTGTATGTATGATATAGAAGTTAAATAACGTTATAATAAAAAACCAAGTTGGAAATAAAGAAACTCATTTCATTGTATTATTGCATCCACTTTGGCTCTGATTCTACTTTAGGATCGGATTTTCATGATTTAGAACCGATTTGTCTGGACGTTGTCAATTTGCATCGAGCTTCATACCGCAATTGAAGGAACATTTCTGTTGTATATATAAATTCGGCGCAGCACACACACACTTGTCACGAAGTATGGATGGGAATTTTTCATAGCAGCGGACTGGGAATCGGCAGCTGTTATTGGGTGTATTGGACAGCAGGGCTTCGTGGACTAACGACCAGCGGTCACGCTAAACCGTTCATTACCGGGCTCAGCTTCGCCCTGGCCTGTAATTCCCCGCTAAACTGCAAGACTCGCACATGAGGGCAGATTATACGATCCCTGGAACAAAGGCTTTGTGTCCGCAATGAGAAGTACATTTTTACGACCGTGCCTCTTGAAATGGTTCACAGGAAAAAAGAGAGTAAGACTTGAAGCTACTCTGGTGGAAAAAGGAAAAATGTGTTGAGCTATCTTACAGTGGAGGTTTTTAACTCGTATTTCAATGCCCCAGGCACTCGGAGAAATTGAAAATGATAGTAGCAGAAGATGAGAAGTAGAAACAAATTTGCTTTTTACTGTAATGAAATTATGTGAAAGGGTTATGTGACACGCATTACAAATTAAAGAAATGACAGAATTTTACTATAACTGTGAACGAAACATAAACGTTTTGGAGTATGTTCGTTTTCAAACGATCCAATAATTATGAATAGGGCACATAAGTCTGTTTCTTGTATACCACCAATGCAGCCAGTATCGTCTCCTGAGTAAGACCCACAAAAAATATCGATACTTTCTTTAAATTGGTATTTGGCTTTCGATAAACGTACATTCAGTATTCTGCACTTTTTGCGCTACTTCAGCTAACATATGCTTTTTTCCGATACTTATAAGCTTTGGGGTGATATATTCATTTTTAAAAATTTTGTGTTTTTCGTTTCCGACTATTTTCACTTGTCCCTTTATTCAGTATGTGTTTCTTAGTTTTATCGTCACCCAATAGTATCTTGTACGTGAATGTGTGCATTGTGTACGTCCTCCAACCTAATCAAACATAAAAATACCCCAGGAAAACGTAAGTTAATGATATTTTATATTATACATGTTATAATTAAGAATACGTTCATCACTTAATTACAATAAATATGGGCAGCTACTTTATGTCATCATTTTCAAACTTTCTACGTCAGAAAGGCGCCTCCAAAAAGTAAATTGTGATATTTTTAAGATGGTTGATTGTAATCATGCAAAGCGTCGTGATACATATATTTTAAATGTATAAAAATGCCAGGAAACGCATCAATTTAAAGAAAAGTATCCCCAACGCAATTCTAATGTTGAAAGATAATAAATTATTGCGACATTAACTTATAATTTTTCATATTTATCTGATTAAGTAAATAATTCAGACCAGTGGAGTTACGCGACGTTACGTCCAATATATATATTTAACATGTAAAGTTACAACCCCAGCTGAATGTTGGTATAGGTGGCCAGACTTAATTGTGTGCGCGACCACGATTGCTGGTGTAAGGGAACGCGGGAGAGATGAGCTGTACATTCAGTGTACACGTGATCTGGCGTTGCAGACGGCCAACGCAGAGCGGGATATCGCATGCTTGCAATTGGTGGCTGAGGTCAGGTGACCGTGCGTCCGCAAGATGGCGTAAGCCAGGAGGATACTTGAATTGCAGTCGTCGACGAGATTGGCTGATTGCATGGTGCGTTTGGCCGTCTCGCAAGATTTGCGACTGCGCGTAGAAGTTAGGTGGTGATACGCCAAGGTGTAGCCACAAAGTCCGCTTAAAGTAATTTGATTAGTTTTCTTCGCTGAATATTGAGTTTAGTATATTCCAGATGGTGATGGGTCGAATTAGGAGTCGGATGTGTTTTACAGTTTAGCGGCTACGAGGCGTTTAAATGGCTATCAAGTAAGCCACGAATAAGTGGTACTAGGCCTAGATAAGAATCACGATTAGTATCGAGCAGTAGTTGCTGTTTTGATTTAAATACCAGTGATAGAAAGGTTGACTGCAGTGACCACGCCCTGTTTTAGATCATTTAGTTCATGTCACTGATTTCACTTAAACTAGTGTTAAACTTTTAGTATTATTGCTGGCAAAAGTACCTAGCGTCGTATATTATTCCTTGTCCGAGGATCAAATCCTATAACGACGTAGAACTGTATTTTCGGCATGCGACTCCAATTTCAGGATTCCCTTCATGTGTTACACAAATTTTATGTAGACTATTAACTGGCCAATCTTTTTATTTCACAATGTAAAATATTTACACCCAAATAACACAAACAAAGATAGTAACTCTTTCAGATTGCGTTCTTTGCTTAAATTTTTCAAAAAAGGTTTAGTTAGAGGAGCAGGGTAAATACTCGTTTTATATGTTTTATAAATCTATTTCTGTTGAAAAATAAAAACTAATTTTTAAACCTAAATTATATAAATGGCAAAAAATCGTCAGGATGGAAGTTTTTTTACATTCCCGGTACTGTGGGAAGAAACGGTCATGTCAACTTGTAGAGAATATAATTTCCAATCGGCTGTGTGTCCTAAAAATATTTCTAAAATTTTCTAAAGGAGGCTAAGTTGGAGGGGTTTCAAAATGGAAGTGTTCATTGTGTTTTAGGTCAGAAATGGGAGTTGATTCACCTTGCAAATAAAGATATCTACTGTAACGGTCAAACACATCTGCTCGGAATTTTGGCGGTATGGAGTCAAAGAAAGAAGAAAGCATCTGAGAAAGGGGCAATAAAACTCTGACTTCACGTCGCGCCTGGGTTGTTTCCTAATTTTGGTGAGTTGGCGGCATCGAGTGATGTATTTACCCAAGTGTAACCATAAATGTTGTTGGTGAATATCCATCCCTGCCACCTTGGTGATATAAATTAAAGAAGTGGGGAGGAGATTTAAAAAGGCTTGCAGTGCGATATTAGAGGAGATTTTTCGACACATTTTTTTGGGGCGGGGGAGAGCGGTGAGACGGAGACAGAGTCCGAGAGAGATGGCAAGAGATATTTAGTAGTCCAAGAGAAGGAGGATAACCCGATTTTTTTATGAACTGGGAACCGTAGCGTCGGCTACTCTGAGGAGGATATTGCTACGAGGAAAGTGCTGGAATATTCATTAAGCTGACACGGTAAATTACATCTGTAACCCTTTTAGCGGATTTCCTGTACTGACTGGTACAAGTACGTTTTGTTTTTAAAATTCTGATCTATGACAAGGCCCATTATATACGACCCTAAGGTTAGAGATAGAATTGTTTAGTTTTAAGGAATTTATTTGTATTATATATATATATATATTTGCGCGTGCGTAGTTTTAATTTAAGAAAGAATAGCTGACTTTAAAATTAAAAATAGTAACATTGTAACATTAATGTAAAATATGTTTTTGGATCAAATAAATTATTCTCTTTGTTTTACATTATAAAATATCATTATTAATATATCAGTATATTACACTTAAAAATTTAATGAATTTCTCCTTATATTCATTACACTACTGACAGGTCTCAGTGAGACCAAGAGAATAAACCCTTACTCGTTTCTTCAAATTGAGTGGAGACTATGTTATTCCACTGTTTCACATACTACACTCCATTACCTTGGTTTTCCCTCTATTAATCATCGTGTTGTCCTCTTCCTTCAGGACCATGTTTATGCCATTTATTATGTTTCCCAGTAATATAATACAATACGAGTGAAAATCTCAAATTTGTTTAAAAATAGGAAGTTAAGTATTGTTGATGTTCATTCACAAAAGCTTTTTAATTTAGACATAGTAGTAATAAAATTTTGGGTTAGTGATGAACTTTTTATAACTTCTAGAAAAATGATCAACTTAATTTTAAACCATAATCTGTGAACCAGAAGCATAGTGTGATTACGATTTGCTTGATTGTATATTTGGCAAGGTAAATGAAGTACACGCCCCACAATTCATCGTGTTGTAGCTTGCACGTAGAGGCGTTGTGAGTTCATTTGGGAGTGATGCGGTCGCTCCCTTTGCGTGTTGCGTGCAAGAAGGATTGCGCTCATCCATGTCACGCACAGGACGTTGAGTATAAGCAAATCTGCTGTGTTCTCGTTAGTTGCATGAAGAGACATTATATCATAATGTTGCTTGAGCGATTTGTAAGCATCTAGATAAGAATGTCACGGAATAAATTAATTTATTATACCAATGTATAAACTAAAGCGTGTGAAACCGTGCATTATACTGATAACAACTAATTAAAAATTTAGTTTCAACGTGATTTCATTGAGAAACATATACAGCAAATTCTATAAAGAGAAATAATGTTCTTTGCTTTCTTCCTTTCCTGTTCTATGTTTCAGGTTGTAGCATCCTGAAGCTGCCGTCCGGTTTAATTGCTGTTAGCATTCTCCTTCTGTTTCTCTTTATGATTTCTTTATGCATTATTATACTTTTATTAGTAATGCAAGATATTTAAGCGTCATTAGACATCTAATTTATTTTAAAAATTGGATTTAATCAGAATTGAAGCAAAACCGCATTACGCATGCGATTTTTTTGAAACTTCAGCTATATAGGCTCGCTTCTCGTCTATCTTTCTTAATTTTTTTACTGAGACAATGGAATACGTGCATAAACTAAATAATGGTATAACTTCACCATTTCCAATAAAATTATAAGGGACAATTAAAGATTTCAACAAAGTGCCTTTGATATCGATAGATCTGTATCATTAACATATTTATATGAGCGTGATAGGAATTTATTAGAAAATTAATTAGAGTCTCATACGTTCAAAAATATTTTATACAAGAACTCATTCACGTAGATTTGTTGATTATATGTTAAACAATTTATGCTATATGAATTCGTTACGCATGAACTGTTTTAATCTTTAGATACAAACAGGAAATTTTGTCAAGTGACGTTACTAAAAAGTCACCATCTATTTACATAACTATTTCACATAAAAATATCTCCCTTATTTTTGTAAATAAATAGTAATACTGCCGCTATAATTCGCGTGAAATAGACGCTTTGTAAATCAGGCTTTCTTCATCAAAGTCCTTTAATTCATTAAATCTGTAGGAGACGTTGTGTTACCAATGATTTTGTGCTCAATGTCTAAAAAATAATGTCTTACATTATAAAAAAAGTGTTAATAACAAGGAGTGTATAAAAATTTGGCGTAACCATTGGCTAAATTGCTTTTCCGTTTTGCATACCCATATTCCATCCTTTCGTATGCTATTAAAGACGAGAGCCTCCAACCCTCATATTATTTATCGTTCTAATAAAGTGTTTACAGTCGAAGAAAACCCAAAGAGAATAAAAACGTCCATAAGGGCAAACGTCCTCTTTCCGGATTTTCCTTTCTTTAGTCCGCAACCAGGGATATTAAATAAATTTTTCCATAATATGAAAAACGAAAGCTGGCTTTGAAGGGTGTATATTATGTGGTTGACTCACGTTATCGTAAAGGTCTGGGACAAGTACCAAATATCGGACCTATCTGTGAAGGTTTCGCTAGAGTTTTCCCTGAAACATGTTTACGTGCCTTGCCGGGTTGGATCCTTAAACTATAATCATTGGGTACCTTGCTCTACATTTCCATTTCCCCATTATTCATCCCTTCCTATGCTACTAAAGGGATAGTTGCCAAAGAACAAAACCCTCATGTAACCTGTCGTTATAAAAAACTTTCTGCAGCCAATTTTATTTTTAGATATATATTCCAACGAAAGTTGTGACTGTTTTCATGTAGAAAGCAATGGTAACTAGAAATTATTGTCTAATAATTTTTTTAGAGTTGTAAATAATTTTTAAGTACGTTCTATTGCCGGTAATTACGATAACAATCTCGTAGAATATATAATAGACTGATGTAGTTATACAGATTCAAATTAAAACCCTGTTGCGGAACTCTCAATCATATAACTTTATTACATTCAGGAGCTTTCGGCCCTTATGCGACCATTATACGGCCATATTCATCATCGGAATGACAGATGAATATGGCCGTATAAGGGCCGAAAGATCCTGAATGTAATAAAGTTATATGGTTGAGAGGACTACAACAGGATTTTAATTTGAATCTTGATAACAATCTCGTTTTGTAAGTAATGTTTACACTTTATATTTACACAAAAAAAATCTATTAGCATTCCGCTTCTAAATATATATTTTTGAAAATGATTTTACCAGTTTGTAGCGTATTATGTAACATGTAAGCAGGGCATCTTATTATATCTATATCTGCTCCAATTACTGATTTCAATTTTTCTGTGCATATTATTCTCTGGATTTTACTGTGCAGCATCAGATTTTACATTTAAATTATAGTCTCAAAATCCATTATTAGAAAGACAAGAATAGAAAAATGTTAATCGGACCTGGGAATCGAAACCCAGACCTCCCGTTTTTCCGGGTGGGACCACTGACACGTCTAAGGACCGATTCACACACCTTCCATTATTCTAACCTTTTCCAGGCTCACCCACAATTTACTAATCACAGTCTTCACGATATAATGCTAGGAACAAGTGAAGAACGGACATTGTGTAAATTGATCAAAGGTGCACGGGGTTGAAATGAAAGGAAGTGTAATGATTCAATTGAAGCCAGCCGATAACGTACAGCTATTTTACGTCCAAGCTATCTGTGAATCCCTGGTCATCATTTTTTCATTCTTGTCGTTTTGATAAATTAGCTGTAAGCGTACAGTGATGTTCAATTGAAGCATTCCACTTCATCCATTATTATTTTTTAATTCAGTTTTAATGCATGCAACCAGTGGAGGCTCGTGAGTATTTCAAGTTGTGTGTTACTTCATCCCAAGATTAATTTTAGGAGGATAAATATATTAATAATTCAAGAAAGTTTTCAGGGTTGTTAATACTCCACGACCTGTAATATGCTACATTTGCAATTTCATCTCCATCACGCGCAATAGAAACGAAGTTTTAAAACTGTAAAAATATAAAACTATATTGGCGCAAATCCTAACGTGACAGTATGTTTAATTATTACATATTTTCAATGAAGAAAGTTAATTTTAGGAAAAAGTCATATATTATGAGCATATTGTATGCAGGATCCTACGGTAATTATCTCATTATTATTAAAATATTCAAAATGCAGCCTGTTGAATGTTTTTTTACTTTTAATAAACTTTTATTAAACAAAATAAACCAAATCAAATGCATAAACAGTAATCTTTGTACTAATTCGTCAAAAACGTTTAAACTTGTATCGTGATGAGGCTGCCAACACGCTCGCTCAGACTGTGCGTTCGGTAGCTCATATTATTACTGGATCTTAGACGAGCAAGGAATTGAAACGGTAATACTGTGCATGCGCATTTCTCATTCCAAACAGATGCTCGTGCCATAAAGAATGTAGTCAACATATATACGGGAGGGAGCGCGCTGGACAGTTTTAAGTCTTCGAAAGTGAAGCAGAAATTCACACTCTTAAAATACTATTATTTTTTAGTTACTTAAATTTATATAAAAAAAATTCTCCTAAATTAAACCATGTACTGTAGCACACGATCACTATTGCTCCAGCCGCAACAGCATAAAACGTTTATTACAAAAATTCGTCACGACGTTTGAACATAGACGATGGATAAATGTGCATAGAAAGTATGCATAATAAATAAATCCGTAAGTTAGGACTTTGGGCATCCTAAGAGGTTCTTCCTCGGACACGAGCCTGAAAAACTATGACAGTCCACACTATGAAGGTTAATAGTTACTGATAGAAAACCATCGGGACTTATTTTAAATATGGTTACTGAACTATTTATAATTAATTTAGTTTAGAGCACAATTTTGGAAATAAAACGACAACCAGGCGTAGGGATGGGATTACAATTAAATGTATTATCATATTAGACTGAAGTAGTAAGGCAATCGTCTCCGTCTTTGAAATAACACGGACAACAACGAACTTCAGTGCGGCATTTCATTTCGCTCTCCGTCTGAGAGGGTATGGGACTTTCTCAACTGCGACAACTTGCCATATTTGTCGAGAGGCGGCTATACTCATAGAAACCTCCAGAAAGTGGGCCCTTTACAAAGCGCAACGCCAATAAAAACTCAAATGTGTTTTCACTGGGAATTCAAAACGAAAAGGAAACACTTCACGAACGTAGCGTTATTTATACAAAGTCGGAGGTAAAGGTAATTTTGTTGATTTAAAGAAAACTCTGTTCTTCGCTTCGGTGGAGTAAATACTGATTCTGCTTCGAACACTGCTTCACAGTATTAATAGCATGTTATCTATATACTTATATATATATATATATATGTATATAAAATGCTTATTAATTTTGTTTCAAGGTTGGGAATGATTCTTTAACTCTGTAGGAATTGAACGAGACACCACATAAATTAATTGCAAATATATATATATATATATATATATATATATATATATATATATGATATCCTTGTGGATTGATAGCAGTAAAATATTGAAGCGTTTTATTTACAAGGATATCATATATATATATATATATATATGATATCCTTGTGGATTGATAGCAGTAAAATATTGAAGCGTTTTATTTACTTATTTAAAACTATATACTAATATTTTCGGTTGTAACATAATTGCAGATATATGCATGTGCTGCGATATTGTTCCATGTAAGCCATATTCTGTAGCCTATCGTTAACAAGAGATTCGTTGCATAAATTGTAAGAACTCAGCTGGTTAATTATTTGTGAGGTCTTCCTTTACATGGCGCTGAGACTTTTGAAGGATCGCCAGCGATCTTTCCAGTAATTAAAATTATGTAACAAGGAAAGTTGGCTCTTCTGGTCAAAGTTTTGTCCATCTGCAATTTTAATTATAATTTACACGTCAAATGCAAAATGCATAGTATGTTTCCAGTTTCAGATTTTATTTTACACCACTAGCGGGTATATTAGGGTAATTGTAACAGTTAATTACATTTTGTTTAATTTACTTTGTACAGTAACGTAATAAAAAAGTTTGTTACATTAGGTCAGCAAGCAAGATGTATTTACTGTCGTGATTTTAATGGTGAAATTCTAGTGACTTAACTGATAAAGTTTCGCCCTGTTTTACGCAGCAAAAATTTTATTTATAAATTCAATTATTTATTGTATTTACGTTTACGATACAATCAATGGTATGGTTTAGTTTTATAATCCTTATATAGCTTGTACTTTGTTTAAAAGCGGCTATCTAATATTTGTGCATAGTTAAACATTTTATTAGTCAACGAAATTCTGTTCTCTAAGCCTAAATTATCTATTAGTACTAGCTAACCCCCTCGACTTCGGTTCTTTCTATTTTGCACTAAAACGAAAGCAAAAAGTACAGATTTTCCATAAAATTTAATTAATTGAATATATAAAATGTACGATATCATCTATTTATGATCACTTCAGGACAAATCTTATAGCTTGCAGTTGGTTTAGAACATACCTTTCAGAGCCAATAAAAATTAACAATGTCCGCAGAAAATCAATGTATTTATAAATATTTATATAAATATATTCTGAACACTTCAAGATATCTTAATTAAAGATACACGAAAGTATGAGTTAAATTTTCGTTTTTAATCCCTGAAATCTTCATTGAAATTCGTTAAGCCGATTCGAAGTATAAAAAAATTAAGAGTATAGGTAATCCGCATTCACTTGGAGATTTTGACGCACGTTAAGTAAAGAAACCTTCACGTAGAATTGAATCAACATATATATATATTACAGAAATGATATATTCACTAATATTTTAGTTAAATTGCATTTTCTTTAAGCCTAAAATTTTTATTGAAATCCGTTCAGCCATTTCAAAGCCTATTTGAGACAAACATACGGACAGATAGACAGAAAGACACTTCAATTATATTTATTGGTATAGATTATAATGATAATCAGATTAGGGAGGATGTTGTAGCTGTGGAGAAATAAAAAGTATGGCACAGGATAATCTAGAATGGAGGATTGTATCTTATGACCCAATACCACCACCACAACAATTTTTAAAATATTAAAATGATGTTATGTTAATTTTTGGCAACGTCGGCTAGAAACTGACAAGTACACTTCTTGTAGACCGGTATTCTGCAATTCTGGGAAAGGCTGTGTATATTCAGTGGTTACTTTGGTGTACATGACTGCAACCGTACAGGTATGTGCTGCTGCTCGCTTTGTGTTGTAGCTACGGCTCCATAAAGCGAAAATATTTCCCTTCTGCTACGTAAAATTATATATTATTGCTCCTTTTTCTGAAGAACTTAAACTTTACTAACGTCGGTCTTGGCAAATAAAGAGATGCCTGTTTTCAGACCCGTTTATATCTTGTGTGGGACAAAGCATTCTGAAATCTAGCTCCGCCATCGTCGTCAAGTCACTTTACGTTGACAACGACGGTAGCTGTCGTAACTTTGCATTCCACATAAGGTGCAACTCACGTTGAATTCCGAGAACTCTGCTGAATGGGCCGCTCGCATACCTCTAATTTAAATTGCATCTGATGGGTATTTTCATAACGAAGCTTCTTTAAAGGAAAACTTACCGAGTGTTTTTTCTATGCACATCATGTGACCTCCAGACGTCACTGTGACGATATCAAGGCGATCAACAATTTCTTGTCAAGTACGTTGGAGCATACATTCTGAAAAGCTCTAAATAGCCTCTTTGATGCGCTCACGAAGGTCTCTGACAGGGGTAGTGTATAATTTATCTTTGACAAAGACTCAGAGAAAGAAATCGAGCGGTGTTAAAGCAGGAGATCTTGGGAGCCACGCCATCGGTCCTCCTCTATCACTCCAACAGCCTGGGAAAATATTGTCGTACGAACTTTATTAAAAGCAGTATGGAGGAACGCATTCTTGTTGAAAAAGTATGTTAGCCTTTAGTTTTTCAATTTATATAAAAAAAACTACTCCAATGTGAGATGAATGGGCGGGATAATAACTGTTTAGTGCAATATTATTATATTAATAACGAGCTTTTATAATAAAAAGAAAACAAATTACTTTATCCTAAACAAATTTACATCAATATTACAATTTTAGCATTTTCAACCTTCAAGCCGGCAATTCTTTCTTAATTAACGCTACATATGTATTTCCATACAAATAAATTCCTTAAAACTAACAATTCCCTATCTTTAAACTCTGAGTTGTATCTTAAGGACCTTCTCATAGATCAGAATATTTTACTCTAAATCTACTTGGAACTGGCAGTATAGGAAATCAGCAAAAATTTACAGGGGTAATTACCGTAATGACATAATGGACTCGACCATAATTAGAGCCGCCTCTAATCTCATCCGATCCACTACTCTCGTCTCCACTGCTTCCCTTGCCTAAACTCCAATAATCCATCTCTAAATCTCCCTTGGCCTAAATTCTAATCATCTGTCCAGCAATCTTTCTCAAAATCTCTCCCAAAAACCTTTTTTAATACACTTCTTTAGTTCATATCACCAAAGTGGCAAGAATGGATATAAACCATTAACATTTATGGTTAATATTCTCTGAGACTCACAGTTTGACCATCTCCTTCACGACATTTGGGGAAAAACACCACATACATATTTCTCGGTGAAGTAAAACGGTCTAATGACTTTCTTCTGTGAAAAACTGCACCAAAATTATATTTGGAATTATCACGAACCTGCTCTTGTGTAGTTGAGGATTCTACAATCCCCAGATCCGAACATTATGCCGGGTTACGTTCCCTGATGGAAAGTGGCTTCGTCCAAGAACAAAATTCTTAATATGGAATCAGGATGAGCGTCGAGACTGTCTAGCATCTTATTGATGAATTTCAGTCGTTTGGGCCTGTCATTCGGCTCAAGATGTGGCAGTAACTTCAGTTGGTATGCGTACAGTTTCAGACGTTAGTGGAAAATACGATGTAATGTTGATTTCAGTATTTGAAGTTTTCTGGAAGCTCTTCTTAATTGCTTCACTTATAAGCGACTGGAACATTTTCGACCATTTCGTCTTTTGGTTTGCGACCATAACCATGCTTCTTTAACAAAACTACAGTAGCTAAAAGTATATCATGCCACTTCATTATAATTTTAACAGTTGCAGTATCATGGTTAAAGACTAGCTGAACTCCGTTAGAATTCTAATAATTGATATAAACTCCACATACCACAAATTAGTTTTTACTTTTAACTGCGGTGTCGCCATTTTGATGAGGGAGTGACTGCACCATATACCAACTGAATTCTAAACTTGTTGAGTTTATCTTTCACATAAGAGTTTAAGTTTCTGTCTTTAACCATTTACCCGTTAAATACAAGTGTAATTAGATCAATTCGAGCTCACCGTATATTCAAAATACCGGGAAAATATACCACCCTCATACTAGTTTAACTTTTAATTTGCAATTCTGTCTCGCAATTTTCAAATCCCATTCTTTATTCTTAGAACTGCACCTTAACTGCGTCTCGTAAACTGCTATCACCTCTGCCCCATTTAATTTCATACAATATCTCCGTGCGTCTACATAGAACTAAACATTGAAACATTATTTCTCAGTTATAGGTTGTGAAGAGCTCTCCGAATTCTTCAACCAGTTAACAATATAATACAATAACTTCAAATTACTACTGCGGTGCGCCTCTTACCTCTTTTCTTTTTACCTGCTACTTATTAATTATTTTTAACTATTTCACCACATAATTAGTGATGCGGGTGCTTTATTTTATTATTACATAAATAAATTAAATATATAAGTTAACTGTTCCATGTAATGTCAAAAACTACTTACAAAATATACATTTTATGCTGCCATAAATATTTTATTTTTCTTAGATATTTATTTGTATCTATACAAATTTTACGGTAATTAGACTAAAGAGATGGTTCAAGTATCTTCTCTTTATAAATATAATCGACTGTTTTCGTGTATTTTTGTGTATGTATGCGTCTCATACAAACCTAAAAGCGTGGAGGAATTTCGACCAAAGTTTGTAAACGTGTTCCTTACCACTAATTTGCAAGCGAGGAATGTAGGGGTAAGAAATTTATCCCACCCTAGCTGGAGGATAAGTAAAATTTAAAACGTAAATAAATGGTAGATATTTGCATACGGATAAATATTTTCGCGGTTAGTGTTATTGATTGACTATATTTAAGTATGTATATTTATGGTACCAGGAAATTTCTCCGCTCGATTAATATACTGACTCATACGGGTGACTATGACGAAATTCAGTTCTCATTAAGTAGGGGATTAATATGGTAAATTTTTAAAAATCTGCCACTCTAGCTGATGGTTTAATCACGTCTTGACAAAGACATTACATTAGTATCAAATATTGTAGCCGGGTAATATAAATGTAATATAAATGGCATCACCGGACATCCAGCTAACACACACACACGCATATATATATATATATATATATGTAATACGCAAGTTTACTGCTATACACGAGGGTGAGGAGGACATGATTAGATCATTACACAGGAGTTTCATAAAGGAATAAAGAAGCCAAATTTTCTAAAATTATATTTTAATAAATTGAAATTTGTAATTAATTAATCAAATGAAAAATTGTCACTATACGACATGCGTTTTGAATCTTTTCAAGAGCAAGTATAAAAAATCCAGCTCTGAATAAATTAATTTCTTAAAACATTCAGACATAATTAAAATATAGTACAAAAATTTTCAGTGAGGTCTGTGAACTAACTGTGAATTGTCAAATCATTTTTGTTAAAATTTACAAATTATTTATTGACATTTTAAGCGATGTATTGTATTTTGAAAGAAACAATACCTTGTTAATTTGTTACAATTTTGTAAATATATGTCTGACAAGTTGATAAACATACCTATTCATTTTTTTATATCTATTATTCCAGATCCCAGTAAAGACACAAAAAAACTTCTTTTATATCAAATTTACTCTTCTTTCTGAAAATATAAAATTTTGGATACAATATTTATTATCTTAGAACTTATTTGACAAATAATAGTTTATATTCAAGATATATATATATATATATATATATATATTCATTTAACGACTAGTACCGGGTTACTCAAAAATCCCAGATTTTATGCAATCAAGTTCTAATCCTGACAGTCCGTTAATGAAACGTGCAAAAATAACTTCGTAAATGTATGAGCAGAAACATAAGCGTAAAATACTTTTAGTTTTCGCATAAACAACTGGATGCTATTTCACGCTCATTGTACTTGAAACTTGCAAATCATGGTATGGTGAATACGTACAGTTGTGAATACTAGAGATACAGAGCCCAGCAATATCATAGGTTAGGATTAACTCAAACAAACACCGCACCCACACACAGAGTCTGAATAGCACGTGCGTGAAACTCCGATTGATGTTCTCTAATTCCCTCAACATTTCTCCATCAGTTCCGAGTATTTGTATAATTTACTAGCCATTAATGTATCCAGTTATGGTAAATTGTGTCGAAACGAATTTGTAACCTGCCAGAACATCAGGATACAAACATTACTCTAAATGAGCAGACACTTCACAAAGCTGTTCGTTGACACTTCACGGTCCATTGATTTATCCGAGAAACGGTATCGTAAACTTATTGTTATTACAAGGAACGATGCAAATCAATATCGCCATCTATATAGGGTTTTTCCAATATAGGCGGGTCGATGTTGAAATTTTGAAATGAAATAAAACAAGCCGTGTGTGAGGTATTAACAAAATTCTTTTTAATCTGAAAGGCCCGTGTATGCCATTTCAAATAAAAACGAATTTCATTAATACCTCACACACAGCTTGCTTTAATGCCATTTCTACATTAACCCGTCCTTATTGACAACCCTTACATATATAACCCAGTCAAATATTTTTCACTCATATTACGCATAATCTGCCAAGCCAAAGGCTCGCTTTCCGTCAAAATTTCGGTATGTAAACATAGCTATATATACTTCACCATATTATATATATATATATATATAGCTATGTTTATATACCGAAATTCTGACGGGAAACGAACCTTTGGCTTGGCAGATTATGAGTAATGTGAGTGAGTAATATTTGACTGGGTTAGAACTACAGAATCTGAAATTAATTATAATTATTTCGAAAGTAAAAATCGTTAAACCGTGAAGTTGAAGATCCAAGGAGTGGAATCACATACCAAATATCTTCTACGTGCTCTGAAAAGTGTTTTAAGAAAATGAAAATTGTTTCACATCATTTCATCCTAAATTCAATACAATCAAGCGATTAACATTTAATTACACGAAAATATAAATTAAACTTCAGTATTCTAGCCTTAGCGACAAACACTACGAGACACGTCCTAAATTATTAGCCCAGGCCCTCAATGCGCTATGTGCAAAGAAGAAGAATTATTTAATATATTCTTTTAAAATGTAATTGATAGTTACATTAATATTACTCTATACTATTTATGTATTTTTTGGTTTGTTCTTTTTAGTTAATAATAGCAAATCAACCAATAGATCGTGTTTAATGATGAAGTATTCATCCCAATAAAAAAGTCTGAAAAATTACGTTCTAACATTTATTAATTGATTACTATATTTTTTTTAGGGTTAACTCCAAAAGTAACCTTCATTGCTTTCCATAACATCTGAAGGTTTCCAAAATTCGTAAAACTGCGAAAAATAAAATTAAAGCCTTTGTTCGTATAGTTTATTAGTCTTTTTGGCTTACACAAAACAGTCCTATAGTTAAATAGTTGATGGGTTTAATAGAGGGTGCGGCTAACAGACTCCTTAATTTCAATTGAAAATTGATACAAATTTAGGCTAAATTTAGATTTTACTGCAATTTCAATTTATTATTTATTTTTATTTAAATAATTTTGATGAGGAAATTCATGCCTTTGGAAACCATTTCCCGTCTTTCCATTAATGGTGGAGTATATAAAACATTCTACTTCCTCTTCTGTTCTTTAAGAGCTTCATGTCGGTGAACCATTCAGCAATAGTCGGTCATAATTGTAGGTTTCAGTTTTCCATGGTACCTTCTTTCCATTTCTTTGATGTCCTCGTGATGTTCTGACAGCACCAAATTTTTCAGGGTAATGGTCCATATGTTTTATCATATGGTATTATATTTTGGGGCAACTCAGTAGGCATAGATAAGATTTTTATTAGTCAAAAACGTGTTATTAGAGCAATATGTCAGGTTTCCTCACGAACTTCTTGCAGAAATCTGTTCAAAAAGTTAGGTATTTTCACTTTGACATGCCAATACATTTATTCATTGATGTTATTTTTAATCACAAATAGGCACTTATTTTTGAATAATTCTGATATTCATCCCTTCAATACAAGGAACAAAAATAATCTGTATAAAAAATGTAAAACATTGTCAATTGCACAGAAAGGTGTGCATTATTCAGGGATATCCATCTTCAACAGACTGCCGCACAGAATTAAACGGTTGTCCGATAATCAAGGTAAATTTAACACTGAATTACGCTCATTTTTGCTTAGCCACTCCTTCTATTCAATAAAGGAATTTATAGAAGAATCGGAGAAGAGTAATTTATTATAGTTTATAATACATAACTTTGTTATAAGTATATTTTCTTTTATACAATAAAATAATGTAATAAATGTACACCCTGACCCATTCCACATCCTTGAAGTTTAGCTTCTTTACAGGATCTACGGAATATGATTATTATTATTATTATTATTGTTACGAAGTTATTCACTTGTTCAGTTAACAGCATAAATTTTTGTACTTCCGCAGAATTTCTCAAAGTAGTTCGGATCCTTCTTGTCAGCAACATTCTCCTTGAAGGCTCCCCAGCCTTATTTTTTCTGCAACTTTCATTTGTCTTTGAGAACATTTCAAACATGACAATCAGAGAAGACACCATCTTTTCATTTCGCGGTTGATAAAGTTGAAATTATTTATCTTTTGCACTAAAACAGAAAATTAGACTCATTTACAGTTCACATCTTAGTTTTCTGACTTTAAATTTACAATAAATCAAAAAACTGCCAATAAGTCAGCATATGTATTTTTTACCGTTTGAGACTTCCACAGGCATAAAATTTAGCAATTAATGTCATTTACTTCTTGACTCCCTCAGCCAAAAAGATTAATAAATGTATTTAAGTATTTACATACGTGAAGGTTTTCCCTAAATTTAGATAGGCAGGCGCTGCGGGAGTTTCTCGTAGACGCTTCAGCCCAGAGTGACTGCGGGGCTTACCTGATCATGTCGGGGATGCCTCGCACTCTCTCTGGGTATTTTTTATCAAAGTTCTCATATGCCGAGACACCTTCACCTATTTTAGGAGGTATATGTACTGGGGTCAAAGACCTTGGGCATATGGCAAGAGTTGTCCGCTGATCCCATTGGATCAGTCAGCCAATTGCCTCCTGAAATTGGTGGAGACACGGAGAAGGGAATGCTGCGTCCCCACAGCAAACTCGTCTCCCGTCATTCGGAAGGGCGTGAGAATAGTACCCAATGCCCGACCTACCTGATGCAGGTTTTCTAGGGTTTTCCCTGCATCTCTTTAGGTGAAACACCGGGTAGGATCCTTAAACCATAGCCCGGGGGACCTAGTTAACCCTTGGCTACCTTGCTCTACCTTCCACATCCCCCCTTTTCAATTCCCTTCCTATGCTATTAAAGAGGAGTTGCCTGTTTCAGGATCACCCTCATGTAGCCTGTTACCCAAAAAAAATGAAAGTTTTCCCTGCATCTCTTTAGGATCCTTATACTATAGCCCAAGAGCCCTAGTCAACCCTTCGCTACCTTGCTCTACCTTCCACTTCCCCACTTTTCATATCCCTTCCCATGATATTAAAGCGGAGTTGCCTGTTTCAGGATCACCCTTATGTAGCCTGTTAAAGAAAAATTTAGTGTTGTGGACCATCTCTAGCGGCAGTTATTTGAATAAATAGTAATAAATATATATTGACCGTCTTTTTATTTATCAGTTATAATTTGTTTCACTAGATATTAAGGCGTCAGTTATCCCTGATCCATCAACTGATTACTTATATTAAGGAATAGTATAAGCCCAAAAATTTAATAAATAAGAAGAGAAATTTGTTTCAAGTTTCTTTGAAGTCTTATACTTTTATAATTTTTCAACTTTATACATAAAATTAAATTTGCAATGAATCCCGAGGAACTGGAGAAAATAAAGGTCATTGTTGGATTTATCATTATAAATTTATAATAATTATTAAGACAATCGTTGCAGACTTCTGTAATTGGCTTAATTACGATAGTACTACCCATCCATTTACATAATTTTGTTTCCGAAATTTGTAGCACAGTCCTTTTTTTATTAAAACACTCGATTAGGTGCATAAAATTGTCATTCATTGTTTTTAATTATTCATAATAGCCTCAGATGTGCAGATAAATGCAGGCTGAGGTTACGATCCTTGGAAAGTAGCACAAAAAGGTTCTTAAGTGAAGGTTCAGTTGTATAACAGCTGTTATAACACTTTCGTTACGAGACTTCTAGAAATCTTATTTTCATTAGAGAATTGATAAAAGAATTAAAGAAGCTACTGTATACTTTGGAGGTAATTATGACTGTTAACCGGACTGAAGTTGCTGCGTGGTGTCGTTTGCGGCGGGATTCCCGCGGCTCTTCTGACGGAGACAAGCAGCTGAATGGACGCTGCGGACAAAAGCCTCAACTGATGGACGACAGGAGCTTCAAAACGAGTTCGCCAAGTTTAATAACACGCGAGCGTTTAATTACGTGTTCTACAGCACCAAAATGCTGCTGAAGACCAGAATTCTCGTTAACATCGTATTCAACTTCGATTGGACGTCTTACAATAGCTGACGATTATTTAATGCGACAGAGCTTTACGGAGAGCCAGCAGCCGAATCTTTGTTAAAAATAAAACATTTCCTTACAAAAATATAAAATTCACACTATCGTTGTCGTTCTCTTACTAAGCTACAAACCAGCGATGGGCCGGACTTCTATTCAAAGTCAATAGGCTTATCTATGCCACATAACTGTGCTATAGAGTAAACGATGGGGGTATATAATTATTTAAGTAATTTTATAATAAAGATTTAATGTGTACATTTATTAAATAAAAACAATTTTAAAATTGGTCCGGCCGGAATATAACACATAAAAATATAAAGAATTAAAAGGGGATGATATTAATGTTCTCAGGGGTAATTATTGTTTGGGTGACCGCGTGTAGCAGATATTCCGTTCGTTGACGAACCTTTGTTGTTTTCATATGCGTCTTGATGCAGACGCCATTGAAACTTCCTTGTTGTTGAAATCTGAAGTGTCCGGTAGACAATAGCACAAAGTCGCGCGGCCAGAATTGAGGAAAACTCCTGTTTTTTCCCTCCTTCTTCCCTCGTTGTTAACGCTTTCTCTCTCCGCTGCCTCCTCGACTGATCAGTCCGTAATTTACACCGGCGCTGCAACTGAATTCATCAATCGTTCACTGCACAATCTCTCGCCACCAATCTGTGTCACAATCAATCTATACATTTCTCAAATTTTTCTACCACCAATCTACTTCCAATCTGTATAATTCATTCTCCACCACCTAAATTCTGTCGCCACCAATCTGCTTCTGAAATGTCTCCGCCTGCCTCTTTTAAAACTTCCCCCCACTTATGCGACACGTATCACCAAGGTGGTAGGGATGGATATTCTCCAATAATATCCTTTGTTACATTTGGGGAGCACACGCCACCCGGTCACTAAATTCTCAGACAGATTAGGACATTCCAAAACCGGCAACGAGGTGTCTGAGCTTTATAGCCCAAGTGTCAATTGCTGTCTCTTTGTTTTTATTCCGCGCCTCCAAGTCGCAATAGGACCCCTCCCTAATTTTATTCGAATTTTCGGGTTTTTGAGTGATCTAAAGGTTCAGCAAGAACATTATGGCTTGGCGACAGGCAGGTAAGAAATGGTTTTCCCGGTGCCAAGCTGGTGGACGGGGGACATGCCTGTCTGCAGATTTACAGTTCTCTGTTTTGCTGAAAGAACATAAATCCTTCAAAATTTCCGAAGTACACTGTTCCCTGTGTCATTGAAATTTCCCGCACTAGGTGAAGAACTCATGAGGATTGGCGGAACAAACATCACGTGGGATAGCGTTTTCCCTTGGAGATGGGATATACGCGTTTAGCTGAGAGGTGAGGAGCCGAAAAATATTCAGAATGCTTCTAGATGTTCAGAGTGCGAGGAGGTAGAGAGGGAGAATAGTACTACCCGTTGAGAGGGTGAGGAGGTGAGAGGGAGAGTTGTTCAAGACGTTGAGAATACAAGGTGGACGGGACGAGAGCTGTTAAGGATTTTGAAAGGAAGGAGGAAGCTAGAGAACAAGAGTTGAAAATGAGGTGTGAATTGTTGTGAATAAGGAAGTCCAGAGGGAAGTAGGAAGAAAAACTAAGCTTTCCTCAATCACCGGTAGTACCAGGCTCAAAACACTGTCCGTCGGCAGGAGGAGAATCTATAATTCAACCCGAAGGAAGAAGAAAGTTCCAGTCGTCTAGGAACCTGCATCAAGACATGAATGAAGACAAAACAGGTTCGTTAAGTGAACTAAATCACTGATGCACGTTGTTACTCCATAAGTAATTAACCCTGATATTTATAAAGCATTCCCTTGAATTAATTTTTTTTGTAACAGCGCGCATGACCCCTTAAAGCGGTTGATTTTATTTATAAACAAAATTTTTATATAATATCTTAAAGCGCAAGTAATTTCATTAAATAATAAAAGTAATAAACCCCATAATAATGTACAACGTGATCCACAAGACCCCCACCCATTTTTTTCCAATTTTCCAATCTTAAATCGTTGAGTTTTTGTTTGAATTAGATACGGTTGTTTTTAACTGCAGGCAACAAACGGTTTCTAATCATGCATTCTGCTTCCATATTCTATATGATGCAGTGTGTGGTGAACACCCGTTAGGAGATAATTTCAACCATTCCCTGATTACGATCTTCATTAACCTGATGCACTGTTATTCTTTTGTTGTTTTGCTCTAGTTTCTGACAGCCACAACACGCACATCAGACCCACTCTGTCGGCTGATAGTTGATTCCTTAAACTAAACAACAGGTTCAGTTGAATATTTAAATTATACAAGCATTTAGTTAATATTACCTCACGGCGCCATGTTCCAACACGTTCAAAGGCTGTTAAAATCCATATAACCAGAATCAAATCACTTCCGTAGTCGAAGTAAACAACGTAAATCTCCTGTTGTATATCGGCTAAGCTCTCTAGCGTCTTCAGCGCGATGCCAAAGCTACTTTGTCTAATTGAAGCAGGTGCTAACAATAATCTGGGCAGTCGAGTAAGTTCTCATTAATTTGTGGTACAACCAACTCAAAAGTAATAACACTACAGTAATATTTTACATGATCATTAGAATTTATCTTAAAAACAAATATTCATTTTTTACATATTTTAATTTACAAAAGTAATTAATATATGAAACTAAAAGTGCAACACAACACAAAGATTGTTTAACTGTTCATTAAGATATGGCAATTATTATGTCAATCAATTCACGACGTACATAGAAAGAAGAAACCATAACAGCTTAACTCAGTGTAGAAAAGATTTCTAAATAGTTACTGGTCTCTAAGCATATTATACTTTAAGATAACGTTTTTGGAGTTGAAACCAAATTAAAAGCAATTTTATCTTTTATGGATATGAATTTAAACTACAAATGCTTTAATTTTAATACTAGTTTAACGGTAAACTTTCGATTTAATCCATAGCGTACATTATTTCAAATATGCACGAAAGCTTAGTCGCTTGTTTCAAACTTTCACGCAAAGCTTCATTATTAAAGTGTGTTTAGTTGTACACTGTGTACATTTCCTAGGTTCATATTACAAAATTCTCCAACTTTGAAGTAATTGAATAAATTATTCATTCCCTTTGTGACCTTGGAAATAATGTTCAAATATATTGATGTAAAATTTTCGAGCTTAACTTTAATCTTAAATGTAATTTATTCAAATATTAACATGTACTGAATACAACCGAGTCTTCCGCGATGTATCACGAATAATGTTTTCAAATCCAGACTCATACAAACGTAACGGTTCCCTTTTATATGTCCAAAAATATTATGCAATTTTTATATAAATATTTACTACTTAGGTACAGCAATTGGAATTATTATAAATGCATTCATCGATAATGTTTGAATAGTAACATTTACCACTAACGTATTACATTTCACGGTGGTCCTTTAAGGATCTTTTATCGGAACTTGAACATTTTCGGAATTCCAATATTATAACAATATCTTTCTCTGTGTGTTTCCGGTTACAATATTTTTGGTCGTCAGTGTACTAATTATTATTGTAGTACTTTCAATATATATTTATGATTATATTATCTCATGTTTTATAAAGACATGCTCTACTGAGGTCTACGATTCATATCTTTGTGCTGTAACTTTACTATTCTCTCGATATCGTATACCGCTCAAGTTGGATCGCAAAATCTAACAAACTTTATAATGACATTTTAAATTTAAATGTGAAGACTAAACTGAAGGAATATAGTTATCGGAGATAATACATTCACGTATAAATATGAATAGTTTATGAAGAACTAAAAAAATTTTCCACTGGAAATCATAAAAGTATTTAAATTATTTTAGCAATTAATTCATAGCGCTTTCCGGCTCTTTTTCAAACTGGCACGTTAGAAATATATATTGCCTCCAGAAGTATTTACTTTTTATCGGGGGGGGGGGGAGTATGCTCACAACAATTTTCATAAATATGCATTCAACTTGAACGGTGGTAGCAGCATCAAAGATCTCGTTACTTGGGTCGTAAAACTAAAATCTGCCCCAAGAATCACTAGCTCTCTCGACTAACGTTCATCTCAAAACTGAACACCTCCAATACACAACTTAATTTGCCGGCTTCCACCGACCTTCTCACTTTACAGGGTGAAACAACTACTGCTATCTCCGTCTGCCAATCTCCTGAAAAAATATACGCCAGGGCTTCACGCTCTCCGCTGCCCTTCTAATCCATAAGTAATTTTTCTCCGACGTCGCCATATTACAAAAAACTGGTCACATGATCAAATGAGCCAATCAGTGTCAGGAGACTGGGTTTCCATGTCCTGACTAATTGTGACAACAGCACTTCTTGAATGTTCCAGAAGAGGCAACATCACGCGAACTTCACGTCGGAAACACGTGATCTGGTTCAGTTCGTAATCACATGTTGTCTGAGATCTGAAACAAGTCCTTTGTTGCAAGAGCTAGTACAGTTTCTGCAAAAACTTTTAGACTCATAAAGTTATTACGGATAAAATACAGTGTCTTTTTCACATTTAAATAAATAGTTACTAAATCAATTTACAATTTACACAACTTTAATAAAAAAACAAGCATCGGTTTAAATCGGCAGACTTAATAAGAAAACTGGGTATGTATACGTCATTAGGGAAGAATCTGTAGGAACCTGGAGTTTAGAAGATAGACATTCGAAAATTTTTATCAGAATTCTTTTCCCCTGTATGTAAAACGGAAAGCAGTTGCCTCATTCCTGTATATGTTTAGTACTGACAGCGTGTAAGTCAGTTTTAATTAGAGGAGAATGGCGTAGAGCATATCGGTCCCAAGGGCCGTGACTGGCATTGACAGCTGGTCTGGAACTAGATACGGTTCACAGCACGGGGCGACCTCCGCTCTGTGCTCTGTGGCGGATGCCAGATTTGCATGAATGCCGCCGCTGCTTGGCTTTCGGCTTTGACGTTTCCGTAGATATGCGTTACAATGCTGTGATACTTCGCATTCCACTGACTTCCATTCATATGCCCGGTCAAAAACACGGTTCTGTCAATTCCTTCAATATGGAAAAGTTCCTGCGATTCAATACAGTTTTGTGCTCCTACCTACTTTTACTATGAAAAAAAGTTTACTTTAACCAAAACTCTAGATTCAGAATGTTATCTGTATAGCTAGGTAAACGACTAGACTTATTCTATAAAAAAGCATATCTTAAACTAAATTAATTTTAAAATAACTTTAAAAATTAAAGTTCAGGAAATAGTTTGGACCCCAGTGGAGTGTAAAGCATATATATAATCTATTACGTGTAATCTTAAAGATTTTTCCTAATAATATAGAAACAAACAGACCCCTTCCACAAAAGAGACCAAAACATTTCATAGTTCCTTCTTTCGGTACACCTTGCCAAGTTTCTCAATTTTTTTAGACAACATATGTATTAATAAATAGTAAAACTAGCTATAAGTCAGAAAAAAATTAATATAAACTTCATCAAGAGTAGTTCGTACTCGACGTTTCGTTCCTAAATTTGTGACATCATCAGGTGTGGTTTAAACTCTTAAAATACAAAACAATTATTCACAATATAATATGTGTAATACGCTAGCAGAGAACCCTTGAGGAAAATGTGGTCAAGAGAATACTTAGCCGAGTTGATGAAACATTTTGCCTATGGCAAGTCGGCGCAAAAGGCTACCAGGGTTGAGCAAAAAGAGAAGCTGGCTACGCAAAGCTATTAGATAAAATGAAAGACCAAAACCCGAACGCCTCAAAGGATGACGTGGTTAATAAAATTATTAATTTGAGAAGTGCTTTCCGAAGAGAAATTAAAAACAAGCAGTCAGGAGCATCTGCTGATACGGTTTACAAACCAAGTTGTGGTACTTCGGGGAATACAGAAGGATATTCTTGAATATTTCCTACACGTGTGTGTGCAGGGGTTCAGTCAAGGAAATCTTTAAAGAAAAATTCAAGGATAACCTAGAGTATTTCTTGCACGTGTGTGTACGAGGGTTCAGTTGAGGATATCTTTGAGGACTGTACCTTGAGCTTTTCCTCGACGTGTATGGGCGCCTTAAGATAAGACAGGGACGTCTTTCATCAAACAGAACTGACTTAAGACCTCTACTCAATGTTCTTGGTAGGTTCACTGCTTAATTTTTATACAAAGGCGATGACTTTTCATACATGGCCTGGAAATCCGTCTTTAAACAATAATTTCAGTTTTTAAATATTTCCACATATTTTCTTTAAAAAGATATTAAAAATTCAGATTTTATTTTTCCAATAATCATTCACAGCGAGATCTAGGCATCAAGATACAAAAATAAGGAAAATTTGTATAATAAATTACTAGTATTATGAAATTAGAGAGTGTAAATGTGTAATTGTTTCATGAAACACATTTCACTAATGTGCATGTCCAGATGAAACGTTTCTCCCCTGTGCACAGGGCCTTAGCGCTCATTGACTGAAACAGACATAAAAATAAATTAAAAGTCAATGTACAAAGTTATGCAGTCTTGTCCAAGCAATATATATTTAAAGAACCATATGACTGGGAAATATAAAATTTATTTATGGTGAATGTAATATTTGACTAGACCAAAGAGTGCGATGTTTCACTCTTGATGTTAAAAATGATAAAGTAATTTACACAAAATTTATGAATATTCTGTTGTACTCATTGTTAAATGTTGACATTGTTATTCTGAACACTAATAATACCCTTATGAGCTAATGCAGAGGTGGCCAAACCGAGGAGTATACGCCAAACGTGGCGCTTTGGACGATTAAAAGTGGCGCATTGCATCTTTGCACCTGTTTATATTTCGGACGAAAAGCATTAGCCGTGTATTAAAAATAATATAATATAATTGCAATCAGAGAGAACGAACACTTCCAGGTTCCAAGCCGATCTCGCTCTCAGTGCCAACAGCTGTAGTCCAGATTTATCTTCACCAAACGAGCAACATGAATCTATCGCCAACTCATACAGGAACTTCAATATTGAACTTGGTGTCCTATTAAACTGACGTAAATTAGTTAATTGAACTGCGTCAAAGCTAATCCTTTTCGTCCCCTTTGCGTAGGAGATTCAATACCCATAACTATTTACCAACCGCTAACCCTTAACAAGAGCCTATAAAATGTTCTCGTCTGTCAAAAAATTGGCGCTTAGTATGTCTCTTTGCAACAAGCACGTCTGAATCATCATCCACTTAATTTCTTGATTTCGTAAGTAATTTTTCAGTTTACAAGATTATATTGTATTTCTTTTGTAATTTATAGTTGAAATTACAACCGTTGAGGTTACAAATTTAGTTTCAAACTACTTTCAATGGTATATATTTTTTTCTGATCAATTGGCTGTTACGCTATTTATAGATTTCCAAACGGTCATATATGAAAAATAAATATATGTATTATTTGTACAGTGAAACAACCTTTATCCAAAATAATAAATCGCCGTAAAGATATAATCAAAAGCCTCGATCACCTTAATGTTACTTATAAAATTTAATTTATAAATTGCTGATTTTTTAACATCGGCCGCCCGAAAAGACTGGTTACTCTTTTTTATAATAGACCTCAAAGTAAATTTCCGATCTCCAAATTAAAAACATGGCCTAATAACTAAACATTACTTAAGATATGTTATATTCAATTTTTATAAAGAAATATGTAATTTAGCTAGCGAAACCAAAAGCAGAAAAAGAATAATCCCCAGAGTGTTGCACGTTGTACATAAAGTGCAACGTTAATTTCATCAAGATCGAGCAATTTACGGCATTAACGTGATATTTCAGGTTTCGTATTATTCTGAGTGATGTAGGGGCAACCAAATTTTGATGAGGAACCCATCATCAGAAATTTTCCATTTGGATGAGAAATATGTTTGACGGTCCAATCACTGAATACTACAAGTTCTTACACAACGTGTATGTTAACTTCATTACTGAAATTATTTTCGTATATTCGAAGATACTTGTTTCCCTTAGCCGTTGTAGTAATCTGAAGAAAAAATGTATATGATTGGGTGAGACCACGCGTTGTGCAGCTTGACAATCACTCTCCTTTTTCCGTAAATTGTGAACATCTTAGTGTAATCTTCAAAACGTGTATTCTAACATCCTGTACCGTCTCGTCCTGTGCCACTCAATGACTTAATGGTAGCTGATGTGAATCTTACACCCAGCGAAGCGAAAAAATTGAAAACGATTCCAACTTCGAACTTATTTCAGGACATGAGTTCTATGTTAAAAATATATCTTCTAAGTCCTAATGTAAGTCTGTAATAGTAATTCTGAAACACCCCGACTTGTGCCATGTTTTTTATATCTTTTCTTGTTAATATTTCAAATGTTTGTGTTGCTTTACACGTCGTCCGTTACAACACAAACATTTTAAATATTAAGAACGTACTTTGAACTAGGCTGGAACATTTATATATTCCAACAAATATTCCTTGAACCCATACGTAAACAAAGAAATATATTATTTCAGCAACATTCTGAAATGCATATAATATTTAAGCTTTGAGCAAATGTTATTTATTCACTGCTCATACCGGATGATTAGTTTTTGTTTTCATTTCCCGGAAAATTTAATATCAGTATAATGTATCTAATATTTTTCAATAGTATTTTATCTCTCTCTCACTCGCTCACACACGCACACACACATATCTGAGTCGATGAAAGTGTTACGACTCCCGCCGAATTCTGTATGAATTTTGTGAGCCGGCTATACTACCATCAGCTGTGCTCTGCCGTCGATTAATTTTTGACTTATGTTTATTGAGCGCCAGGTAAACTTTATTCTCAAGCTATGAAATACTAATTCCTTCAGGGCGTAGTCTAGTTTACTGTCCTAATTTTACTCAAGTTTTCTATCACCAGTTCGTTCGTTCACTTGTAACCCTTTGTAACTATAATAATATTGTTCTCATTGATAATCCGATGTGGTAGCAACTTGTCTGAGAAAAAACTATACCTCCGAATCTCGACTAGATAATGACAATCTTTTCTGATCATGCCTCGTGGTGAATTGACTTAACATTGTTGTGGTATTCAGTCCTAAGAATGGTTTTATGCAACTCTACATGCTAACCTATCTCGCGCAAGATTTTTCATTTACTCATAACTATCACAACCCACATCCTCCCTACTCTGCTTATTCCATCCCTCTTCTGTTCTTACCGCACACACTTCCCTCTAATGCTAATTTTACAAAACCTCGTGCTTTAAAACGTAGCCTATTAATCTATTCCTTCTCTTAGCGAACGTTCACCATATTGTTTGCTTTTCGCCTATTCTATTTAGAACTTCCTTGTTAGTATGTATAAATTCCTCTCGGGTTTTCAACCGGGTCACAGAGGTTATCAGTGACGTTTCAATGGCTTGCTCTACCATCATCTTCAAACTGAAGTACCAAATTCGGCAAGTGTAATCATTTATATAGTCTGAGGCAAGTCTGTGCAAGCACAGACCGCCTGTGATTGGCTAGATGTTGACGCGGGAGCGAGGGCGTCTCCCATTGGTCCACTTGCTTAATCATGCCCTAGTCTCCCGTGGATGCGGTCACGCGGCCCATCTCCGTCGCATCTGGGGTGCCGTGACTCAGCCCCGAGATCCTCCGGTGAAACCATGGGTTCCAAGCTGGGCTCAATTAGAATCCTGAATCTCTATTCAGTAAATTCTCACTGGACCTGATGTTGGATGCTCCAAAATAATGCAATCCCAGTAGCAATTAGCTCTGTCCAGGGTACGAGTCTTGTCGAAAGCTATTTTATGACCAGTGAACAAGGCATGACTTATAGCTGACTTCTTAGGTTTATTTAACCGCAGATGTCTATTGTGCTCCTTTATTCTGATTCTTTGTTCTGAATTCCGATTGAGCCCAGCTTGGAACCCATTGTTTCACCGGAGGAACGCGGGGCTGAGTCACGGGACGCCAGATGCAACATAGACGGGCCGCGTGACCGAAGCCACTGGAGACTAGAGCTTGAGGAAGCAAATGGACCAATGAGAGACGCCCTCGCTCCCGCGTCATTATCTAGCCAATTACAGGCGGTCTGTGTTTGGACAGACTTGACTCGGGCTATATAAATGCTTCCACTTTCCGAATTTTATACTTCAGTCTGAAGATAATGGCAGAGCAAGCCATTGAAACGTCACTGATAATCTCTTTGACCCGGTTGGAAACCCGAGAGGAATTTATACATGCCATTCACCGGGAATGATCTCGTATTTTAATTCCTCGTTAGTGATTCTATACGCCCATCTGATTTTCAGCATTCGCCTATAGCACCACATTTCAAAGGCTTCTATTCTTTTCCTTTCCGCAACTCCTATCGTCCACGTTTCGCACCCATATAACGCCACGCTCCATTACGAACATTTTTAGCAACGTTGTCCTAATATTCACACTTATATTACCCGTAAGTAAATTCCTCTTTTTCACGAAAGCCTTCCTTGCCTGTGCTATCTTACTCTTCATGTCTACTATACTTCTATCATCCCTAGTTATTACGTTTCCTAAGTAGCAGAATTCCTTAACTTCAGTCAAAATATCCCTCCACAATCTAGCGCCCCTTGTTATTACACTGTTTACCAAACTACACTCCATTACCTTGGTTTTCCCTTAAAACAATTCGGTTGTAGAAGATCGCAGCTAAATATAAAGTTGGTAGAGAGTGAGTTCAGTAATATGACATCGTAGCTCGTCTTACGAACTGATTATAATTTTTTTTTTAAGTAATTTGTCAATTTCTCGAGATACGTAAAATTCTGTTGGAAGAATAGGTGAATTATGAAAAGATAAAAGGATTGAGTAATTATAATATACGATTAAATTTTATGAATCACTTCTCTTACATACTAAAATCTAGCCCGGTTGCATATAAAATAAGAAACTTAACGTCAAACAGTAAGAATTTTTTCTATCATTCAACAAATTAGATACAACTTTTCGTCCACAATTTTGGGACATCTTCAAGTAAATTTATACCAAATCAAAATTTGACTGCTGTTAAATTTTGAATAGTTGCAATACATATAAAGTAAGCGTTAGAGGTCAAGCAAGAAAATAATTTGAAGACCAGGAAGCAAAATTTTCTCAGTTGTGTGGAAATTACACGTTTTTCAGTGAACTACAAATTTCACACACTTAATGAGCAATGGTGCAAAGTATTATGTATATTGAGATATTTCAACACTCAAATAAAACAAAACCTGTAACATCTGACACGAACTCATGCCTAAACAATACAATGGTTTACAGTTAAATTAGAGTAATTGATATTTTATTTAAATATTTTTTTTGTTATTGAACCCCTAAGTCCTACGTCACGTGTGCAAATTGAGACAGTTAATTTTGGAAGTTTTCCTCATCAGACACATGATATTACACGCATGAGGATTCAGTAGCGAGGGTGATACGGGAAGTTGGCGCACACGGCAAAGGTTTCCTTACAAGTTCCCAGGCGACGAACTCCTCTACTTTCTGCCTTCTTAGCTAATAAGCAGAAAAGTATCTTCAATGTTAATTGATTACCATCTTTCGATACATTTCCCAGCTTTCAGACATCTTTTTTCATAAGCAGTCTTTCAGAATTGACAAAATCTATGTTTCATTTGGGTGTGTGAAAATACTAAAATTATATTTCAATTTATCGGTCGGTTCAGTGCAATTATTGTAGCGATATTACTCAGAGGTAGTTCGTTGTACTCAATAGAAATGTTTGCGAAGTATATATAAGGAAAAATTGATATAAATATATTATTAGAGTTACCTATATAGTTAACAATTACATTGTAGCTACAAATGCATCGCATCATTTCATGATATCCAAATAATCTTTCAGCAAATATCGTAAATACATGCACAGCAAACGCAGAAATAAATAAAAATTCTAAAATGGTTTATATTTTTATGCTAATTTTATTGCTACGGTGAAGTTTTTGCTTGCAGCTAGTGAGAGAGAAAAGTTACAATATATGGAATTAACGGTGGAATGCCCGACCAACCTGATGCAGATTTTCTAGTGTTTTTCCTGCATCTATTTCGATGAAACACCGGGTAGGATCCTTGACCATAGCCTGGTGACCCTAGTTAACCCTTGGCTACCTTTCTCTACTTTCCGCATCCCCCTTTTTCAATTGCCTTCCTATGTTATTAAAGGGGAGTTGCCTGATTCAGGATCACCCTCATGTAGCCTGTTAACCCCTCTCCCCGCCCCCCCAAAAATAAGAAATGTATCATACGCAGGTATTTCTCTCCAGATTGACAGCGGGACTTACCTGACTGTTTTGGGAATACTTGATAGTTTCTGTTTTCTTCTTCAAATTTCTCATATGGCGAGACACCTTTACCTAATTTGGGAAGTTTATGTACTGGGGTCGAAGAACTTGGGCATAAGGCAAGATTTGTCCACTGATCCCATTGGATCAGTAGGCCAACTGCCGTCTAAAACTGTCGAAGACACGGAGAAGGGAATGCCACGACCCCACAGCAAACTCGTCTCCCGTCATTCGTAAAGGAGTGAGAATAGTACCGAATGCCAGACCTACCTGATTAAGGTCTCTAGGGTTTTCTCTGTATCTCTTTAGGTGAAACACCGGGTAGAATCTTTAATCTACAGCCTGGCGGCCTCTTCAGCCCTTCCACTTACCCCCTTCTCATTTCCCTTCCTATGCTATTAAAGGGTAGTTGCCTATTTCATGATTACCCTCATGTAGCCTGTTAACCAAAAAAAGCGGAAACAAAATTGGATTCATGTTTTTATTAATTCAGCCTCAAGTCTTTGTTAACGCAATTGTGTGAAAAGCTAAACGACATAATCGTCCTCTATAGTTAAAAAATAAAATTTATTAGTTGAAACCTAAAAAATTAAATCCACAATATACAGGATGACGCAAAAGTAGCTATACACTTCAGGTAACGTGGTAATAGTTCGTTATAAACTGTATGTAGGCTGTTTTCGTTGATTTATTTTAACCTTTATGTTTGATAGTAGTGTGATGAGGGGGAAACGAAACTAATTATCAATATAATTTGAAAATGTTAAAGGAAGAGGAAGAATTCGCTGTCTAGTATGTAGTCTACTTTTTCACGATCCTATATTTTCAATCATAAAAGGACCATTACTGATACTATTTTCAATATTAACATTACTATATTATGTCATAGATGAAAATTACTATGTTTCTGAATAGTAAAGCTCTCATGAATCAGTTAATCCACCGGACTTACTCATAGAGAATTTTACTCGTTCTAATTTATAAACAAGAAAATGGAAGTGTTCGATTTATGACATTTGAAATCTTAGGTTCGGATTCAATTAATATGAATGAATGGAAATCAGTCCTAATTACAATTAGTTTACAGGGCATGTTACGTAAGCCAAGTCCAGGAACCAGGGAGCCAGAAAGAGAAGTTAAGCTAGCTTCAAGTTAGTGCGAGTGATGGATAGAGTTAGTCCAAAGCTACTTCATGGAATTAAAGTGAAAGTTTAGCAGTGATACGGTACGCAGCGACAGAATAGTTCCGAGAATTGAAACACACTTGTTGGGGTATTTGGAAACCTCTGTACCTGTGGAGAGATTTTTTCATCTCTGGTCCTGTCCTCTTATCTGTGAAACAGTAATGTGCTGCAACCATGACTGAATTAAACATTATTTTCTTTGGCATTTAACCTTTTGGATTTTATTTTTACCAGTACACTCATTACTACTGTTGTTGTTGTTGTGGTGGTATTTAGTACTTACTGGTATGATGCAACCCTCCATGCTAACCTATCTTGCTCAAGCCTTTTCATTTCCCCATAACTAGCACAACACACATCCTCCCTAATCTGCTTAGCGTATTCCACCTTTGGACTCCCTGTTCTGTTCTTACCCCCACACACTACACACTAATGCTAATTTTACAAGACCGTCGGGTCTTAAAACGTGGCCTATTAATCTATCCCTTCTCTTAGTCAACGTCCTCCATATTGTTCGCTTTTACCCTATTCTGTTAAGAACTTCCTCGTTTCTGATTCTTTCCACCCATCATTCGCCTATGGCATCACATTTCACAGGCTTCTGTTCTTTTCTTTACCCCAAACCCCTATCGTCCACGTTTCGCATCCGTATAACGCCACACTATATACGAACATTTTTAGCAACGATTTTCTAATGTTCACATTTATATTACCTACTACTATCATATATTTATAAACAACTTAAGTAATTAAATCTCTACGAACACGCATAGAATACTAGAATATATGGTTAAAACATAAGAAAAAATACACCAACTAACGTCTTATTGAAACATAGTATTTTTAATGTACTGAATCCTGAACAAATAAAGATGGTAGATGGTTGAAACACTATTTTCGAACATTAAACACTCGAAATTCTGAAGCACTGTTTAATACATCCAACCAATTACTACAAGAATGGATAAAAGTATGACATTAGGTGAATGAAAACAAATATTCACAAATAAGGCGAATTAACGTACACTGAGAATAACCGTTTCCTATCGTAAATATAATATTTTCACTAGGGTAATGTCTTGTGCTTTCAACATAACTACTACGATTTACAAGTAATTATATAATTATATAAATTAAAATGATTATATAAATGAAAATATTTGGTGGATTTTAACAGACAAACTACTTGGAATTCTTCCTATCTGAAAATGAAGACAAATTGGTCACACCCAAAATGCACTAACGTACAGATCGTGAGATTCTACATGGGATCTAGTGGTGCAGTAGGGGAAGAGAACAGGGAGTATTGTCTTTCGAGGATAAACTTCCTCTTCATACGGACACTACCAAGTTACGTTCACAAAGTTCGAGTTAAAGTGAGCTCCTGTCTACCCCCACTACAATACGGAAAGAGCTGTCCACTACGGTTTGTGTTGGCACACGACTAGCTGAAACTCCCGAACTGCACATCATTATCTCGGACCAGTTGCAGTGTGTTGAAGACTGTGAGTTCTGTACAAACAGAATGGTTTGGTATTCATTCGAGGAACAACCCAAGATGGTGTTCGTATACGTCCAAGCAGATGGGTCGATAGAAAGCGCGGATTTACCAGCCAACTACCCTGACGGGCAGCACAAACCACATCACCCAACATTTTGAGCTATTTATGGCGGTAGTGTGGGAATGCGCCTTTTCAGACAGAAAAATGAACAAGAAGGTCCACGTGGTGCGTGAATTAGATATGAAGGAACTTGTTATATAGCAAATTGAGAGAAACCGTGGTATAAGTTCCAGGTTTGCGATCCGCCAACATGGTGTAAGCCAAATTTATATGAATCCTGCACAAGACAAGAATTTAATATTTACGTATATAGGATATATCAACTATAAATTATTCTAATATTTAGGTTTTTACTCCCTGTCAGTTCATTACGCCTCACTACTTTACTTTATACATGACAGCTTATTTCTTGAAAAAATATTTGAAAAATTTGTTGATATTTTAAAGATCTGCTGACTCTTGCGTGCTGGAGGAAGAGTCTGAAACAATATTCAATAACAGAAGAAATCCTTTCAATAAAATGTGAACTTTCAGGTCTTAGAAACTGAATTAACGGATTAGGAAAGAAGAAATGAGACTTGACGATGAATATATCTAGAACATTCCGTTGACTTCGACTCTTCGTCAGGTCGAAATTTCTCTATCGTAACGTAATACCGAAATTCCATTGATTGGTTAATATTTAGGGTAAGTTCTTTAATTAACAACTTGAAAGATCGTCGTTCTTTAAATTGATTATCTGAAAACAGATTAAGTAAAAGATTCGCTACAACCTCTCCGCATGCCCATGGCGTAATGAAACTCCTTATTGTGCTAGGTGTTCCTTTTCTTAGTAGCAGAGGTCAATCAGGGTACAGTGCGTGAGTGAAGCATATACAGTCCCGAAAAATCTAGAAGACAACATTGGATGGACTGCAGTCGATAAATGTACAGTTGAAGACTTTAAAGAAAACAAATTAGTGGCTGCTTTTTAAGGAATAGATTTAATAGTATGTTCAATAATACTATTAAATAATTATAAAAAATTAATTAAACAAGTTGACTACCTTGCACAGACTTTATTACATAAATTTACTTTTAAGAACGTTTCGGCATGTTTTTATGCCTTCTTCAGTTTCTTTTCTTCCTATAGAGGAAAATGTACAGAAAATTAATCCTAGGGCGGTGAAATTGAGACAGAATTTTTTAAAAATGTATGGAAACAAAACTTTACACAACAATGTCAAAACATAACAAGAAATTACATCAGAAGTCCAACAATATGGTAGAGATCCGAGGCAACAAGTAAAACTTCAACTCCTTTTCCACACGTCATTATTGCCAGATTGAATGTTGGTCAGGTTGGAAATTCTCAGTAATAGATGAATCGATTTCTCTGTTTAAACGAACCATTATATGGTTCGAATCTATCATATTTAAAAAATAAAATAATTGTAAATCTAATGACTATTTTGTTAGAGCAGGATTTAGCTTCTCGTCATACGCGTATTCCCAGCGTACGGCATACGACTGCGTTTTACGCGTGGTGTTGCAGTTATTGCAGCGGATGCATTGAAGCTAGTGAACTTTTCTATTAGAGCGTCAAGTCAGTGGCTTTCGGGTGTAAGCGCTTTACGTGTTTGGCGCGCTCATAACATGCAATAACGCAGCCCAGCAGCTCGTAAATCGCGGGACAGACCGTGTTTACAATGCGCCTCCTGCGCTTTACTGGCGAACATTACTCCCAGATTTGTTTCCTTCCTGGATGGTGTGGTGCGTTCCTTTAATGGACGCAAACTTCGCCGCCATTACAAAGAATAACCTTTTTAATAACTTTAATGATCCTCCGAGGGGCTTTATTCGTATTGGATTTAAGTTACTACCCAAGGTACTAACTTCGTACGGGCAATAGAAGCAACCCCTACCTTTTACACCAAAAGTACCCCTCTTTATAAGTTAACATGGACATTAAAAATTGCTTCTAATAGAACAAACTGATTCTTAAATATCCAGTCCTGGAGAATAGAATTAACCAAAAATAATTTCATGCGTATTTTATAAAGATTACACTGAAAAAAAAAACAGTTTCTAGTGTATTACAAAAGGAAATCAATAACATTTTATAAACGTATTGGTTTGTAAATGATAAGCCATTTTTTTAGTTATTTATTATAGGATATAATATAACAATCACTTAATGAAGTCCTGCGCGCTATTGCAAGCTAATTAATTAAAGGGGATGATTTTTAAATATCGGAGGGTTAATTTTTTATTGGGTAACAACGTGCAGCAGTTATTTTCGTTCTTTCTTGACGACCCTCTTTTTATCTTTCGTCTCTCAATGCAGTAACTAGGCGACCTTCTTCTTTCGGGTTTGAATTTTTATTTTTTCCCTCCGCCGGCGGAACGTCGAATGGACCTGGTTCTTCCGATGATTGAGTAAACCCCAGTTTTTCTCCTACTTACTTTTGGCCTTCCTTGTTCTCACTACTTTCTCACTAAAGAGCAACAATTCACACCACTATTCAACTACTGCTGCTTTCGTCCTCTCTTTAAACAACAGTTCCACTCTCAAGCTTCCTCATCCCATTTAACATCAGTTCCAATATCCAGCTTTCTCCTCCCTTTCACGTCCTGATCAACTCTCCTCCTCTGCCTCCTCGCCTTCTCAACGTCTTGCACAACTCTGACTATTTTTCCATCTTCTCGCCTCCCAACTAAACTCGTATATTACCCTTCTTCAACGGAAAGAGCTATCCCACGTGATGTTTGTTCCGCTAATCCTCATGAGTCCTACGTCCAGCATAGGAAATTTTCCGTCTGGCAGTCATGCGCTGGGAAAACCACTTCATACCTGCCCGTCGCCAAGCCAGAATGTTCTTGCTAAACCTTAAGATCATATAAAAATCAAAAATTCTAATAAAATTAGGGAGGAGTCCTACTGCGCTACAGGTTGTGTAATCAAATTAATAGGGGCTATAAAATATGCCTATAAAAGTCACATAAACAATAATGTTTCTAATTTAATTTTCTGCGTTTATGATTGGCCAAGATACAAGTAATAAACTAGTTACTTCATTTTTGCGGTATGTTTCACAGATACTTCAAAGGTAAAACATTAGCTAAGAAAAGGCCTATATAAACTATGACAATCCAATATTCGAAAACTTAATATAGAATGAACAAACATTAAAATATTACGTAAGTTTAAGATTGCTATTGATATGCTTGTATTTATTTTTAAATAAAATACAATAGGATAAAAGGCCAAAAGTCCAAAATAGAAGAGTTTTATATCAAAATAAAATACATATCGTTCTCAACTTCCGAATTGTCTTTTGGGAAAACAACACCAAAGAAACATGGAAAAACATTATACAGTTATACCAAATTTTTTAAAGCTACAAGAATTACACTTGAAAGTTTCAAAAATGCAACTTTAAAACACAGTAATGCCGAGTCAGAAACATAACATTTCCAAATTTGTTTAGAAAGGATAAAATAATGAAGCTCATTTTACTGTTAAAGATCTTTTTGAATTAATAAATACACTAGGCTACTTAAATTTACCATATTTTACATTTTAATGGGTCTGTATGTTCTATCTTTATTTAATTAGATACTAAATAATTTAGTAATTGAAGTTTTAAATAATAGATATCACATATTTTGTATAACAATAAATATTCCCTTATGTGAAACTTAAGTCTCAATTAATTTAATTTTGAATATCATCAGATTAATGTAATTTTTCCACGTTTTGCTGCAATTATGAGAGATTTGGAAAATTCTTGCATTTATTTTTTAGATTTACAGCTCCTCTCTTATGGAAAAATGACGATAACGCAAGGAAAAAACGTATGGGTTTTAGATAATATTTAAGGGCCTGTATAACAGACAGTTATTAAATTTAAGACATTATTCTAAATAGATGTTTCGACCCACATGGTCATTGTCAGTATTTGTAACAGTTTCTTGTAATAATATCAAAGATGATTCAAACCAAACTACAACCAAAATATGAAATAACAAAGACATTTAGTAAACAGTCATATAATTTATTTAATTGAGAGATGTCATGTTTTCTTTTAACAGAAAGATTATTGGATTTGATATTTAACATTTAAGAATTTCACTGTGACTTAAAATTTATTTCCTTAACTAAATTAACAGCATTATCAAAATTAAATGAATTATTTTGTTCCAAACATTGTTTTGTAATTTTTCAACTTGCACCATGATTTAAAATTTAATTATAAATTAGAACCTAATCATACAATTAACTTTCTTGAATCTTCAATCTTTCTTTTTCACTAATTGATTTCAAAAGTCTATCCACTAAGTTATAATTTTAAATTTATATTCCAATCACGTCCTCCAACATGAAGTATGGCTAATATTTTGACAATGACTACAAAGGCTTTATTTAACATTTTTACCTTGTTTCAAATTTTACTGTACTATCTATTGTAAGGGGCATTAGAGAGGTAAGACTTTATTATAATCATAAATTCTTGTTTTTACAATGATTTATCAATCAGTCTGTCTTTTAGTATATGTAACCCTTGCTTCAGGAGATTACATATGAGGACCAGAACATGCCGCATTTATTATTAATTAATTAAAAATACATTATTTTCCTGTCAGCTGTTATTTCATTACATTTAATTTATACATTCAAGAAACATTACACACTGAGTAGCCAAATTTTTATGGTCACGCGCTTAATACAACCTGAATTATTCTGGGAATGTATTTTTAAGCCGCCAAACGGTGTTTTTGACACATTCTCGCCTCTCTGGCGCCTTGGTGTTTACTTTTACTGAGTGTATCCAATATGGGAAATTCTTCACCCAGTGACGAAATAAAATGGCGATTGCCAATTATATTCATTACAAGTTCGTTCAGAGACGGTAACAGTTACTCTTTCAATAAGATTCTCCACTGTTTGGTACACTGTTGTTCTGGTAATTTCTGGCGTCTCCTATCAGCTCGATTATTCAGGGCCCTGTGACGACCGTAAGCCTGACTTTCAAACCCGATTTTTTCTTTTTAGTCCACGCCATGTAAATATTGATAACTGCTGATCTCGGACAGTTCGCAAGTGCAGCCGTTATGCCGATACTGTTTCCAACGCTTCGAGCGTTAAAGCACGACTTTTCTCAAACAACACTACAACTGACGATTCATTTCTCTTGCATTCACATTTTTTAGTATTTTTCCCTCTAGTGACAACGCTGTGACAGTATTTGTTGTTTATTTTTTGCTCAATATTTTATTACAATATACATATCTTCGGAACTTGGAAAATATTATCATGTATCATGGATTAATAATTTATTTCCGAGTTTTTATCAGAAAATCGTTCTAAGCTCATAACAAGTAAACAAAGTGGCTAAGCTCCCTTTGAATTTGAAGTACCCTCTCTAAAAACCAACGCATGCTATCGACAAATCGGTCACATTGAGAAAGGAATCATGTAGCGTAGTAGATACTGATAAATCTGTATTATAAGATCCAAATGAGATAACGTTTCGTAGTTCTTTATGAGATACTGAAAACTCCGTTTTCATAGTCTCGCATATAAGTATGCAATTTAATATGTCTGTGCGAGGGAAAGAAACTTACAGTATTATCCCGTTTTTGAACTCGACAGGAAACTCTAATTCATCGGATGTTTAAGGCATGTGAGCACTCGGTTGCCTCCACTAAGCCAGATACTCCCATGAATTGCGGTGACATTGTACAAAAGGATCCCCTTCCAGGCCCAAATACATGACTGGCGAAATTTACAGGAGAACGGGCACGATAATGTCTACGGAGCAACACAAACTGACGTCAAACAAGGATTCCATCTTAATTAATAATACCGCACCTTGAAAATACATACTGACTGATATAAGAGCTCTGGATATGAATGAATGTATTTTGTGGAATTAGATTTATATTTAAGCTTGCTAATTGTTACATTAACAGAGAAATACTTTTTTTAAAATAAATTTCGTTTATTAGTATATTCAGAGTAGGAGATTCATAATCTAACACAATGTGTCGGTTTGCGATGCCAATTTGTGTAAATATTTGCAGTTGTCTAATTGATTCTCAGAAATAGTAGGCCTATATTTTTAACGATTTATTAGGTAAATGTTATAGTACCTTGATAATTGTTAAAAGTTAATCTTACCGGGGACAAAAATATCTCCAAGTGATAGCGGCACAAAGACACGTGCATGCGTAGTACAGACACCTAACCTACTTTAAAAGAACGGAATCTCTTATTTTCAGTGCTGTATTACAGTTTTGTTTGCGATGGAACGAAAAGTGACGAAACTGATTGATCTGTATGAAGAGAAGAATATGACAAGTTCAAGCCAGAAGACCTCTAATAATACAAACGATCCCCTAATATGAATTTCTGATGTTATGGAATGCACCTACGAAGAAGCTGAAGAGAAACTTCACTCACTGAGGTCGCAGTACTGAAGAGAATAAATAAAATAGAAAGGAAAATAAAATCCACCATCTCGGTTCTTTTCGTCTTTCTTTCGAAGTTTATATTAAGCGCCTGTCATTATCACAAAAGTTTAAGTAACCTAGCTATCCATTCAACTAACCGAAAAATCAGTTACAAATTGGAAAACACTATCAAATTAACAGTAAAACTGTTCACTAACACTCCTTAATCAAACTTATCAGGTTGTTTAATTGTAGGACCTCTCAGTCCCTTCTTTTGCGTGATTCTTAGTAATAGTGCGATTACATTCTGATAAATTTTAGCAACATGTCGCATAGCTCCAGAATCATGTAAAATATGGTTCCGATAGGTACTCCATTTGGACAAAAAGATAATTTTGTATAGAAAACACTTCATTTGTCGACCTATTTTAATAATAATAATAACTTCATTATCTATACCAAGTATTGAAATTTAAGTGTCCGTTTGTAATTTCAATATAAATACCAAAATTTAAGTGAAAATTACTATTTATACGATGCCTGATCATAAATTACTATTTTTAAAAAGTTTTGTCTCACCGTTTGCCTGAAAATTTGCCGCGAACTGCCTCAGAAACGGTTCAACGGATTTCAACGAAAATTTTAGGCATTAAAACCCAATTTTTAACTTAAATTTTCGTGTACATTCCGTTTTATTATCTTGTAGGATTCAGACGAATATAATTATTTATAAAATGGATATTACTGGTATCAGCGGTTATAATGACCAAAATGAAGCGCCAAAACCTGCTGGAGTGTAAAAAATTCCCAGGGACTGACAGCTCAGTTTCATTAGTCCTGTTTTGGCGCTGCTGTCGTATGAAGCATTTAAAGTCTGATGTTAGATTTATTTCTTAATCCTTTCTCAAATGTTGGTTTAATTTACTAATAAAATTGGTTATATTCTATTTGTATTGAATTGCGATTTTTCCTTATAGTTGTATGTAGCATTGATTTTGTAAATGGTGAAATGTGTATTTAAGGAGTGCCTAAAAGAAAAATATAGGGTGCTATTTTGGGTGCGTTACGTTTCGTGCACAGATTATAAATTGCGACATGTATCGATCCTCATGTGGACACCTCTCAGGAAAATATTAAATAGTATAAAGTTGCAGAGGTATCTACACGACTACAATGTAATTGTAAGAAAAAAATTAATTTACTATTATACTAAAGTAATATCCTTAGAATGTGTATTTACGTAGTGATACTTAACATTAAAACTATAATTTATTAGATGTAGGTATATTACTTATTAATAAATTGCGACATGTTTTGGTCCTCATAGGGAAAAATGTTCCTGTACAAAATGGTTATTTATAATTAAAATATAGTGATAACCTTATAATCTGTATTTTAAGCAGTTATACTATCTAAAAGAGCTATGTTTTTTAATTGTGTTGAAAATATTGCTTAAAGTGTAATTAATTACTATAGTAATAAAATTAAACTGTAGTAATTGTTATTCACCCTATATGTAAAAAACCTAACTGAATGTAATATCTTCTCACTAGAAATGTTCTAATAGACCATCTAGATTGTTTTCGTCTTTCTTCAAGAAGCTTGTAGCACGCGCCAGCTATATTCATAAAAGCCGATGTGCCCGAGATATTCACTCAACTTTCCGGAAAAAGAGTCGAACGTTGTTAAGCACTCTATCGAACTAAGAGTAAAAACATAAAAAAAATATTTAGATAAACAAGCTGTTGTCTAACTCCAGATTCTATACAATTGTCGCACACTTCGCAGGAAATTGGAAACAATAGAATCTGTCAGCACTTGTTGTGTGCCATTTTGCTGGAATTTGTCAGGACGGAATTGCACCAATATTAAGAATCACACAAAGAATGGACCGAGAGGTCATTCTATTGGACAAAAATATATTTTTCTGAACAAGAAAATCGATTTGTCGAATTAGATTTATAATCATAAAAATTCATTACTTGATAATAAGGCAATATATTGTATATGGTCCCGACTATATCATCGTAAATGAAAAATTTAATAAAACAATTGTCAATAAATAGATGACATTGCAGAGAAATTATAAATGGAGACTTATAATGGTGAACTACACAGAATAGTTTCATTCTATTACATCGATAGTCACCTAAAATAATACACTGTAACATGAAAAGTTACGCACAACAATACAGGCCAGCTTGCAAGTTGCAATTGTTGAGGAACTGACGCAACACGGGCCAACAATGTGGTCGGGCGAGACGTGGGAGTCGTCATGGGGTAATGGGAGAAGCAGGTTGTGTCGGCGGGACGACGAGAGAATGACCACGCCCTGTAGATATAATTTTTTCTCATGCTCTGATTGAAATTAAAACTATTAAAATTAATTTTTGGTATTTTTATGAAAAATACCTGGTGCCCTAAAGTAATTAAGAAATCCTCGAATACGGAGGAACGACGGATCTGGAACAATTAAAAATACTGTATTTTTATCACGTATCTACATTTTTCCCTTCAGTAAAAAGTAGTAATAATTATTTTTTTTACATGATTTTTTAACTTACTTTGTACGGTGACAAATTGGACTGCCATTTATCAGACCTCGTTTTACACAAAATTTTGCATACATTAACTTCCTGTTGTATGAGCTATTATGCTCCGTAACACATTCTGTATATCGAGCCGATAAAAGTAATACATAGTGAGTTTATTATGGTCGTGATTTATTGCGTGAGGGCTGGGCGACGCGATGGGCGTCGTGCGTCGCGCGTCCTGCCTGCACTCCTGCGATGAGCAGTTCATTACTTAGCGAGGCCGGCATTATCGCGTGCGCACCCATGCGGACGTGCTGTTTGCCCGCCCGCCTCGTCAGGGCCTCTGCTGATTAGAAAACTCACTTGTTCTGGCTCGCTCTCCCAAGGGAACAGATAAAACAATGCGCTTATCCGAACTGGAAGGACCTAATATCTCCGACCCCAGTCTTACGCGTGTGCGTTTCCGTTAACAATAGTTTGCGCCACAGAACATGACGCGCAGCTGTAATTAAGACCCGGGATGTGAGTCGGAAGGAAGAGAAAAACGTTGTACGTACACCGACAAAGGAGAAATGGTTTCCAACTCAAATAACTTGCTAAGATTAAAGCCATCTTCTTTCATGGTAAAGATGTGTAAATAATCCTATATAATCATCTTATTTTTCCTCGTGTATAAATATCGGCATATTGTGGTATATAAATTATAAAAGTACGTATATATTCTTTACCTCACTTTTGAGCGTCAGTTAATATAGTTCTCACTCACTCATGTCCCTACGTTTGGCGTTGTTTATTGAAGTACATGAAATTAATTAAATTGTATAATATTTATTTTATTTAAATTTATCATGGCTACGGAAACCGGGATTAAGACTGTTGGAGAATCAATACGCTGACCACGTATCACTCCAAATTCGAAATGTGTCATGCAAGGTGATAGTCTTCAGTCTTCCCGGTAGGCCAAGGCCCTATATGAGCAGCAGACGCGTGGAAGAAGAACGTCTGACCTCAGGGTAATTTAGTTCTGTTCTTACACAAAAGAACTAAAAACGTTCAGAACAATACAAACACATCGACTTAGTATTCCGTAGATCTACTTATATTTTCTAAATCGATATATTTTGCTTGTTTAATTTTCTCTTATTGGGTGTGTGACCTAGTTTTTACTTTTTATAAATATATTAAAGAATTTAGAGTGTGTATTTAAATGGGTGGACGCCAATAAATCTCAACTTTGACATATAAAACAGTTTTATTATTAACACTGTAAAATATTGAACATATAAAAATATTTAAAAATTACTTTGCTTAATGAATGTTATTTGTCTGGCTGAGCAAGGCTTTATGATGTGTTTATACGCATAGCAGAGCGAGAGATTATTGCCTTTTGTTTCTTACTTTGCATTCATTCTCCCCCTAGTTTCCTGGTTGACCGGCAGTCCTGGATTCAACGCAAAGGCAGCTTCCGGGTCGGCATTGTGAAATACACAGGCCTTTGATGTGGTTCAGGAAACGTGTCTCCACCTTCATTTCCTTGTCATTCCTCTGTGACTCCTTCAAGCCAGGTAGTCCGTCTTTCCGTTTCGCTAGCTCCTCTATGACCTCTCATCTACAGAAATTTCTTTTTCGAATGTCTTTCCGAGATCCTTTCCACCTCGACCTCCCATCTCCTAAAAATCTCATTGGCCTCCCCGCTATTCCTGTCTTCTCAGGCCCACAAATGTCCTGTACATTTATGGAGTACTAATTTTATAAATAGTTACCAAATTCTTCATTTAACTACTTATGTTCAACTATCGTATCACTTAATGCGATTATAACATCAAATTCTTATTTCCGTTCAATAAAACAGTCAGTTGTTAAGGAAAAGGTATTAATCGCATAGCAGAGCTATCTTTGGCAGACGTAATATCTGAGGTTTGTTAAATTTTTGAAATTAAAATTAAACATTCTAGCGCCAAATACGTCACTACCCAATTATTCAGAATTAGGGAACTACTATTGTGTATCCTTTTCTTTATTTGATAACTGTTTATGGTTATTTTATACCCAAAATATACATTTGAACCTAGTTTAGTTGTATTCATGCGTATAATTTAATCACTGTTTATATGTAGTTATGATGACATGTTTGAAGACATATAATTAATACAATAATCAAGTTTTCCTTATACAGTTGCTTAAATCGTTTGATAGAGGTTTTAAAACACACAAGAAATATCTAAGATCTGTCAAAATAATTTGGTTTCCATGTCTAAATATTTTTATTTTATTTTAAAAGTCTTTTTATTCTTCAACTCTAATGAAATAATACGTTATAGTTCATTTTGTGGGTTACCTCCGTATGAAACACTATTCACAATTAATTTTTTAATGAAGAAAAAGTTTCACTTCAGGTTGTTAAACCTACGAAACGTTTCGCCAAACTTTGTTCAAAAGTTTTAATTAAAGTAAAAACATGAGTGGAAAACTCTTCGTATAGAAAACATTTTTCTTTCCAAAACTCCGCAATATTTCAACGGGATTGTGAAGCAATGCTAAAACATAGTTCGTTATATAGTTCAGAAAACTATATTGTGTCATATTTGATGTCAGAAAATATCAAACTCATAACTTCTCTTGATGAAATTTATATAAACTACCTGGAAATGACTCAGATATTGGCAGTCATACCCGAAAAAATATCGTAACTCTTTAGAAGAAACTCCCCAAAAAAAATCGATTTCCTTGGACGAATGTCATATAAGGCGAGGATTATACCATACTACGAAACCTTTCTATATATATATATAACAGCATGGTTGATCTGTATCACCAGCCAAGACACCCAGATAAAAAGCTATGACTGACAAGTGGCAACAAAAAGACTTCAAGCATCACTAAATAAACGTTTAAAACATTTTCACAATACCAGTCCTAATTGTTAAAGAGTTAACGTCTATATTTTTACTCCTATTTAAAGAGGAATTAAATTCCTTATAAATTCTGAGTGCTCAAAAGTTTTCATTCAATGGTTATGTTTTCATAAATGTCATTAATTTTTTTCTTTAATAAATATTAAATTTTGATTTCAATTTATAGTCTTTTATCAGTCATTTATTTTTCTTTAAATTATAATATGCCACAATATTTAATTCATAATTGAAATAAATAAGAGGAGCAGGAATATACTATCGAGAAAGAAGACAGTCAGCTGTAATTAGATTTGAAGATCGAGAAGAAAAAGTAGAAATCAAGAAAGGAATAAGACAATGATGCTGACTGTCGCCTATGCTGTTTAACCTATATATATATATATATATATATATATATATAGAGAGAGAGAGAGAGAGAGAGAGAGAGAGAGAGATAGCAGGTGATGTAGAAATTTAAAACGGAATATGGAAAAGGAATCATATTGCAAGGAAAGAAATGAAAACCCTGCGCTTTGCGGACGATAGTATAAGGGGAGTCAGGAGGAGACTTGGAAACCATAATAATTGTCATAAACATGGTCTGGGAGGAAGAGTTCAATATGATGATTAATAGTGGAAAAACCAAGTTGGTGGAGTGTAGTATGGGAAACAGTGGAATAACAAAGAATGTAATTGGGAAGACATATTTTTACTGAATTTAAGGAATAGTGCTACTTAGAAAGCGTAATAACTAGGGATGGTAAAAATATAGTAGCCTAAAGAGTAGTATAGCACAGACAAGGAAGACTTTCGCGAAAAACAGAAGTTTACATTCGGGTAATATAATTTTGAATATTAGAAAATCGTTGCTAAAAATGTTCGTATGGAGTGTGACGTTATATGGATGCGAAACGTGGACGATAGGAGTTTCGGAAATAAAAAAAAAATAGAGGCGTTTGAAATGTGGTTGCTATAGGTGAATGCTGACGTTGAACAAGAGGAGGAATATCTTTATAGGCCGCGTTTTAAGACATGTGGGTCTTATAAAATTAGCATTAGAGGGACGTTTGTGTGGGTCTCGATTCTGATTATATATACCACCATCCCTAAATTGACGACATTTCCCACAAAGAAAATGGCGGTGTCAGCCATTGAAACGTCGTGAACAACGAACTTCACCACCCGACTGGAGTCCCGAGAACTATTCATCCTTCATCTACGTCGAGAAAATCTGTATTCTGTATTAGTATACGACTTGTTTGGTCTTTCATCCCTATTCGCCAGACGTAGTACTAAGCGATTCCTTCTTGCTCCCGAACTTGAAAATTTGGCTTTGTGGGAAGATATTTTCAAGAAATGAGGAAGCGATCATGGTCGTAAAAGGAGAAATGAAGTACGTTTTCTAAAATAATTTTTTTTTGTTAAATATTTACCAGGCTTAACTAAACACCTGAATCTATTGCAGCGTAGAGTTTCAATCATCTAATAGAATAAGAGAATTCCACTGTCTTTAAGAGATAACTGTTTAAATATTAAAATTAATGTATCGCTTTATTTACACTTACGTAGAGTTATAAAATACATATACATTTCCGTAGTGTCAAGGTTTCAAAATACGTTAGATATTCTTACAATCCATTTCCGGCGTAACATTTATTTAGAAAAGCAAATTGAATGTTCCTTTAAAGCGTCTTTAGGTTCGTAATCATGACTGTTTTCCATAATAAAGCAAGCTGAACGCTTCTTTAAAACGTCGCCGGAGCCCGTGTTCCGAGGCGCTCCCTTGGGCTCGAGTTTCCACTTTGCTGACAGATTGTTTGTCCTCGTCTGATCGGAGCTGCTGCCGTAATTGGCTCTCCGTAACGAGGCCGGGTGCAGAAAATTACACTCGAGAGTGTGGTATTTCTTCTGTCGCCAGAGAATCGCAGAAATTTTACTCTAACCTTTATTACGCAACTCACAAAAATTGAAGTGTTACTCGACATTCTGAAATTTTCTGTACTAATTATTTCGTAATAACTTTCACTACATTGATGGTTTTTGTTATCCTGCCACATCTAGAAATAAATTTCCGGTATAAGTTATTCACAAGACAGTGAATAGTACTGAATAGGACTGAAAAAAAAATCATAACTACATTTAGCATTGCCTATGAAACGACATCTACCGAAACGAACGGGAACTGCACGAAAAAATGCCTGAAGTTGTACTCAGATTTCTCGGCGACAGAGTAACAGTTTCGTGTAACGTGCTGGTCTTCTCCTAGTGCAATTGAGCTATAAATACATTCATATTAACAAAAACTTGTGCGAGCGTCTTAATTAGTCTTATTTAACATGCATGACGAAAGTGGATAACTTAAACATGGCTAGCGTTGTAATATTTTCAAATGAACGTATTCATTTCCATTTATGCCACAAGAGCGTTAATTTTTTTATATATAAAAATTTGCATATTATATATTAAACATAATGACTGACATCCCGAAGTAACTTCAGCAGCAGTTTCAATAGAATCACATTAAATATTTTGTGGGCACTTTTTACATTTACTGTTTTTAAAAATTTACCAAAAATAATATCAGTTGAAAAATATGGATATTAAATTATACGCTAACTTTCTTTCAGTTACGTACTTAAATTTTCTGTACTCATTTTAATAATAAGAATTGAGGGAAATAATTAAGGTCGGATTTTGTCAGAGCGCTGATATGTGTAAAAAATGGTAAAGCGCCAGGAATTGATAACATTCCAGCGGAGTTGATCAGGTCATCGGGCGAAGAAGCAATATCATGGCTGTGCAGGATAGTTAGCGAAATCTACGAAAAAGGAAGAATATCAGAAGATTTTAGTAACATTCCGACGAAGACTGGGGCTGAGAGATGCGAACAGTACACGACAATTAGTTTAGTATCTCATCAAGAAAAATTGTATATAGGGGGATAAAATGTCAAATATAATTCTAGTTAGGTGAGTTTGATTTTAGGAAGAATGTAGGGAAGAGAGAAGCAATATTGATTCAGCGTCTAATTTTAGAAGATAGAAATAGAAGAGACAGGCCTACGTTCACTGTATTTGTAGATTTAGAAGAAGCCTTTCATAATGTAAGCTAGAATACGCAGTTAAGGATTTTAAAGATAAAAGGAATAAAAATTTGAGAAATAATAGTTATCCATAGCCTTTACAGAAGGCAGTCAGCAGTAAATAGCAAGAAAATATTGCATAAATCAAGAAATGAGTAATACAAGGATTTCGCCATTTGCCCGTGCTGCTTAACTTTTATATTGAATAGGCGATGAAAAAAAGTTAAAAAGAATATAGAAGGAAATCATACAGCAAAGAGAAGAACTAAAAACTCCACGCTTTTCCGATGATATTGTAGTTTTAGGGAACTCAGAAGAACACATGGATGGTATGAAGGTGGTCCTACAGAAAGAGAATACAACATGAGGATTAATAGAGGGGAAACCAACATAATGGAGTATAGTATGCGAAACAGTGGAATAACAAAGGATACTAGATTGTGAAGATAAATTTTCAAGGAAGTTAAGGAATTCTGCTTCTTGGGAAGAATAATAACTTGGGATGGTAGAAGTATAGTAGGTGTAAAGAGTAGGATAGCACAGACAAGATAGGATTTCGCAAAAAAGATGAATTTACTTAAGGATAATATAAGTATTTATATGAGGAAATTCTTACTAAAAATGTGGAGTGTGGCGAAACGTGGACGTTAGGCGTTGCAGAAATGAAAAGAATAGAAGCTTTTGAAGTGTGTTGGTAAAGAAGAATGCTGAAAATCAGATGGGTGGATACAATAACTAATCAGGAATTTCTAAGGAGAATAAGAGAAGAGAGAACAATATGGAGGAGTTCGACAAAAGGAAGGGATAGATTAATAGGCCACGTTTTGAGATATGATGTTTTGTAAAATTAGTATTAGAGTGAAGAGTGTAGTGTAGAAACGGAAGAGGGAGACCGAGAGTGGAATACTCTAAGAAGATTGGTTAGGATGTGGGATCTAGTAGTTATATATAAATGAAAAGGCTTGTGTAAAATATGTTGGCATGTAAGGTTGTATCGAACCAGTTTAATAAGCAAAGTTGTAGAATGTCTTTAAAGGATTTTTTTAACAATTGATGAAACATTAGTTTACATGTAAATGCAAATATGTTGTAATTTATGGTCTCTGTCATAAATTGATTTAAATTGCCTGTATTTAATGAAAAATTTACTGTTTCAACGTGATAAAAATGTTTTAATTTAACTCTACTTTAATTCAAATGGGCTTTAATAAATCAAGAGAGATCCCCGGCTGTATCTTTTTTTGTATTTATTTAACATGAGAGACTCGTCCGTCCTGCTTGTACTTTTATTAAGCTTCTCGTAGAATTCTTCAGGTGTAGCTGCTGCCGAGCGCGGGGGAAGAGGTAAAAGCGATAGCAAATTCAGCAGCGGGGGAGCGAATTAAAAATCTCGTTTTTGTGCGACGTCAAATGTAGCTTGCGAATAACATCGTGGGGCAGGATTTAATTTAAAAACTTATTACTCTTTGGTAACGCGCAGGGGAATGCCGTTCTCTCGAATTTATGCGAGGAGGAAAGAGAATATTGTACAGCTTTCCCTATACCCACTATTTCTCATGATTGCTGCGCACAACCTCAGTGACGAATGCCTGATGATCTGTTTATTATTTGTTATAGCAAAAAAGTAACTAATTATTTCAATGATAATTAAATTATTCCTCGTAAAATTGTGGAAAGTTAACAATGACAATCATGAAATAATTCGTAGCAAGAATTTGTTTTTGAGAGATCTTACATTCTTCACTAAACATTCGTAATTTACAACCTGCGTAAATATCTATAACATTAATTGTATACCAATAAAATAATTAAAAATTTAGTTACCTGAAGTATTATAGCCTTTCTAAAATACCTTTATTATTATAGGCGTTCCAAATTTGGACTAACGAACACTATAAATTTACAAATAATGTGGCATTTAATATAATATTGGTTACGTGAAAAGTATTACAATATTTTCTCTGGGTACTCTTATTGGTAATTTATACTTATAATTTTATAAATTAGTATCTGTATAACTGCTACACATATTTATTACATACTTCCTCAAATTGTCCATGCATCTTCTTACTCAAATTTTGAAACAAGTTGATGTTCTCGTATTTACATACAGACTACCAGATAACACTTCTATTACTAACCTCAATATATTCATAAACTGTGAGATAAATATCGACTTAGTTTTCTGGAGATCTAATCATATCTTACGTCATTTTCTAAACCAAATAATGTTTTCTCCTTATATTTAACATTTTTAATATATTTACATTGTGTGAAAAATGCACCGAGTTGTTTATATTTTTTCGTGCTTCATATGAAGAAATAGTATTTTTATCAATAAAAATTATCAGACTTACGAAGATTTGCTCAGTAACAGTATGATGCCAATATCACTATTTAGCTATATTAGCTTTAATGTTATACGAAACCAAGAACTAATAAAAGAGATGACAGTAAATAAATTGAAGTTCCTAACGTAGGACGCAGTAACATCAGTCTTTTTACCAGAGACCGCTCCATTCCGTCTCAATTGTATTTAATACCTGGTCATTACATATTAGAGTTATATTAACTATGACATACAGGAAGCACGTATAATTTAAGCAGCGCCTCTGTGCGGATATTGACGGAATGTGCTAGAAACGGTCCCGCCAAAAAGGTTCCACAGGACGCACTTAGCGATAATTCTATTTTCGTATAATAACCCCTTTTTAGAGAAGCCACTCCTAAAGCAGCGCATCTTTGAAACAGGAGCTTTGGCATCTTTTGTCCTTTGAAGTCGACCCTGCTTTGCAACATTCTATTGTCAGCGTACTATGCATAGTATTGCTTTCAGAAATTATTAATTTAGTCGGTACCCTTTTTGTATTTATATTCTTGGCAAGAATTAATTAAGCTGTTGGTCCTGATGTTTTAATTTTTATAATAGAGGAAATTGATCATCAAAGGAAATGCTTACCTGCATTAAATGCACGTAATAATATTAGATGGTGTTTAATACAGATACCGCCACTCGTTTTTAGTTTTCAGCCACCAAATATCTTCTAATCTACTTATCTATCGCTTCATTAATTAATTATTTATATATCTAAAAATCTTGTTTATTCAAAGGATTGAATTAGATTTTTATTACAAGTTTCATTTATTTAGAAAAACGCCTATTCAGTCTTCAAATATCCTATTTATTCAATTCATCCTCAGTGCTTTATAATCATTTCAGCTGCAAGTTATATTTATCTGTAAAATATTTATTTGAAAAATCTCAACACTTATATACACATGCTATTCTTAACATATGCATAGATGTAATGATACTTTTAAAACCTTAAAAATCTTTGTAGACGGATCGGTGAATGTATAATAAGTTAACAAGCACATGGTATAAATGTATATAATAATAATATGTAAATTAGGAACTTTTTATTAATATTTGGGTAACAAGGTAGATGGGGATGATCGCGAAAAAGGCTTTAATCGCATAGGAAGAGAATTGAAAAGGAGGGACGTGGAAGGTAGGAAAAGGTAGCAAAGGATTAATTCTGGTCTCATTAATCAATAAATATAAAATAAGAAATAATAGACTGGAGGTGTTTAATAAAATTAAAATACTTTATAGTAAATATAAATTAATGTATTAAAAATATATAGTTAGAGTATTTTAATTTCTTAACTGTATAAAAAAACATATGGATATTTAAAAAGTATATTTATACGGTATACAAATTTTTAAAGTTTTGTTTTAAGAGCTTTGAGGTATAACTTTATTTAAAAACTGAACACGTAGAACAGAAATTTGATTAATAAAAATAAATTGGAGTAGTAGGCTACGTTACAGCAATCTCTGTTGGATAACAAAAATTAATATACTTCCATTTAACGGTAGCTACTACACGACGTTTCGTTCCTGAATTTGAGACCAATCTGTACTGATTTAAACTCTAAAAATACAGACGAAATTTACAATATCATATATATTTATATAATACAACTATAATATTCAAATAAAACTTACCATAGGAATCAAGAAATAAAAAAAGTCTGAAAATTTAGACACTCAAGTTGCACAAGCAAAGAGGCAGAAAAAACAGGTAAAATCACTGGCTAATAAACATATTGTTAATATTCAAAATAACACAGGGAAAGTTTTATCAATGAGCGAAAGTGAAAGTTTATAATTTTATGGAATAATTAATTTTGTTTAATATTAATGATCGGATTGTTAAATCTGGTGTGAAGCATATCATTCAGACTAGAATAAGGATTACATTCAAAATATAAAATTTTATATTATTGCAATGAATTTTATGGTTATTTCAATATATATGATTGGATAATGCTGAATAATTTCTATTTTTAAATTTTAAATCACATCAGATGAGGTTCCAAATTTAGAAGCTAAACTTCTGACGTGCAGGTTTAATTTAACTGCAAACAGTCTGACCTTGTAGCTAGTTTTAAAATTGTAGATTTCGCTCTTTTAAAAGTTTAATTACACTCTACTATAAAAATGTGTTGCTGTAAATAGTATGTGGATGTAATTCTTTGTATTTTTTAAAAAAATGAATTCACCAATGAATATTGCTTTCAAGCAGAAAGCTTCTTAAGAACTTATAACAATTTGATAAAAATAGTATTTGTCGACTAACTTGATGTTTTTTTAAGTAAATTAAGAAAATATTTTATTATTTAGGTATCGAAAAATATTTTATATAATAAGCTACTGAGAAACTTCATTCAGTGTTTTTCTGAGAATATATTCTCTCAAATATCTTAACGTTAATGATATAAAAACACAGCTATTACTTTGTTCCATTGTCTACCTTTACACATACACACCTTTTTGGTAAAAGAATTCCCACAAACTTGCTTCTTATTTTACGATAAAATAAAAAGAAAGCAAATTTTTAAATTTTATTGTGAGTTCCCAACCCCTCTTCTTCTCCTTCTTCGCTGGGAGGGAAGGAACTCGGTTCGTTTGGACCCGAGGAGTGTCGGTCTATTTCATATTCAGCATAGAGACAGATAAAACAAAAATTTAGTTTATTGGAAGCAACTTTATAATTCGTAAACACATACAGTTTTTTTTAACGATCGAATTGTAAATACGTTCGACTTTTTCTTCTCAGTCGATGTGTGTAGAATTAAACTAGACGTGTCCGCGATGACTTCTGGAGTTAGATTCTCCACTTCTCTTCCCACATTTAGGTAGGGATAGTTAAATCAGACGCGTCCGCCCGATATGACGTCTCGAGCTCGAATCTCTTTTTTTTAATGTTCGCGTTATTCTTTTTTTTAAATTAGTCTTCCATGTTACGGAATACATGGAATACTTATTCTAAGAAGATAAATCAAATAATCAAATTCCAATAAATAAATCCCGTGACAAGTACGATTTAAATTTATAATTTTCTTCTCTATTTAATTGTCAAATCGATTAAAGAGTTGCATTATATCGCAAGCAATAGTTAGCCGGTTACGTAATGACTACGTCACCCGCAGACGTTCGCATAAAATTTATAATATATATCGGAATTTAGCGCGCCAAAATTTTCTTAATAAAGCCCATAATTGTAACGAGTTGTTACAGTATACACCAATTTTTCAACATTAATATTGTGTCGAACATATAAATTTTTATGGTTTCCTTATATTGCATTTCAGTAGAATAAAAACGTATCAATGAAAATTTGTTACTTATAGTTCCTTGCGAAAGAGTTTGTACAAACAATATGGTTCTACATTACATAATACTTATTTAATTACATTAAGAAAAGTATATATGTTTGTAATTCTCTATACAAGTTTAATCGTATTGACAAAATTGCAACAATTTTGTTACATATATGTTCAAAAACCCGAGTAAAACATTGGCAGGGTGGAAAACCCTAACGTAAACGTGGAATGAATTATATTTAAAAGTGAAAATAACTATGCGTCAAGTTTATTATGTCAACAACATTGCGCGAGGAAAATCCATCATTTCTAAAATCCCATTATGCCGCCAATAGGTTTATAGAGTGACAATCTCATATTTTATAAATTATATTCTGCAAAATATGAACACAGGATGACGGAAAACTTTACAAAAAATTTATTTAAATTATTTAAGTATTAAAAATGCGAACAATCATCTTTAATACTTTAGTATATACATTTCACAAACTTTAGTAAATATCAAGGAGATTTGACCAGCCATACGCATGTTCTTATAATTATTAATATTATTACGAGTATTTGACATGTATTTCGTCATTTGTAAAGACAGACAAAATAATTTAGAAGATTTTTAAAACCAAATTTTTAGTAAAAAGTTATTATCCGTCTAAGATTTATGACTGCTACACACGTTTTTCTCATAATTGAGCCACGATTACATCTATTACACGATAATTCAAAAGTTCTTTTGACGCTCCAGTTGACGTGACTTTAAACATATTTTTAAAAATGTGTTTGGATTCCGATGGATATTGCAAAATATATATGCTGCCCAATTTCTTAACTACAGTTTGAGGTTAGAATTACTTAATTTGATGCAAATTAAGTTCACTGTGATTAATATTAAATAAAGTTACGTAGATTAATAACATGAAAACAGGATTATCAATAATATATACTTCTGATTGAAATAATTTTTTTTCTGAGGGAATATAAATATATACCCGGGCAAACAATACATTACTTTTATATTGAATAATGGATAATGGGCAGAAGCTTTCAGTATAATAATTATTTGATTTTATTATTTTGTTAGTGTGTTGAAACAAATTTATACTATTTCATGAGCTTAAGAAAATATGACAAGTATTAAAAAGCCATGGGTAAGATTTTCTAATCATTTCAATTTACTATATTTCCTCTAATTTGCTAAGTTTTATATAATTAATTTTCAAGGATACATAAATATGTACTCGGAAAAGTGGGACACCCAACAAGTTAGCTATAAAAGTTAAAGGGGCTTAAAATGTTGTGCATGTATCTATAAAAATTTGAGCTGTTCGTCTTGCGTCCGTGTTTCAATTAAGAGTTAAATAACATAATTTCAAATATTCATCAGTTCAGTCTTCCATGAAAACAAAAAGAAACGTATGAATTCAGAATTTGTCAGGTTATCTAAAGTTAATTCTGTTTGAGTTTTTTTACAGTCATGAGGCAGAGAAGCTTCTGAAGTATAACTTTTATGGTAGCCTAAAACTGAAAGAGAAGAGTACCATCATGATACTGGAATAGTTACTCAATTTAAGAAGATGTATCAATGATGTAGTCCACTTTCGAGAAAAGTCTTATAAATCAGATGATTGGGAGACAATATTTTGAAAAACGGCCATGAAGAAACCTGGAATCACATTAAATGAAATTTACTACATTTATTGTCGTGGTGAATTACGGGATGTAGGATAATTAGTATTAAACGTGTTGATAAAACGTGTAAAAGAAATTAATAAAAATTGATTTCAGTTGTATTAAAACAATAATACAGTCCTGTATTATGTAAAAAATTATAAGAAATATAAAAAAGATAATGCCTCGTTACACTAGCAAATCAAGATAGGAAATTAATAACAGAATATGGAAACGACTGTTATATAATACCATGTAAAACTCCATGCAGGTGACGTAATACATTATGGTAAAATAGTATACGTAATAGAGAAAAGATCACTGAACCGTATCTATTTTAATAAATTATAGAAAAATTATAGAAAAGCAGGATCGACGGGGGTTACTTTTAAAGTACGAAGCGATATGAAACATTAATTTCACTCTTTTTTCAATTATTACCTTACACCTCACGCTACTTCTCCATATAGTCAACACTGTTATTCAGGTTGTTGTTATACCGGGAAACCTGTCTTCGTCAAATAACGATGCCGCCTGTGATAAAAATTAAGTCTGCACTTCGGTCGCACCGCGGCTTATCGTGCACATTTTTACGACCTTCGTTAAAATACCTACCCACTTACCATACCATCACTTATTACTGCTTCCTCATGCACCTCACACAAATGCCGTTGAATGTTTTCTTTGCGTATTATACTTTGCATTCAATAAACGAATCACTAACCTAACTTTGACAGTTGGTGATCGTTCAATTGTTTTTAACATTTTGAAACGCTCTAACAAAAGGAAACTTCAAAATGAAAAAGTTTTACAGCTGTGTCAGGCTTTAAATGAATGGAGGATTTGATCCCGCATGTTCACTGAAGCATCAAATTATTATAATGGTGCTAATTTAAAAAAAATACCAAATACATTAACGTCTGTATAAGCTCAGATACCTAAGTTATTTTTTGAGAAGAGTACGCTTTGGCGTCTCAGAGGTTGGTAATACGGCTAGAGATGCCTTCTGTTCTCATAGGAACTGTAGGCTTATCTATCTCAAAACTAGTTCGAGGCATGGAGTCAAAAATGCTGCACTTTCACACAAAATCCCAACTACATTGATGGGAATGGCGTGGGATAAGCCCCTTCCTCATACGCTGCTTCTTTAGGATTTTCCCTGCACCACATTTATGATGTTTAAACTATAAACCGGGGGCCCCAGCTAACTAAATGTTTATTTAATTTACATTTATTTTTAAATAAATCATTTTCATGCCTTCCTATCTTATAAAAGGGGAGAGAAGGCTCTTTCAATAACCATGTGTCTCTTAATATAAAGAGGAAGTGGTGAGTGATAGATATGCTAAAATAAGCACAAACGCACATAATAGAGAAAAAACGACTTTTTCTTACTCCCAGTACTGACACTAGATAACCGTCGGAAAATTGTCGAATTGTGACATTTTCAACACACTAACATTTACTTTCAATACTCCGGCTAAAAGCAATGTATCGCAGTAGAACCCCTCCCTTATTTTATTCGAATTTTTGGATTTTTAAAGGATATATATATTCAGCTGAAGGAACATGCATCCTTCAAAATTTCAGAAGGACACTGTTCCCTGTGTCATAGAAAATTTCCCGCGCTGGACGAAGGACTCATGAGGATCGGCAGAACAAACATCACGAGGGAGAAGGAATGTACGAGTTGAGCTGGAAGGTGAGGATCGGAAAAATATTCAGTGTGGTGCACGACACTGAGAAGGCCAGGAGGCAGAGTAGGAAAATAGTTCTATAGACGTTGAAAGGGGGGGCGAGGTAGAGATAGAGAGAAGATTAGGATGTGGAATGGTGGAGAACGGATTTTAAAAGGCAGGAGTAAGTTGGAGAGTGCAAGAAGAGTTGAAAGTGAGGTGTGAATTGTTGCTCTTTAGTCAAACGGCATTGAGAACAAGGAAGGCCAGAGAAAAGAAGAAGGAAAAGCTGGGTTTTCCACAATCACCGGCAGCACCAGGTTCATATCACTTCCCGCCGGCAGAGGTAAAATCTACAATTCAATCCGAAGAAAGAAATAAGTTCCGGTCGCCTAGTAACCTTCATCAGGACTCGAATGAAGATAAAACCGATTCGTCAAGTGAACGAAATCTCTGCTTCACGTGGTTACCCCAATGAGTAATTAACCCTCATATTTAAAAGTTGTCCCCTTTAATTAATTAATTTATTTATTTGTAATATCGCGCAGGACCCCTTTTAAAATAATTGTTTTTATATGAATATAATTAGCATATTATATCCCAAAGCAAGTAGTTTTATTAAATAATTAAAATAATAATACCCCCATCTCATCTACAGCAGAAATACATTAAATGCTTATGAGGGAAGTACAAATTCAATAATAGGAATTTAACTACAGTAAAATAGTGATCGGCGAAATTAAAACCTGGTGTTCCAGAATGGACAGACTAGAAATAATTCGTTCAATCAACTAATTCGCACTACTGAATAGAAAATTTTTGTTTAGAACTCGAGCGTCTAGGTCCGTAGAAATTCATAGAACAAACCTCAGAAAAGTTAGAAAGACAACAAGATCACATCATATATAATATCTTCGAGCATTGTAATTAAACCGAATGTGAGTGTTTTAGTCCTTATTAATTCATAAAAAACGAAAAAAATTCTTAGAGTAGAATATAAAAGTCATTCAAAGAACTGTCACGAAAAAAACTCGAGCTGTAATTTCCTTTTATTGCAGTACGTTTAATTTATGTTGTACAAACAGAAGTTACAAAGAACTCGAGCAGGGTAAGAAAACACAGTTTGTTAAGGGAGGGAGAAGAATTTTCTTATTGCGTCGTCAAGAGAACGCCGTAAAAGAAATATTCGCCGCAGCTCAAAAGTGGCTAGATTAAGAAGAGACGAGGTAACGAGAAACTTCACACACATGAACGAACTAGGAAGTCGCACGAGGATATGCGGCAGACGCAGTAAAAAACAAGGCAAGTTAATGGCTGCGTTCAGAGATAATTACACGGAGCGGGCGGCGCAAAGACAACGGGCTAATTGCACGGTAGCTTTACGGGTGCTTACGTGGAATTATGGTCGCGCGTCCTACGTTCAAGTGCCTATTCTTACGTTTAACTGCGTCAAGCAGCTACGTCAAAGGTCTTATTTAATGGCGGATGATTTTCGGCTTCACTTTAATAGCGCCGTCATTGAGTCAAAATATCAACGTTTACATTCAACGCCATAAATTGAGGCATAAATTGATCCCTCTAAAACTATAACTCGGGAGAAACTTGTGTAATGTTCCGCTGAAAACATAATTGAATTGCCATTACCTAAGTAATTCCCGTTCTAAGTTGTTAACCCTCCGACAACTAAAAATAATACGAACATCTCCGTAAGTCTTCTGATTCGATACATTGAAATATTAACTCGAAAGGAAAATAAATATTCATCCCCAGCTCCCATTGCAATTGTAATTACGTTAGGTTACATTAATTAGATGATAACGTCACAATTAAAGGATGCGGAGTCTTAATTTGCAGACACTTTCTTAATGGGTTTTCAAAAGTCATTAAGGATAATATGATGTCTATATAAAAGGTACTATATTTTTATTTTTTCTTTCAACCTTTAAATTCATGTCAATACAAATGTTTGCATACTTTTTACTAATAATTAATTAATATAATTTATTCTGTTGTTGTTGTGGTATTCAATCCTTAGACTGGCTCATGCAATCCTCCATGCTTAATTATCTTCAGAAAGCCTTTTCATTCCCCCGTAAATTGAACATCCCACATCCTCCCTAATCTGCTCAGCGATTCCATCCTTGCCTTCCTTTTTTTGTTCTTACGCCACACACTGCCCTCTAATGTCAATTTTACAAGATCTACATGTCGTAGAAGTGGCCTATTAATCTAACCCTTCTCTTGGAAATTGTTCGCTTTCCTCCTATTCTGTTTAGAACTTCTTCGTTATTGATTTTATCCACCCGTCCGTTTTTCAGCATTCTCCTATAGTACCACATTTCAAAGGCTTCTATTCTTTTCCTTTCCGCAAGTGCTGTTGTCCACGTTTCGCACCCATATAACGCCACGCTCCATACGAACATTTTTAGAAACGATTTCCTAATATTCACACTTATATTACCACGTAAGTAATTCCTATTTTTCGTAAAAGCCTTCCTTGCCTGTACTAACCCACTCTTTATGTCTGTTACCTTAGTTTTCCCTCTCTTAATCCTCGTATTGAAGTCTTTCTCCAGGTCTACCATCATGCCATTTAACTAATAAATATTTATTATATATTTTCCAAATGCTAACATTTAATGATTGCGTAATGTTTGTCAGTTTGAAAGAGAATAAGATAAGTTTATAACGTCACGTATAATTTAATGCTATAGAATAATGCTGAAAATCTGATCGGTGGATAGAGCAACTAACTAGGGACTAGAACAGAAGTGGGAGGACAAGGATGGAACACGCAAAGCAGATCAGGGAGGGTGTGGGATGTAGTGGCTACGTAAAAATAAAATGGCTTGCTTAGAATAGGTTCGCAAGGAGCCTAAAGACTGAATAACACAACTTCAACACTATTTAAAATACTAAAGTCAATATTTAAATATCTTACTTGTATAAATATAGGCTATATTTTTCATTACGATATATGGATTCCAGAGACTTTCATTGACATTATAATTTATTTATAGAATGAAAGGTATGGATAAAAATAAAGTAGTAATATTTTACTATTTATTGACAACTTTGAATGTCGTCAAAAACCATTAATGATTCTTGAAAAATATTTTATATACATCAGAGAAACAGATATTATTTATAGTACTTAGCATTAGTACGTTACGTAGAATGTAATTAAGTTCATTTTTCGTTTATTCTTTTCTGAATGTGTACTCGCATCGATACTAAAAATATACTTACCGTCGGTGAAATGGCTGTTAACATCACAACTATAATATAATTACTGATATAATTACTTATAGCTTTCCAATTAATTATAATATTGCGGCGAATTATATATTATCGATTATTTATGATAAATTGATCACGGGACAATATCTAAGAATCGTTGTGCAGGATAAAATTAATCCGTAACAATGACTAGATTTTTCAGCTGAATTTTTTATTTTTATATTCAGTATATCTCTAATCATGTAACTGATAATAGTATTTTTATTGCTTTCAAACTTTGTAAATGGTATGTTCGTTGATGTGTACAAGTATACTATAAAATATATATCAGTTGCTAAAGTGTGGGTAGTTTAGAATAACTTTTTGAAAAGAAACTCTGTTATCTGCTAATTTAAGTCGGAGCATAGTCTAATTCTGCACTTTCCCGCGATAAAAGGCCGTGATACTCCCGATGCATTAGTCGGAAATTAACAGCATCACATCACAAAATAAAAACGCGATTGACGATATAGCGACAGAAATTTGAGTAATGTAAAAATTAACATCTGTGGGACAAATAACAGATAATTAAGGTCGAATCTATTGTTTTTAGAAATTCGTGTAGTATATACTACTTTGCTAGAACTAAAATAATTTATAATGATGCAAAATATAACATGCTGTCTTAGTGTGGAATACCAGATGGCGATTTGGGCAACAGTTTGCTTGAACTGCCTTCTTTCACATAACTTCACGAAACGATTCTCTACATGACATAATATTTCCTTTGCCACATCTTCATAAATGTTCGGTTATTTTTAAACCATATTTTTCTACCTCTTAATGGCGTTTGTCAATACATTTTCTTTCGTCAAACTATACCTCTCTCCTAATCAAAATTTTCATAGTCATCAACAAAATGTGACAAGTTTTAATTTTATTAATATTTGAGTGTCTGTGACAGCGTGTGATAGAAGGTTAAACACTGTTCACGTTGTATATGAACACAAGAACGATGGAAAGGGGGTATCAAGGAAATAATTATCACTCGGTCAAATAAAATTTCCAGTCATCCCTTATCTAGTAGGTTTTATAAAAGACTCATTTTTTAATCCATGTACTTAATATAATTTCTAAAACTAAATATTGGGTGGTCATATCCGATCAAATTGAAGTAAGATTCTAAAAACATTCTTCCCAGAATTCAAATGAGATTTCTCGATCTGATGAAAATAATCTCAATATATTCATATTTTTTAAATATAATAATTAATATTACATTCAAATTTTATTGCCCTATGATAGAAAATAGAATATTGAAGTGAAAAGTTTAATAATGGACTGGGGGTTGGATTTTAATTTAAATAAAATTAAAATTATGTGATTATATTAAATAAAGAAAACAAATTAAATTTATTTACAGAAACAAGAAACAATAATTATAAAAATTAGGGTCCAATTTAAACCTTACCTCGACTATATCAGCTTATAATCAATCTCATAAGAGCCATTATATGGGGATTTTTGCAGCAGAACGACAGTCATGACACATTTCAGACAGTTACACAGACACGCACCTGTTTTTCCTTTGTGAAACGGCGGTTTCCTCCTCCGTTTTCGTAATTCAGGCTGCTTCCGCGTTCGTCAGGCGAGTCCTTCTAGTGATGAATTCTGTTTTTCTTTCTAGAAATTCTGGGCTCCAGATTAAGTATACGGGGCACCTTATGCTCTCTGCCGTCAAATTTCTCTCACTCTCAAGGGACTTCTTCCTAATTTCTGATGTTCAACGCCAAACTCTATCGCTCATCTCCACCTTCCTACTTCCAAGTTTCATTTCCGACTAATCAACTTCTATTCCACGACTGCCCAACTTGTTCCTCCCCATATGTTCATGTCCGTCTTCCGTGCCGTGAATCAAACACCACGCACCCTCCAGACTTCTTCCTTCTTCAATGTTCATGCCCGACTGCCGAAATTTCTCCCATCTATCCCCGTACGTCATCTCGTTCATTCACCCCACCATACTCCTGACCCTCAGCCTCGAATTAAAATCCAAATTGGCCCCCGGTTTCTCTCCCTAATTCCTGGAAAGGGACGAGGCCTTTCAAAACTCCCGGGGTCAAGAAATTAGATTCAGGTACCAGATATTAAATCGCCAAACGGTCATTTTGTACTCCAATGTTTCGCTTCTCTGGCGCCTTGGTGTTTACTTGCACTGAGTGTCTCCAGTGACGAAATAAAATGGCGATTGTTTCTTACACTCAATACACTATGTCGTGAAGTTTGAAGATGAAGTGGTCAAATCAATAGGCATACGAGCAGATAGTCCGTTAATCCCAGTAGAATCGTTAAAAAAATATTTTATCTTGGAATTCACAAAGAGTAGCAGAAATGATTAATTAAACTCAACAGGTTTATGAATTTATATGAAACGGTAAATTCTAATTTAATAATATATTTAAAATAATTAGTGGGTGTGCATGAAATATCCGTGGTGGTAGAGAGACTGGTCTATTTGGCAAAGTCCTAGGGGAAGCAAAGAGAGATCTGTGAATTAAAGATGCACTTAGGAGTCAGTTTGCTATCCTCCCGAACAAACACATCTACGACCGCGAAAAGTTCCCTCGGGTCACGGCGATGTTTTATTAAATACTGGTACTCCGACGTCAACCCTGTGATGCAATCTCGAGCCACCAACATGGCAAGGCTCATCTGTGTTTCATGACTTTGTCGACAGACGAATTTATCTTTCAATGGAGTCCAACAAGACCAATAACTTTACTCACACGATTCTTAGGAAATTTACCATCGGTAATGAAACGAGAATGAAAGAGTTTACTGCTTGCTGATAAATTGATCTTTCCAGGCATCGGGCTGCCCTGTCGTATGCCACGGAACTCTTAAATTGTGTGTCAGGTATTCAAAGACTGTTTTTATAAATAATTAAAATAAATACTGGTAAAGAACTCTTTCTGTTACACTCCGTCGGGTATGCCTCGTACTTTCTACGTTTTTTAAAGTTCTCACATGCTGAGGCACCTTCATCTATTTTAGGAGGTGTATGTACTGGGCTCGAAGATCTTGGGCATACGGTAAGATTTTTGGCTGCCCCATTGGATCAGTCAGCCAACTGCCTCCTAAAACTGACGGAGACACGGTTTTATTGAATGCCTTTCATATTTTCTAATTATACATAAAACACAAAGAATGGCCAATAATGTTTTATTTATAAAAATAAGTTAAATGTATGCCCATTTCTCTCTCTCTCTCTCTCTCTCTCTCTATATATATATATATATATATATATATATAGATATATATATATTGATAGATAGAACTGAGAGATCTAAATTTTTATATATATTTAATAATATTTGTCAAGATTTAATAATACAGTATGTATACTTCTTGTTACAGTATATTTAAATGTCTATAGAATTGCGAAAGGTAATGACTGCTGCTGTTTAATAATTTTAAGCTGTAAATGCTAAAATTATCTCGCCCATTGCCTTCAAATTTAAGCGTAGGAGGAGAAAGTTCCATACCTTCAATTTAGCCGTCGTGGTCATTACGCAATCACTGAGAGCGCATACGAAACTTAATTCAATTAATGGGTTGTCCGCTTATCCTATTTGTAAAGCGGCAGAATTATTTCCGGCGTAAGAGTTTGTGCTTTGTCTACAAACCGAAAAAAGTACTAGCAATCAGACGGTTGTTTGCTTTTCCAATTAGTACTGGCCGATTATTGAATCTAACTATATTGCTTCCTGTTACTGTACAAATTAGGAAATTGAATTTTTCAGGAATAGATTGAAACCACTTTAATTAAATCTAATAGGAATCTGAAATTTAGTAACATTGAACGTAGTATTTTACAAACCTTAAACTTGTTTATTTATATATAATTTTCTTTTTTCCAGGTAATACTCATCATACGAAGAAAAAATCGCAAAATACTGTCGTCGTTAATAATATTTCTACTGATAATTGAAACAACGTAAGTTTTTCCCACTACATTTATATATATATATATATATATATATATATATATATATATATATATTTATATTACCTATTAATTTCAGATCTGATTTGTTTTCATTGGTTTATAATACCCTAAAGAAATGAGACATGAAAAGGGTATCCGTTAACTGTTTGTTTTACAGTAATTAATACTATTACCTTAATTTCATAATACGATAGTTCAGATTTTGTGAACAGCATTTTCTTATTTATTTTTTTTAAATTTCATTAATGTTAGCGACTGATTATTTACAAATTAATACTACATTTTACAATTCATTAGAAAATTAAATTTATCTTGGTATTACATATTAAGGAAACACAATGTTTACATTTGTGATATTCAAGCTATTATTTTTATAAATTGTACTATTTCGCCTCGTAACTTTGGATAATTCACTATTTGGTAGATTTATTTTCTTCAGTTTATTTGGTTTTTTTTTCTGCGTTTTTATAAACGGTATTATTCATCTTATATTAGAATTGGAGTGTTGCAATTACCTTCGGTCAAAATAATTCATGGTTCATTACCTCATCAAATTTATTTTAAAGTCAGGTTACTATACAAATTGAATTTTTATTTTACAAAAATAAAATTATTGTTTATTACTTTACGACTTCATAACAACTTATACGTTTAAATATTATCGTTCATTTTTTGAAACCATACATAATACTAATTTCTTTTTATAATACAACAAATTTATTAGATTCTACTTTTCATTATTTCTTAGTTAATAGTTTTTTGTAATCTTAAATTCAAAAGAGCACAAGTTCTGCAAAATATCAACCAGATTTACGATTTAGTAGCATTGCATATTCATTTTATTATATTTTAACTTCATACAATAATTTTTATTGAACATAAGCGATTACTAAACATATTAAAGAAGTTAACGACAAACTATTATGAATTTTTGTGGTTTCTAAAAGTTTTTGTATATAGATTATTTCTATACTCATAAATGTTTAACTATGGTCATAGATGATGTGTCAGTCCCAGCCGAATCCTTTAACTTTCTCATTGAACAATATAAACCTTGCTCATTTAGTATTCTCCTTTGCTGCTACGGACAAGAGCAAACATTCCGCCCATTATACAAATATTCATAGCCAATTGCACTCCGCAATTTCTTACTTTACAACATCTTACTCTTTAATATCCACTGTTTAATGCTTAAAATTCGCTGCTTAATTCTCACTCCTTAATGCTGCTTCGTAATTCATAAATTCCGAATATCCATAAACCATTTTTTTTGGATTTTATCAATTTTACCCACTCCATGTTTTGATTTCCTTCGATGGTTCGGACCCGACCCTCTCCAACCAAAAATATTTACCTTTCGTCTTCGGGTAGGAGCCATTTACCACACTCCACTGATGTTTTGGGGGAAAACTCGATGTCTCGCCACACTCCAGGTTTCCCGAATTCTCAATGAGTTCAGGAAACCCAGGCCGACGAGAACTTGTCTGAATTTTATTACTCTGTCTGTAACCCTCCTCAACATCTCTCAAGTCGCCGGATTTTGATTTTGTACCGCCAAATTCCTTATGTAGTTGCGTTTTACCATTAAATATATTATTTAACAACAAGTTTGAAAGAAATGATGAAATTAATAGTTTAATTAATTCACGGCATAATTCATTTCTTCTATACAGTTGGCAACCTATCAACATATTTTAGGAACAAACCGGATTCTTTTTTAAAAACTTTTGTAGGCACACATTTGTTCAAAGAGTGGATAAATATTTTTAAATGAACACATTTCGAAATATAGTAACGTAATGTAGCACTTGAAATACAAAATATGAAGTAGCTGATCATTTTATTTTCGTTACAGAAACCGAGTACAGTTTAGTATAAATAACAGTGTAGCTTTAAGCTTGAGAGCTAATTACAATCGGATTACTTCCTGTGAGTATTTGAACTGCATTAACGCGGTTATACTCCGTTGTACACTTATCTCACCGGTGAACACAACTGCATAGTTAACACTGCTGCTCTCGAGTTGTGCCCCGTGCTTATTCGTCAACGTGCCGATACGCCCGCCTATCTGGCTATTATTAAAATTCTTGGCGAGGTGGGTGCACAAAGCCAAGTTAACCGCGGGCACACTGCTCCCCTTGGCAGATGAATAATTGAGAGCTGGCAATTGTTTTAATCCTCGCGTCGGATTAGAGCGCAACACTTGAGAGCGCTTTGTCCGTCCCTAGCTTAAACACTTGCAGTGGTGAGCGTTCTCGGCATTGTGCACTGTAATTATATGGGTGATTGTGTGTCACTCGCATCTCTTGCTTCGAAGCACGAGCAGTACGCAGTGCCCCCAACTAATTTCTCCCTTTCTTAACTCAAAGTCGGAGGTGTGGAAAGTTAAATTTCTAAACGTATCACGTGGCTTAGTTTACGTGACTTATACATTGGAAGGCATTAAAAACAAATCTCTATTGATTATTAAAAGCGACAGTAAAAAATTATTTTTATTCTCCTCAGTCCTTTTTGCGAGAAAAATATTCTCAATTAATTGGATATCTGTATTAAAGCAAAATATTATATCACAAAATAAATCCATTTTCTATAAAACTTCATGCTTAAATGGCATTTAACTTATAATTAATAACTTAATAGCTTAATTTACGCAATAATAATAATGTATAAGAAGGTATCAGGGAGCCTTTCGGACTTTCAGCGAATGAGATCAGGGAAATATACAAACGTAGAAACAAGTAACAGGTTAATAATGAATTATGACAAACCATTACTGCAGCACAGCTGCGTGGAAAATGATATGGATCAACGTCTCATAAATTTTATTCGTGACACAACGAACAGATTCAAGGTCAAATAGGCACTCATTCGAAAACTATTACTAGAGAGACATATTTCTCAAATTTTTCAAATAAACATGTATCAAATAATTAAAATTATATTTCTACGGTATAAAATCGATATGATGATTGTACAAAAGACCGATAAGGGACCAGTGTAAAATCCAGATTACAGTTGAACACTTGATAAAACACTACCCGAAATTTGACGAGGAAAGTAAAGACTACTGAAAGATAGCGATATCAACGAGGTTGTGTGAATGACAAATCCACTAGGGAAAATTATAAGGTAACTGAAAGAAATTGTACCCTGAACTAAAATTGTATATTTAGTTGTAAATTTAATTTTTAAAAACTGTATATATAAATGTAAAGTTAAAAGGCTATACGTAAAATTAAATTTTAAATTACACAAGTCGCTAATGACTATATTGTTGCTGCGACTAAACATACAATGATACAAAAGATAGAATTATAATTTCACATATAAACTATGTAGAAAACTAAATTCTACTAAAAGTCAATGTAACAATACTAAGACAAAAAGTAATGTCTTCAATTCTTTTGAGTAGGAGAGACAATAGAAGTCTCAGTTTTGAATGCAACTAAATTTTTTCATTCTGAAATATTATCTGGAAGTTTTTCAAAAATTGTATTCAGGTTTATTCCCAGACTACGTCTAATTTTAAATACAAACTACAGTATTCTAAGAAGAAGATAAACCTTGAGAGATTTTGATGAGTATGGGTTTTAAATTCTTATGATTATTAATTAATTATGAGATATTCCTTTAAAGTTACCTAAATTCTATAGATTTATTTAACTTTTTTAAAAATTACAATAAAAAATCATTTTATAAAGTAAATAAGACTTTTTCAATTGGAATACATTTTATTTAATATCACAGCTATTTTATTATTAACTGTTTCTTGATTTAAAAAAGATTGAAGTCGGGCTTAAGTTGTTTTAACAGAATGTTATGGTAACTATTTTTAAGCACAGCGGATATACAAGCACGCCATAGACAACTCTTCTTTTGAATAAGCTCTATATCGTCTCAATAGGGGGCTATGTGATACTTGCGCGGTACTTCACATGATAAAATGGTTCAATAGGAGCCGTACAGACAGCATTCAGTATTGTGTTGTCCTCTCAGGATGTCCTTTTTAAATCAACGAACGATTTGCGTCATAATCTCATAGATTTCCCGGGTTCTAATCCCGGAATGGGCAGTGGCATGAATGTTTATGTTCATGTTTACTAAACTATGGGGTTAAGAATGAGGGCGAATCTTGCCTTAATTTGTCTGATTTTTATGTGGTTAGTTGTCTACCTTAATCTTTAATAAAGACCTAGTCTTTTATAGTTGAGGGTTAAATAGGACACAATGACGGTGGATAATACAGTTTCTTTTATTATCAGGTTTCATTCAGTTGGAACAATGTAATTGAACATTACAATATTAAGGAACAACAGACACGTTATTTTATTTTATAGTGTCATCCTTTTCTCAGTAGCAGGATTTTTTCTTTTCTTTATTTTTTTGACGATTCTTGCCAGAAACGTTTCCACTACACATTTGCCATATATTTTTATTGTTTTCCAGTGACAAAATAGTAATTTACACAATTTAAAAAAATGCAGTAATCCCACAAACTAGAGATTTTTCTTTTGAGATAACGACTGTTTTTTATACACAATATGACATTTGTAATATTAATACAAATTAATTGGCAACCCTCTCGATTTTATATGCAGTCTTTATTCACCTTCTTCACAAAGTAGCTTTCGGCTTACTCGCCTATTCATCTAAAAATACATCATATTAAGCCTTTCCTCAATTCAAATCAAATTATAAGTTATTTATATAAACTTAATTTAAACAACAATGCCTCACTTGAACACCTGCAGTATATATATATATATACATTTTGTACATGTCAATATATTAATGTAATATATACAAGTTTCACATATTCTTTTATTTGTTTGTCATCAAGTTTCCATTTTGTTTCCTTCTACATCATGAAGTTTTTTCTTCAAACCTACTCCACTTTTTTATATCTTATTACAATCTTTCAAATTGTTTTTGTTTTCCAGTGATAGAACAGTAATTTACACGATTTTAATCAAATAAATTGCAGTATTCCATCTTATTAGTGAAATTTTCTTTTTCCAAACAGAACATTATTATTATTGTGGTACGTTTCATTGTAATTTTATAAAAAGAAACAATAAATAATTATTATAGAAGTAGTAATATTAATTAAAATACATTAATTATACTTGGTTAAAACTTTATTATATTTCGTATGTAAATTTGATAAACGGAGTCTGCCATTTCAACTATAAAGAAATCAGCATGCAGAATCTTTATTATTTACTTACTTTTATTTATTTTCCTTCGCTTGACCGGCTTCGTGGATTTTGAGCCTGCAGTGGAAAGTGAAAAAGAGATATGCCATTTGATATTATAATAACGGTTAAATAATACAGAATATAAGAACGCCTGAAGGTGATCCCAACAATCATAAAATCAGGAAGAAAAAAACTCGACCGATTTAAACTTTTCTTTTACTTATTGAGTGAAAATGACCAGAGGTGAATATTTAAATCATCACAGTTGTTGATAACTGCTTAATTTTTGTATGACGCTGACATTCGGTGTGTCATGGAACATTCTTAATTTCATTCCATGGTTATTGTGTATGTTTTGTACGTATATCTTTTATAATAAATTTATTTGTACAATAACTTTCATAAGGTGCGAGTGATGCAGAAAAAACCTAGCCACAGTAATAAAAGGTCGTATGTGAGATGATTAAAATATTTATTTAACTCAAATATAAGAACGTCATTGCAATGTATTCATTCACTAGTGTTCACTATATCAGCAGCGATTTTTCATAAATAGAGCATTAAATATTCTCGTATAAAATTGAATAAATTTTTCCAGTCGAATCCATATTATGGAAACGTATTCCTAAAATTGTAAACACATTATAATTTTTAACACGCTAATTTAAGTAGTTAATTTTAAATATAATAGAAATGGTGAATGAAATTTTTGTGTAACTATAAAGTATTTATTTTCTAAAACTCGGTGATAGAAAAGAATTGTTGACCAAGATTTTTTTCTAGTTGTAAAAAGTTCAAAACTACAAACGATATGAAGCGGAAAGAAAGGAACTGTGTAGGAAGAAGTCATTCGCCTTTCTTAAGTTGCACACTCATAACTTTGCGATCAGCTAGTTAAGTACTTCTTTTGGGAGAGCTGCAAAAATCGAGGCCCTACTAAACTTTTCAACCTGTCTACAGACTTGAAACTCTTCAAAACAATCGCAGAATAGAAACTTTGCGCGGCATTCCGGTTTGAGCGGAAATCTTTACGGATAAAGTAGCAGTAGCTCCAGCAGAAGTCGAAACAAATTGTTTCTTCGGTTACGTGGAAAACGGCGAGATTTTGGTTTAGGAGTTTCTTTCACTGAAACGCCGAATTATCTCTAAGCAATGATTTCCTTGAATTAAAATAAGTGGTTTTTATTCATGGTAAAGTAGGATTTAAAATATTTTTATGGTTCATAAAAACTAAATAAAATATTTAAATATGGTACTAGCATATATGTTTTCTTAACGCATAGCTTTGGTTAATTGGCAACAAGAATCGTGTCTGTTTTAGTTTCGGACAATTCGCCATATTAATCACTCTTGTCGTGTTTTTAACATTTTTCATGACTAGTACATTTTAATTTTTTTTATAAACATATATTTTCTTTTCCTTATTGTTTATGAATGATATTACCGGACGTTGGGAATAATTTGAGGATTCTCTCGAAAATTTCTACCTGTAAAATAAAGGCGAGATTCGTTTGTCCGTTAAGTATCAGCAAAGGAAAAATTAGCATCTCCCCAATGTGATATTAATGCCTTTAAGTAGCCATTTTGTAATTCATTGAACCAAAACGTGAGTTTGGAAATTTTTGATGAATTCTCAAAGTGATTTTGATTCTAATTATGACTATAGCTCTCTCAACACATTGCAGTCTTTTCTTGTTGCTCTAATCAGTCCTAAGACTGGTCTGATGCAACCCTCCGATCAAAACTATCTTGCGCAAGTCTTTTCATTTTACATAACCACATCCCACAAACTCCATAATCTGCTTATCACATTCCATCCTTGGCCTGCTTCTTCTGTTATTACCCCAAACACTTTCCTCTAATTACTAGCCTCCTTTACCCTTCAGTTCAGTGTTCTTTTATTTTTATTATTAAACTTCTCTATTGTTTCTTATTTATATTCAAGTTCCATATTGGTACAATGATATCAAGAACTTACAATACAGAATCTTTCCTATTTTCTTTCCTAAATTCTCATCCTTTAAATCGCTGGCGAAGATTCGTCAATTCATTTTAAATGGACGTATTCTGATCCAGGCTGATTTTTTCCTACCTCAGAGAAAAATTCAAATTATTAAAATATTACCTTTTATAATTCTCTACATACATCATAGCACTGTAAAATATTCGACTCAGACAATGATTGGATTGAAATAAAAGAGTGATGATGGTGTTTTCCCTATTAGTATTCCATTTAAAGATTAATAAATTATCGTTCTGCCTAACGGGAGGTTTGAGTGAAGCTGGGACTCTAATAACTAGACCCACACGACGTTTTGTTTCAAATAATACCATTTACCAAATTTTGTATAATTGTTTATTAAAATTATTTATTATTTATTATTATTTTTACATAAGAATTTGAACACCAAAAGGTTTTAAATAACAGGATTTTCCGAAGTGAAAAAGTTTGTAGAGTATTGTAGGACGGGTTAAAGAATTAATTCAAATGTTAATCAAAATATACTGGGAAATTTATTACAAAACTAGGGAAAACATGAATGATACAAATATTTACAAAATTAGGTGAAACATTAATTAGGTTAGCGAAGTAATCAAGCCTACTATAGTCTCAGGATAAAACCCGTGAGCGATACCCTCCAGAAACGTGAAGGATTGGAAACCTGACAGCGATCCTCATCTCTCTATGGCGCCTTCTCCAGCGTCGGCTGTTGTTCTTCTCCTTCCTCGTCCTTTCCCAGGACCAATCATCGGTTCCCGTCCGTCTTCTTCACGTTCTGACTGCCGAATGCCCCTCTACACAGCCTCCTTTTGTCGTGTCCAAAAACCTCGAAATCGATATTTTACAATTCATTTGTCTTTAAACCACGATTCTCCATTGGTCAAGGCACGTGATATTTCAAATTTTCTGTTTTCGTGGGTCTCCTTCTTTCCCACGCCGGCTGTTTGTGGAAATAACGCAGCTCATATTTGTACGTGACATGAAGCGATTCCATGGGATTAAAGGCGACTCCGCGTCGACTTGTCGGCGTCACTTAACCTTTCAAACCTTGATAATTTTACATTAACAAATAATATATTACTATCACGATATAGTATATTTATTTTAAGTTTAGATAATACATTGTTCCTGGAAAATAAATGTGTGTTGGCGAAACTGTAGTGTCTGTGAAACATGAAATATGAAAGTATTCCTTCAGGTTGGAGATAGTTTAATAAATATATTAATTATTTTTAACTCATAAATTTTAATACTCCTTCACAAAATTAAACAGTTTTACCAAAAATTATGTTCTTATGATACTGAAAAATTTTCGCGTATTTCCCGAAATCTATTGCAAACTAGTGAAAATGACGTATAAATGGCTTGCGTCAGATAAGAGTTAATATTAAATATACCAATTTTAAAGCAGCATCATTAAAGCAGGAAGGAGAAGAGCTCTAGCAAACATTGGTTTGCAACGTTGCATTAATTATATTTTTTACCTAGAATACTGTTGAAAAACTTTATTAACATTGAGAAAAATTATGAACTCTAATATAATATAGACAGACTTTCCTGTTTCTTTGACAGTAGATATACATGAAGCTCTTTGTTAAACTGTAAATATTCTTTCTGTGTCACAAGAAATGACCATTGAGTCTTACGTTTAAATCTCTGGCAATTTTTTTCATTAATCAACAGAGCGTCTTGGCAATTAGTGTTTTAAAAAAGCAATTAATAACTCTGGGAACGTGAAGTTAATACATGTAACATAAAATGCTTCCCTACTCGTATAAACAAATGAACAGGAATGACAAGTAAGAAGGATTTGTTCAGTGTTTGCGACTCCATTGAACGGAATTGTGCCCTAACGACGGTCATTAGTCTTGTTAGCTTGCTTGAGGCAAAACAAGCCTGCAATTACCGGAGCACGCAGGGGAACTCAAAGACTTTCGAAGAGCACACTGATGACGGTTGTCATAATTTGCGGAATAATTAGCTGAAAATGAACAACATACTACCTTCATCTTCCGGAAAGTAAAATATTTTAAGTTAATTAGGAAGTCGTCTGCTGCCTAATCCTTTCGGGAATGATGTATTTAACCTTTTTCTCAGACCGTATGATTTTTTTAAAATTCTGCCACAGAAATTTTCTACCCCATGCGCAGAAATTACGGAGTAACTTAAAAACACTAAATTAACTTCGTTATCAAGTCGTTCCTAGTTAATTAGTTAAGTATTTACGATATTTAATTACATTATAAATAGAGTCGTAAGGTTAATTAAAATATTTTTGAGTTATCGTTAAAAATCATCTCTTTGTTCACAATATTCTATTTAATGAATTATATTTAAATAGTTCAATGTCTTGATACAAAATATGTACACCTGAAAAGTAATTATTCAAGTTTTACTCAGAGAACATTTTCGGTTAACCAATGTCTACTTTCGCTCCATTTAAATTTTATTACTTTCCCGTTATCTTTTACTCATGTTTCAAAAAATAACAATTTTTTCGTCTCATTTAAATTAAATCGTTTTAAAAACACTATTTAATAATGTAAATTATTCCATTGCAAGAATTGTATAGTATATCATAGCTCATTAAATAAAATAATAATGGACGTTAATTTTGCAGTCAAATGAATTTAAAAGTAATAGCAATGAAGGCGCAAGTATTTTAAGGTTCGTCACCATACAATGCTGCCTAAATTTGTAAAGACGTATCGAATAAATTTACAGTGCAGAGCTTACATCGGTTATTTAATCGGTACACCTAATGTCATGGAATAAAAGCGCACATCCGATAGTTCTTCGTAAATGCGACGGAGTACGAAAGTCGGACACGGTTCAAAGTCCATTTCAGACACTTTTGGTCTTCCCGTGCGTCTCCTTTTACACACAAATCCCGTAGATTTCAATTGTCTATAGCATCGGCGGATGCTTTGGCCTCGTGGGGGACTAAACTTTAAGCTAAACGTGCGTTTAACTTACATTACTAATTCACTCTAAGCAAATTGCAGAACAAAAAAAAAGCTTAACGCATATGACTCGCCATTTTACCCACGTGGCGCTCCAAGGAGAAAAACAATAAAACAGTACTCCAGCATGTGCTTACATAAAACTGCTTGATTTTAATTTAATATTTGATAAAAGCTTACAGTTGATACTGCCAAGTTTTATGGATACTCCATTAATAATAATTAAATATAAATTTCACTTGCCACACGAAGACATCTAAGAATATCAGTATATTAATTAAAAACTGATTATTTTTGTTAAAAGTGGCTGTTAAATAGACACAAATAATTTTAAATTCGTTTTTAATACACAACTAGATATAATCAAAAAATTATCGTGATAAATACCATTTACAAATTGATTAGGATTGTCTAACGACTTCAAGAACTTAATATTTTGTTTAACAATTATCCTGACTATTAAATATGCATAATAAATTATTTAAATAGCCTCTTTGTTATTATTTTTATAATTTAAATATAATACAATATATCGAAAAAATTATGTACAAGAGTACACTGAACAATTCATCCTTCCTTATCATTCCTGTTCATATGTTTTTGAGAATAGGAAATTATTTTATATGACATACATTTACTTCATATTCCCAGATTTATTAATTTCTTTTTTATGTACAGGAGGCATGGAGTGAGGTTCTATGCACAGCTAAATGTAAAATCCATGTCTTTATTAAAATAAATTTCACTTTACTCAATGTCATCAATTTTTAAATTTTTAGAACCTAAATAAGTCTCAAATGAGAGACGAAAGGTCGTAATATTTCGTATTTAAATTATAAAAATACTGACAAAGATGTTAATTAAATTATTTATTTTTTACTTTGTCGTTACTTTCTTAGTTTAAAAGATATTATATACTTCCCTTAATTTAATACATCTGCTGTACCGAAAATTTCGCGGGAACCTAAGGTGTGGAATTCAGCAGGTGCTCTCTCACTTTATTAAAATACTTTTTATTTGACGACCGATGTTATTAAATAACTCCACGAAATCTGAAACCTAATATTTTGGAAGCGTCTAAAGGCATTTTTATGTGTAATTTTATGTTTGCGGTACAGAGATGTCTAGAATCCGATACACGCCAACAACTGAATTATAAATATTTTATATTAAATTCGAGCATTTTCTTATCAAATGACCTGCGGTGTTTGTGGAGTCACAACGTCAGTGGATCGCTTTCCTGAGCAGTGGTACACCCTGAAGGCAGGCATTATAAATAGCGTTTTACATGTTCTCCGTCCCGTCCTTGGAATCGATTATCGATGCTCCCTGTGTCGCAGCTCTGTCTGGAATTGTGGAGGCTGAAGACGAGGACGAGGACGAGGACGGAGGTGGAGAGGAGAGGCATCAGATATTGAAGCCATTGTGAGTGTGTCATCCCCAGCGAGTTAATGGGGCGCCCACCCAGCCAATAAGTAACTCAAGACTCGCTTTTCATTTTCAATCTCGGAAGACTTTAACCTCCCATTTCCAGGTGGGAACTGTCTGAGATGTGCGGACCTCTCAATTATCAACGTACCAGGACACTCAACAGTCCATACAAATTATGACACAACGAAATCCTTTTCAAAGGAGACCAATATATTTAACATTTTATAAATTGGAGTAATATGACTGCGGTCTGATAGTGAAAATAAGAATTCATGTTTTCAGGTTTCAATCAGTCGCACTTTAAACACATTTCATTTGTTCAAGCGATTATAAAGTTGTAAAAGAAGCTTTCTAATGTTCGTCATATTCATCTCCTACTTTTAAAATATAAAAGTTATAAGTTAGTTGACGCGTAAAATTTAATTTTTGTTTGATTTTAATTTAATATTTGAAAAAGCTTACAGTTGATACTATCAAATTTTATGGATACTCTGTATTATTAAGAATAATAATTAAATATGAATGTCACGTGCCATACGAAGACAGCTAAGAATATCAGTATATTCATTTAAAACAGAAATTTTTATGTTAAAAGTGGCTGTTAAATAGACACAAATATTTTTAAATTCGTTCTTAATATACAACTAGATATTATCCATAAAATTGTCGTGATAAATACAATTTATAAATTGATTAGAAATGTCCAATGATTTCAAGAGCTTAATATTTTGTTTAACAATTATCCTGATAATATATATATATATATAATAAATTATTTAATTAGCCTCTTTCTTAGTATTTTTATAATTTAAATATAATACAATATCTCGAAAAAAATTATGTACAGGAGTACACTGAACAAATCCTTCTTACTTGTCATTCCTGTTCATATGTTTATGCGAATAGGAAAGTATTTTATAATACCTATATTTACTTCATGTTCCCAGAATTATTAATTTCGTTTTTATGTACAGGAGTCATGGAGTGAGGTTCTATGTACAGCTAAATTTTGTAAATGTAAAACCCATGTATTTATTAAAATAAATTTCACATTACTCAATGTCATGAATTTTTTAGAACCTGAATAAGTCTCAAATAAGAGACGAAACGTCGTAATATTTCGTATTTAAATTATAAAAATACTGACAAAGAAGTTAATTAAAATATTTATGTTATACTTTGTTATTAATTTCTTAGTTTTAAAGATATTATATACTTCCCTTAATTTAATACATTTGCTGTACCGAAAATTTCGCGGGAACCTAAGGTGTGGAATTCAGCAGATGCTCTCTCACTTTGTTGTTGTGGTATTCAGTCCTAAAACTGGTCTGATGCAACCCTCCATGCTAGAAGCACACCTAACTTCCTCCCTAATCTGTTTAGCGGATTCCATACGTGTCCTCCCTCTTCTGATATTACCCCACAGACTTCCCTCTATAATGCTAATTTTACAAGACCCTCGCGTCTTAAAACATGTCCTATTAATCTATCCTTTCTCTTAGTCAACAACCTCGCTTTTCTCCTATTCTGTTCAGAACTTCCCCGTATTTTGATTCTATCCACCCATCTGATTTTCAGCATTCGCCTATAGCACCACATTTCAAAGTCTTTAATTTATTAAATTAATTATGTAATTGAAAATAGAACGCTAAAACGTAATCAATTAGAAAAAAGTTGTAATAGATATAATCCAATTTATATAAAATGTTCGTATTTTAGACTTTGTTGTAAATAAATTTTATATTTCAAAAAAAAAATATTTTAATGTAACTGACATCCGAAAATTTTTCAAGAAAATTAAAAAAAAATGTGGGACTAAATTTAAACATGATAACCACTGAATTATAGAAAATAATATGTATAACAACAAAGAAAACTCAAAGATGTGACTAACAAAGGTGATTTAACAAAACATCATCAATTTAACTAAATTGAGAGGTATCTTATAGTAAATTTTACTGGACTAGACTAAAACAAAAGCATTTTTGCATTATCCTCTCATGAAATTAATTATTTAATGATTGTTTGAATAATTAATTTACTTTTCAATTAGAAAATTATAGTTTCAAAATTGTCTTGGAGTGTCTGTTTACCGTTTTGCACATAATTTATTTTTAATTTGCTTCCATAATTCTTCTTATTCTGGTATAGTCTTAGATTTCTTACATCATCACGCAATAATTATATTTTTACAGACAAAACAGTACTATTGTCTGATAGTTCTCATCATTCTTATATATATAATAAAATAACCTGTACAGTAATCTTCTCTCTCTCTCTCTCTCTCTCTATATATATATATATATATATATATATTGCTTTACCTTATTATAAACAACTTCTTACAAATATATGTTACTCAAGAAATTCAATATCCCGAAATTTGTTTTAAAAAAATACCTTTGATTGCCATAATGTCGGTATTATTGTTGTATTGGTCAGACTAAACGTTCTCCGACAACTAGAATTACGGAAAAGAAGAAATTTTAAATTTTTCATCTTCTAAATGTTCACATGTTACTAAACATTAACTAGAACTAAATCTATCGTTTAATTTTGGTAATACTGTTATTTTAGGTAAGGAAATAAATTTTGAGAAGAGGTTACTTATTGAAATGCTACATATTAAATACAATATATATTCTGTCAGCATACAACAAGATACTTCTCAAATAAATTTAATGTATGCTGCTTTGATAAATAGTCTTTGTTAGTCACATCTTTGGGTCATTCTTGCTTTTTATACCGTATTTTTTGCTATTATTGTATATAGTATAGCCAAGGACCACAAGTTTTGGTCGAAACGTTATTAATCTCTAAATTCTTGTTAATATATTATAGTGCTTTTGTCTGTTATAGGGATCACTAATTCTTATATTATTTATTTTTTATATTGGCGTGAACTGTTCTTACAGTTGTGCAGGTGGAGCTATGAACGGCAACGAAGACGTAAAGTTTCGTCCAATGACGACGGGAGAGAAACGAATCTACGATACAATTTAGTTCCGACGTCTACTTGTTTCCTCAGAATGCTACAAATTCCCTTCCGAGAGACTTGTGAAAGTCTGTTAAGTTTCTTTTATTCCTGGCACAGTCCAATCGACTCCGTGTCTGTCCCTCTCTCCACGCCTCGCTCAAATGGATTGGAAAATGATTGGCCGTGATTCTCAAAGCAATCGACTTACCGCTGTCATCGACGTTTAAGAGCGACACACCTCTCATTTCACTAGACACTCTCACAAGCTTTACTGCTCCATTTCAAACTCTCTACATAGATATGAATACAGAAAGTTATTACATGTATGAAACGGTTACACGTACATATGGCGTAAATGACGATTTTATGAAGTATGTAATTTTCGACACTTTTTAAAGTATGTTAAATATATTTCTCAATATATATTTTCAGTCTTAATAGAATTATTATCTTTTAATAATTTACCGTTTATGATTGTAGTTGATATGAGCAAAATTCTGAAAACTTATCTTAAACTGAATTGATGTATGCTCAAAAAATAAGAAATATTACAGTAAAAGAATATTATTCGTGCAGTAAATAAATAGAAGGAAAAATAATTACAAAACTACTGTAGTATGACACGTACAAGCGCTTTAAAAATTATTTGTCATTACGTAATCTATGTAAATAAAAGACAAATGTATGTGTTTGTGATTGACGATCTTATCGAGATCTGTTACAAAGAAATTGTTCCCTCTGCAGAGTGAGTGATCATCGTATCGGACGAAAAGAAAGGTAGCTCTTTTGATTCACTACGCTCTTATGATCCGTAAGCTACCTCACTCATGAATCAGATCGCGTGGCTGGTGATCCCAGTGGTCGCTGCTGTATGAGTCGGTGAGTGAGTGAGTGAATCAGAATCATTATATTTTTGGTAAATTATCATAGTGCGGTTGTTTTGCCAAAATTCAGTATGCACAAATTCTTGTAACCGAAGGTTAATGATTTCTTCTCTTCTCTCTGTTCAGAATATAGTTGTTTAAATTCCATTTTTATTTTATCTTTTTATTTTTTTTGTGTAAATAAAAATGTATTTTTTATATAATAGAGTTTTAATTCATAACTTCCCAACGCGATGGAGAATAATTTCAAGAATTTTATTGCTATATTAAGGTAATAGTAAGTGTTATAAATTTTATTTGGACAAAGATAACTGAAAACTTCAGATGAATTAAATTAATGACAAATTCTTAATCGCTTTTCTCTTTGCCTTCTAACTTTTTACGTGGAAAAAAGACATTTGCTTTATTTACCTGGCCTTCAATATATTAATAATACTAATTTTTATTGGGTGACATAACAATTTAATTATAACCGTATGTCTGAATATTTTCTGTAATTTTGTTCAATTTAAAGAAATCCATATTTATTCGAGACCATGCAAATATCTCAATTATAAAGCAAATCTCGTAGTCATTTGTTTAATTTATATAACTATTGCCTTTTCATCAATGAGTAACTAAAATTTTATATAATTTTTGAAAAATGTTATAAACTCAAATATTCCCTATAAATCCACGTGGAAAATCATGGAAACAAGGTAAGATTCATTTCGGTGAATCGTGTGTGGTGATTAGCCGATTATATACATATAATGGCCGGTGAATCGTCAAAAAGATTTCTATTGAGCTAAACTGAATACTATTGCCCATCTCTAGTATGTATGCGCCCTGTGCCTGGATCAACTGCTCCAGAGACTTTTAATGGCTGTCCCTTATGTGTTCATATACCATTCATTCGATTGCCATGTACTCTGGTGTTCATCGGAGAGAAGGTTTCAGTTGTTCTATCTAAGATTTACGTTCCGTCCTTCCCCTTTACAGGCACAAAAAGTTCCCATCCTGAATACAAACTCCCTCAAGTAGCCTGTCAAGCGAGATGATTATATATCTTGAAATATATTTAACATTTTATGTAATGATACTTTTCAATTGTTTTTCTTGAAGACATCGTAGTGGACGCCACTCGCACGCAGCAGATGTTCGACTTTTATTAATAGTGGTTCGGTATAAGAAATAGTGCGCCCAAGACTGATAGGCAAAGAGATTATTATCGATACCGGCATAATGACACGTAAGCCATTTCGATTTCAAAACTATGCCTGCTAATAAAAACAAATACCCGGGCAACGACGGGCACCCAGCTAGTATAATTAACAAGTTAGCTTCACGTAAAATGGTGTGATATCGTATCAACAACAAACCCATCTGCTTCAATGTGACAGTTTTTATGTGTACTATTAACAAAAAAATATAAAAAAAAATTAATGAATTGAATAAATTTAACTTTTCAAAACATTAGTTTATAAGGTCTATATGTACGAAGGTTTAGGATATAAATGTATGTTAAAATTACATGTCTACATACTGACGTACCGTTTCGGTTCTCTAGAAACTATTTTAAGAAATTTCTACAATATGAATGTCTTGGTCTGCCATTAATAGTTATAATATTATCTGTTAGAAAGTAAGCTATACAGTTTCAGTGATGTGAAATAAACTAGTGAATGTGATATCGAAACTCCCCTATTTCGAGAACCCTTGTCATATAAAAAATTTAGCTCGTTACTATAAAATATGAACCTTTTTCTACATTTTCTTAAAATTATCTATCTTTCCCAATGGCAAAGAAATGGACAGCTGAAATAGAACGCGGTCTTACTTCCATTTTTGATTATGAACATTCAGGATTCCTGACAATCTCCAGAGGTTCTGCATAAACTTCCAGAATAGTTATTAATTTAGTATGAAGACATCAACTTTAGAATATATTGAGCTCGAGAAACTGAAATCTGTTTTGTATGCAAACTGGAAGGTCACTTTGCTAGAGATTGCCCTCTGCAGATAAAAGAGTCAAACTGTACCCAACCCCTTCACAACAGCAGTGGAATCAGAAACCCAACAAAACACAAATGCCCTAGATGCACAATATACAGAAACTAGTGAGAGAGAGGTGAATAATAAAAATAAAAGGAGATATTCCTCTTTTCCCGTTACGAAAAGTTCTTATTCTGCTAATCAAGTTATGACTCATAATATTGAAGTTACATCAATCAGCAACCGTCCAAAAAGGACTAAACGTTTTTCGTCTAGTAATACGTAAATAATATACTAAGTAGTTATAGAAACAATAAAGGAGAACTTCGAAGCAAGTAAGCTCAAATTTCCAGCAAACCAAGGGTCTTCTTCTCAATATCTTTGCAGCAAGAAACCATCTAAGTATCATCCAAGACTACATCTCAGCAGATAAACTGATAAAGGTTTGGAAGAACTGTAACCAATAATCAAATAGAAAGCAACCACGGCCAATATGACTAGAGTTAAAAATACCTATTAAAAACTAAGTCATAAAAATTTATCAGAATTTGAATACTCATCATAACAACCATCCGAGCATGATTATCCTTCATTAGAATCTAAATAATTTATAACAAAGGAAAAATTCTGGTTATATTGAGTGAATCAATGCTTTTGAATTAAGAACAAGAAAAGAAAGTAATTCGGAACAAGTAGCACCAAATTTAACCGCCTAGGAGTTCTATACTAACTCCACAGCTTCCCATGTTCTTCTGAAATTCCTTGAGGAAACAAACTTGTTCAAACTTTTGTAATTTGTAAATGTTATTGGCTATAATTATGTGAAATTTATTGTTTGTCGCTAATGACTTAGATGTCCAAGCGACATTAACTTTAATAAAAAACTATAAATAATTGTTCATTATTTTGAATACACATTAAAAACATTAACTCGCAAATACATAGCTTTCCAGAAAAAATAACAGTTTCTCTTTATTTTAAATACTAAGCCAGAGTGACTGTGGGGCTCACCTGATCATGTCGGGAATGCCTCGCACTCTCTCTGGGTACTTTTTATCAAAGTTCTCATATGCCGAGACACCTTCACCTATTTTAGGGGTACTGGGGTCATAGACCTTGGGCATATGGCAAGAGTTGTCCGCTGATCCCATTGGATCAGTCGGCCAATTGCCTCCTGAAATTTGTGGAGACACGGAGAAGGGAATGCTGCGTCCCCACAGCAAACTCGTCTCCCGTCATTCGGAAGGGCGTGAGAATAGTACCCAATGCCCGACCTACCTGATGCAGGTTTTCTAGGGTTTTCCCTGCATCTCTTTAGGTGAAACACCGGGTAGGATCCTTAAACCATAGCCCGGGGGCCCTAATACCCTTTGCTACCTTGCTCTACCTTCCGCATACCTCCTTTTAAATTCCCTTCCTATGCTATTAAAGGGGAGTTGCCTATTTCAGGATCACCCTCATGTAGACTGTTAACCCAAAAAAAATTTAATACTTCGGGAGATTTTCAAATTGAAATTATTAGCATACTTGACTTTCCATACGTATGTTGTAATTAGTTTGTTGCTTCGTTGCCCATGTAACTAAAGAGTTCTCTACTAAATGGCGACGAGAAATTTTTTGGGCAAAGGTGTTCGTTTCCCCGGGGAAGAAGGAAAGAAAGAAATGCTAGAAAAAAAACTAAGTGAACAAAGAGCCTCGTGGGAAGATAACTTATGTTGGCGCTCTGTGGTCAAACAGTGGCGAGAGCCTGAACCACACCTGTGAGACGATGAACAGCTGTATCTACAAGAACCTCTAACGTCCACCCTAGTTTAGTAAAGAAATAATATTGTGTTGAACAGTAAATCACTGGACACAGCACAATCGGAACTGAACATTTCTGATTCATTTGATGAACGCAAACATCTTTTCGGTGTTAACTCAAATACTCATCACGGTTTAAAGAAGGTAGATTTTGAATACTTATTTCGCTCATGGTTGCAATATTGCTATTTAACATACAAAAAGTATGTTTTGATCTGGATCACGTTTACGTTACTACTTTAAACACCGTTCCATTCCGCAAAATAAAGAATAATATATATTATACACAAAATGTTAACTAATAAAATGTTGCTACAAAATTACATTTATTAGTCGACCATATATATATATATAGATAGATACTATTAGATATGCATATCAAAATTTGCTGTTACTTCGTAGATGAATATTTTTTATAATTGATTGTTTGTGTGGTTGTCTGCTATGCGCATTCATATGAGTAGTATACAATCATCCAATTGCGATGAAACTTTGGTGTATAGTAGTTCTCGCCTAGAGCGAAGGTTTCTGTCGATCTATAGAAGATTTAGGTTCCCTCCTTCACCCATTTGACGAAACAAAGGTCACTGTCAAAACAGTATCGAAAAGTCTTCAACAGATGTCTCGCGATTCGTATGAGTTACGTAGACAGCCATTAAGTCAACGAGATTGTGTATTTCCTACTGTTTTCGGCGTATGAATACGCATAAATGACAGAGTCGAAGTAAATAAACTGTAAATACGGACAATGCAGTTCAGGTTACAGCTGATGTCGACCACATTGTTAAAATTTTTTGGAACAATTTGTTTCACTTACTAATGAAATTACTCCACTATACTCACCGGTTAATGGAAATTAACCACAAAATAACTATATAATTAAAGGAATCGGATTTGTTATGCAAAACTTTGTGTTTTATATGGAATAAAAAAATCTAACTTATACCCACAGTCTATAAACAATTTTATATCATACAGGAACACTTACAAAAAAGTTATTGTCGCGGCTCGGAAACTTGCTACACCAAATACGTAATAAATTCAGATAACAAAATACGAACCACGTGGAATGCAATCCATACCATTAAATAAAATTAAAGTGTCTGTCTCTCTGTCTGTACTATTTATTGTCTATCTGTATGTTTGTCTCGCATAGGTTCCGAAACGGCTCTACGGATTTCAATAAAAATTTGAGTGTTCAAAATCAAGAGATTTAACTTAAATATTAGTACAGTTTCATTTCGACATATTTCAGTATATATTAATATAATAGTATATATAATTTAATATAAAAATTTCTTCGTATACGTGCATTCAAGTCTGTAAAAAGTGAATGTGGTTGCCTATACTCTTAATCAGTTTATGCTTCGAAACGGCTTATCGGATATCAATGAAATTTTCAGGGATTGAAAGAGGTATTTTAACTCAAATATCCGTGTCTGTTTAATTTCAATGACTTACGGAGTTCAGAAGATATTAATACAAATATTTATAAATCCATTGAAATTTCGTGAGAAAGTTGACATGAAAATCAACTGCGATTTATATGTCTTATTAGGCGTTCCTATACTGTGTTATTATAACCGCAATATTGGCAGCATAGCGGGGAGAAAGAGAAGGAGAGTAAATATTCTTACTCCATCTATTGTTGCAGTAGGATTCGCGCAGTAATTATCCTATTGTTGGCAGAGAGCTAACTCATTGAGAAATAATAAACCTATTTGAATCGTCTATACGATGTATACGTAAATTGGTTTTATTTGTCGCGTCAGGCAAATTTTTATATTTAGTAATTACTCATATTTATTTAATTTTTTTGCTTAACATGCTACATGAGGGTGATAGTGAACGGGCAACTCTCCTTTAATACCATAGGAAAGGAATTAAATATTGGCGATGCGGTAGGTAGAGGAAGGTAGCCAAGGGTTGCCTAGGGCCCTCCGGCGATATTTTAAGGATCCTTACCGGTGTTTCACGTAAAGAGATGTAGGGGAAACCATATAAAGCCTGCATTAGGTAGGTAGAGCTATTGGGTTTTATTCTCACGCCCTTCCGAATGACGGGAGACAGAGTTTGCTGTGGGGTCACAGCATTCCCGCGAAAAGAAGGTCTGACCATTCAACATTTTATTACCACTAACTAACGGTGAAGTCTTAAATGTAATAAATAACATAAAATGTTCTAACTCTAACTTTATCAATTGCGCGGGAGTAATAGCAGAACCAGTTCAACACGCAATAAATTCATGTTTCTTAACGGGAAAATTTCCGTGTCAAAGCAAAGAAGGGCATGCGTACTGATATTTCGAACTATCAACCTATTCATCTTCTCCAAATTTTCCTTAAAATACTAAAAAAAGCTATTCTTCAGCCTACTGTAAACCTCTTACAGAAACATAAAATCATATCAGAACAAAAATAAATCTACCAACAGCGCCATGGACGATTTTATGCAATCAATGTAAACTTCTCTTGAAGGCAAATTAAAAGTAACAGGGACACTTTCTCATCTCTTCAAAGTATTTTCCATGGCTGATCACAACATTTTACTTGATAAAATAGAATTTTATGGTATAGGGGAAATGCTTCCTTACTTTTAAAATCATATTTTACAAATTGTAAAAAAAGTCTCCCGTAGGCAACAATCACAGGAATATTTATTTATTTACAAATTTGGCCACAAGTTTCCATCTTGGCACAAAATTGGAAACTATTTGATAGTGCATTTCCAATATTAATTTCCATTCGTATAGCAATGCAGAAAACGGTTTCCCTCAAAATTCGTTTTTTATATTTTTCGTTCAAATTGAGTCAGTGAATTAGTGGACAATATTTATAAGGCACCATTAGATTTATTGTCTCGAATAATGTACTGCATGAGTCGTTATTCTGATTACGATGAAATTCACATTCGATGTACTTTATGTAGGGGCGTGAAACTGTAAAGGTTCAAAAATGTGAAATTCTCGTGTTTAATCACGGGGTGACCCAGATATTAATTTCCAATTACACACTCCCCGTATAGTATTTAATAATTAAATTTGTCAACCACGAATTAAATTCCATATGCGAATACTGGAAATTTCGTGCACAAGTTTCCAAACATGTATTATATAATTATTAATAATAAGAGTCACATTTAATTTATTCTCTTTGTGAGTGGATTACGTAAAAGATTCAGATGAGGTTTTAGGTATATTTCACGGGGTTAATGAGAACGTCTCAACTGTCGAGGATTTTATATCAGACTTGTCAAGCTCCCCAGACAGAATTGTGTAACTGCAGGGACGAAAAACTTTCCGACTAACGACACTGCTGGCGGGCTTGCAATTTACACAAAATATGCTACACGAATTTCAAAGCTAGAAATAAAAGTATATAATGTTTTTCTTTACAACATTTTAAGAAAACTACAAAAACAGAAAATGTATATTCTTTAAATTAAACAAAATACCGAAACGTTGGTTTACGTAACAAAAACTTCGTCTGTTAAAGGTCGTCTCATAATTACTATTATTAGTTACAACTACAAAAATTCGGAACTGAAAATGTATTTAACATGTCAATATAATCATAATTACATTCTCTATATGTTTGTAATTCAATTATGTAGTTAAATTACCATGCTTAAAATTATTTATTCGACATTAAATGTGGTATCTTTGGATATTTTATGATTTACTCCTCATCAATTTCGATTTAGTCATCACAAGAAGCCAAGCGTTTGATCGCTGAGTATTGGTCAGTGTTGTGATTATTTTATTCCATTTTTAACGCATGGAAATACAAATCGCGTTTCTCGAGGAAAGCCCTCTTTTCGGTCCTCAAATAATAAACCATAATTATCAGTCAAATTCCTTTACTTTCTTCTTGAACCTTTGAGGCCATAATCATCTTATCCTTAAAACATTATCATTTATACCAAGAGGGTATAAAATTCTTCAACTTGTAAAATACACTTTCTTTTATAATTTTTCAAGTTGAATAATTTTATACCATCCAGGTATTAATGACGCTTTTATGACATCAATGGCCGACAGGTTCCTGACTAAAAATATAGGAATTTTAACTGATGATAATGACTTGTTGCCTTACGTGAGGACTAAAAATATTAAGTTTTTAACGGTAAAGACCTAATCCCTCTCACCAGTGCGTGTTTGTGCTCTCTAGCTTGCGTGTAGTGTTTTGAATTACTTTAGAACATATCCTTTTTATTTTAGTTACTTATTTGAAGATTATTTGTAATTAATTACGTACTTTATTTTTTCTTATAATTGTTTTTGTAATATATGACGTATCCTATTTCCTCAACTAAGGACTAATGGAAAAAAAACATTAAATATAAATCCAAACCAGTAGCACATCTATTGGCGTCATATATCTACAGTTTGCTTTCCGAGTTTGTGACAAAAGTGTACCAAGTTCGGCTTAAATTGCTTCGTTTAAGCGTATGCATGGCATATTTATAGATTTCTTCGTACCGGAAAAGGAAATGCGATCTGAATTACTCAAAATACTTTTCGATTTAAAAGCAGATCACCAAAGCTGAAATTATATCACTTATTTCAAGTTTTGTTTATTAAAAATTTCATTACATGAAAATAAGCCTCTATTCACAAAACCTAACTGCATTAAATATAAATATAGAAGTACAAGTAGCGCTATTAAAAACATACACTGTTTTAATAAATGTGAACATGTATCGAATATAGATTTGATACAAATACAAAATAATGGCAACGAAAAAGCGATAAAAGGTAACATTACTTACCTTTATACTGCGTAAATTAGCGTATTTCGACTCTTACTCTTGTCCTATGACGAAGGTTTCCGGAAAATAATCGAATAGATGCTTTTTTCACATTACAATACTTTCGACGTTTTATTTCCCGGGAAACCCGTGTTGAATGTTACCATAGTTGCGAAATTATTAACTTGGGTCAGTCTGGAGATACATTGCGTGCGGTCTGTGCGCGAGGCGTGCGAATAGCAAGACGCGTGTCGGTCATGTTTGCGGCTCTACCTAATTGCAACGCCGGCCAAGGAGTGCAAACAGTGATATTTGCAGCGCAAACAAAGCAGCTTTTATGCGGACGGCAGGTAAATGGCACCGAACCGCACGCGAAATGAATTTAATTTGAGGTTGCACGCACAATTGCTTTCCAAAAGCAGCCTTTGTATGAGCCGAGATTTTTTCGTTCCGCTTGGAAATCTTTCTGTTGGGACTGATGCGTACTTTTCCGTCTGTGCGAAATAAAACGACGACGTGTTCACGGTGAGTTCTTTTTATGCAAAGGTAACCAATTCTTCTTTTGGTGATCATTTGATTACAATGTACTTTGAAGAAAATCTGGAGTTTGGTGACGATTCTTTAGTAAATTTAATAATGTAATTTCAGTTCCTTTCGAACAGTCTTCGACACTGGAACATAATTCAAAAAACGACGTTTGGTCAAAACACATTGCGAGCTTATTTTCACATATATTCTTTTATTTGTGGGTAGAAATATTCCTCAAATATGTTGCAATTGACAGTCATTTTGAATGTATAGTGTATTCAAGGAATTTATTTTACTAATTATTTGTTTTAAGACTGATATTTAAATTAATAATGATGATAATTTTCCCCTTGTTTTATCAGTCACACAATAAAAACTTTTTAATTTTGATTTCCAAATTTTATTCGGAGCTTTCGGAAATTGCCATAATCATCTATAAAATACAAATTTTGAAACATTACAATTTTTTAAAATATAAAATACATAAATATGAAACATTGTTTAGTTGATTTTATTGTACATACCTTCCTATAATTTGAAGCAAAATTTCTAAATTTATTCACGGAAAGGTATGCGATTCCAGGCTATGCTGCCTTACACAGAGCATATTTTTGAACTTCAGTGTTCTATAAGTTCTTGCTCGAGTTCGAGCACAACCGGCAAAAAATTCCGTTTACGTTTGACTTTCGACAAATTATTTGGACGTGGCTAAATTTTAAAACTCATTGAAAGTTTTTCAATGTAATTTTCGACAATTCATGGAAGTATGTTGCCGGTTGTGTTCGGTGAGCACATGAGCAAGAACTGATAAAACACTGAAGTTCAAAAAAACGCATAGCCTGGAATCGCATATCTTTCCGTGAAGAAATTTAGAAGTTTTGCTTCAAATTATAGGAAGGTATGTACAATAAAATAAATTAAACAATGTTTCATATTTATGTATTTTATATTTCAAAACATTAAAAAATTGTAATGTTTCAAAATTGGAATTTTATAGATGATTATGGCAATTGCCGAAAGCTCCGAATAAAATTCGGAAATCAGAATTAAAAAGTTTTTATTGTGTGCCTGATAAAAACGAGGGGAAAATTATCATCATTATGTATAGTGTATTGTTGACAGTCAAAAACGTTAAGCGTGTTTTCGTGAACTTGACAATTTTTTCTTTCTAAAAGTACTATCGAAGAATTTATATAAAATTAAATTAATTACAGCACCTTTTTGGGAATGTTAACCGTAGCGTTTGAGTAAGACGAGATTTTACAAGCGATACAGACGTTTCAAAGACGGCCGTGAAGATGTTGATGATGACGACCGGCCTTGATGCACTAACACAACACTCAACGGAAACGTCGACCAAGTCAAGAAAATGTTTTTTAAAAATCGCCGATTCACTAGGAGAGAGGTTACTCATGACGTCTGAATGTCATTTGGATCATGCCAAGCAAGATGTTTTGGGCTTAAAAACGTTCTAAATTGCTGAATTTCATCAAAAACCACGCCGTATCGCTCAGAATTAATTAAAAGGGTGACGAAACATGGGCGTATGTGAAACCAAGACTTGAAGCGAAGATCGAAAATTATTAAACAAGTTCCTTCAATTGTGAAGGTTTTTTCTCATTACATTTAGTCCATCACGAGATTGTGCCACGTGGTCGAACTGTTAATAATTGCGTGAAGCATTCCGACGAAAATGCCAAGAATTGCGACAAAACCACTCGTGGAATCCTCATGACGATAATACTCCCGCTCACACCTCCCTGACTAAAACCAAAACTGATGTTTTACCTAATGCAACGTATTCGACCGACATGGCTCCATGTGACTTCCTTTCATTTCAAATACTGAAGAGAACCTCAAGAGGACGACGTTTTGCCACTATTGACGAGATAAAAACAGAATCGTTAAATGAGATGAATGCTATACCGAAAAGTGAGTTACAGGACTGTTTCCAAGATTGGAAAAGTATATTATATCTGAAGGGGAACAGAATTGATGCTGGTTAACGAATATCATGATTACAGAGCCAGTTTTTTATACAGTTCTGTTTTATCGTTACAAGTATACCGTAACAATTATAAAAATTTCACTTATATATAGCTCGTTTTCTGTACACCATATATCGATAAACATGAAAAGTTTTTAACACAACACACGTAGTTTTAACCAGACAACGTGTTAAGCAACACAAATAATTTTAAAGAATGAATATAGCAGTATAAGCTGCCGAAAGCTACCATTTTTAAATAAAATAACTATTTAAATCCGTGACAGTCAAAGGGTTTACTATCGATTTATCATTATTAAAAAATGTTTGATACCGCTTAAACCTACCTGTGGTTTTATTATACAGTTGTAAACTTATATATTTTATAAAACAATCATTGTGTGTAGCTTCTAATAAGTCTCAAATTGCGGAGACTGAATTATAAGTTTCGATTATTTTCAACTAGTGAATGTCAATTTAAGATATCCTCATGTTTGCTTACTGCTTCGGAGATATAACGTTTATCTGTAAAGCAAACAATAATATTTTTCCATATTCTTGAAACGCTTACAATACTGTCTCCAGATGTCGGATGACAGTCTGAATATTGCTCGAAACCTTCGCACGACTCCATATAAGAACCTAGAAAAGATAAATCGAAATAGGTCCGACCGTTTCATAAAGAGAAAGAACGAGGTCATTGAGACAGAGAAAATTAGATTGGTTTACGATCCCATAACGCGAGAAACGTAGAGCAAACGTTTATAAGCAATGTGCAGGCAGAAGTAATATTTTTATATGAATTTATGTACAATAAAATTTACGATAGATTCTAGAGATGACTAATCCACACGTCCACTGATTAAAAAACAGAAGTAGTTCAATTTACGAAGTGAGCTATTGGTGACTCGGAAAAGTGAGCCATAAAACTCACTGAATCTTCTACTCCTCTCTCGCTCTCTTTTTCTGAATCCTTTAGAAACTCTGAAATAGCATTCTGCATCATTCAGTTAGAATTATTGTATTATTCATTATTATAAAAAATCTTAGTAATTAATATTCCTTTTAAGGATTATTATTCATAATCCATCTGAAATGTTTTATCAGTAGTTCGATTTCCTACTAATAATTTCAGGAGCTCGTAAATTGTATTCTTCGAACTAAAATAGGTCAACTTTCAGAATAACATTAAACAGATTTTCGGTGCAGATTTCAAGTTGTTCTGATTTACGATTAGACGATCATTAATGACAATTTATATATTCTGCAGTATAGTGCTGTAAATAGCCCTCTACCCTTGCGAGGCTAACATAATGTATAATGAACCATTACCAAGTCATTAGCCGAGTAAAAATAAAAACTCTTACTTTAACGAATTTATGAAACTGGTAAGCATCTGATACGGAAATACAGGTTAAATAACATAAAATAATTTAGTATAACAATAGTAAACTTAATACACTTATTAAATATTATCTGTAATGACATGCCAAAGATGCAGGAAGATCGAAAGTCTTAACCAACTTTCCTCTAGAATGATGGGAAAAATTAATCACAAAAGCCTATTATGTATTAAAATTACTTTTTGTAAACACGAGAGGTGGACAGACGTTCGTAATTTACTACCCACGTAGGTCAACTGTGTTTAATTTTCGATTTAGAGTTATTAAGAATATAAATTACTCGCCTATTGTCTCCGGGACTTTAATCATTTCTGTGTTTGCATAACAAAATTTCATTACCTCATCGTTTTCTCCCCCACTACTCAATTTACACGAAACAATTTTCCACGATTTTATTAGAGGTTATTGATTCATTAAAAAGAATTCCTATTTGCTTTCAATTTAATGTTATTGATTTAGACGAGGCAATTTATAGCTCATGAAATTGATACTAAACAGTATTTGATTTTAACAATGTTTGATGTGTCTGCAATGTCCACGGGGTTCACAATATTACGTGTAATACAGAAATTTAATCATAGCCGACTGAGAATGCGATGGGTTTTATGCTAAGAGTAGCAATACTCAGCTAAAAAGTGTAAAATTAAGACTGGAATGAACTGAAGTGGCTATTGCCCTTTTTTATTCAAACAGTAGTGATACTGAGCACGCACTCTGGTTTAAAAATTCCCTATTTGCGCCAATCATACGGCCCAGGGCGTTCAACCCTTCTGAAATTTCGAAAGGCGTTTCTCCCTCCACAAAATCTGAAGATCATGCGCTGGCAAAACTTAATATTAGATTGGACACGGGGTCGTGTGATCCGCCATCCTTTTCTTATGGTGACGGGCTTGGGAAGAGTTGAACTGGAGGAAAGACAAGAGAATGAGCAGTCGGGACTGAATAGTGCACAAGCTTAATGGCAGAGTAGTGTGTTAGTAGGCACGAGATAATGAGTAAGTTGGGAATGGAACTCGAGAGAGAGAGAGAGAGAGAGAGAATAGTCAATAGGGGAAAGAATGTCAAAGAAGAAGGGTGAGAGGAGAGAGTTTTGAAGTTGGACCATTACAGGCTATAAAATATAGTCTGACCGTAGGAACAGAGAGAAAGAGAAAAGAGAGAAAGAGAGAAAGAAATAAAGAGAGAGAGAGAAAGAGAAACAGATAAGGAAAGAGATATAGAGGCGAGAAGAGTTGGTTGCTCGTCAGTTAAGTTTTCATTTAATCTGGAAAAAGACCAGGTACCGAGCTTGTGTTGACGAAGGAAGCAGCCACCTCACTAATACGGAAACCAGGTGTCTCAGTGTCAGTTGCTGCGCAACAATTACCACGTGAATGGACCTATAAATAGATCGAGTGGCTTATTAATAGATCCCAAATTGGTGCTTACATAAATTTGTTTTAATCCTATCGTCTTAATTTGACTAAAAGTTTAATTTTCCCCAGTTCCATCATAGGACTTTGATATAAGTTATTACAAAAATTACTCTGATATCACATTGTAGAATTTATTCCAGAGAATTCCACGCTGGTTCAACAGTAATTAATTTTTGCAGTATCAGTTTGCATGCTATTTATACAGCAATGTAACTGTGACGCTTTTCATAGTTATAATCGTATTATTATTGGCAATTCTTGCTATTTGTTGACGACTTGTATTTCTATCAAAAATATAAAACATTCATAATTTTTATTGTATACATAGGCGGTCTAAAGGTGTTATATTTAGCTAAAAAAATTTCACTCAATTCTCTGAAAATAAGTTTCATACTTATTTTTTTATTTTTCAAATGCATTTTGAGAAAAATTGATATTATTAATAGAAATCTTAACAGCATTGTTGATACCGTGATAAATTTGTTTCGTTTTTAATCATAACTAAAAATTGATGTATTATAGAATGAATTTCCATGAATGTATATGTATCGTATAGTTTCTTCGTTGAAGATAGAAACATTGATTAAAAATGTGACCATAATATGTCGGTCGTTGGTTTTGGTAGAATCCTTATATTATAGGAGCCAAAACGTTATGTTTTATTGATCAATAGAAATTAGTGTTTTTGGATAATAGTTGGTATAATCCATGTAACTGTGTATGCGAAGTTCATTATTATTACATAATATTAATTGTTGTTAAAGAAATATTTATCCAAAAAAACATTATCATCAATCAAATATGTAATAAAATAGACGGAAGTGATTTAGAGTTGGCTTTACTATTATATTAAACAATTTTACAAAACAATACCTCCCTTCAAAAAAATTAATTCTCTGGATGTTACTGATATAGGAATTCTTTTATGATAATTATTAGTTGGTTCTTTTTAGAAGCTACGGCCAGTCGCAAAATTAAAACCACTCTGAAGATCAAAAGTATTATATTTGAAACATATAGCCACACCATCCGAATACATCTCTACATAGTCCCAGCTGTTTGGTAAGTTGTCAAACACTTCCGATCTAAAACGCTGCAGATGCGTCTTTTGTAGTGTGTGGCAGAGCATTGCCTTGAAGATCAATGTAATGGTCGACCACCAAACAGCCCGGACATGACTCCACCTGATTTCCATTTCTTTGCCCATATGAAACGCTCACTAGGAGGACAAAGAACGAGCAGAACAGCGCACTTTTTACTATATATTGGAAAGCTTGTACCACGAAACATCAAATTTCTGAGTCAGAGCGGGGTCTCTTTAAAGAAGAAGCTGGAAGATGTAGAAAAGTATTGTTACTAAAACACTTAAGATTTTCACTGTAGTTATGATTTAGTGACCTATTGGACTTTTAAGAAAATAACATTATTATAATAAACCGAAATATTAAAAATCGAAATCGGAAGAAAGTCGCATTTATTGGTTAGTGTCAAAAATAGTGAACGGTTCTGTATTTAAAAAATTAAAATCTCGGATTATATTAAAGATATGGGTTTAACAATAATTTTTATAACTAATATTTGAAACTTTCTGTCTGAAATCAAATTTATGATGTACCTAGATGAATATTCCATTAGGAAATGCATTGAATATGAAACGTTTTAAATCACAATAGAAACCATATAAATTGACCTTACTTGACCTGTGTTGTCAATGACGACATGAGTGTACCACGAACTCTGAAAAAAATATCCAACAGTTGAATATTATATACCATCTGTTCCACAAGTTATGTTCTTAATGTTTTACTTTATGAATTATTTTACAGAATCATAATTCGGTTCACTCTTGACTTAATATGTCAAGTTGAAATTTGTGACACGAAAATTTATTAGCTACAGAATAGAATAAAATCATTTCAGATACAGCGTAATTTTTCTATTAATTATTAATAAGCTTTTAACCAAATTGAATAACACACAGCCACACCGATAATAATTGGTAATGAGTTGAAAAATATCAGAAAAGTAGCACGTAAGAGTAATGACACATATATACAAAATTCCATGTTATTTTCTAAGAAACGTCAATTATGCGAAAAAGTAAATGGTTTACATACATAAATAAAACTGATTTAAGATAATATTAAAAGAGTAATTATTAATTTACAGTGTTATGGATCAGTTTTAATTGTATGAAAACGACATAAGTAGTTTGTAGAGGTATTTAAATTTGTATTTTGAAACTATGTATATAGTGAGTTGTAAACAATGTCTATAAGAATTTTAGAATTAAATTAGAGCTCGTAGGAGATATCTGTGCCAAATTTGCGATGTTTCTGTACTACCTCCGACGGGGTTTTTATAATTCAGACACTTTAGACTGCCCTGACAGCTGCCAAGCCATTTCTTTTCCTCGAAGCGATATTTAAGGCTTCTCTAGAACAATAGTGAAGACCGATAAAGTGCCACGAGGCGAGATATGTCTCTGATCGAATTTATATAACTTTAACTGCTCTCAAATATTCTCAGAACTACTTAGAAGTCGCAGAATTTCTCTCTGTATGAGAAATGTATCCCTGAATCTTTCCTTACGCGTCTATAAAATATTAATAATTTTATTTTGTGTATTTATGAAAATCGGAAAAGTATTTCAATAAAATAATAGTGAAATAAATAAATGAACTAACCAGCATGTTGGAAAGAATTTAATAAAATATAGCACGACGTTTAGTTCGTTTTCTTGGAGCTTCCCAGACGCAAAAGTAAAATGTATAAACTAATTTGGTATAAATGACTTCTGCAAGTATGAATTATTTAGTTTATATAAAGGATGGTATTTTATTAAATTGTTTATGACATTTTGGGTAATGTGTTTATTCTATTGATGTCATAAATGTGCTATTAATAATAAAAATACATATACTATGAACCAGAGATAACCATAATTTTATTTAATTCTAAAGACAAATTAAAAATGATTTTCTCTTACAAGACTCCCCAAGCAGCGTGTTAGATATTTGCAATGCTACTTCTAAATTTTTACGAATATATTGTTACAACCTATAGATAGTAATGAAAAAAAGTGACTACTTTCTCAGGACCTCTAATACAGTTGGTTATATGAAATTGGATCAATTAATGCCCTCAAACAACCCTGTTTATATATGATGGATATTTATGTTTGATCACTCAAATATAATGTGATGTGTGTATACAAACTTCAGAAGACACGTCAGCGAGCCTGTAATTAGGTTACGTTAGTAAGGGATCCCATTCCGCAGGAAGGCTCATAGTCTCAAGTTTTCACTTAATTATAAGTCCGGTGTCAAATTCCGTATTTGAGAAGATAATCCTCTAGAGGCGCCAGCGAAGGACTCAGTTAACGAGTAACACACGGTGTCTCAACAGTCATGCCTTCAAGTCCCTTTACCCTTTATGCATTAGATGTGCCCTGGGAATGAACCCGTTTTACGCGCTTGATCGCGTTCGTAATTCCATAATTCATTTATACCAAATTTGTTTGTTTCAATATGTTCAATTAGTTATTTTGGGAGTTTAGACGTGTAACAATGCTTTTGAAATTTTATTAATTTTGTGACGAATAGATATGACGAGTCCACAAATTTTGAATCATTAATCTACTTGAAATGTAACATTTATAAAAATATAATAATTATTTAATTAAGTATTGTTGGATGTAGGTCAGAAAAAAATCTGTTAATGACGATAGTTTCTCGATATTATATTCCTGTGCTCCTCAAAATCCTTAATACTGTGTTCCAGTTCACAATATCGAGGAAGAAGGATTATACATAACGTATATAAAAAGACAGTCAGATATAATTAGAATTGCAGATCCGAAAAGTAAAGCATAAATCAAGAAATGAGTAAGTCAAGGACGCATTCAGTCGCCCATGTATATGGGATCTGCAATATAGAATGGACGATGAAAGTTAAAATGGAATAAGGAAAATGAATCATACTTCAAGGATGCTAAATAAAAACCCTACGCTTTACCGATGATATTGCAGTATTATGGCAGTCAGGAGAAGACTTGGAAACCATAATAAATATCCGTAACGTGGATCTGAGGAAAGATTAATATGAGGATAATTAGAGGGAAAGCGCAGGTAATAGAGTGTAGTATGTAAAACGGTGGAATAACAAAAAGATTGGGAATACGCTAAGAGGATAAGGCAGGATGTAGGCTGTGCTAGTTTTGTGGAAATGAAAAGGTTTGTGCAAAATAGATTAGTATGGAGGGTTGCATCAGACCAATCTTAGGACTGAATACCACAACTACAATGATAATTTTTGAACTGTTGTAATATACAGATCTCATCCGTGCACTATAGGAGTCAGGAATTTTTAATTGCTTAATTTATAAGATTTGTGATTAATGGTTTTTCATTTTTTTAATAATAGAGAAAACTTGAGTGAAGATGAGATTTTCAGTTCGTTGCTGGATTTGAAGGATAAGTCGCTTCTGTCACTGGTTTCATTAACCAAATTATTGGTATTGAACTTAATCAGAAAAGAATACTACTGCTGTTGTATAATTTAAGAGGAAACTCGTTTTTAAATTAAGGTTGCAAGTTGAAGAGACTTTCTGCATGAGCGGAACGGAACAGGGGCTGAATTGGATCGAACGAGTTCGTTTTGGTACGCCGGCGATTGTGATAAGTTAATATATATGTATTTATTAAATCTATTAATGTCGGTCACAAAGACAGAAGACTACGATAGATATCTTTTTATTCATTACGATTATTATGCTGTGTAATGCAACATGCCATGTTGCTTATATATGATTTACTTTTAAAAGAACCACATAGACATGAACAAACTCTTGAAGTAACGGAATACATTATTTACATTGACTATCCTGTAGCAGGTTAAATGCCATTTAAAGGGTAGAATAAAATCCAGATTAGTACAAATCTATAAAGGAAAAAAGGGTGTTTTTGTTAATATGGAAGTTAAGGAAATACTTGACTCTCCTGCTAGCAAAGAATTTCATGAAATAGAAAAGGGAATATGGAGTGAATTCAGTTTCCGAAATTCCCTCTCCAGCTTTCTAATATCTATAAAAATATAATGATAAATTCAAAATAAAATAGTTCTGACAACTCTCTTTGATTTCAAGTACACCAGGGTTACAATACTCATGAGATTGCCTTCCGACCTTTCTTTATTTTATTTTTGGCCTTCACTGATGTCGCCGACTTTCTTTGCTGGTTAGATTCCGTTTGACAACGACTCTCTGGAGTAGGTCGGGTACTTGAGCTCAGGGCTGAGGATTCGGGATGATAGGTTGATGTCATCAGTTGATGTCAGGTCGGCCGCCGAATTAAGCGAGACAGACTATTCCAATGTACATTTGTTTATATGAAGAATTACAAATAATCATACATAAAGTGCATATCTGCAAATAAATATATAGTAACATAAATAATTTTTTCTAGATGAGCTTCTTTCTCTGAGAATTTGGAAGTAATTTGATAAGAAAAGTACCTGGGTGCCCGGCGTTAACCGGGTTTTTATAGCTAGTACATAGCTCATAAATGATTTCGACGTCAACCTCTTCCTTTTCTGCTGCCGTCCCCTTCCTCGCCGACACTCTAGACCTGAAGTACAGGTTAATTTTCAGTTACTTCTATAACAAAGAATTAGGCAGATACGTGGATCGTTTGATTTCATGTTATTGATCTGCATACTCCCCATTCCCATCGCTCACTATTGGAAGAAATTAGAACGCGGAATTCGGTTTACACCATTCCATTCCTCTCATTGTGGCTGAATTGTAAGTAAAATGTCAGAATTAGACACAGGGAACCAAATTACACTGGTTTCGACGCCATACTCGATATTTTTGTCGTTTTCAAGTGACGTCTGTCTCCGCTCCCACGCTATTAGAGGTGGTGACTATATAATGTCCTTTCAGTCGCGCCCCTAGAAATGATAGCCGTGTTTTAGCCCAACAGTCCTGATTCCTGAGCCGCCAAGAACACGTGTACCAAATTTGACTGAAACTTCTCTACGCTTTAGATTTTTATGAGTAAAATACATACATATCAACATACCTGCTTACACGCAAACAAAATTTGGCATTTTTACATATAAGCATTGATATTAATTAATAAGAATAAGATAGTTGTCCCTTCTACTTGGTCTGTTTAGAAAAAAAATTATTGTAAGTACTTAAAAATTATACTATATTGTTTTATCACAACATAGTTTTCTGACTTGAAAATTTACAATAAATAAAAAAAGACGGTCAAAAGTGAGCATATAAATTTATCACTATTTATTGAAAAGCGACGTTTCGTCTCCACGTTTTTTATATATAAATTAAAAAATTGTAACAAAGAACACATATTTAATTTGTTGTAATATTATGTTTGTAGTACGCCTGAGGCAGTCTCAAAGTGGAGACGGAACGTCGCTTTTGAATAAATAGTGATAAATTTATATGCTGACTTTTTGGCCTTCCTTTTTATTTCTTGTAAGTTGTTTTGTCGTTCAATTGCGGCATACACGCTGCGTCATGTAAACACGACACGTTGCGCCACTTACAGTCAATTTCATTTTATTTCAAATGATATAAGACATTCACTTGTTCACTGCCAGAAAACAATACATGTTCTTTTATTTCAAACTCACGACGCTTTAATAAAAACGCCTCACACAGGCTTTTCCAAATCATTTATTCAGAGATGTGTCATTGAAATGACAAACTTTACCAACAACCCTGTTTATATACATTATAACAAGCTTGTTATAATTAGTTAAAAGAAGTGTAGTTTTATTTGACCTGGTTTTATGCTTTTGCGTTAACTATACGTATTGGGCGTAATAATGTGCAGGTTGCAGCACAAATAGTTCTACAGCACACGGAAGTGATTAATAAGCAGAAGAAAATGTGACAAGATTGAAAAACAAATTTATATAATATATATTCAGTGTTACACTTCAACGAAGCAATTAATAATGTCCTTTTTCTCTGAGAAAAGAAAAACATAGCCGCAGGAATGTTGCAAAACATATTTTCATTTCTTAGCCTAATATTGAATACAAAAATAAGAATCTCCTTCGTCAGGGATTTATTTGAGTGGCAATCATCAACATGAAGTTTGAAGTCAACGAAAAATTGTTTGAGCCGGTACAATTTACAAAGTGACTTAAGGAGAAGTGTTTCCTTTCTACGATCTCTTTCGTGTAAGTCGCTCGTCGAAATACTCGTTGGCAAACAAGTTGGGGTTAATATGTATTTTGTAGAGTTATTAAAAGTCAATAAAATTCATAATGTTTCTAACCATTCGTAAGATTCTCAGATGAAGTAATTTGTTGAAGCGGTTATTGAAGTCAATAAAGGCCTCTGCCCACTAGAACGTACCATACTAGGACAGTAACCGTACCTATACATGCAAAGAAAACGCACATTAGACGTTACCGTCACCGGCCAACACCGTAGCGTGCCAGGCCAGTCCAGTCAAATAACTACAGTCGAGAATATTTTTAAAATGTGGGTACGGTTTGTGCATGACGCGCACCGTTGCTAAACCGGTTTGTGCCGGCCCACCACATTGTATCCCGTTCTGAAACTAGTTCTTTGTTTAATTCATTAAACTGGAATGACGTCATACGAGAATACTGGTGAAACTTCGGTTCGTCATCATCTAAATATGTATGTAACGTCAAATATTCTGCCTCAGTTTTTCGTTTTATTAGATTTTCTCACTGTAATTATCGCGTTTTCCTCTTTCTCGTCCAAAATAATGGTAATCATTTTCCAATTCTCGTAAAGCTAATATTCTAATAAATACATTTAGATAGATATTTAGATATATTTTGTTTCCATTAGTCCTCTATTGAGGAAATAAGATACGTCATACATGAACAAAATAAGGTACATAATTAAAGACAAATAATTTTAAAATAAATTAATAAAAGAAAATGTATATAGACAAAAGTCAATATAAACACAACACGGACACACGATGTCACTCACACACACACTGGGAACCACGCAATGGAGTTTTAACTACTTGGAGCTCTGCGACCAGGAAACTGTCCTTACCTCTGTCGTAGCTCCAGGCAATACATGAAACAAACAAAAGAGCAGAAAAGACTGAATAGAAATTTTAAATATATGTGATGTGCTATTCTACAAGGCAGCTCATTCAACACTTTCTGCAGGAGCCTTGATTTTAAATTCTAGAAGGACGATTAAGAAAATCCTGTACCGAGTAAACCGCGCCATTTAAAAGAATAGTTTTACTCTGCTTTACGAAGCTTTTGTAGGTACTATTTTTAACCTCTGGCGGAAGGTTGTTGTATAAAATTATCCTGGTATTGTGAATAATTTTATGGTGTAGATCAAGACGATGCTTGTCCGACCTTAGAGCTGAACGATTTCTGGTCGCGTATTAATGAAACTCACCATTTGTTTGAAACATTAGTGTTCCGCTTTACAAAATTTAATATTTCATAAATATATACGCTTGGTGAAGTAAGTATTTGCAAACTTTTGAAGAAAGCTTTGCAACTCGATCTAGAATTCGTGCTGGAAAGTATTCAAATTGCACGATTTTGTAACTTAAATATTTCATTACTCCTGGAGCAGTTTCCTCAATTAGAGATGCTATAGCTCATAATTGAATGAAAATACGCGAAGTAAACCATTTTGACATACTTTTTGTTAACGTGTTGCATTAGTGTTCTCAGAGAATAGCAAGTTGAACTTAGTTTTCTGGCAAACAGATCTATATGGTCATTCCACTTTAAGTTATCGTCAATCCGAAGGCCGAGGAAAGTTGCATCAGCTGAGGAATTTTCTACGGGTCTGTTACTAGCATCAGCACTAAAATGATCTAATTTAGTCTTATTTAGGTTGAGGGATAATTTATTCACGTTAAACCAAATATTTAGACCATTCAGAGCGTTGTCTACTTTCTTAATCAGATTATCGAAGCTTTTATTTGCAATAACTATATTTGTGCCATCCGCGTAGAGAATCGATTTTAGAGGATTTACGTATCCTGGAAGATCGTTTATACAACACTGCACGTTGACAATCTACACTGTCACAACTTGTAGCTACATCATAGATTACTCTGCAAAAAATGACGATACAGCGACCGGAGCAGAACAAAACGAGTATGGTACGGTTACCATGCGCGTTGTATACGGATATAGATCGTTGATGATCCGTTGCAGTGGGCTTGATAATGACCGGAGAGGTCGTATTCTTTCTTGGTATAGTACGTTCTAGTGGGCAGAGACCTTAGTGCTATGCTAGGTCAAATAAAATGAACAATCTTATTCCCTCGTTACGAACAGTCAAAACAAGTCAGAAACGTAGTTACGTTGGAGAAATGTTCAATTGTTTACGAATTATTGTTTTTCCTGAATACGCGATAAAATTACTTAATTAACACCCGTAGCTTGGCAGTTGACATCAGTTAATTGTTCAAAATAAAGTACAACATGCCTGTAATATACAGCCAAATAATATCACTTCATTTTGTGCCACGAAGCAACAATTGAGCACCCGAGCTTACTCTCTGGCGGGATTAAATTTATTCCGTTTGCTCTTTAACAGGATTATTTCGGAAATCATTGTAACCAAAAATTAATCCCTCTATAGTCATTTAAAATTTATTCTATAAATTTCATATGATAGGACTTTAAAATTACTAATAATGTATTCTAGTTGTTCGCATTTAACATTAAATTTCATAGTGCACGGAATCTTTGTTCCCGTCCCGCGATATAATGTCTCCAATGAGATCATTTTCAGAGAAGTTCCAGTTTACCGGCTGAAACTGAATACTCTACGAATAAAAATACGCCATGTCAGTATTCTGTATCCTTCTGTGTCGTGAGCCCGTGCTTGAACCTGGGCGCAGATCTGAACGATTGTTGTGCGGAGACGCAGCCTTGCATTTCTGATTAGGAAACTGCTGGTTTGAGTTTCCCTACGCGTTGGTATGAAGTCGCTGTACCTCATTCTGGTACGAGTCTGTTTGCTGAGTGACACGGTGCCAACCGTTTGAATGCCGAGGAAACGTGTGGAACCTTAAACTTATAAAATATCAGCAGTGTGACGAAACTATTGCAGAGGACATTTTGAAAACGTAAGATAATTCCATTTCTTTTATTTACTATTCTGAAATATTTTCATTCATCTATATTGTGCAGAATAGTACTGAAAATATCTGTTTCGTAAAATGGTGACTACGTCGATTAGAGTAGAGAATCTAGTTATTTTATATAAAGAAATAACTAAGTGATTCAAATTTGTAAATTAATTTATTTATTTATTGAGAGTTTGTTTGTAATAATTTATTTCAAATAATTTGATACGTGGGTAAATTAATAAAATTTTTAGAAACTTTACTGTTGTCATTTCAAGAGCAGATTCAGAAAACTTTAGTCATAAAGGATTTATGTAAATGAACAAGGTGGAAAAATCTAAACCAGTCTGTGACTCGATCCTCGTTACAGGCAGAAAAAGCACACTGTACTAAAGGGAAGTCCTGGATTCAATTCCGTCTCTGATCGTGGTTTTCCCATCCGCATCATTATAAATTCTTTTATTGCTGTTAAGCGTTATTAATGCAATTAATTTAAGTTCATATTCTAGAGATTGTGCGACGTATGAAACTGCAACCAGCTAAACTAAGTCAAGTAATAGAGGTGTGAAAGTGATAAAATAAATAATTTTTAAAATAGAAAATCAAAGTTTACATTTTACAGAATACGAAGAGAATATTGTGAACTTGGCAACTTCGAGATTAGTAATATTATTATTAATATAACAGGCATAATGAGGCAAGATACATAAAATGTAAATAACTTTATAGGAACAGAATATGATTTGAAAAATAAAAGTGTAACTGTTACCAGTAACATTTACAATTTTTGAATACTTAAACCCGATCGCTTGGTAAGTATATAATAGCGAAGATCTCAGTTTATTTAATTTAATTTGTCATATCTATATAACTTAGCCACGAAATTGATATAGTAATAACATTACGCCCTATTGTATCTCCTCTAGAATGTATACAATTTTAGATAATTTACCTAATCGTAATGCTAAGTATAATAACTTTCCTGAAGAGATGATCTTATTACGTTTTAGTTAGAGTTAATAAGATCTATCTATTATCTGAATCGAATATGATATTAGAGCTCGCGAATAACTTTGTTAAGCGCAACTAATATCACACGCTCGTTCGTTCTCGGAGAAGAGTAGATTGAACATTTCTAATTCATAAAGCGACGGGTCGAATCGCAAATTTGGATAAAATTAGATCGTGGAAGCCAGTGTGCTCATTATTTGAGTACTGGACAACTCGCTAATTATTTCAGGTTTCTAGTTACCTTTCGGTACACAATACAGAAAATCAATTTTCCGAGTTTGCAGGAACTGAAATATTAAATCCCCGACGAGCAGTGGCGTCTCGTGATTAACGGGTTGCCTATGCACTGCGGCGACATTGCACGCGACGGCTTCAGTCGTCTTTCCAATCAACGTAGAATGGAGGAGCGCTGTATTAATTGCGATCTTTATACAATCTACATTACAATCTAAAAATTATATGCCAAGAAGTAACTTTGAAAACACAATATCAATATTGAATGGAGTAATATCTATGTGAGAAGAATCCAACAATTACGTTGAAAGAGAAATTTTCAGGAAAACCAACTGGGTGCCCGGTAAATGATTTCTAGGATCCAACTGTATTAATTAATTCGACAGTCAAATCCTTATCCAAATGTGATTAAACCATTAGATAGATCGTCACATTATATAAAATTTACCTTTTCACATTATCATAAAAATCTTACAAATTAACGTTGAAAATAAAGTGTTCTGTTGGGTTAAAATAAATGTAAATCGTAGTTCCAACACTGCACCTTCCATTGGTTGTTGAAATTACAATGCGCAGGATATATAAGGACTAAACAACCGAAATCTAAATGTGAAAACAATGCCCAAGCTACGGCGCAATGAATTTGCGCATGTATTAATCCGCAAGTCAAATGCCACAGATTATTCAAACGATCAGGCTAAAAATTTGAAATTATTAGTCTTTTATGTGAGAAATCCACAAAATATAAAATAAATTGGAATTTTAAAATTAAAAAATCTGTAATAACGATTGGTGAAGATAAGTCACGTGGGTTGGCGTTTTCACATAAAGAAGGGGAACGGAGAGATTGGCTGGGGGCGGGGCTGACAAGGCGGTGAAATAGTGAAGTTTTCGCAAAAGTTGGTAGGAAGAGGAAGTAAAAGAGGAGAGAAGGGCAGTGTATGTTGTAATTTGGAAGTCAATGAGAGAAAAATGATTATATGTAGTTTAATATTCAGTGAGGGTTTGCAGATAAAAAGAAGAGATAGAAGAAGCTTTCAATAGTTAGTAGAAAGCGAACACCATAGGCACATAACACATTACAATGTCTCAGCCAAACCTCTGCCGGGGCGGAAACTTATTTGTCCTCTTCGCAAAGCGTGCAAAATTTTAGTTTCCGCTGCCCCATAACAACCGAAAGATTAAAACAGGTTCGTCCCAAATGAAGGAAAACTCTGCTACCCGTTTTTGCCCCCACAGTAACTAACCCGGAGCTAGGCCGTTGCTAATTAAATGTTTAATTCCCCTTAAATCATACATTCGTTAATGATAGTTAATGCAGGACCAAATAAAGAAACTTTGTTTTAATATATAAATAAAATTAGACACGTCCTGACGTGATTTCCATAAAAAAATTAGTTGAAGGTATTATTGCATTCTCAGTCTTGTAAAGGACAGAAAAGAGGCTAGGTAAAATTATCCAACATTAAATGTATTACGGGTGTGAAATGAATGTTAAACTTTCATTGTTTCCATATCCTTGTGGTTTTCAGACCTTTACACAGATAGTGGCATGGTTGGTGCGTTGTTCACACTTCCGTCTAACTATAAGCGTTTCAATAAAGTTTACGAAGATCGAGATGTTTGCTTTCTATTATAATAATCGTGTTTTTTCTATTCGGGTCAATTAATACAAAAAATCAATGTTTTCAATCGAAACGTTTTATTATATCGTTGTTTTTGAAACAGTGCCGAATAATTGATGACAAACTTAGTGGTAATATTCTCTCTAGTTTTTTGAAGAAGATAAAAATATAACTAAACTCATAAAATAGAAATTCCTGACAATTCATTAAATATTCTAAACGAGTATTCAGATTGAATAATCCTTTATGTGCGTGATAATTACATCGCAAAATCTAAATATTTATAGGTATGGAGTAGAGTAATTTGTCTTGAAGTTCTTACGCCAAAATCGGAGAATTTTAAAAACGACATACTTGTGTGTCCAGGTGTTGGCACTTTGAAAGGTGTGCTACTGTATTTCTTTCAACATACACGGTATGTATTATAACTCGTTAATTCACTGAGTAGAGTAGTCTCTTATATTAAGTACCACTTCTTCCAGACTGTTTAATAAGTCAATCGATTTTTCGACCCAAATTTTCCTTATTGATGTCCACGCATGCATTTGAACTAAATTATGAAATAGCGTTCTTTTTTCTAAAAATAAATGTAATACTATAAGTGAAGTACAGAATGCAACCTTTTCTTGAGTGCTTCCTGAGAATGATTTCTAGATGTGGGGCACGCGTGGGAGAGAGCCGCAAGCCGATACATCACCGACTGAAAGGCGGCCTGTAATGAGCTCAGGCCCTATGATGGAAGGCCGACGTGATCGATAGCGTGGTCCAGCGTCTTCCAACAGCTCTCCCATCCAATAATTGCACTTCTATAAACACTGACCCTTCGTGGAAATGGGTTCACCGGCGAAACTATACCGTCGGCGGATAAATACTTTTCTCTTCTTATGCTATAATCCATGGTCTAAAGAAACACTTAATGACAATTATCAGTAAATAAATGTTTTTTTGTATATATAAATAAAGGGAAACTAGTAATGGTGGCATAGTTCGAATTATTTTCAAGATTATCATATTTCAAAGTCAATATTAGAGTAACCCAAAATTAAATCATGAAGCTTGATACAAACCAGGCGGATGGTAAGTAAATGATGAGAGGGTATTAGTTTTATTATTATTTAATGAAATCACTATCTGGGTTTGATGTATATAGTTTTATTTACATAAAAAACAATCGCTTTAAAACAGGCGTCCTGCGCGCTATTACATTAAAAAATATAGGGGGACGAGTTTTAATCTTAAGGTTAATTATTCATTGGGGTGACCACGCGAAACAGATTTTACTTTCTCTTTACGAACTTGTTTTGTTTTCAATTGCGATCTGATTCAGGTTACTAGTCTCCCGGAACTCTCTTCTTCATTCGGGTTGAATCTGGTGCTGCCGGTGGATAACGGGATGAACTCGTACTGCCGACGATTGAGGAAAACTCGGGCTTTCCTTCTTCTTCCTTTTGCTTTCCTTGTTCTTAACACCTTCTCGCTAAAGAGAAACAATTCACGACTCTTGTTGCACACTCCAGCTTATTCCTCCCTTTCAAAATCTGTTCGACTCTCTATCTTTCTCCTCCCTTCCACGTCTGGCACCACACTCACTCTGACTCCTTGCCTTACACCGTACTGCCTCTCTGCCTCCTCAACTTCTAAACGTTGTACCACACTGCTCTGCCTCCTCGCCTGCTCAACGTCTCACACCATACTGAATATCTCAACTTCGCAGCTCAACTCCGTATATTCCTCCTCCAAAACGCTATCCCACGTGACTTTTTTTGCCATTCCCCACGAGTCCTCCTTCCGGCGTCCATGACACAGGTAACAGTATCCTTCAGAAATTTTGAAGGTGAATGCTCTTTCAGCCAAAAAAGCATAACGTTTTAAATATGCAAACAGGTAATCTTCTGACCACCAGCCTGGCGCCGGGAAAACCCCTCTTACCTGACTGTCATGCTCCGTAAATTCGAATTAAAATTGGGGAGGGTCCTGCCTGCGCTACAGGTATAAAATAATCATGGCACCTTTCGACGAAAAACAAATTATGGTAGTACTTAATCATATTTTACTGTTTAATAAAATATATTAAGAAATTCTGATAGGTATTATTTTATTAATCTCTTCACCCTCGGCAAAATCTTCAGCATTAGTAGTCAATATTCCTCCCTTAAGCGATTTCTCTACTTACTGAACCAAGAAATAACCACTTGGAAATGAGTGTGACGTTTTGGTGGATGTGATTTAGATTTCTATAGAGAAACTTGTGGCAAGAACAGAAAATGCGTCATGGTGAAACGAATTTAGTTCTCTTAATCAAATTTGTATATCGATTCTAAACGTTTTCATTTAATATCTCCAATAATTCTTCATAATATTCTCAGGTAATCGTTTTTAATTTTAGCGGTAGCTTCACAGATCCACTACATGGCCACAGTAGCCATGGCTTTTCCCAATGATAAAACATTCTTAGTCATTTTCAGAACACTTCTACACGCTTCAACTTTGTTTTTGGACTCAGAGGTGTAACAATAAATCCACGTTTCCCCAACCGTAATAATACGTCGCGATAACTCAGTTGAATTGCTTAGAAACGTTCATGTGGGTGAGATAGTGGCCAACGGTAGCCATGGCGCTTACAACTTTTTCATATCTAAATGTCCATTCGAATATGTTCAGGACAAAATCTACTGATATGTACGCATTCTCAGCAAGATTGCGTATCTGAAGTCTCATCGTTCAACGTGGAGGTTCGACCGCATTTCAGTTAAACTGCTCACTTTTTACTGTTAAAATCAACGGTGAAGGTTCGATAAGTTTAGAATTTAACTATTTTTATATTGCTCTTGGGAATAAATCTTTCAAACCTAGGAAATATTATAACTGCTTCGATATCGGTTCCACCCATTTTTCAAGCAACTACTAGATTCATTACTTTCAACTCGATGAGGTTCAGTTAAATAATTTTAAAATAAATGCTTTTTCTTAAATTTCGTCTATAATAATTAATCCTTAGTCATTTTTCTATTATAATTTTGAACTTTTTAACCAATAATCCATTTTACGAAATTATACCCTTAATGGCGCAAGATTAATTTTCTCTGAAGTGACCACACTGTTATATACTTCAAGAAGATCTTGAATATCACCTCTTGTATTGTAAGTAATTCATCTCCCATTATTTTATTTCTAGTGAAAACATGATTACTTCGACAAAACTAATGGTTAGAACAGATAAACTGTAACTACTCTATTAGATTCCCTCAAATTGATTAAATATAGAAGTCTAAAATTAAGGAAAACGAAATATCACATTGTAAAGATATAAAACTTTAGTTTGTTCTATTATTTACTTAATCCAATATAACTTGAAACAATGAATTTATATTTTTTATGAATTTTTATAAATAAACTTACAAATTTCCCGTTCTTCTCAACCCCTCGGGGCAGAGCTGCAAAGAATGTTTTATATTTACAATTACTGAAAAAACAATTAAATTTTATAAAAATCTTAACACCTTTTCTGTTTTCTTTTTTATACTTATTCAGCGTACGGTCTACCACTTTATCAATTTTTTACTTTCGCAAATAGTTTTTCTTGCAACATTTTCCCCATTTTTCCGTTACCTTTCTTTCTTAATATATGATTTTTGGCTAAAGCATCGTTTAACTTACTCTTATAAAGTTAATCTGCCAGTTTTCTCCCTTTTTTTCTTGAGAAGCACATTACATTTTGCCTTATGCAGTAGTAACTCGTTCCGCTCCGCACGCTAGCTTCAGTTTAAGGTTTTTCACGGAGCCTTAATAAAAGCAAATATAAACCTTATACGTATCTTATTTGCATCTTAAGACACCTATTTTACAAATATATATCATTAAAGAGAGAAAAGCGAGGAGTTTTGTAGATTACCTTATGTCGAAATTCTGCAAAAAAATGATAAAATCGCAAGGTGGAGTAATAACTTGGTCAAGTCGGCCTCCAGGACTTCTTCGTTGATCAGCTTCAATGTTCCATCCCAATTTACTAACCTCCAGCACTATCCACTGAAAAAATAAGGTATCTCATTCTATCCCGTTCCACCCCAACTTCCCCCAATCATCATGTTTTGAATATATTAGACAGGTTTTTTGGATTCCTTATGTATATCATTCGTAATGGAGATAAAATTTCATATATATTACATTATGATTACTTTAGAAACAGCTGTAGATGTATTTGGATTAATCATTAACTTGAAATAATTACTCAGATTATTAACTTTTCAAATAATCATTAATTTTCTTGTTATGTGTTTCAGCCAATACCTGACAAATAATTGTACAGGTCGATCACCTGAAAGGTGAACTACGAGTATATTATATAATCTACGATTAATCAAGTAATGTTTGAAAATCATGATTCCATAATTAGTGAACTGTTGATTAAATGTTACCATTTCGAGATATAGACTGGATTTGAAAATAATTTTCGCAAAAATTAACAATGTTTGTACTAAATATGTTAGAGATACGTACGGCTTTTATTGTATGCATTTTGTCTGCATTATGCCCATTATTTTAGTGCTGCGTACACAATTACGGGTAATGGCGCAATTGCAATGAAATATACCTGTTTGACGCTTTATCGCGACAGTTTTGTGTCATTACTGTGCAAAACAAACAGTTCAATCAAAATATATATGCTAATAAAAGAAATAATATGAAGTTAACGCTTAGCGTTGCTCCACATTTTTATGGAGGGATTGTAGGGATATTGCAATAATCTTCTTGTTTTAATTATAATCTATTATAGCAATAAAAGAGATTAGCTGACGTTAGATCGTAAACTGTAAACTTAGTGCTAAACGAGTCCCAGTTCCATCGAGTCGTAAATTGCGCTCAGGCACAGGTTTTTGGCTCCAAATTCCAGCTCGACTTGATATTGATGATGCAGTGAAAGTCTTAAACAAAGGCATAGTCTGCAGTAGCAGTTGCAGTAGCCGAGATCAGATGAAAATCATGCCGACAGGAGCCAGTGTTTCATCTAAATGTTAATTCCGGTATTCGCGCACACGTGCAGAAACAGATTCGAAACTCTAGTTTTGAAAATAAAATCATTTTTTTGAGGCTTCCAGCGCATCACTGACTGTTGTACAGGCTTCTATATTTAAGCAAAACTGGCGTGTAATTCATAATTGCCCTTATATGTATATGTATGAAGTTATATAAACATGTTAAATATATTCCGACACAAAATTAGCCAGAGTTTATATTTAAATGTGAGTCTTATGATTTATTTTATGTTATAAAAATTATAAGGAAATAAAATCAATTGATGGTGCCCACATTATTTCGAGAAATAAAATTTTTTAAATTAAAGAAAAGAGGGAAGTCACAGACGTCAGGAAATTTTCATTTGCAAACAGATCAATAACCGATTAGAATTCCTAGCGCGCATTAATGAATAGCGCTGATCAATTTAGATGTAGTCTAGGTAATTGAAAGTAAACATTTTGTTTTTTCTATATTTTTTCTTTTCATAATAAGCATAAAATATGTGATGTGATAATATTAATTTCTAAAGGAATAATAAATATAGTGAAGTGAAATTCGTTTGGTTACTCTCTCCAGGCCAGAAACTTCCTCAAGACAATATTAATATCATAAGAGTAAATCATGTAATACTTAATGAACGTAGACTTTCCCGATGAATAATTCGGATGAAATATTCACGGTTAACCAACGGGGTCAGGCTTTTCAATACACACAACGTTTTTGCGGCCATTTTTTCCAGAAAATGGCCGCAGTAGTGTTGTGTGTTTTTTAAACATGACCAGGTTGGTTAACCGTGAAGATTTCATGTAATTCTTGTTGTACTAACTTTGTGTTACAATAACCTTGTACATGCAAGTGAAAATATGTCCAATAGCTGTTAAAATAATAAAAAATGTCTAGTGACTGACTAGCGTAACTGCTTCATACCACAGAAGTCCCGGGTTCTATTCCTGGCAAGGGCTTGGGTGTTTGTGTTATTGTGATCCGGAATTGAGTCGCTATTGAACTTGGCTGTTGATGCGACTTATAGTGAAATAATAATAAACAATACATTTAATAACATTGCGGTATACAGTTTCTTGTAAGAATTACATAAATGAAAAATACTAGTATATGATTGACTTCTTTGACTCTCTATAACAGATATAGTGGCCACGTGGAATCACCTCACGCTGCACAACCAAAATAATTATATACTAGACCAGTATTTTTTATTCCTTGGAAATCGTTGTGAATCATTCACAGAATGGAAAATAGCTCTCACAACATCCATACCCTTACAAGGTTTGGAAACCTTGACTTTGTGATGTGAAACAGAGACGCTGATCGCTACACCACAGGAGGTCATTAAAACCTTAAAGTTTCTTAGTTTTATTAAACTGCGGAATGTGAGGTAGTTGGTCAGTTATTAATAGTTTATTTGAAATTACTATCATCATGTTATAGCAACTTTTTTTTCATTGTGAAATAAGTTTAACAGAAATTACATATGACTCTATATGCGTTCATCTTTGAAGGTGATCCAATTAATAGCAAATCCTTTTTAATATTGTAGGAATGAATTTGAAAGGAGGGACGTGAAAGATGAGGATAGTAGCCAAGGATTAACTAGTTTACTGTAGTTTAAGGATGCTTCACCTGAAACCATAAAAACCGTGAATCAGGTAGGTTGGGGTCTTGGGAACTTGTTTCACGCCCTTCCAAATGACGAGAGAGGAGTTACTTGCCTCTTGACGAGTTTGTAAGTTAAATAGCCTACGATTCCAATAGTATTAGAAGACAGCTGTTTCTGATTCCCAAGTTCTGATTCCTGAACATGTACGCCACAAAACGTAGCGAGGTGCGTCGGTTTTGTAAGAACCGTAAAATCCAGAGAGAGATGGAGGTATTCCCAAATGTAGTTCCAGTCATCTCTTCAGGGAGAATTACCTGCGAGAGCTAAGACTTGATACTACGGGTTCTTCTATTTGACTGGCTACAGTAATATATATCCGTATCACTAAAGCAGCTGAAATGGCTGAATGGATATCATTTCATATTAAAAGAATGTCTAAGCACGCAAAATTTCGACTCATTCTTTGGTATTTATATCCCAGATAATCATGTGATCTTCTATGCGGCTCTTCTTAATTACCAAGTTATCTTCCCCTTCATCACTTTTCTTCCCTTTGGTCTAGTTAAAAACACCTTTCGTATTAAATAAACCGTGGCTACTCCCATTTTATATTTATCTCATTAAAGTTATTTGTTTCTTTTGATTATAACTGGCTATATACCTCTATGTGCAATATCAGGTTCTGAAAATTCAATACATTTTTCTCAGAACTTTAAACGGGATAAATGCCTCTTCAGCTCAAATTGGATATGAAATACAACTGAATCTCTGTCAATGTGTTTTAATTGTTATAGGATCATGAATAAATGGCATTTAAGCACTTATAAAAATTCAAACAATTTCGGTGAAGTAGAATGTGTTGGCCTGCAGCTTGGTGGGGGATTAATGGTTTACAGAGCCCCGAAAGCAGATTTAATTAGTGATAATGTTTGAACAGACGCATACTAAACTGTAAGGGTGGCTAGTTTGCGTATCTTGAGTGATGAATAATTAATTACTGCTCTTTTTTACCGTGATTGAAGGACGGAGGGGGCGTACAAAGAGATGAATTTTTTTCACTTACAAAGTAACTTAACTTAGCTATTATCCCATATGTACGTGAATTGATATAGGGACTGCAACTGTTATCGTCAAAATAGTAGAGCCCTGAGTTTTGAAGCCTCACTGTGCTCATTCGGATTGACCTATGTTATGGTGAAAGGGCTCATTTTACGCAGAATTTAATGCCAGTTTCTGATATGCAAATAAAATTTTTTAGATCATTTTATACATGCGTTTTGGCGATAAAACTGAAAACAGTCACTGTTTTTTTTGTATTGCTTTCATATAGGTCGACTTTGACAACTCATAGATTTCAAACTGTTGCGTTAAATGGTCTGAAAATTTAGCAAAAGATAATGAAAACCCTTTCAAACCTATCCGCAATGCTTAAATTATCTGCGTTTCTTAATATTTTTTGTATTAATTAATTAGTAGACCTCTACAGCTCATCGCAGACGAGTGGGACAAAGCTTTTCTTGTAGTCGTTGAAAGTCATAAATATAAAATATAAGCTTCATTGATGAAGTAACGCTCCAACTCTTCGACAGCTCATCGCAGACGAGTGGGACAAAGCTTTTCTTGTAGTGGTTGAAAGTCATAAATATAAAATGTAAGCTTCATTGATGAAACAACACTCCAAAATTGTGTACGATTATTTTTAAAAAATCCTCCCGCTCCAATAAACCTTTTCTTTCTCCCTACACTTTTTAAGTGGCTTAAAATACATTGAGCATTATTATTATCTTATTAACAAGTATAGTTACTTAATTAGAATGTTATTTAAATTTAAGCATTGCCTAACAGGAATTTGATTATCTCGTTTGACAGGTTTGACAGGGCACATCTATGCCTATGCTAGTTCTATATGTCCTTAGGGTAGGAGAACTTTTGGCCTGAAACAGGAGAAGAAAGGAGCTTAAATCTTCAAAAGATGGATATAAAACTACTCTGGGTGATCAGTGGTAAACACCAAATATTTAACGCGATTGGGTTAAATGTTGTAGGACCTCCTAAGATAAACCGTTGTTTATGAACAAGCCCAGCTTTGGTGCGGCAATTCAATAGATTTACAAATATTTATATTCACATCATCGGAACCTTGCAAGAAATGGCACATACGCGAATATTTAAGATAAAACTCCTGTTTAAATTCCTTCAATGTTTATTTAAATTTGTTGAGTCGTTTCTGAGCCTATTTGAGACAAACTTTAAGACAGATAGACACTTCAATTTCAGTTATTGGTATAGATTACATAACTTGAATATAATTGAAACAATATGAGACGCGTCGAATGAGATGGAAACAGAGAAACGAGTTATAAATATTTTTAAACAGAGTAATCTATGATTTTATAGCTGTATTTTTAATCAAATTGAACTATTGTTAAATTAAATAACCCTACTCAATGTACATAAGTTCACAATTCTCTGAAACTGTTTATATATTTATTCAGTTGTTGCAGTATTTTGTTCTTGAAACTTCAGCATATTTGAATTTATTTTTAATGAGTAATATTTCTACTGAAATTTGCAGCCCACCTCTCAGCACTGGACGACTCTAACAAATACTACTCGTATTACTCCACTCACAAGCATCAGATTGGGGTAGAGACGTCTTAGTATGTAGCTCACGTTAACCATAGTAAACGCCTGGCCCACGTTCTTTTATTACACTCTCCAGAGGCGGCGTCAGAAGACTCGTCGGCACCTTGTTAGTTGCTGATAACAGCTCGCTTGCTTGTTAACTCTCGGTTCCCTCTAGTGCACAAATAGTGTCCTTTTACTGTCCTCAATTTATAATAAAAAACATGGAATTAAAAGTTACATTGCTGTTTCGGCTGGCAAGGGTGTTTTGATTATATTGGTTAAATTAAGTCATATTACTCCAACGAATATTTCTTGAAATTAAAACCTTAATTTTACTTATTTTTTTATAAATACATTTTAAAAAGTTGATGTATTCTGTGTTGTGGCTTTAGAAAATCGCTTTGTCCCCTGAGATTTAAAGAACCGCATTTTGGCATCTTACTGCTATATACGAATAACCACAATAGTTTTCAAATCAATATGTACAAGAAATTAATGGCCTTGGTCTATGCTTTTTATATAATGCGTGTATTAATTTATAATATACAAAATTCGACATTTCAGAAGGTATTATTTAAAATAAAATTAAATATTTGGCAACAAATCTTCTAAAACTTACAAATAAAAGAAACAGACAATATTTCACTATCTATAACACTCATGTTCATAGTTAATTTTTGCAAGAAAGCTTTGTATAAAGTCATATAGCATTGTCAGTTCGTAAATTTATTTTACATATTTTCAAAATAACTGATTTAATTACTTGATTTACAGGAGTGGAACTGGAAGTGCAGAGACAAGATTACATACTTAGAAATAGTTATTTTCATAACAGAGATATATACTAAAATTCTTCGAAATTATACAGTGATAATTATAAGTGATTCCTTTAAAGTGGTTTGATCTTCCTCCCATTTAAACTAAAAATGTACTCTATGACGCTTCGTCCAGATTTTTAGATACATAAGTAAGCAAATTCCAACAGAAGTTAAATTTATCGAAAGACAAACTATACAATTCACAAAACAAATACAAGAGAGCAATGGGATCTCAAACCCAAGATGTTCTTGTGGGGGTGTGGATCAATTTGAGCAGTGGCATAATTATACCAATTTCGACCTCTCCAGGGTTTGTGTTTCAGACCCATCAGATATTCGGATTGAAACCGGTTGTATATCCAGCTCCGCAGGAATCAAATCCAATCCTTATGAATCTTACTTTCTGCCTTCTTTAAGAGTTCTAATTCTTGTGATTTTCAAGCTTACTGTATCGACCTAATACTTTCTACCTTGCGCGTCCATTGTCCCGTTAGTTTTTGAGCGACAACATCGCTTGTATAAAATATATGCGAGATCAAAAGTAATAAAAACAATGCCATATTTTGATGTATTTTATAATAAAACTTGAAAAATAAATATTTATTCTGAATACATGTTAAATAAAGATGTTAAATTATTTATTAATAAATTTATTGTAGTCTAATGCTAATGAAAGTTCAGAAAATTAATACCATGGTTTTGTAAAAGTAACTATTATGTGTTTATGTAGATTAAATAGTAAGGTCAGTAAAGTAGACAATAAAAGTTAACTGTGCAACAGTCGATAATTTCTAAACAGGGTACTATTATTGCGTAAGTTAGCGCACCACTGGTCGGGTCTTCTGTGAATTTGGAAGCCCTAGAAATTCCTACAGTAAAGTATCATGTTCCTTTCGGCGTATGACCCGTATACGTTATTCTTCATGCTCGTCATAAGACTTCCACTGTTTGCATAACGTATTCACTTCAACTTCAAGTCCCACACCACCTTACAACTGTTTCAAAAAATTTACGGGATCATCTTTCGAAAAATCAGATAGTTGAAAGACAAACCTCACCCTATTTTTGTCTTTGCGTTTGTTCCAGCCGGAGTTTCACTTTTCGCCCTCAAAATTCGAATTTCTCCTGCGTCGGAATTCATACACCCTTTAGAAAAACTGTATTTAATAGCCCCAATCTTCATTCAAAAGCAAAAATTTCTCAATAAAAACTTCCGCGTAATTGTATTCTAAATTAATATATTGTATATGTTCATGACGTCCTCGTTTACGTTTTATCCTCATTTGAGCAGCAAATTATTTCAAAGTTATCATCTGTAATGTTTAACCTAGTACGAAGTAAATTCAAAATATTTGGAAGGGAAAACGGTGTCGGATATTCAATTTAATAAAGCTTAGAAACTTTAAGGTTTTAATGACCTCCCGTGGTGCACGATCATCGTCTCTGTTTCGCATTTTAGTTAATTACGGAAGATTACACAGTTCACAGAACGGTTTAGAATGCTGAATAAAATTATTTAAAACCCAAAAAATTTTTAATCAGAGTAAAGAAGAATTTTGAAAACGGTAAATTATTTTAATGAAAACGTAAAAATTAAATTTATGCCACATTTCTTCTAGTGTTAGAGTATTATTTAAATTTATGTTAACATATTCCTTTACTATATAATACTGTAATGCATACACACTTTATTTGTTTCTATAGAATTTTTCAAGTTAGATGTTTAGTATTTTCCGTATCAGATTAACAGAATTAATATTTAAATATTGAAACGATTTTCATCATACCGAAGTCTTTAAATTTATCTTGCATGTAATTCTTTATTAATCTCACGTCACAGAAATAATGTAAATGATAACCATCAGTTGCCTTCTCTTTTCAGTTCTATTCAAATATAAATGGTATTTTTTACGAAAACCTTAGAAACTAGTGTCATGAATAAATTATTCTCAATTTATGAAGTTCACAGGCGATCATTAACAGCAGAATGTTCATGCAATAAATTTGAATAACAAAAGGTTCCATATTATTTTACATAAAAGCAGAAAATTATTGTAAATTCTTGAGGATAACATAAAAGAGAGTCTGAATCAGGAGTTGAAATATTAGAAACAAATTAACAATACCGAAAAAAGAGAAAAGATGTAATTATAATTTTTGTGCTGTTTGGGTTTAAAATTGGTGGCTCTTTGCCTATGAGGGCCAGACTTCTGAGTTACCAATTTTATCGTCCACCAACACATATGAAATGTCCATGGCTGAACGCTGAAATTATATACAGCCTACGATCAAAGAGAATGCTATATATCTCCATGGAAACCACACACGGTGAAGCATTTGAGGCAGGTGAGAGACTCGCGAATTAGGCCTCACAAACGATGCATTGTTGAAGAGTGCCTTTGTAAATAGGCCCACACACAAATCTCAGGCTTCTCAAGCAACAGCCATTATTCTCCACTAACTGCTACTAGAGAAAGCGAGGTAGATTATTTACACTTGCTCGTAGACATTCTCACACTCAAAAGTGCAAGCAAATAATTTTTTGAGCCGATTCAAATATATTAAGATTGGCAAACTCTCATGTTATTGTCTCATGCCAGGACTTAGTTTGTAATTGTAATTTTTCTTTACTCTCCTTTTTATTACTTTTGCATGTCAACCAATGACCGAATATTATATAGCGTTTCACTGTAAACCTTGGCATATATGGATAAATTAGAAAGTAGTAAATTAAACAATTTAAAGTACGCAAATGCTAATACATATTCTGATTAGATTAGATTTATTATTCAATCCATTAGTCCTCGGTTGAGGAAAATGTATACGTCTAATACAATATTACAAGAAATATACAAAAATTTACAATTAAGAATTGAAGGACAAAAAGAGGAAACATAAAATTCAGTCTTCAATTTTCAGTCGACGGAGAAGGCAGCAGAAGATGGTGCGTAGTTTCCCGTCGAACATGAACAAGAAAATTAGCCAACAGTTATATTCTAGTAGAGTATAGTTCTAAAATAATAGAAGAATTTGATAGGACATCAGCAAACTGTTTTAGTCCTTCCTGTCTACGAACTCTTTCCGTGAATAATACGCTCCATTCATTAACAGAGATTTACAACTCTTTATAAATAAGTTTTGAACCTTTAAAGCTTTTATTTCTTCCGGAAGAGTATTGTATAGATTTACACCGGGATAGTGAATACTTGTTTCAAAAAGGCTTAGACGATGTTTTTCAACACGGAACTGAGAGTGATTTCTTGTGTTGTACGAATGGCTTGAACCGTTTAGAGCATATTCTGTTCATTTATTCTCTTTTAGAATAAATTTTTAGGAAAAAATTAAGGATAATTGGTATTCAAAATCTGGTTGTCCAGGAATAATTCTATATTACATGTCCAATCCCCCATTTTCCAAGACGAAAGCCATGACTTAGAATTTATTGGTGGATCAGGGAGTAAAATTATGTCGCTAGCATTATCATAATTAATCTTTATAAAATTGTTAATATCCTCTTATCCTTTGTATTTCATTTACAAATATATAATAAAAACAATGGTTGAGATTAAATAGGAAATTACCAATTTACTTGTTAAATTTCTCAGTTTTATATGAAGGTTTAAAGAACTTTCCTGTTTTGAAGAAAATACAGTAATAGTCTACTGAAAATTATGGTATTCGTATTATCTTTAAATCTTGGAATCAATACTTAGATAAAAATATTAAGGTTATTAGTAATTCGAAATAATGCGAGTTACATTGGCCGAAACAAAGTGCCATTAAAAGGCCCGTATTATTAAAAATATAAATAATTAGGAATTTATTATACCACATTAGTCGCATCCAAGCATATATATTTAAATTACCATCTAATTTACTGGTAACATGCTAAAATTGAGATGTGGTATGTATTAATTATTCTATGTTAGATACTTCATATCATATCTAACAACAGGACCCTTAATGTAAAAAATAACACTAATAATTGAAAAAGAATTTATGATTATCTATCATTATAAACTTTCTGGTTGATTCATTGTAGTGAAATTTTGCCATTAATATTTTGAACGTTAACGATACCCCTAACAGCTATTGGTTGTGTTTATAATTTCGGCCGCTATGCTGTTGTGATGAGCAAATATTAATTTTCAATTTTATTTAATCTCTAGATTTCATTAAAAATTTAATATTCACCTATAGAGGTTCCAAATTGAATGAACGCAACGCGGTGTTAATAGTTTGTTTTTTAAAAGTTCCTTATTATTTTTCCACAGACGAATAGATTGATTGAGTTATTTATTTCCAAAAAGTGAGATTACTGTAACTATCAAAGTAATAAGTAGAACGTCTAAAGTTCAATATGACGCAACATGAAATGATGTATAGTATTATTTATTGCAATAAAATTGGTGCAAGGATAAATGTCAGTATGAAAAATAAAAGGAATGAAGTAAAATATGTATTTAAAAAGCCCAATTTACATACTTTCTGGCGTATCTCGAGGTGAGAAAATGTTGATTACATATTATAAATTTTACTACTTAACTTTTGCGAAATCAATAAAATCACAACATTTCACTGCATTTAGATGTCTAAATTAACAGACTATAATGAAATTTTGGGACCACTAGTTTGCATAATTTAAAAAAATTGAAATAATTCCCTTATAATGATAAAATAATCCTTCGAAAGAAAAAAGTATTATCATTAGTATTCCTCTATTATAATTTGACCGAAATATCCCCCGACAGAATTTAAACTTTACTTGTCCAATATTTCATATATAAATTTTATAAAAATTCACATATATGAGGAACAATAATTGTAATTTTTGACAAGGAATTATTGGTGTTCGCATGTTAAGAGTGAAAAACTATTTAGTGTATAGAATCCCCATTAAAAACAATTTAGCTTTGCTTCAAAATGGAAAAAATGTTATGACAGGTCATGTAATCATTTTCTCGGCAATGGAGACTAGAAAACAAAATTCCAATATTATTTGTAAGTAGTATAGAGCCTCTACTGTACCCTAATTAATCCACAACAATTTTCCTTACGTGACATTGGAAATTACCGTAACCTTTAATTATTTTAAGCTAAACATATTCAAAACGATACTTCGTTTTCATAGAAATATATGTAACTGGAGGGGGAGGGAGGGAGAGAGTTATTTATGGGAACAGGAAATTTCTGATTTCCCTTTTTTCACGTTTTTAGTTAAATTACAGGTAAATGAAATTTCTTTTTTATGTACTACTGAATAATATTAATGCATCTGTTATAAATATTGAGTTCACATAATCCGGAGTGTAATATCCATGATGACAGTAAATGGTTCTGAAAAATCAAACGTTATAAATTTTTCATTATATGATACTCCGTGTAATGCGTCTCGAATAAGATTCAATGAGAAAGACATTTCCTTGATAATATATATATTTTTTAATCGTCATGTCAAAAGAACCTCAGAAATTTACATCGGAGAATTAATGAATAGAAACTTTCCAGCGGAACTCGAAGCTCTTTTAACTGAAACGATTCTCGCTCGCGTCACATCTTACAGCTATTTAAATGATACAATTTATTCATAGACTTATGTAAAGACTCTGCTTTATTAGGGATAAATAATTAAGCTAAATAGCTTCGTGGAGCATTCATATTTAAGTGAGGGAACATATTAATTATTTTGAAAACGGCCATGAAAACATATACATTTGTAATGAAGAACAGAGCCATTCATTGCTTTTACGCAACGCAAAACACCGACGTCAACGCCGTTGAAATGTGGTTCCTGGAAATTCGTTTCTCTAACAAAACAGTCCATTTTGAATGTATAACTAAATGCTGCCCATTGTCACAAAGCTGCCTACGCTCTTTGATTACGGGAATGAAATGTTAATTTTGTAATATTACTCTCGCAGAAGCACTTCATTTAATTCTTTCAAATTGCTCCAAGATAAATACGAGTAAAGCTTATTCTGTTTATTACTTTATTAAGTTCTCTGTACTTCCCAAATTTCTAATTATCAAACTATTAATTACCTAATATTATTTTTACTTGAATTCATAATATTATGAGTGGACTTGCTGTAGCATCCATGTTTTGGGAAGAGCCATTCAACCTACTTCCCCGATGTTGTGGGGAAAACTCCATGCCCGCTCACCACCCGATGTCGTCGAATGTCAATGAATTTATACAATGCCAGACCGCTCCAACTTCTCGAGGTTTTATTACCCTGTCCGTAACTATTCTCCACTTCCCTCTAACCGCCTGCCTTTGATTGTGTATCGCCAACTTCCGTATGTAGTAAATGTTTAATCATTACACTTGCTTGATTCAGCTAAAACTACAACAAGTCGATAACCATTAATATCATTAGAAACATTAGTATAGCTTTCTAAAAATATAAATTTGGTTTATTTAAATCGTGAAATCAATCTGATTTCTATTATGTTTTTATAGGGAAGGCTTTTCCCCTTTAAAAATATAGGAAGGGATTTGAAATCAGTGGGGTGCGGGTGGTGAAGAAGGGAAAGAAAGGGTGATAAGGGTTAAGTAGGGTTCGCGGGGTATAGATTTAGGATCCTACTCGGCAGTCGCCTCAGTGAGATGCAGGAAGAAAATGTTAAAGCCGGCGATAGATCGGTTGTATTCTCGGTATTCTCCCATACCCTTTCGTGACTGCAGACGAGTTTTTCTGTAGGGAGTTTTTCTGTAGTTCCTTCTCCATCCCTCGACTAGTTTAGGAGGCAGTTGACAGAATGTCCGCAATACCGTATGACCAATGTATGGAAGTCCGGCCAAAGTTTTATTTCTGATCTTCTAACTTCATTTCCATAACGTTTGGCTGATATTCAACTGGAAATGTTTCTCTTGTCTTTGAATTAAAATCGTTGCGTCGTGGTTCAATTGTAGCATATAACACATTACCTTCACTGAATATTATAAAGAATTTGATTAATTAAATTGCAGAAGAGGCTGGGCTTCAGGTATACAAGAAATATAGAGATCTCGCAGTGGTTCGGGATAAGACTTGGATTAGCTAAGATGCTAATTGCCCACACTCACTCCTAGAAGTTTAGTCAGCTCGAGATATTCCCATTTTGATCTAATAAATTGTATTAATTGAATTAAAATTTTCCTAATGACATATCTGATTTTTGGTTTTTGACGTACGGATTATACTTTGATAGTGAAATATTCATGACTTCAAAGACACGTGTGTAGTACTTCTGTAATTTTTGCATCCTAAAGATAAACTGATATCCTTGCTCGCAGAAGTAAAATATTCGCTTAAAAATCATATATATCTATCTAACATTGTTCTCCAGAAAGGAGAGGAAATAATAATTTCACATACCAATTTCTGGTAGCAGAATGAGTTTGATACTTCCTATGCTGGTGCACAGTCACAATCGAGATAAATGAATAAATGATAAATTAATAAATAAATGATATTCTTGAAAACGTAAAACGACCTAATTAGAAAATGTATACTGATCATTTTGAAAAGCCATTTCAGTAGGACCTACAGGGAGTAAAGTTGGCCTGTTCATGTGGAACGTTTTCGGGGTTTTTGAAAGCGAGGACGTATTTGAGATAGTGTCATATTCTGGAAAATTGATGAGAGGAGAAATCGCAGCTTTGAATCTCCCGCGGGGTTTGCATGGTTTGTACAAATAAAGGATAGATAGTTCATGAAAGATGACATAATTACATATTTAACGGGTAGTTACCATATAATTTCTATATACTTTTCATGCGGCAATTAGGTAAATAAAGAAATGTTAAACGGAATTTCTAAAATTCGATTCTCGTCATTGGAGATCTGTAGTTTTTTTGTGAAACAGAAAAACCATATATTCGCGGAATAGTTTTTAAATACTATAAGCCAAAATGTGTATAATACTTTAAAGGTTTGTTTCTTATTTTATGTTTTTAAGTGTAGAGCAACTTATAAGAAAGAAATTTATAACGTCAATTCTGTATCGTAATTTACAATATTGGTATTTATGGTGTACAATTTCTGTATTCAGTAATATTCGAAACAAGATCAGTGACGACAGATTATAAAATTAGTATTTAAAAGTTAATAAAGTAGGTCTTAACGTGGATATTGTAATGAAAAGCAAATTATAACATCACAAAATGGTAACATTATTTTTATGCGTCGTCTACCGATCAGTAAAATTGTTTTCTCATCAAAAATACCTTTCTCATATTTTTTCTTTTGCCAATGTGATACGAATTTTGATTTTATCTCACAATTTGTCAGTTTCGATGTTGCAAACAAGTAAAAATTGTTAATATATTTGACAATTGCAATATATTTTAATGTTTTATTACGTTCTATAAATATACCTAAACATTTATCTGTGTGATAAAAGTAATACAAATATATTCCACAATCACTTTTTACAAAAGAAGCGCAAGAATACAAAACTGGTTTACGTATGCGTCAGGAAATGATATTGTCTAGTTATTTAAACAATTAATAAGGAAATGAAAGAGAGGTAGTAAGTAGGAGACTTATCTGAAGTTCGTAGATAGTAGGTACCTTGTATGGTTTGGAGTTATTTAAATTTTCGGAGGTACCGCCCCCTTCATCAGAAAGTAAGACATTTCCAGTGATCGGCTGACTGATGACATTGTGGAATTAGAGGAGTCAGAAGAAGACATGGAAACCATAATAAATGGCATGAATTTAATCCTGGAGGATTGTTTTCCAGGAACACGGTGATGCCTTTTTATTATGGTTTCCAAGTCTTCTTCTGACTCCCCTAATACTACAATATCACCGGCAAAGCGTCTTCTTTCAATATGATACCTTTTTCATATTCCGGTTAAACTTCATCGCCTGTTCTATATATACATTGAGAGAAATGGGCGAAAGACTGCATCATTTTCGTACTCCTTTCCTCATTTTTACAATCTTTTCTTCTCCTTCAAATTTTACTTATTGCTGACTGCCTTCTATTGAGGTTTTATGTAAGCCTTCTTTCTCGATATTTTATTCCTGTCCTCTTCTGTGTTCCAGTTCATATTATCAAACTACAAGTTCCGTGAACGCAGGCCTGGTTTTTTTTCCTGTCTTATCAAATTAGACGCAAAGTCAATATTGGTTCCCTAATTCCTACCTTCTTCCTAAACGAAAACTTATTTTCTCCTAAGTCACATTCTATTTGCTATTCCATCCTCCTGTATACTATTTTTGTTAATAGTTTTCAGTCATGAGATGCTAAACTCTGTGCTCTTTGCATCTATCAGTCTCAGTCTTCTTAGGGTTAGGTATAATTATATTTTTACTAATTATTCTGGTACTCTTTCTGTATCGTAGATTTCACAAACTATCTTTATATTGCCATGATATTGCTTCTTCGCCGGATGATCTTATCAACTCTGCTGGAATGTTATCAATTCCTGGCGCTTAACAATTACTCAGATCTGTCAACACCCTGTCATACTCCGACCTTAGAATTTTGTCCCCCAACTCTTCGTAATCCATCTTTTCTTCCTCTATTACTGACTGATCTAGATTTCCACCGTAATATAGCGTTTCTAGATACCCACTTTCTTTTTTATCTAGAACTGGTTTCCCATCGGCCCTCCTGATGTTCTTGCTGATAATTTTTCTCTTCAAATGTTTCTTTGATTTTCCTATAACCTGCGTCTACTTTCCCTTTCACCATGAAATCTTCAACCGATTTGCATTTCTATTCGAGACAAGCCTCTTTGGCTGTTTTGCACTTCCTGTCTCATTTTTCTCTCTTTACTATTTTCATCTCTTGCATGTTTATACTTAAAACTTTTATTAATCATTTTTATTATTTCTTGTGATATCCATTCTTTCCTATTTTTTCGTCGGGTGCTGTAGTCATTTCTTCCTTCAAGAGTGCCCGTTTTTGTTCTATATTGTTGCTTAAATAAAATTTATTTATTTGAATGTTTGGTTGTGAAAATACGGAAAAATTCTCAATTTCTGTGAATATGGTTTACACAATGTAAATAAGTACCTTTGTTATTCAGTGTTTTATTTGGTGTGTTAAGGAAATAATTTTGAATATCGTCCACACTTTCAGGCAGCTATATTCGCAATTATTTCAGTTCTTGCTGTAAATATACAACGCCAGAATCATGTGAATAGCCCTTTCAAAACACAGGAAGAATTAATATCAGCAGTGGATGGTTGGATTGAAACTGGCCCTAACGGTAATAAGCTGCTTACATTAGGGCGAGCAAGCGAGTAATATCTCTCCCCCACAAGAACAATTCCCGACAAACAAAATTCAATATCAGATGATGTATCTCTTTAATAAAGAGCCATTTAAAAATATTATGCATTTAATTAAATATCCAAATTTCTGTAAATAATACTAAAATAGAAAAAGTTTGAAGAAAACTATTTCACATGACTTACATATTTGTCCAAATTTATACTTAAAAATACGTCTTTACTTTAGTTTTAATTTTTCATTATCGGTATTATTATTCTTACACTTTTCGTGACACGCAAATTGTTTTTTATATTTACAACCATCTTGTATTCCTGATTTCTTTGAACACCTATGTTTAATAAACTCTGCTCTTCAAGTTGCGATTTAACTGTCTCTATATTTTCAACGGCATCTAACCTTTCTGCCATCACAGTACTACTAGCTCTTCTACTTTCAGTTGTGAATTCATCTTGCAATGCATCTAGCAGCGTTTTACATTAGCATAGTTGAACTCTTTTCTACCACCGAACAGTTACAACCATGTCGGTCTTTCCTGTACCCGTTTATCATTGTTTCAAAATATTGGTGTTCCCCACATTTGTCACGTCATCGATAAGAAGAACAGGAATTCTGCTCTTTAATTTTGTTGTTTCATTTGTATAAACTTTTTTTGGCCACCTTGATTTTGAGAATATGAAATAAACTTGCAATATGTATAAGGATAATACTTTAAATGTAGGCGTTCATATAACTTTATTTATTCGTATGTGACTGTCTTCAAAGCTACCAAGCGAGGCACTTGTATGGACCTAGTGCCAGATAGTCACGGAATAAATGTACCTTGACAAAGAAGAATGGAATTGTGTAGATCTGCGTAGAAGCAACATGTGCTTGAGAGAACAGAGCTGCGGAATTTATCGTGCAGAGAAATTCTAAATTAGAGGGGAAAATGTAAAACTCCGATTGTACTGAAGCCCAAAGAGAAAGGGCTGAATTCATTTGGCTTGTGCATAAAATAACTTGTGGAATGCGTCAGGTATTCACTTTTGTCACGAACCTTTTCAAATCCTATATAACTCACCTTGCTACATATATTAATCATTTTATATTCGTTATAGATGCAGATTGCAGTAATCTGAGGATCTCTTAATACAAATCGGATAGACTCAACATGAAGTGTTATACATTATAAATTTTGAAGTTATGACAAACATCAGATTCATTAAAGCTGAATCTACAAATGTTCATGCGTTATTTAGAGCAATAAGGTTTATAGAAATGAACGGTTCTAGGCATGAGAATTGAAACTACTCTGACGAAGACGACGTTTCTAGGTAGTACATCAAAATAGTGAATCTGTAGTCTGTATTAGTTTTTATGTTGTATACTTATGCTCCTGTATGATAATATTTTGATAATTATTCAATAATAATGGCAATATATCCGAAAGTAAAGTAAAACTACAATCTTCCTGCGTCTCATCCCTCTCTTCATGTGATTATATTTGTTTAAAAATGTTTAGTTTTTCTTAATTAATTACTGATCTGCCTGACAGCAGGTCCAAGTGAGGAAAGTTGTCTACGGATAACCTTTTCCCCTTTAAAGGGGACTTACATAGCGAGGTTATCCGTTCCCTTCCGCCGAATGATGATAGACCCTAGGAGTGATCAACCGTGCAAGCTGAAGTTCTGTAATGGGTTTAGTGATTGTGAGAATGCTTTAGATACTCGCGCCTCATCCATTCCCGTGCCAGGATTCAAATTCGGGACCTCTAGGTTGTGAGGCAGCGACGCTAGCCACTAGACCATAGGCGGTCGCCTTTCTTTTCTCATACTTTATTTATAAACCCGTTTTAACCTTAATATTTTCCTATATTATTTTTCCCTGTTTACATACCGTCTCGTCATACATTGCGTATTAATTTTTTTAGTATTCTTTAAAATTATTTGTGATTTTTTAAATCAATTGTTGCCTTTCAAACTGGTATATTTTTATACATGTGCATATATAAATTGTATATTATCTGTGCTTGTATCAGAGCTTTTATTAATTACTAAGTAATTAATAATCATTCAATATAACTTCATTTCTGAAAGTCATGAACGATTAAAGTTCCTTTCTTAGGGTCACTTCATCTGATGCTATTTTTGGATCCGAATTGAACCTTTAATAATACTAAATTTTTATGTTAATGCTTTAAATAAAGCTGTGTTTATATTCTGACTTTATACAAATATTTTTCTTTGATTTTTCGCCATGCGTGAAAACTGAACGCACACAATATTACTTCAGTTTGTTTGGTCCACTGTTAATCTCTTCTTTATTGGTACCGAATCGAATCCACGCATTTTACGTAGCTGCATATACGTTTATTTCTTTCGTATTAGCAGGTTGGAAAAACTTATTTGAAGACATTAAACATCACGAAAATTACCCTGCCTATCAAAAAAAGTGAATACAAAATTTGATCTCAATGGCGGATATCCAATGTTGCTAAACGTGACTTAAAATACTTGAATGCCAGACCCATTTTTTCCCATATTTTATTGCTTTCGATTTGACCATATTATTGATGTGAATTCTTTCAAAGTAAAATTACAATAAAAATATAATTTTAATAATTTTACTTTCCCCAGTGGGGACTCTCAACAAGAAAGAAATTTTTTCCATTATATTAGCTTGTTAAATAAAATTTTAATTTTCTCATTTATGTGTTAAATATTTACAGTCAATACATCAATAATACATTTTTCTAAGAAGTGAAGAAATGAATTTTGATAAAGTACGGTATACTTTATTTACGATAGCTTCAACTCACAATTAGTTTTGAGCAGGTCCGGCCTTCACATGTTTTGGAGCCAATTCGATACAAACTTCCAGACACAGAGAAACTTCAATTATATTTATTTGCTTTTAAAAATGAGCAATTTCGTAAAATTAAAATTTACCTATCACGAAAAATAAAACCAACTAACGTATACATCATAACTACGATTAAAAATAAATTATTGTTTCTCAGGGAGTTAGCTCTCTACCAACAATAGGTTAATTACGGCGCCAATAATGCTGAAACAATAGACGGAGTGAAAATGCTCGCCCACACCACTTCCCTCTCTCATGCTGCAAATATTACGCTTATAATAACACGGTAAGTCTGATGAATAATATAGGAACGTCTAATAGAACTTATTACTTGTAGTTGGTTTTCACGCCGCCTTTTGCGCGGCAATTCAATGATTTATAAATATTTATATTAATATTTTCTAAACTCTACACGATATAGTATTGAAAAATACATGAAAATTTTAGTTAAAATTCCTTTTTCAAACCCTAAATTTTAAGTCGTTAAGCCGTTTAAGAGCATAAACAGATGAGTATAGGCAACCCACATTCAATTTTTTAGAGACTTGAATGCACGTATTGCAAGAAATTTTTATATTATATTTTGTATACTAATATTAATATCTACTTAAACATATTGAAATGAAACATGCACTAATATTTAAGTTAAATATCCTGTATTTGAACACTCAAATTTTCATTGAAATCCGTCGAGCCGTTTCGGAGTCTACTCGAGACAAACATGCAGATAGACAATAGCACAGACAGAGAGACAGACACTTCAATTTTATTTATTGGTATAGGTTTATGTTTTTGTCATGCATGAATTTGTTGCCGGTAGTTCTTAGATAAACATTTATTAGCATATAAATTTACGTCATCGCTGGTTTTTATTATCTTATCGTCGTTTACATATTTGTTCTAAATAGTAGCTTACAAATCATTTATATTTCTTGAAACTAATTAAAGAAGTATGTATTATACACTTTTAGTAATTGTTACTAAATGAAAGACCAAATTAGGTAGTAAAAATATTGTCACGTTTCGTAGGGATCGTGAGATTCAATAACACACACACGTAGAGGTTATAGGCGTTTAATCAACGGCGAAGTGCTGTACAAAGCTCGTACTGCTACAGACTGACTCCGATTTGGAATTCAGTCCTATTTATACATACATGGAATATTCGAGAAACAGAACATTCGAGAAACAGAAAATACTAGAAACTAAAGGCAAACAATGTAAATAAATTAATCAAATAAAAATGGTTGCGTCGACTGGGACTCGAACCCGAGTCCACGAATCTGCAGTCCGGCTCGCTACCGCTCTGCCATCACTGCAGGTCTTGAGACGTGGCATTGCTCCCTCCTTTGAAAAAACAGCGTCTCGCTGTTAGTTCTGAGCTGCCTTGAGACTTCTGGATCTCGTCGTTGGCCCGACGTAAGTAGGTCCAGTCCTTCCTGTTCTTGGGCTGGCAGTCGTCATTCCTACGTCTTCGTCCGCGTCGTCGTCGGGTCGTGTTTGGTCTTCAACCTCCCTTTGAGCGTCGGGTTCATGGTATGGCTTCATCCTCAGTACGTGGACGGTGTCGCGACTCTTCCTGCGTCTCGAATGAGGATCATAATCCTCGACCTCATATGTGACGTCGGATAAACGTTTTAGCACACGGTACGGACCAAAGTACCGTTTGAGGAGCTTTTCTGAGAGGCCGACTTTGCGAATGGGAGTAAAGATCCAGACTAGATCCCCTGGCTGGTACAAAACTGGACGATGTCTTGCGTCGTATCGTAGTCGGTCCTTCTCTTGAGCTTGGAGCGTACGTATTCGGGCTAGTTGTCGGGATTCTTCGGCCCTCGTTACTAAGTGACCAATGTAAGGGTCATTCACATCGTCGGGATTGAAAGGCAATGGGAGCCACTGTGTGTTACGTTTAGATGTACCCGGCGTCTCCACCAAAAAATGTCACGTTTCGTAGGGATCGTGAGATTCAATAACACACACACGTAGAGGTTATAGGCGTTTAATCAACGGCGAAGTGCTGTACAAAGCTCGTACTGCTACAGACTGACTCCGATTTGGAATTCAGTCCTATTTATACATACATGGAATATTCGAGAAACAGAACATTCGAGAAACAGAAAATACTAGAAACTAAAGGCAAACAATGTAAATAAATTAATCAAATAAAAATGGTTGTGTCGACTGGGACTCGAACCCGAGTCCACGAATCTGCAGTCCGGCTCGCTACCGCTCTGCCATCACTGCAGGTCTTGAGACGTGGCAATATTTAAGACACGTTTGTCATAATTTATTGCAATATTTATGTTATAGTGAGATTAGGAAGACATTTTGAAAGTACTGCAGCACAATCCCAGTTCGAAAAATCAAATCTATTAATGTAAAGGCAAAGAAGTTAAGTTAACGATAAATAATCATAGTTATTGCTGAACTTTATTTAGGTCAGAAATCTTAATTCTCTCCTGTATTATTCTATACTTCAGCAATAAAATCTATTGATTTATATCTCAATGAAACAAAAAATGTTTTGAACGTATTTTAAATATAAAAACGGCCCTATCCACAATATTGTAAAAGAGCAGTTTAAACTCTGGTAAAATACGTTATAGCAACCTGAATTTTTCTCTATAATTATTAACAAAATAACTCCAATATCAACTGACGTTCGTTATTTTCTCTTGAAAGGAAATTGGCGTAAACGTTATGACTTTTATCATTTCATGCTAAATTTCGCTGCTACATATCAAATTGGTCCGGGTAGTTTCAATAATTACTGCGACAGAGGCACAATGGCGGCCTTGTGATTAGAGCTTTGTCGAGTCGCTGAACAGCAATAACGTTGAACGTTATATCACCAATTAAGGTCACTCGACCTGTTTATACCTTCATCGTTGCTATTAACAGACAAATACACATTCTTCTTCTCAATGCTTAAAAATATTCAGGCAACGTTTCATTTACTGCATTCGATGCAAAGTAGTCAATCAGTACGTGTTCAGCCCTATTATATCAGACAAATTTGTAGGCTAAATTACGGTTAAAAATATTACAATTAATACGGTTCAAAAATATGTGAATTTTCGGGCAGTATGCATAAATTAGCAATTAATATGGTACTAACATTGATCATTGGAACATTAATCGTAAAACACAATTTAAGAATCTGCAAACTAAAGCCATCTCAAAAAACTTTAAATGGTGCATAACAAAGGTCTTAGAATCTCTAAAGGATGCTTTCACACCAGTCGCATAGTTTTTTTTAACTGGCTACATGAGGGTGATCCTGAAATAGGAAACTCCCCTTTAATAGCATAGGAAGGGATTTGAAAAGGGGGGATGCGGAAAGTAGAGCAAGGTAGCCAAGGGTTGATTAGGGCTGCCGGGCTATAGTTTAAGGATCCAATAACCCCATTAATTATCACGACATTTACCCTAATTATCCAGGTAATAACGACCACCAACGCTACACACTCATATATGCTATAGTCAAAAGAATCCGCGAGGAGGTAAATATCAAACATACGAAAATAGAAAAAGAAGAATCATCAATTGCCCAGTTTTAACGATATTCAGACAGATTTATCATTATCCACACATTAGCTCAATAATCGTACGAGAGAATACTGGGACCATAAATTTATTGAATTAATAAACAAATATGACAACCCTCAACAAATATGCTTCACTACAAAGAACACTGAACAAGGAACAGAAGCCCATGTGGTAAGACGTGGCGTTTCAATAAAATCGCAACTTAACCGAATTTTCCAGCATTTTAACGTCGGAAATATGTGAAATAATGACAGCCAATAAAGTAATCAAGCAAATAAATTTCAACAAGTTTTTCATATTCTCGAATTCCCGTACTGCAACACATAACATCTACAACAGGAAAAGAAACATTGAAATGATCATTAAGGCCATAAAATGCATCAAGATTTAACGACCTTAGAAAAAAAAATGGTATTGGCATGGGTCCCAGGAAACATAAGCACCATTCAAAAGCCCACATCCGAAGATTTTAGACGACTGTATACAATATCTTATACCTTGAACGATATTCTGAAACATACCTGTAACATGATGAAAAAAATGACCCAATATATGGAACCTAAAAATCCAGTGATCCCCACAAAACGTCGGAAACTTCTATAATCTAAGCAACAACGCAGATTTTGAAAGAAAGGAATGAGTTGCCATTTCTAGAATAATAACTGGACACTGCAATTATCTATTGGATTGATCCACACCACCATCATGTGTTCAGTGTAATACAGCCATGTCATCAATAAATGCCCAAAATACCACCAAAATAGACTAAAATACCTACAGGGTAAAATCTACAAATCCGTCGTGGATTCCCATGAATATCATAAATACATTATTAAGTTTTGTAAGGACAGTAAGAGTTTGGATAAATTGATAAATCAAATGTAATGAATACGAATAATTTAATATTGGTTAAAGAACAGAAAATGGACATTGCCAGTACAAATTTTGTAAATACATCGTTGAAAAATATGTAAGTAAATAATTGTAAAATAATGTGTAAATCATTGACACTGCGGTCGCTAATAACAAGGCAGTCGATGCGACCTTAATGAAAAAAATGTGTTTATTTTATGAATTGCAGAACATATCGATGTAAATCGAGTAATAAATCTTTGGAAAAAATATTTATGTTTAAAGACTTAAGAAGTTTACTATCTTTTTCCTCCAGGCCTTAAAACAAACATCAGACATTTTTTGGAATAGAAAGATTAAATAGAGTCAATTTTAGAAACCATTTTTTTTAGAAATAGCCTACGTCATGTAACGTATATGAGAGAACAAACGCGTTTCAATCAAATAACGTACTTTAGCTCCATTTTTTCCTATTTTTCAAATACTGAACCATTTAGACTTTTTGAGGTTTTACAATCAATTTCAACAGTCTGTATCTTGAGGCTTATTTCAGTTTGTATAGTCATTACGATGGCATACTGTAGCTACATTTACAGTATTTTGGTACAACAAACTCTGATAGATAGAATCCTAATATAAACGTCGCCAATAATTATTTACAAAAGAGGATCGAAGTTAATATGTAGATACCTATTATATTATAAGATTATAGTAAGACTAATAACGATTACTGCATTTTACTCATCTTATTTTTACCTTATTACAGTTTTGTGTACTCTAATTTTATTAGTAATAATGAGAATTTGTTAATACTCCGCGAAAAGTGATAAATTTTATGCAGTCATTTTAAATTTAAGAAAGGGAATAATTGCGTTGGATGTGCCAGTTTCTAAATCAAATAATAGATGTTTATTAAAAAAGTAGTTGAAAATTTTCTATGAACTTTCAACAGCTTTTGGAGAAGACCTATAAAATTATTGTTTAACTTATCCAGTTTTCTAAAAACTTTCTCGAGAGTGTTGATTTTGTTTTTCTTTTTGAAACAATACATGTTTATGTATATGTATTAGGAAACAGAATTTTTGGTGCATTCTTTAAACGAATTCGTTCGCAAATGCTAGATATGTTAGACATTACGTGTCTTAGAGAAGTTTGCACCTTGCGAAGCATCCTCATCACTTCAAACTAGTTCTATTGGACATGTCTACTTCAATACTGGCTACTACAGCTCTTCTAGCATTGGGTTTGGTTATTCATCTATTTTTTGGGAAGTTTGGTAGTTTTTTTCGTGGTTAACGCGACAAAATGTAGGGACTCGCATGTCTTCATGGGTGTTTCTTTTTTCATACCATATACTAATTGTTGAAGAATTTTTTAATGTAATTTGTGAATGATTTCAATATTATACTTTGAGACACAGGCCCATGGCATATGTCCATACAGTTTTGCTTAGTGTTTTATAAATAATGACTTTATTTCCTAGCCGGATATTTTATTTTCTTCCTATTACCCAGTATAGACACATGCTTTTATTTCAAATTGCTTTAAACAGTAAAGATAATTACGTGAACTGAATACATGGTTCCTTTAATTCTTCGTATAACTTCACTTTTTAAATTTAAATATTTATTATTATTGAGAATTAATTAATTACTCTTAATAGATAATGGGCGAGTGATTACTTTATATTTCAAGATCTTGAATTCAAAATTAAATTCTAGCTATCAGTGAGCCTTCCTTAGCATTCCCTTTAAATATATTCATGTATTCGTTTACTTCATAATTTTTTAAATTGTTATTACGACTGCAGTGACTGGAATAATATAAATCAAAGAGCTCGACTGTCCCAAAGTTGTGAGCAAACCCCTTGCCTAAATGTAGTTGTATATCTAGACGAAATGGTGTGTCTGTCGCAAAGAAACGGGGAAAGTTGCTGAAAGTTGTTGGCAAAGTTTGCCTGACAAAGCCGAGAGCCAACGTCTTGTTCAGTGGTCGATGAAGAATTGCCTCGCTGTCAAGTCGTTCGCTCAAGCGGCTTCGATCTTGAGCTGCAAGTTTTACCTACCCACATCAAAGCCGCCCGCGTATATCCTCCGTGTGTTCTCAATGAATTTCCAAAGCTATATTGTCAAATAAATATTTCTCAAGCCTACAACTTCGCTCATCTTGAGAAACAGTTTATTCACGCGATGAAAGTATGACAGCGTAAATAATTCTGAGAAACAACTAATATTTAACATAATAAGTAATCGTACATTTCAGGTAGTTAAATGATAAAACTATTAATCTACACCGCCATTTATCAGACGGTAAATTATTAAAAACATAAACGTAACGTATGATTCAACTTTATTTTTATTTTAGTTAATACCTTCGAATTTGTTTCGTGTTATTCGTAATTAATGTATCCCTTGGAAAGTAAATAACTCAGTCTTTAGACTACTACTTCCTTGGCTCTGCAGGGTCGAGTGCGGACTGTCTTCTTACATGGCACATTACGAATTTGGAGTGATACGTAGTCGGCGTATCGATTCTCCAGCAGCCCTAATCCCAGACTCCGTGACCATGACGGCACAAATATCCGAGCCCAGGATTCGAACTAGGGATCTCTGTGTTTTGAGGCAGCGACGATAGCCACTACACCTCAGGAGGATATATCTGCTTCACTACGATGGGATTCTCAATAGTTTTATACCATATAACTATTTAGTGTGTTGCTGTTAAATATATGGCATTTTCCCCTTAACAAATAAAACGAACATCGATATAGATTCCAAAACGATTTCATCAGATGGTTGAATGTATCTGACGTTTGTCGTTTAAATTTAGATAAGTATTAATAACACTCATGGCGTCATTGGAGTATTTTAAGGTTGTTTCACACCGTCAGTAAGGTGTTTTGAGAAATAATGACTATCGAATGAAAACTGCATGATATAGCCTAATGATGATAGATTATAGTGTATTTTCAAGACCGTATAACAAGGCATAGACATTATACTGTAATGAGCAAATTTCACAATATTTATTTTTTATATTAATTTTCGTTTTATCTTCTTAATTAAACTTATTAAAATACCATTACATTATTGCTCTATCTGTAAATATTTAGACGGACATTATTGTTGGTTGAATTATTCAATGTCTTTGATGACAAAGAGTTGATATAAGTTATGTAAGTTTCCGATTCGAGATGGTCTCGAAGTACACTTACCGCTGGACATCGATATGCGAAATTTGTCACAAATAAGTCAATGTTCAAACTATGTTTAGAAGATGAAACTGGAAAAAAATATTCACCTGATTCGCAAATCGAACCCGGGACGTCCCAGGGAGCTCTCTTATCTAACTCAGATAGTCCAGGTCTACTGCCATATCCGATGCAGAAGATGAGATGTAGGTTGTACGAGAAATTTGTGAACATATCTGATGAACTGTACTTTATATTAAGATTTGATGGTACTGGATCCAACTGCCTCATAAGCCGTTCGCTCCTATCCCACATTTTCTTAACTGGATTGAGATCTGGTGATTTTGCAGGTCAACGAAGCAAGGTAAAGTACAGTCATGTTCTTCGGACCATCTGATGACAATGCCAGCCTTATGATAAGGAGCATTTTCCTGCTGGAAGAGCAGGATGTACTTGATAATACTTATATACCCTTGGGAATTCATAAATTGTTTCTCGGAAATTAAAGGACCCATACTATGCCATGAAAACATCCCACAAACCCTAATATTGCCTCTACCAAAAGAAGAGTTGTGGCATTGTAATTGGAATCCATGTTTACGCGTTGTTTTCTTCATATTCGAGCCCTACCATCTGCATGGTGTATTTCAAATCGCGATTCATCAGTCCACATGATCAGTTATCTACTGTCCAATCCGTATGCTCCTTTGCGAACTGAAGACCTTTTTTCAAGGTAGACAGCTCCTCTTTAAAATGTTTGCCCACTACTGATCTAGGTAATTAAAGTAGGACGTTTTTTATGTTTATGTCTTATTTTATATTATGCTTACTGCTCAGCAAATCATTGTCCTGTCGAGCAGACTGTAGTTCGTGCCCCTTGCTTTATAATTGCGCGGCATTTTATTTGTGCTCTTGGAGACGGAATTTCGTGCTCGTTCCAGCGGAAAGCGACAGTTGGTGAGACAATTCGTGTGACGCGAGGCGCACGCGCGACTGCATGTGAGAACACGGATCATTTGAGTCCCCGTAATGAGTTCCGATTGCGCATTGTCCGCTGCGGATATTACACTCTCTGGCGCCGGATGTACGTCATAGATTGGCTGCGGCTCAATGCGCCAATTAGGCCGTTAGCGACGCAGCCACACCGATTCCGTCAGATGTTCTGGCCGACGTAAAAAATGGACCGTGCATGGAGAATTGGGAGTTCTGAGCGATGCGGTTCAAATCCAGGCGAACGGGTAATGGATTTACTCTCTGTTCGGCGCGTAAACTGCAAAGCAGTTTATAAAACAATAGACCGCTATTGGAGCGTTTTGTTCTGTGCCAAACCCATTATTATTATTATTATTGCCGTCGATGCGGCGTGACAGGCAATCCAGTGACAATGAGGGAGGGACACGAGTTATATTCAACTGAACAGAACAGAGTAGAGAATGAACGCGTTCTGGAATGACGTCAGTGAAACCCGGCTAGACAAAAAATCGAATGTGCTTTCGAGTTCAATGTAACAGTTTTTTCAATTTTGTTGCCTACTTATTATCAACCAAAGAAATTAAGAAGTATCAGACGTGCTCCAAGTGATAATTGATTTCTATTAACCTTATTTTATTGCCGTTCGTTGATATCATCCGTCAGAACGTAGTTTCATTCTTGCTTGTCATCAAGGAAAGCAAACGACCGTGACTCAATTTATTTGCCACCATTACAGTGATTAATACATTGGAGATGGTGTTTAGTATTCCTTAATAGGCACCGCCCAATTCTTATAAATACTCCAGAGAAGATAATTGTACTTGAATATTTCATTCTGTTCTCATTTAACACGACGTTGCATCTTTAACCATAGCAGACGTCCATAAATATCCCCTTCCAGACAATAGCTATTAGAGTAGTAAAACCAGTAGAAGATAACGTACGTACTCATTTTTATAGAAGGAACCACCTCATACTTCATAAATTCAATGACTTTAAGAAACGTACTGTACATTCTCGCGTCATTTAAAATACAGTGTGTCCAAAAAAAGTATGTCATGGTTTTAATGATATGCTATAGCAGTTTCATATAGACTATCATCAAATTGAAAGTAAATAGACATAGCTTTCCTTACAAACGTGTGCTATACAGCAAAATCCAACCTCAAATTAATCTCTTCTTATACATTAGTGAACAAGTTCCTAGTAACGGAACCTGCAGTCTCTTGTGTTGCGCTATTCAAGCCTAATTCTCGCCTCATCCAACCATCCATGTGAACTATCCTGCCCAAGCCCTTTCATATCCACAAAACTACGTCATCCTTCATACTCCTTAAACTGCCTCACTTTTCTGTTCTCATCCCCATACATTTTGCTCTAAGGTCAATTTTACAAGACCCTCATGTCTCAAAACGTGGTGTATTAATCTATCCATCCTCTTGGTGTCAATTTCTTCCAAATTTTTCTCCCTTCCCCTATTCTCTTTAGAACTACCTGGTTACTTACTCTATCCATCCATGTAATTTTCGGCATTCACCTATAGCACTACATTTTGAAAGCTACTATTCTTTTCCTTTCTGCAAATCCTATCGTCTACGTTTCCCACCCATATAATGCCACACTCCACACGAACACTTTTAGTAATTATTTCCTAATATTAATACTTATATTAGCCGGAACTAAATTCCTCTTTTCTATCCTACTCTTTATGTCTACTATACTTCCAACGTCCCTAGTTATTTATGCATTCCAAATAGCAGAATTCCTTAATTTCCTTCTAAATATCCCTTTCCAATCTAACAGCCTTTGTTATTACACTATTTCCCATAATATACTCCGTCACCTTGGTTTTCCCTCTATTAACCTTCATGTTGTATTCTACCTCCTCTATCATGTTCATGTCATTTATTATGGTTTACCTACTCCCCCAATACCACAACAGCATCTTCAGACCTTAGGGTTTTTATTTCTTCTACTTGCATTTCGATTCCCTTTCCATATTCAATTTTAACTTTCTTCATAGCTTGCTCTATATGTAAGTTGAAGAGCCTTTTAAATTGTCTCAACTCCGGAAAATCATTAGGCAGTGAAGGAACGAAGCCTGATCTTTTATATTGTTTATAACGTTTGTAGTGATTTCAGGTGAACGGGAATGTAAGCAGAAGTGAATTTCTGTCGTTTTTGATCATTATGACCAATTAAACGGTCAGTGACTTCAACGTTTAACATTTCTTATAGAGAGAGAGATGCCAGTGAGGAAACACTCCATTTTGTTTTCAAGTGAAGTGTTCAGATTCTCCTTCTCATTTCAGAAAGAGACATTCTTGAAACATGTAATGCGGTAAGCATCATAAAAATATCCGAGAAAAAGTTACACCAATAACTAAGAAAGGACTAAGCAGTTGCAGTTTAATTTTCGAGTACTTAATTAAAGATGAGATTACGATTAAAAGTTATCACCAAATGCTGAGTTCAGAAAATAACCCAGTAACTGTTGAAGAGACAATCTGGCCTATTTTAAATTCGTAATTTAAGGTTTGTATTTTTAAGTATGATTTACATAATAATTCAATATATATTTTTACCATAAAACAACCTGAAGAAGGTACGAATACGTACCGAAACGTTGTTTTCTGCTTTTTAAATTTTGATAAGGAAAAGTCTGAAATTGATCAAAAACTTTATTTAATTAAATTCGTAATGATCGACATTCACGTAGTATAATAGAATTGAAAAATTAACGTTTGAAATTATTATCGTAATGCAAGACATATTTCAGAAGATCGGTACATTATATAAGGCGCTTGGCATTCGATATGAAAATATTACCAGCTAAAATGGATTCCAGCGATACAACAACGATATTTCATCCGTATCTCGCAATTCAATTGTGCCACATTTGGTTTCTAGCCGAACTCGTTTCCGAATAGAAACTACAATGCATTACCTTTAATCATATAGAAATCAAGTTAACGCAATAGAATATTGTTTCAACTAAATAGTCAATAGGTTTACGGGGCTGCCAATTATTAAATATCTCATGGTTTCTATTTTCTGCTGATTGTTTCTCCAGTACCGTACTAATTCACTTTTCCATCAGCATATTTACTAGCGGAGTGCCCGTACTTTAAGGGGGAATGAAAATATTCAATTTAAGAGTTATATTTGTCAAATTGATTTTTACTTCAAATGTATGTTGTTTATTTAATCTGCGTCGATTACTAAATACTTTTATATTTTTTATATTCACTGTTACAAAAATAAGTATGCATAATTAAAGATTTTGTTAGTTCCTGCTCATTGGATTAGGCTATTTTGCTAATATTTACATAAAAAATTAATAACTATAAATAAAATAATTGGTAAGATTAAATTTTAATGTCTAACCGTCTTGTTTGGTGGATGGCAATTTATGATGTAGTATATAACTTCGAAAACGGTTCAATCGTTTTCTTGTTAAATTCAAGACAATCGAACTTCCGGAATTTTATCTCATGACGGCAGTTGTTTTAAACATTGCTAAAACGGAAAGGAAACATTTTGAAATGCCCGTCTTTTATCTAACTGTCTGACTGTTTCTCCAAAAACCTTCTGAAGTAGTTGGTGTAACAACAACCATGATGTCTTGTAATAAGAAAACGAATATTGGCGTGTTGTACGATATTTTACAAAAAAAAATGCTTAGAGATTACATGATGCATGACCTGTAAATATATCAACAATTCTTTATTATCAATGTATTTAGCCCTGTATTTTGATAAATTGTAATTGGATAATGGATAGTAATTCAAAAGGAACCACAAACATAAATTAGTTTTAGTTGTTGTAGCATTCAGATTCGTCTGTTGCAACTCTCCATGCAAATTTATTCTGTGCAAGCCTTTTCAGTGTATTCCATCATTCATCACCCTTTTCTGTTCTTACCCCACACACTAATGCTAATTTAACAAGACCCTCATTGCTCAAAACGTGGATTATTATTCTATCCCTTCTCGTCGTAAAGGTTATACATATTGCCCTCTCTTCTCTTATTATGCTTAGAATTTCATTGTTTGTAACTGTATCCACCCTTCTATATATTTGATTTGTAAAACGTTTTCGAGTTTATTTTTATTATCTGCCACAAATTAGTTTGTGTTCTATTCAGCCATTTACTTGGTACGCCCATTTAACTTCTTTTATTGTTAATACGTCTACTACCAGGTTATTAAAATAATATTATAATAATAATAAAATGACTTCGTTCCTTATTAATGTGACGCAAGGAGTATAAAAAGAACAATCTTGTGACTGAGTGATTTGGGATGCTCTGACGGTTTAAGTAAAGTTATAAAGACACAAAAGTGAAATTTTGATGTTAAAGCTGTGTAATGCATTTACGAGGCGCCGTTTACAAACGAGAGATATCGGTGTTTGTGATGCTTGCCGTCATGTTGGTAGCTTTGAAAGAGTGGGAAAGACCGTACAACCAATCAAAAACGTGGATCTATATCCGACTCTTGATAGACGGATCTGAAGATTGAGAAATGCGATTGGTGAATATAGTTTTCTTCCCGCGAAAAGTATAGAGATGAACATATTTTTTCCACTTTGTACATAAATGGCGGACTGTGTGAAAGATAATGTGGAACGTGACTGTTGGGTACTGACAATTGTGACACCTCAGGGATGAGAGCTAATATAGAACTAAAGATTTGAACTACTAAATAAGTGAATTCCAGTGTGTATTTCGAATGATGAGTCAAAGAACTAAATTCTATCCACATTTATGATTCATTTTGTTTTTACAACTATGAATGTTTACATTCACTTAACTTATAGGAATTTGTTTTGGTGATATTTCAATTGTTTATGTATCGAGCAAATAGTTGGTGGCAGATATGAAACTATTGGTCAAAATAGCAAAAAAGAATTTGTATCGTACATTTATCTATTGCGGATGTCATATGATGACAAGATATCAGACTTCTGACATTACAAACAAATTTAATTCATCACTTATTAATTTTAATCCAATTCTGTTAGCTTTAAAAATTATAGTTGCTTCAATTAAATATGAGAAAATAATTAGTTTTTTGTATAAATAAATATATGGTTGATTCATTTTATGTTTAATAACTTCCTTTAAATTACAATTTTTATCTGGAATATTTAGTTCATCCAAATTCAAAAGGACTCACCATGCGATCCTGAGGATGAATTTCATTCGTGCAAGTAATAAATTTTGTTCACATCTTGCTATATTTATTCTATTTCAAAGCTTAACTCGTTCGTTAAAAATTAATATTTTTTAAATTTAAATATTATGTTTTATTTGAATTAAATTAGCAATTATCAGTAAACATTAGAAAACCTTGTCAATTTTCCAAGACAGGGACCCTAAATCCTCAGTCAGATTTTATTTGCGTTTTATCTTAACCTGGTGGTTTAATATTAAACTTGGTAGTTGAAACATATATTAAAGAAGAAAAAAATTTATTTAATTTAGTTGAATTATATTGTAGGGTGGAGTCTGGAGTAAAATTACAGGATATTTAAAAGATAAACGGAGATTTTTTTTTAAACTTAGTTCGGAAAATATTTGTAATTTCGGGGGTTTGGCGAAGCAATCAGATCTCTAAAATATCAGGATAAAACCCTGGACTATATCCTCCGTAAACACCCAGGATTGGGAAACCTGATAGCTTACCTATTGGGCCGTGTTGTGCGTCTCTGCAAACTTCTCCGTAGGACGCCCTCCTCATCGTCAACCACGACCTCCTTTAACGTCCGGGACCAAACGTCGGTTCCCTTCCGTCTTCGTCAACTTCCACTTCCAATAGTAGAATGATAATTGACGCAGTCTCACTGCCATGTGTGGAAGAATCGAAAACAATCTTTAATAATATTTTTTTTCTTTATACCACGAAGTCTAATTGGTTGAGACAACTTCGTGGTATTCACGTTTCCTTGCTTTCCATTTCCCACGCTACCGTTGATTACGAAAATTACTCAGGTCATATCACTTCGTGTCGAAATACCATCTCAGGGGATTGGTGGCGGTATCAGGCCTCGACATGCTGACGCCAATTCCAAGTTCACAATCCTCGCTAGCCATATGTTAAGAATTTAAGAAATATCAACTACCGCTCTACACCACTATTTACCATAATGCCTCATTGTATTCCTATATTTGTCGTTAATCCGTACTATCCTTTCACTGCATGACACGAAGCATGAAATGGCCCTCGAGTACTAATTAGCGTCACTTTTATGACCAAAACGAATGAATTATAAAAGCAAAAAAATATTCAATGAACGCGAATCATTTCATTCAATACAGTTCGTATTAACATGTATATAGTTCATCCTTTCATCTGGTCACAAGTGGTCCCGACTGTAAATCTCATAAGTTCATGAAAGAATCCATATTTTCAAAGAATACTACGGATATTATTTATATTTTTTGAGGGCTGCTTTTGGAATGCAAATGAATTCATAAAGGAATCTGTAAAGCGGATTCGCATTATGTAGAGCCGTATAAAACCTTACACAAGTGGTAGAAATCAAAGGGAGGCAGACCACACGCAACTCGTAAAGAATTCTAATTACGAACTGGTTATTGATTCTGTCTAACTACAAAAACATGTAAAATATTAAAGAATTTAGATAATTATTTCAAACCTATAATAACGGTTCATTTTTGTGTATAAGTTATACACGGAAATAATACTTTTAGACGTGCCATAATGCGAATAAATATTAAAATTCTCTTAAAAGCTTTTCAATTGTAAGAAAGCCGTTTCTAAAATCATTTCACACACATAACTACGGTTTAAACTGATAAAATTTATTTTTCTAATATTCATTTAATTACTTTTCAATATCGGGATTAACTTTGCTACATTGTGGTGATTTAAACTTAATAAGCAACTTAAAAGTATATAAATAGGTTAGCACAGAATTAGAAAAGCATACCTATATGTAAAATTATTTATGGTCATCATAATTGTTGGAAAATATTATGTAGGAGAAACTAAAGGAACTTGAGTCTAGATTGAGGAACACTAAAAAATATAATAAAACTTTGAATACTAATGTTAAAACTATGCGTAAATAGGACAAAATTCATGATTTTAAACAAAATTTATTAAAACGTCGTTTAACACATACACTAAATATACATAATAATACATTGCGTTGTTTGACCGTTTAAATGTTTATGTAATAGATAGTAAAAACTCACTGTTATGAAAGTTATTATATTTTAAAAGATGTAGCTTTCGGACGACGTGTAGAAAAAACACAAATATTTTATATATTAACAACGTACTTTGTACGGAATTTAGATTTAGATTTATTGTTGTTTCCATTAATCCTCGATTGAGGAAATAGGATACGTCATACATTAAAAATTAAAAATGAACAAAATAAAGTACATAATTAAAGACAAATAAACTTAAAATAAATTAATAAAAGAAAATGTATATAGACAAAAGTCAATATAAACACAACACGGACACACACTGGGAAACACAAACAAGCACACACTGAGGAACACGGAATGGAGTTTTAACTACTTGGAGCTCTGCGACCAGGAAACTGTCCTTCCGTCGTAGCTCCAGGCAATACATGAAACAAACAAACAAAAGAGCAGAAAAAACTGAATAGAAATTTTAAGAAATGTGCTATTTTATAAGGCAGCTCATTCAACACTTGCAGCAGGAACCTTGATTTAAATACTAGAAGGACGATTAAGAAAATCCTGTACCGAGTAAAACGCGCCATTTAAAAGAATAGTTTTACTCTGCTTCACGAAGCTTTTGTAGGTACTATTTTTAACCTCTGGCGGAAGGCTGTTGTATAAAATTATCCCGGTATTGTGAATACTTTTCTGGTGTAGAGCAAGGCGATGCTTGTCCGACCTTAGAGCTAAACGATTTCTAGTCGCGTATTCATGAAACTCGCCATTTGTTTGAAACAAATTAGTGTTTCGTTTTACAAACTTTAATATTTCATAAATATATACGCTTGGTAAAGTAAGTATTTGCAAACTTTTGAAGAAAGGTTTGCAACTCGATCTAGAATTCGTGCTAGAAAGTATTCTAATTGCACGCTTTTGCAACTTAAATATTTCATTACTCCTGGAGCAGTTTCCCCAATTAGAGATGCCATAGCTCATAATTGAATGAAAATACGCGAAATAAACCATTTTGACGTACTTTTTGTCAACGTGTTGCATTAGTGTTCTCAGAGAATAACAAGCTGAACTTAGTTTTCCGGCAAGCAGATCTATATGGTCATTCCACTTTAATTTATCGTCAATCCGAAGGCCGAGGAAAGGTGCATTAGCTGAGAACTTGTCTACTGGTCTATTACTAGCATCAGCACTAAACTGAACTAACTTAGTCTTATCTAGGTTGAGGGATAATTTATTCACGTTAAACCAAATGTTTAGACCATTCAGAGCGTTGTCTACTTTCTTAATCAGATTATTTAAGTTTTTATCTGCAATAATTATATTTGTATCATCCGCGTAGAGAATCGATTTTATAGGATTTACGTATCCCGGGAGATCGTTTATGTACAGAATAAAAAGTAAAGGCCCAAGAATTGATCCTTGAGGAACTCCACATGTAATAAATTCCCAATCGGATAAGTGAAGTTGGCCGTCTTTGGTTTCAATTACTACTTGTTGTTTGCGATTTGTAAGATACGATCTTAGTAAAAGTGACGTGTTTCCCCGAATTCCATAATATTCCATCTTTTTTATTAATATTTGGTGATCTACGGTGTCGAAAGCCTTAGAGAGGTCAGCAAAAATGCCAGCTACCTTCAGTCCTTCATCCAATGAATTCTGGATATTTTGAATGAAGTCGTACATTGCACTATCTGTGGACTTTCCTTTAAGGAAGCCATGCTGCGCTGTTGATAAAATCTTGTATTATATAAGGATATTATAAAATAGTGTACAAGTACAAGGTATGTGAAAAATGTCTATATCCTTTTTAAGACTTTTTAGATCTGATATTGTATAAAGCTTTTTAATAATTGAATTATAAACAATATATTGATTGATTTGTATATTATTAGGATAAATATGGCAGTAGAACTATCGAAAGCTACCTCTTTTAAAATATAATAACTTGCAAAACAGTGACCGTAAAGGAATCTTTACTGCCCATTACATAATAATAATTTAAAATTAACTACAATATATAATGCATTGTTTTTTTAACTTTTCGTATAGCCTTATTTGTTGATAATATTTTCAATTTTTTCGTATCTAATACAGAAATTAAGATCAAAATTATTTAGTGATTTATAACATGTATTGTTAAATTGAGAAAATGTTGTTTGAAATATTGTATCGTGTTGTTTAAGCACTTGCTATAACAAGATTTAATTTTAATACTAAAACCATGATCACCAGTTGACAATTTCATTCTGACAACCTCGTTTTCCCTGTCCAGAACTACAAGTTGGAAGGTTTCGTACACAACGGACATAATAATCTTTAGCTCTAATCGAAATTTCAATGTTCAACAATTTTGGAGGGAGTTTACGACGAAAGCTTATCATCTATATTGGTTGACGACTACAACGAGGTTACGTGAATAAAATTGATTGCTCAGCGTTGGTTTGCAATATGAATCTGTGAAATAATAATTTAGATTTATGTAAATTTATTTATTTTAATTACCTCAAATTCACATTATCAAGTTCAACTGTCTATAATACAATTATTACTCTGTCTTTTTTTGTTGCTGTAACCGTTAATGATTGCATTACCTGACGCAAATATTAATAATTGGACCAATACTTTTAACAAAAAAATATGTATACTTGAAATTAAAAAACGTAACTTTCTATTATTTACATATTTTACAAAATTAATTCATAACTGTAAATTTGAAAAAAAAGTTACTTTAAGGATTAATTTTTAACAATTTTTGTATTGTAGTTAAAAATATGAGGTAATTAGTTTCTGTCCATTTTGTCTGAAGAAGTCCAAATTTCATGACCGAAACGTCGTTTCAGTTGAATAAAACTGTTTCAATTCTCAGTAAGGTGATCATTTAATTTATCTTTATATGAAGAAAAATAATTTTTTTGTTTTGGAATGAAAAAACTCCAAAAAAATATTAAAAATCATTCAACTGTTGTTTGTCTCAGACATTGCATTAAATATGTTCCTCACTGTCAGAACCCCTAATGACAATATTTTAATGGTTTCCTCGTAGTTCAAGTAGCCTAATTGGGATAGATCCTGCATTCTTAGATGCAGTGACGGTTCTTCTCAATTTCTCCTGCAGAGGCTTCGCTAGAAACAGTCTGAGAACACACAGGCGCCTAAGTTCTCGGAAAAGGTCTTCTCAGGATTATGGGCAGGTCGCAGTAATCCAATATTCATTACTGAACAGTCCTCGGGCTTCCAGCCTGGTTATATTGCGACGTTTCTATGACATTATCTTCTGCAGATATTACACACATTTATTAACAGAATATTCACTTCCTACGAATATATTTAGGAACCTACTTTTGATGAAAAGCTATTTTTCTGAAGGCAACAAAAGCAGGGTACTGAGCACGAAAAAATATATGTTTGATTTTAAGATAATTAAAATTGAAATGAAATTACATAAAATTAAATTATTAATTCACAGACTGATATAGCAACAACTTATGTATTATGAGTTTTGGTTAAACTTTAAACTAACAAATATTAGAAAATTGATTTCATTTGACCACTGTTCAAGGAGCTATAATTTTCAGTTTTTGTGTATCTTCCTTCACTTACAACTTATAAAATAAACACCTAACGATAAAATAATAATTTTACATTTTATACATCTATAATGAATATTATTTTATTTCCGAGTAGACGGTTCTGGTGTTGGAACTGCAATATAAGTTTCACTGTCAAAATTTGATTCATCAGAAAACTCATGTTCCGCTTTTAATCCTCTTCCACTCTCAGATTGCAGAGTTTGATTGATTTATAAAACAAAATAAATTTCGGTATTGTCTTGTTCGCTCCCTCCAGTTTCAAGGTTCTCACTGCCAAGGCACCTTCATCTCTTTTGAGAGGTGTAAGTAGTGTGGTCGAAGACCTTGGATGTACGGTCATTGGATCAGTCGGCCCGCTACATCCTAAAATTTTGGATAAAGAAATATTTCGAAGCAACTGCAAACTCCTCTTCCATCATTGGAAAGGGCGTAGCCAATAGAGACATCTACCCGATGCAGGTTTTCTAGGGTTTGCCCTTCATGTCTTACAGGGGAAATACCGGGTAGATTCCTTAAACTGTAGCCCAGGACCCTAGTCAACCCTTTGGCTACCTTTCTCTACGTTCCACATCCCCCCTTTTTCAATTCTATTCCTATTCTATAAAAGGGGAGTTACCTGTTTAAGGATCACCCTCATGCAGCCTTTTACCCAAATAAATATCTAGTCAACCCTTGACTGCCTTAATCTCCCTTCCGCAACCCCGTTATCAATTCCCTTCATATGTTATCAAAATGGAGTTGGCAGTTTCAAGTAGAGAAAAGTGAATACTTTCCACCCACACATATTACTTGACATTATATTGCTGCAGGACCAGCGAGAAGAATTTAGTTCTGAACCAAAGCGAGACATTCACTGAGAGGATGGAATAGAAATGGCTTTTGCGTATCTGAAAAGGAAAATTAGACTTGTGTAATAAAACACATCTTAGAAGACTTTATATGGTATTAAAACCACCTCACTTCAAAATAATACTCGATAAACAGTGCAGAAATGCGATCACACGCCCATTCAAATTCGTTGGGTGAGATGCAAAATCTGGTTACATTAGTACCATACGAGATATTGCGACACGAACTTAAATCAGCAAGTAACCATATGTTCCTCTATCCTGGCTCGTTTCCGACTGACTTGTCGTAGGTATAAACCATTACTTAAACATTGTTACTGGTGCCGAGAAATGGTGTCCTGTGTGAGAACTTAATGACCATTGATTAAATGTGTGATGGACGATGTACACCCTCAAAAAAACATCATGTTATGTGGTTTTTGGAACCAAAGAGGCATGCTTCACCATGAACTCCTATGAAGAAGTGACAAGATAACAGCTGCTGCGTTTGCTGAACAGCTGACTCGCTGTTGATATTAAAAAAACAATCCTGATAAACCGGGGTTGTTACTTATCTATTTTAGGAGGTATATGTACCGGTGTCGAAGACCTTGGGCATAGGGTAAGAGTTGTCCGCTGATCCTGTTGGATCAGTCGGTTTACTGCCTTCTGAAACAGATGCGGACATGGAGAAGGGAATGCTGCGACCCCGCAACAAACTCGTCTCCCGTCATTCGGAAGGGTGTGAGAATAGTACCCAATGCTCGACCTGCCTGATGCAGGTTTCTAAGGGTTTTCCCTGCATCTCTTTAAGTGAAACACCGGGTTGGATCCTTAAACCACAGCCCAGGGGCCCTAGTTAACCCTTGGCTACTTTGCTCTACCTTCAGCATCCCCCCTTTTCAATTCCCTTCCTATGCTATTAAAGGGGAGTTGCCTGTTTCAAGATCACGCTCATGTAGCCTGTTAACCCAAAAAATAAACGAAAATGCACGCTCGTATACGACTAGAATCACCACAGATTTGAGTGTTGAACTTGATTAGGAACCATTTTCTCATCCTCAATACTCACCAGACTTAGTCCAATCTGATTATTGTCTTTTCCGGTGTCTCTCTAACAACATTCAGAAAAGTGTTTAAGTGTAAAGTATCTCTAAGTAGGTGGCTTAGAGATTTTTTTGAACGCGAAAACACAACAGTTCTATAGCGGGGCATGAAACTCCCATATGAACTGTGACAGATGGCCATTAACAAAGTTCGGGATTTCTTCATTGTTAATGTATTGTGTTGCATTTTATAGACCTATCGTGCACGTTTTTCACCCATATAACGCCACACTCAATACGTACACTTTTATCAATGAATTCCTAATATTCAGACTTGTGTAAATTCGTCTGTTTTGCGAAAAACCTTCCATGCCTGTGCTATCCTACTCTTTATGTTTACTTAAATTTTACCATTGGTACTTATGCTTTCCAAATAGAAGAACTCCTTAACTTACTTCAAAATACCACTTCCCTTTGTTATTCCACTGTTTCCAAAACTACACTCCATTACCTTGGTTTTTCCTCTATTAATCATCATACTGAACTCTTTCTCCAGGACCACGTTAATCCCATTTATAATGATTTCCAAGTATTCTTCTGACTCCCCTAATAATGCAATATCATCGGCAAATCATAGGGTTTTATTTCTTCTCTATTCAGTTTGATTCCTTTTCCATATTCCGTTTCAACTTTCTTCATCGCCTGTTATATATATTAGTTAAAGAGCATGGGTGATAGACTACATCCTTATCGTACTCTTTCCTTGATTTGTGCTTTATTTTCTTGATCTTGAATTCTCATTACTGCTGACTGCCTTCTTTCTCGATATTTTATTCCTGTGTTCTTCAAATAACTTAACGGTGTGTTTATTTCACAAATATAAAAGGCTTTTCTAAATCTACAAATGCCATGAACTTAGTTTTTTCTGATCCTTTCTTCTAAAATTGGACGCAAATTCCATTTTCCTTTTCTTGTCCCCACATTCTTCCTAAAACCAAACCGACCTCCTAACTCGCATTCTATTTGTCGTTCCATCCTTCAATATATATTTTCGTTAATATTTTTCATGCATGAGATATTAAACTAATTGTCCTGTGCTGTTTGCCTGATAAATATGAAATGATAAAGTAAATGATTATTCATGATTAGTTTAAATTATGAAGAATATTGTCAACTTACAGGGTTTTTTGCGAATTGCATTAATTATTCGTCTTCATCTTCAGCAAATCATTTACCGTCTTGGTCGTCAGCCCTTCGTGTTAGTTTTCGTCCCACGTACTGCTCCTTCAGTCTCCGGCTATTGCTGATTTGCCTTCTTTGTATTCAGTGCCTAGAACAAAGGCGGACGTTTATGTCGTACGGACTGTTATTGACGTACCCGGTTACACAAGCATGATCCAGAATCTACTCTTGAATGAATGAATCAATATTATTCTTCAGTATTAAAATGGAAATTTTACGAAAATGGTGGTAATTACGGAAATACAGTAAAGTAACAATCGCAACGCAGAATCATTCAATGAACTGTTTCTGAATCAAAATATTAATTATTAAAAATTTAAGAAAATTTGTATCAATAGTTCATATTTAAAATCCCATTCATGACTGAAAGTATTGGATAACCTGTAAGTCATTGAATGAAAAATTTGGAATTGAACAGAATAATGGAGATATTTATCAATGGGTAGAAAACCTGAGAATTCTAAGATTATTTTGTATTGCATTTTACTTACATTTATGGAAAGGGGGAGAAAAGATAAACAAGCTGTCGGAAAATTCAACAGATATAGTAAAATAAAAAATTACATAAATTATCCGCATTTTTACAAATTATTCACAAGGACATTAGATGTAAAATGTTATTTTCCAAAAAAATAAATTAATCAGCCTGTAAATAAATATATATATATATATATATATATTGTGATAAAAAAGGCGGATTTTGTAAGGTTGTGGCGTTATGAGGCGCAGTTCGGCCAACAACAATGGCTAGTCGGCCGAAAGATGGTGGTTCCCCGCGGGGGAGGCCCGCCGAGCGTGTATAAAAAATGACGATGGTGAACCCCCGCGGGAAAACCCCACCGAACGAGTTTAAAAAATGAGGGCGGGGAATCCCGAAATGTTGTGAAATAGGGGAATTCCCGTCGGAAGGTTTAAAAGGGAAGCCGATGGGTGGCTCGCGACCAGAGGGCAGAAGGCAGGCGAGTGGACCAGAGGGCAGAAGGCAGGCGAGTGGACCAGAGGGCAGAAGGCAGGCGAGTGGACCAGAGGGCAGAAGGCGGACGTGGACCGAGCAGAAGTGAAACAAGGAGAGGAGAGGACGTGGCTCGACCCCAGAAGGCAGGTGAGTGGAGCAGAGGACGGAGGTGGTCCGACCCCGCAGAAGGCAGACGAGTGGACGGACGTGAGCAGACGTGATCAAATCCTGCAAGACGCCAGAGAGACGCACAAACATTCGAGAGGTGGATGTTTGTTGGCCCAGTAATTGTGGCTACTGCATACTCCATCTCTTGGATTAAGCCCGTGTCTTCACTTTAAATTAATAAATGAAAAATATTAAAATTGATCATATTTGTACTTTAAATTAATAAATGTTTTATACACAAAAAAGTACATTCAATACATATATCATTAACAAAGTAATCGACAAAACAACAATTTCATAATAGTTCGTCCTTAAATTAGGCTTCATGGCGTGTGCAATCGATTTGAACTAGTATAAATAAATTAAATTTACTGCCAAATTCTCTATTAATGCCAGACAACACTTTGTGCAATATAAATGAATTTTGAGTAGAATTTCAGAGAAATATTCTAAATGCTCTGTTGTAAGTAAAAAATATATGCAACTAAAACATTTCGATAGAGATTGCTGAAAAGGTACGTCTCCTACATTAAAATTTTGAAACTTAAGAATAAACATTTTATGAATTAAGATACAGAAAATTCTACACACTCGGGGTGTGTCTAGTTTTTTTCTATATTCATTAATTTAATTTTCCAATATTTCTTGATATAACAGTTACATTTTGATTAACTCGATGTTTCCATTACACCTCAAGTGACAAAATAGGGCACATTAAATACTTCTTCCAAAAATATTTGCGAAAATATTATTTTAAAAAATTAATTATCAATCTGGGAATATTTTGTTTACTTTCTCATAGTAAACAACTTTAAAAAATTACCAGTTGAAGTTCCAGATTTATGGATAAAAGTAGTATGAATTGCATATAATATTTTCTTGTTTGTAATAGGTCGTTTAATTTAATTTAATTATTTTGAAAAACAGACGTTAAGTAATATGTTACTTAAAATATTATGACATTAAAGTCATAAACTTAGTAATGTCTATATGGAAAATGTAATAAATAAAAGACAAATGTAATAAATAAAAGACAAAATTTAATACATAAAAGAGAAAGTGTAAAAATTTTAATTACTCTTCCTCTCGGAAAATTAGGCAAGTCAAAACATTAATTTTCCCATTACGTTGTTTGCATGCATAAGAAAATAATGGTAAGAAATTACACAAATAAAATACTTAAATGAGTAAAACGTGTAAAAATTAGTTATAATACAGGGAAAGATTGTTAGTTTTAACCATCTTACCGTCCACATGAAAACTATTCAGGGCACCCTTCAGTTAACAAGAATGCAAAGAGAAAATTTTATACCATCTGAACCACTACAAAATATAACCGAAAGGTCCTTTAGATACACGTAATATGTCTATTTGGTATTCAAATTTGCCCCTGACAGTAGGGAGCATATCTTGAGTTACTGCTCCCTCCGCTGAAGTTATGCGGTTCCTCAGTTTGGCTAGTTTTTCATGAAATCATATGTAGTGCGGTCCCATGACATTAGAGACTAGTTATGTAAGGCTTAAACGTTTCGTCCGGAACGGCCGATCCATCGTCGAGGAAGCCTATCATTTTAGAAGTACAGGCTCCACGTAATACTCGAGGGTTTCTTCTTTTATGAGACACGCCGTACTTTATCAGATGATTTTTCTTTAAATTGACTGTATATTTTATTTATGAGATCTATTCAGGGTTCGAGGCAAAAAAACAGTTACACTTATTTGCTCATTTTAAAACTGGGTTATAATATTTGGCAACATAAATGATACTATTTCGCTAATATTTAATGTAAAAAACAACTATATATAATTAATATATTGTGAGTAAAACCACAGAAGAGTTGTCTCAATATATTTATTCTCAGGACGTTGTGGTCATAGCCATTATCAACTGCAATTACAATATATATATACACGATTATTTATAGCATGAAGGATACACTTTTACAATTAGCAACAGCCACATTATTCCATTTAAACATCTTTTCACCTGGATCTTTCCCCTTAGCGTCTTCTTTACATATATTATCACACAACCATTGCGCTTGTTGTCTTCCGCACTGAACCTCGTGTCGTCACTATTTCGTTTTAAGTAAAGAGTTGTGTATCAGCAAAGTATTGAAAATACGAAATTCCTTAATAAAAATGTAAAACGTAACGTTATAGAATGTAAACTTTTTTTAAAAAAAAACAATGTCATCTAGATTAGTTAGCTTCTCTAAACCAATTTTAATAAGCAGTACGTTGGTCCAAGTGGAAATAAAAAGGTATACATTTATAATCTGGCTAAACCCCAAAAATAAGTAGTAATTCTTTCGATTACAAGTAAAAGAAATTACTTTCGTTTTGTGTGGTGGGATAGTCGGCTGCATGAATGAAAATTTTGCCACTAAACCGCCAGTGTAATTTATGCATTTCTCTGTCACGATCAGAAATTCTGATTACAAACCATTCAGCACACAATCCAGTGCTTCGAACATTCGCTATTCTGCACTCCATCATTCCAGCGAGTCTCGTACATAATTCAGTTTGTGGTCTTTGATAGACTCTCTCGTGTGATGATAGAATCAGCTGCTAACGTTATCAGCGGACGCAGTCGCGCCAACCCCAAATAGAATCGTGAACTCCCATCACGTTTGCGAAATAAAAACACCAATCCAATAAGAAATCAATCAATACATCGAGCGAATAAGAATTCCACGGACTATAATCCCCGCATTGTGGCGAGAGGTGCCCAATCTGGCGGCTTCTTCACGGCTGCTCCTAGGGGAAATCTAACGCAATCTGGACTCGTCGCCGTTCCATTTTATCAGCGTGCGGTCTCTCCCCAGGGCCAGTACATCTTTCAGCGTCCTTTTATCTCTCCAGCCCGATGGTCTCCCTTTATATGCCATATACAGCTCCAAACCAACAGATATCATCAAAATATTTACAAGTAAAATGAACCTGCAGCAAAATACTGTCCTTTGACATAGTTTTGATGTATCTGTGATTTTACTTTCACCCAGACTAGACTATTGAAACACGAATACTCGAAATAAATTTATTAATATCATCCAGTACAGCTAAAAACACATATAGATAGATGGAATTCATTTATCAAGTATGTACAACATTTTGGTTTTAATATAATACTAATTACTAAGTACTATTAGAGCAAAATAGGCTTTGATTGAAATTTTAGTTGAGAATTCTAATATATAGCCAACTTTAGCTGCATACTCATAGATCCGTTATGTCAACCAAAGAACCAATGAAATTTCTCAAATTCAGGAAATCTGTTTTTGTTGCCTATGCTTTGATTTAGTCCTTCGTAACCAGTTAATATATTTGATCCAGAGGGAAACGTTCACGCAATTTCTTGTCTCTCACACCATCGACTGTATTGGATTGTTGTAAGAAGGCGTTGAAAATCAAACAAATGTGATGCATATTTATCCCCTTAAAGTCCTTTTCGTGATTATATGGTTTTGCTTGTAACGGTCAAACACATCTGCTCGGACTTTGGCGTTGCGGAATCAAAAGAAAGGAGACAGTATTTGAGCCAGGGGCAATAAAACCCGGATATTACGGGTGCCAGGGGTGTTTCCCAATTTTTGGTGAGATTTGGCGGCATCGGGTAGTGTTCTTTCATAAATGTTATTGGTGAATATCCATTGATGCTACCTTGGTGATATGAACTAAAGAAATGGGTAGTATGTGTTAAAAACGCTTGCAGAGAGATTATTGACACAGATTTTCTAGAGCGAGAGATTTGGTGAGAGATTTCGAGATTACTGGACAGATAATTGGAATTTTGGCAAGGGAGATTTCGAACAGGTGATTGGCATTATAAGACAGGTAGTCCAAGGAGAGGATAATAATTGGTAATTCTTCGTGAACCAGGAAGAATAGCGGTGGCAACCAAAATATGAGGAAGGCGATGGAAGGTCTATTATGATGACACGGTAATTACCACTGTGACTTTTTGCTGATTTCCTATACTGTCAGGACCGAATAGATTTTGTATGAAATATTCTGATCTATGAGAAGGCCCTTCCACTCTTGAGTTTAGAGAGAGAGAGAATTCTTAATTTTAAGAAAATTATTTGTATTATATTTCTTGTAAATATATATGTAGTGTTAATTATCAAATAATTGCCGGCTTAATAGTTGAAAATACCAAAAATTGTAACGTTGATGTAAATTTGTCAAGGTTAAAGTAAATATTTGTAGCATAAAAGCTTGTTGTTAATATTTAAATCTGGACTAAAAATAATTAATTTCCCCCTCCCCCAATTCATTTCGCGCTGTTTTCCCAAAAATCCGGTTTCAGTGTGTCGGTCATAGGAAAATCTTCCATCTTAAGTCAGTGGAACATTGCTTAACGAATGTGAATAGGATTTTAGGTAGTTAAATCATAAACCTTGTATTTCAGACACGCAACTGATTTTAATATTTCAGGTCAGGAATGAAAATATTTATCCCTCTATGTAATAATGGCGTAATAGACATGTGAATAGTTTAAAGAAACTTTTGAGAATGCGAAAAATAAAAACTGTTTATGACTCCATTTTCGGATATTATTGTTGTAAGATCCGACATTTAGTTTTCAGATGGCGTATGGCGCTTTGATGGAGGCAAAAATCAGATGAATGAAAAGCAGCTAGTTTAGTCCAGTTTTACCATTCTGTTACTAAAAGAAAACAAAATTATGGTTAAAGAACTTTTTACAATTTGTCTCAAGATGACGGTTGACAGTTTCACATCGCTAAGTGCTGTCAGTATTTAAAAAAAATAAAAAACTGTAATTTCATTTAAACATTGATAATAATGCAGATATTTTAATTCAATATCGTTGTCATAAAATTATTGTCACGATGCCGTTGTTCGAAAGAACGAAATTGTTTTTTTTAATGCAGACCACATGTGATGTGAAACTGTCAACCATCATCTTCAGAAAAATTGGAAAAAGTTCCTTAACCATAGTTTTGTTTGCTTTTAGTAACATAATGGTCAAACTGGACTAAACTATCTGCTTTTCATCCACCAGAATCTTTTTGCCTCCATCAAAGCGCCATACGCCATCGGAAGACTAAATGTCGAATCTTACAATAACAAAACGTGAGTTAGCTGCTTGAGTAGACATTTTATCTTCAACAAGAACAGAAAGTGGGAGAACGACCGTAAGACAGTTGGTGGCGATTTACGATCCTAGAACAATTAAAAATTTAACTCACAACTTTAAGAATTTATCTTCCATAGTGTACGCCTTTTAATACTCGGGTGACTACGATAACGTTTACGAACGTGTGGGTCGTATAATCTGCGCCGTTAAGTTCACACGTCCCTCAACAAGTCCGCCGACGTGTTACATGTTTTCAGCTTCCTCGGTAGCAGAGAAGTTCCACAATCTAGTATATACGTACCTGGAATTTCAAACTTATTTTTGCTATCCGACTTTAATCATTCGACACAAAATATCTGTGCGTGTTGGGAAAATATCACCACTGAAGATACAACATTGATAGTTTGATGTATTCTGAAGTCTACAGAACGTTTTATATTTACATGCTACCTATTCCATGAAATACGGAAATGGTAAATCTTTTGTGTATAATCTCCGTTCTTTCTGAATAAACGCAGTGGGCTTTTCGATGCCGTCTGTTCACAACAGCGTCCTCTCTAACTCCTCTCTTACAGAGTTGAAGCTTCTCATCCTCTCCTTTTCTTAACTTCCATCCACGTCACTTGCACGTGGCCGCTCCCCTCTTTCTTCTCCAGCAACCGCTTGAAAAGTTTGGAGACGCGACTGCGCTCCATCACCAGCACGACTCTTTCCAACTCTGAGGACTGGTTTGTTTAGTTTAACCCTTGTCTCTTCGCGGGGGGGAAAAAAATCTTGCCGAGGACACTGGTTGATCAATAGCGTATAGAAAAGTTCCGAGCCAATTTAGGTCAGCGAATTGTCGGGTGCAAGCGTTCCACTCTCCGGCGCACAGTTTTGAAATTCTGGAGTGAATAGCGGTTGTTTTATTTTGGCGATACGTGACCTGCGCTAGTGGCTCGTAGTCGTGGTAACCGCGAGCACAGAGGCAGTAATTAATGCCGGGCCCGCAGGCGGCACAAAGGAACGCTGGCCCGTCAAAGCGCACGCTAATTGCGGTCCGGCTATTAATGCACGGCTGCACTCCCGAAATTACCCCCCTTCTCAAAATCCGATAAGTCTCGCGCCTGTCTTAAGACTGACGAGCAATTCGCTTTGATCTGGTTACACTGTGGCTGCTTCAAGGTGTTACGAGCCGAATTTGTGTTTACGCATCCAGATAATACTATAACTCAGCACTACTAAACCTTTCCACTTTTATGATGAAACACCAAGTTACAAATGAATATGGAAAATGAATCATACTGCAAGGAGAAGAACTAAAACCCCCACGCTTCGCCGATAATATTGTAGTATTAGGGGAGTCAGAAGAAGACTTGGAAACCATAGTAAATGGCAAGAACGTGGTCCTGGAGAAGGTGGTTCAATATGACGATTAATAGAGGGAAAACCAAGGTAATGGAGTGTAGTATGGGAAATAGTGGTATAACAAAGACTGTTAAATTGGAAAGTGGTATTTTGACGGAATTCTGCTACTTGGGAAGCGTAATAACTAGGGATGGTCAAATATAGCAGACATAAGGTGTGGTGCGGGTTCTATTGATTTGTAGGTGGGGAGAATTAAAAATTATAATATTTAAATTTTAACTAGTGCTGATTTATTAAATTTGATATAAAGGGGGATCCTCGCTCACTACGTCGGGAGCATGAGTGACTCTTTAACTAAGGGAAAGCTAAATGCTCAGTGGGTATAAATCGAATATGGGGGGAAAAGCGAACACTATGTATAAACGACCAGAGGCAGGAAACAATAAGGTGGGTACATCACCACGGTGCTGTGACGATCCCCGACGTCCTTACTGGCAGGTGACTCAGCTGATGCCTGGTTGGCGTCGTCTTCCAAGCGTCGGAGGTATGTTGGCTTCTAAAACTGCTCTTGTATTCTGATGTTGTAATCTGCCCTTGTAGTCTGATGTCCTCTAAAACTGCTCTTGTAATCTGTTGTTTTTGTAATCTGAACTTGTAATCTGCTCCTGTAAACTCAATTTTCTAATCTGCATCCGTCTCCTGATGCGCCCTGGTTTTCTTCTTCTCGCCCCGCCCCAATTCTCTCCTGGTGGGGGTGCACTTCCTACTTCCTCCATATGGAGGGTAGGATTCTGGAGATTCTTATTTTCGGCAAGTGTCCTTCATAAACTTGGGCATAACAAATTGTTGTTATGAAGTCACTTGCCTCTATTGTTCCGGCTTTCGGAGAATCGGGTACAGAGCAGGTAGGAAGCAGGCGTCAGGTCAATTTTTCCCGCGGCTGACAACAGATGTATTGCTGACAAATAACATCTGTTGTCCATGTCTTCCGCAGGCGAGACTTGATGCTATCTCGTCCAATAATATTTACCGAACCTTAATGTTTCCGTTTTCTGGCCGAGAAGATGACTGTAATTCGTCATTTAATTAACCTATCGCGTTCATTCATGCTCCCGATTTCGTCCTGCTTAGACCTAAATACTTATGTACAAGAAAATAAAAATACAATTTAATTAGAATTTATGTGGTACAAGCAATCGCGTACCACAAAACAGTAGGATAGCACAGGCAAGGAAGGCTTTCGCTAAAAATAGGAATTTACTTACGAGTAAAATAAGTCAGTATATTAGGAAATCGTTGCTAAAAATGTTCGTATAGAGCGTGGCGTAATATGGTTGCGCAACGTGGGCGACAGGAGTTGCGGAAAGGAAAAGAATAGAACCCTTTGAAACGTGGTACTATAGGACAATACTTAAAATCAGATAGGTGGATAGAATCACTAAAGAGGAAGTTCTTAACAGAATAGAAGGGCGAACAATATGGAAGACGTGGACCAAGAGACAGGGCACAATAATAGGCCACGTTTTAAGACATGAGGGTCTTGTAAAATTATAGTAGACGGAACTGTGTGGGGTAACAACCGAAGAGGAAGGCCAATGATGGAATTTACTAAGGAAAATATGGAGGATGTGGGATGTCCTAGTTATGCGGGTAGGAAAAGGCTTGTGCAAGATAGATTAGCATCGAGGGTTGCATCAGACCAGTCTTAGGACTGAATCACACAAAAACAAACATCATGATAAAACACCTTATTTATATCATATAAATATTATGTTCATATCATTATTATGAATGGAAGCTGTCACGTTGGCCCACTGTTAGCAGACAAGTTGCTGCTCAGCTGCTTTGCAGGGCTGCAAACGCACTTTCCCCGCCGGTACGTCAATGCAAAAATCTGTACTTCTCAAGATAATGATAATGCCATTAATGAAATATAAACGTAAAAGTTGACCCTTGAATTTTGTATATACATTGTAACGAATGATTTCACTAACTTATTTTTAATATTTTGTGTATCACATTTGAAGACTAATTAAGTAACGAATAATTTTTAATTATTAATAATTTTGATGCTGAAGCTTACTGATTACACTTATTTGTTATCTGAATGCAGGGCTGCTGTAATATTTGTTTAGTTGGGCAATGCTTGCTTTAATGGTTGGCGTTTTATACAACAAAAATAAATAAATTAATGTACTGAGACACACAAGATTTATTACAAAATGAAGAGTTTATACTTTAAAAAAGTACTATGCTTTCCTAAAGATGTCAAAGATAAGAATGTCACTATGATGTTAGAATGACACTTTTTGGGGATTTTAATTAAATTTGCAGCGAAGAATCACCAGTATTTGGTGGTATTTTTTTCTGCCTGGGTGAAAATGTAAATCAGAAAGTATTACAACTGTGCTGCTATTACGAAATATATATAATTAACATGGGAAATGTAATATATTTTATATTTCTTACGGTATGTTGTATAATATAAGGAACCTCGTAGCCTCGCTCTCCGGAACTCGGTCACTGCGTCGTGCACCCTTCGCCCACATCTGTTGTACGAACGGGCAGATGTCCTTTCCCAAATTCAACGAACTGCAGATCTCCAATGCCCTGAACCATGTTGATTCTCAAACCACCACATTGCTGTTTAAAGGTCTCCGAATATCATTTCTCTATTTTTCAGAGAGATATCTTTTAATTTGAGAAATTTTGGTAATAACATGTTCTAAGTTGAAGACCTAGTTTGAACATACAATTTCACTGCGACCAGCATACATCAATGTTTAGCAGATAAGACTCGGTTAATCATGTCACACCTTCAACATCTCATCACGATATGATATTTCTCCAGTGTCCCTGCAACATTCGTTGTAGTACCTTAGCCTCTCGTTTAATAAACTATCACCTTGTATCAAAGACATACAATTATTCCGCAAACAATAAGTATCTCTCTTTCCAAATGAAGAACTTTCTCACTGGCACATTCAAAAAATTTTGATTGATAAGATGACATGAATAATTTAGTCTGGTATGAACATTGGGCGCTGCGGGAGTTTTCTCGCAGGCGCTTCAACCCAGAGTGACTGTAGGGCTCACCTGATCATGTCGGGAATGCCTCGCACTCTCTCTGGGAACTTTTTATCAAAGTTCTCATATGCCGAGACACCTTCACCTATTTTAGGAGGTATATGTACCGGGGTCAAAGACCTTGGGCATATGGCAAGAGCTGTCCGCTGATCCCATTGGATCAGTCGGCCAACTGCCTCCTGAAACTGGTGGAGACACGGAGAAGGGAATGCTGCGTCCCCACAGCAGACTCGTCTCCCGTCATTCGGAAGGGCGTGAGAATAGTACCCAATGCCCGACCTGCCTGATGCAGGTTTTTTAGGGTTTTCCCTGCATCTCTTTAGGTGAAACACCGGGTAGGATCCTTAAACCATAGCCCGGGGGCCCTAGTTAACCCTTGGCTGCCTTGCTCTACCTTCCGCATCCCCCCTTTTCAATTCCCTTCCTATGCTATTAAAGGGGAGTTGCCTGTTTCAGGATCACCCTCATGTAGCCTATTAGCAAAAAAAATAGTCTGGTTTATGGCACACCACGTGACCCGGAAATTAAATCAATATGAAATTTTACAAAACTACATTTAATAAGAATGAGTCGAAAGGAAATATATACAAAAGTATGGATGAAATGGGTAATAAAAACTACTTTACCGTCACTGTTTTGTAAGTTATTATATTTTAAAAGAGGTAGCTTTCGGCAGTAATAAGGATATTGCAAAATAGTGTATAAGTACAAGGTATGTAAAAATGTTTATATCATTTTTAAGAATTTTTAGATCCTGATATTGTATAAAGCTTTTTAATAATTGAATTATAAACAATATATTGATTTATTTGTTTATTATTGGGATGAATATGGCAGTATACCTCTTTTAAAATATAATAACTTGCAAAACAGTGACCGTAAAGTACTTGTTATTGTCCATTACATAAACATTTAAACGGTCAAAGAACGCAATGCACAAAAGTATGGTTTAAGTTAACAAAAATATTGCGGGCTGCTCTACGTGATAATTTTCCTAGGTATGTAAAATTGAAAAACAGAAATTTTTATAAAAAGAGATTTATAACTTATCGTCGCAACACTTACAGATAAAAATCCTCCAGTGGCTTACCAGAATATTATTTCTGCTCTAGGACCTGAAGCAACGCACGGTTCTTTGAGCCTCATAGTCATCTGCTTCTTTCTTCGTTTTTCTACGATCCTTCTTCATCAAATATTCACCAAAAACGCCCGTTCTCTGACTTTTTGCAAAATTCTTGCCTAGTTATTCTCACCTCTCATTTTTTTCTTACAGATCTCATAATTGATGGAAAATGGCCGCAGCATCACCAGTCAAATCTATTAAATATTTCCTTGTTGGATGGCGGAAATTCTGCTTAGCTTTGAAGATGCATGAATGGTTTCCGGGAACCTGGCTATTTTTGAAAGGGGCCGTTATCGGAATTTGCCTTGTGGGTGTAGGAAATCATTTTAGCAGGCAAACACTCAACACGATCAAGTTATATGGAAATAAATTAAATCAAATAAACTGAGATGTTCGCTATAGGTTACTATGTAAGTAAAAAATAAATAATGCTATACTTGTTTATATATATATATATATATTGGGCAGTGAATTGATTAAGATTTGAACTGAAAGTCATAAAAACATATAAATAACCTAGGGAATGACATTTAATAAATGGGACAAGCCCATCAATGAGTCTGCAAAACAATGAAAGTATATGTGTTCCTGTAAGTGTAAGCGTCTTAAGCCAGAAAAATATGGCTTTTGGTAGTTGGTGACGATATACACATTAAACCTAACTGTAATACGTAATTTGCTCGTTTCTGGTGAGCGGTTATAAATACCTTCCCATTAATGGAGTTACTTGTTCTTATACTCTACCTAAACACAACATTTCTCACCTACTTCCAGTAAAATGAATAATGGAATCACCACAAACACATTGCATACAATAGAAAAGGAAGTATAGCTGAACAGCGTATGATCTGATACACAATCGCTTTACTGCGTTTGTATCATGGTGTAGCCTGATATCTTCTAAATTTATGCACTTTAGAGATAAAGTCAAAGCTATTGCTTTCCATAGAAACTATGTTTATCTTCTGATGTAGAAAAATACCGTATGATGTTTACACCATTTCCTGCAAAGCCATCTGCTGTTTTCGTTACCTTATACAGCCGTCGAACATCGTTTATTTTTAGTGCACTGTTCTGTAGAAACGTTTTTTATTTCAATCTAAGATACTAAAAGGACCTTAACAGACAACTGCTAGATTTCGGTGAAACCTCCGGGCTTATCCTAAATTCTAACTTGGTGTACTTTAAAACTTTTGTCTTTAGTTAGTATGCTCAACAACATTCGTAAATAAGTTATACGGCTCTTTCTTGTAATTTTTATTGTTTTCAATAATCGAAGACAATGTTACGGAGGGTGCGCACACTATACCAACTTTTTATCGGCCGATAGTTTAGTGGTCTGCTTATTAGTATTCCAGAGTCCATCAAATGCAAAAACATTTATTGTTTCAGAAATGGCGATGATGTGGTATGAACGACAACGTTGATGTTGCTCAATTCGCTTCATCTACTAAAAGACATTGAGACATCGCGGCTAATTAGTGAAGAATAATCACTGAATATTTTACGAAATTAATAATCTGAATTCTAGTAAACTATATTTTAACTAATATATGTACAATATTGCCTTATATGTGTTTCTAAGCTTTATAGATTTGATTATTTGGACAATTGAATTATCCGAACTAAACTGTATGTCTATAGCAACATCTAACATATTTATAAAAAAATTGATTTTATGTAGTTTAATTTTTCCAATAGTCAGCTACTTTAGAACAACTCCTTAAATTAACAGAATATAATGTACAATCGGAGAACAGATTAGAATAAAAACAGAAATTTTTTGATTAATTTTGATAACTCGGTTTCAATTTCATTTTCGGGATACATATATGTAACTAACCAGAAAATTTTACAACAGACCTTGTATAATTTTTGTGCACACGCTTGCTGTTTTTAAATTTCACCCCACTACAGCGCACTTTCGCGGAGATTAGCAGGCGCCGTGAAATGCAAAATCGTGTATGAGAGCGAAACAATTAAAATTTATGTGTTGAGAGAGGCGACCGTCTGAGTAATGTTAAACTCGCACATATTAGTTTGTGGCTACTAGTGAAACAGCAGAAATGAAATTGTTGTATATGTTCCTAAAAGGTAATTATTGTTAAATTTATGTTTATTTCGCCCGGCTAACTGGCAAAGTTGTCTCGTTAATATTAATCGTAAAGAGTAGACCGGACTAAAAGTAATACCTGCAGTGAAATAATTAAAAATACTAAGTGTTAACCTCTAAGTCTCGTTCAACTATAAATAAAATTGTAAATTCATAGATTTATTTTAAATAGTAACGGAATAATATACTGAACTCTCTCACATGAGGAGAAAAAAGATTTCAGTTGCTAAGATATATAAATGGAGGGTCAGTGCTATTACAGCAGAAAAATATTGTCCCACCGATTTGCTGTCGATACAGTGTACGTTGAGAAATTTTAAACAGTTAGAAGACGGTCAATAATTTTATTTATTCAAAGAACAGCGAAAGTTGATGAAACTATTTTTCTAGGACACATAATATATTGTAGTAATTTGTTACTTTTCCAGTCGTTTGTATGATTCTGGTACTATATTCATTCTGTAGTTAATGATGTGGATGATAAATTGTAGGTGAGCCTATCTCAGGTAGGCCTTACGTTCGAGTCCTGGATCCAGTCAACATTTTTTCAATTCTTGTCTTCCAATTTCAGCTTTACGTTATTTATCAGATCTTCAATAGAATCATTTCTTTTCCCTATGGATTAAGAAACTTAGCAGTCTACCTGTTGTGCATCAGACGGCGTCGTCACGCTGCGTCGGTTGCTCAGCCAGCCTCGACGTCATCTATCCAGGCCCTCGCATTATCACCGCTGGAGGAGTAATCGTCCGTATCACACGACTACACGAAGCAGAATGTTCGTCTCCACAGAATCACCTCTGTGAGAAATGTATCGAGTTTATCGTCCTCTTTTTCTGGATCTCAATTTACCACTAAATGTCATTGGTCGGGGCAATCGCGTGCTCTTCAGACTTTTAAAATTTGATTAAAAGTCAACAAACTGGTGCCAATAAGCGGCACTTAACAACTTGTGAAGCACTTGCTAATATTTCCAAGTTTTTCGGCACGTTTTACTCTTTTACGAATCCTTCTGTTGCCCACGTTTTCGCGGACAAGAGGACGACTCTTTTTGTCATTATCGACGTCTGACATTCCAGCCTTCATAGACTTCACTGTGAGGATGGCATCCATCATCCCAGCATTGTCGACCCGTGCCCGCCCAGCAACTTCAACGTCGCAACTGGTCCTAAATTTCTTACAAAGAACTTAACAGATTTTTAAACTCTCGATTGTATTAATTTTTCGTTATCTTGCCCTCGCTCCCGATTCCCAACACAGTATGATTTAGGAGGGGATCAGATGGCAAGAGAATTGATTTAGTTCTACACTCGTCGCCAACTTGAACGGACGCAAATCTGATTGCTAGTTGCACCCGAGAAATATTTCGGAATTAGAAAACTTTCTGCTCCGTCCATCCGAGGTATCGCTCCGGACTTCTGTAATTCGCCAGGAATCCGGACTTCAAAATTTTTGCTTCGTCTTTCCGAAGCACTTTCCGGACTTAAAAGAAATTTCGCTTCGAAACTGTGTAATTTTTCGGGAACTTCGCCATTAAGTGGATTACTGGCGCCCTTATTTTCTTTGTCCAGTGTAATACCAATTTTTCCATTTTTCACGACTCTGACAAGTTCTATTCAAGTCCCCCATATTGTTAGCTGGTCGAACCCATTCCGTTAATTTCCCTCTACTGATTGAGCTGAGCAATCCACGCGACGAGAAGCCTTAAGGGTAGGATCACGTAACAACGAAAATTCGTTGGTTACATTTGTCTCCAACGCGGGGCCACACATTTCATTTTGGAACAATTTTCCTTTGTTACGTTACAAAATATTACGTAATCATTCATCCATCCCGTTACCAGTAATACTATTCTACGATCGGTTTTCTCAAGCTGAATAGTAAAATATTTTTCGATAATAAGGGATAGTTATACGAAACGCTAAATGAGACTGGATCAGTTACATTTGTATCTTATGTAATCGAAAGATATCGTAAAAGTTATAGTTGTATTCTTCCAAACTAAATGTGAAAGCGTTAATCGAAAATAGCTATTTGGAAAACGAGGGTTGCTTCTAAATGTAAGTGTCGTTTTTAAATTTTGTCGTTGCAGCGTTACAAAAACGTATTTATTTCGTTGTGTGTTAATCACTTGCTAATGTTACACGAAACTTTTAAGTATTACTTCCTATTTTGTTTAATAGATATATTTTGTAGATGTCAGAAAATCTTTCAAATGTATTTGTTATTCTACTAACTGTTTAATATAATGATTGTATGTGTACATTCATGAGATTAGGCCGTAATCAGTATGTAGAAGCAGTAACACACAGTTTTCAGACAACGTGGATCTCACTGGTCGATGGGTATGTGATAAACATAACGTATCCAAAGTTGTTGCTTTCAAATTTTACTTTTATTGTAACCATTTAAATTAAGCAGCTAATAGACGTATTAAGAATATGAAATTCTATATCACAAGTGTTAAACGAATGCCGACCTATTGTGGTCTAGTGGCTGTCGTCGCTGTCTCACAACACAGAGGACCCGGGTTAGAATCCTGTCATGAACTTCGATGTTTGTGCCGTCATGGTCACGGGGACTGGGATTAAACCTGCTTGAGAATCTGTACGCTGACCACTTATCATTCCAAATTAGGAATGTGGTATGTAAGATGAAATTCCGCTATTGGCACGGTAGGCAAAGGCCCTCAATGGGCAGCAGAGCCAAGCAAGAAGAAGAAGTGCTAAACGAATATGAAGAATGAACGGTTTCCTTAATTGAGATTGTATTAAAATTAATATTATTTAACATTTTGAATTTTTGGACTTAGAATAAACATTGTTTAATAACAAAAAGTAGTATTCATATAGATTTTATTACATTTGAATTTCACATTCGAAAGCATTCGTGAGCTACTGTAATATTAATTATATTACTTAAACATCAGTTATTTTTTGACACACACTGCCTTGATATATGTATACTTAAGTTTTAAGCAATATTAGTATATTAAAATCATGGTTCAACCTCCGTACAATTATACTGGCCACTGTCTTGACTGCAATGATATTTCCCGCCAATCATCAGGGATAACTTTCGCGGTACAAAATATTTCTCATATATTTAAGATCGCAGGTTTTCCCCATGAATTTGTTGCATTAAAATTTGCTGAGATTCAAACGTGGTCACGTTTAAAGATGACGTTTTGATGAATATCTCATTCATATTTATACCATAATATTTACATAACAGCAGAAATATATTTTTTGTTTAGTAAATATATGACTTCCACGTCAGTTTTTTTATATCAGTGCCTTATTTTTTGTAAATTACATACTTATTTCTTATTTATGTGAATTGTTTCGGCAATTCTGAGTTGAATTTTTATATGTTTTTTGCGTAATATTCTGATTTTATTAGTTCCGAACACAGGATTTGTTGTCATGGCACGAGCCAATAGATTCGTATTTTATTTCGTCTTAAGAGCTGGCTAAGCTAGTATAATCTTGTCTTTATAACCACTACTAAGGCAGTAAGGTAACAAATTTTTAACTCAATTAAAAGACAAGATTGACATTTTACGTCACAAAATTGCGTGTACTAAATGCAGTAAGTATCATATTGGATGGACAATTATTGTTATCATATGATCACAAATCAAAAGTAAAAGACAAAAACAATTTTACTGATCAGTATTGATGTCCGATAGTCGATTCAAAGAAGACCTGTAAGATAAAGAGAGACAGTTCTATATAGTTCCCAGTTTACATTTATACAGCACAGAAATATGCTGAAAGTGCCACATTTTCCTGTGAAGTATAAGCTTATTAAACGTGAAATTTGTAGAGTATATAGGTCCACCGAAACGGCCAATCTAAATACGTATTCATTGAATTTGAAGTCCACTCGGCCGAGTGTCTGGAACGCGTACGCGTTTTTGTGCGTCCTCACATTAATGACGTCTGTTATAGGAGACATTCTGGCTGCATTTGCGCTCAATTTTAAATGAACGTGAATCGGTGCATTGCGTTCGGTTCCGGTTTCATAAACGACCTCCCGCTTTGTGAAGGCAACAAATGCGAAATTAATGTTTATTGCGATAACTGTGGCGTAAGGTTTCCTATGTTTCGTTTTGCCTTGTTGAGCGCATCATTGCGTCCAACATTAGTTTCCGTCGTTTGAAAGCTATACTTGTAATTATATCAGAAGCTGTTTAGAAATTTTACAATAATTATCATAGGCAGAGTATGATAAATTACAAATTCTGATTGTGTAGGAGCATTAAGAAAATTAACGTAACGTAGTAAACTATAAATATGGTATAAATTCAAACAATTATTTGTGTTCAAATAAAATAAAATAGCATAATATTAATATTCCGTGGATCCTTCAGTGAAGCAATGCTTTGTGGATATGGAACGAGTCAAATTGTTTTAAATTAATATACTACATTTTATAAGAATAATCTTATGTCTAGTTTTACGTCAATAATTACATAGTTTCACAAATTCCTTTATAGAATAAAAGGAGTGGCTAAGTAAGAAAGTGGATTTTAAATTTGTTAGGTTCATTTCGGGATGTTTAATTTGCGGGGGATTCTTGTTGAACAGTGTTGTTCCCTTATAGTGTACATATTTTTCTGTTATTGTTAGTCTCTTCCATTCTATTTGAAGATTGCGTTTTATTTATGGTGTTAATTCTGTACACATTTGCGTTAGTAGTGCATAAATTTTTATTGTTAATCACAAAAAGCATTATTGAGAGAATGTATTAACTTGCGAGAGTAACTATGCCTTATCTTTTGAAACGTCCTCGGCAAGATGTTATTGAATTGGCTTGACATAATATTCTAATAACTCTTATTTGGATTATAGATACTTTTTCTTTTGTTGAGGAGACGCCCCAAAATAAATATGCATAATATATTAATTTTCGTGTTTCTATGTCCATATAATTAGATATAACTCTTACGACTTAAGAAGCTGTGGACAGTTTTTTAATAGTCGAATCGTATGTTCTTTCCTATTCAGATTATTGTCTACAGTAAGTTCTAAAAATTAGTATACGTAATTTCATATATTATCCAGGTTTACAGATTGTGAAGATGCGTTGGTTGATTGTAATTGCATTACATTGGTTTTACTAAAATTAAGTGATAGACCATTCACGGAAAACCATCGACGCGCTTGATTTAATACACTATTAGCTGCTTCATTTAGCGTGTCATTTTTACTTATTAAAATGCTTGTATGGCCTGAAAACAGTACACATTTTGAAAATGTATCTAATATTTTGGGTAGATCGTTTATGTAGATTAGAAATAATATAGCACATAACACAGCCCTGTGGAACTCTAAATCTCGTTTCTGCACATTCAGAATGAAACTTTTCACCTGTTAACGTATCTTTCAATACTACACTTTGTTTCCTGCTTGATAAATACAATGTAAACCAAGAAAAGCATATTCATGTTACTCCACAGTATTTTTTCAACAGAATATCATGGTCTACACAATCAAAAGCTTTAGACACATCATAGAAAATTGCTAAAGGATATCACTTTGCACTTAATTCTTTTAGAATATCATAAATTAGGGTATAGAATGCGAGCTAGGACAACATCAGTTTGGTTCTAGGAAGAATATAGGGTCAAGAGAAGCAATATTGACTTTGCGTCTAAATTTAGAAAACAGTTTAAGAAAAAACAGGCCTATGTTCACGGTATTTGTAGAAAATCCCTTTGATAATGTGAACTCGAACACACTATTAAGAATTTTGAAGATGACACGAATAAAATAACGAGAAAGAAGCCTTATCCATAACCTCTACAGAAGACAGATGGCAGTAATTAGAGTTTAAGATCAAGAAAACAAAGCAGAAATCAAGAAAGGAACAAGACAAGGATGAAGTCTGTCGTCAATGCCGTTTAACTTAACAGGCACTGAAGAAAGTTAAAACGGAATATGGAAAAGGAATCAAAATGCAGGGAGAATAAATAAATACGCTACGATTTTCCGATGATATTGTAGTATTACGTGAGTCAGAAGAGGGAATAGAAACCATAGTAAATGGAATGAACGTCATCATGGAGGAAATGTTTCATTATGAGGAATAATAGAGTGAAAACCAAGGTAATGGAGTGTAGTATGGGATACAGTGGAATGACTAGGGGTGCTTGAAGTATAGTGGACATAAAGATTAGGAATGCACAGGTAATGAAGGCTTTTGCGAAAAAGAGAAATTTACTTACGGGTAATATAAGTGTGAATATTAATAAATCGTTGCTAAATATGTCCGTATGGAGCCTGGCGTTACGATTCGGCGCGGTCACTTCGGCGCAAGAACTATTCGGCGCGGCCGTTTCGGCGCAAGCAAGCCGGCGCGAGAATGGCCTGGGGACAGTTGCTATCAAAAGATCTTCTTACTGAGGAATAATTCTTAATTACATGTCAAATCAGCCATTATTCCATAAGGTACTATGGTTTATAATTTAGGAAATAGGGACGTCAAATTATAACGTCAGCGCTATCATAAATTTAATCTGGGAAAAATATAAATAGGGTTCTTCTTAATATTCATCCTTTGCATTTCGTTTAAAAATACATTAAAATTGGGTTGACTACGATTAATATGAAATTAATAATTTACCCGTAAAATTACGCAATAATAAATAATACAAACTTAATGACTTATGATTTAATAAGTTATGATATCCAAAATCACCTTAAAATCTTGCAATAATTTAAGCAATGTTAAAATATTAAAAATATAATTAATAATTTCGGTACAAATAGGCTATATACCAAATTATGTGTTTAGAATGTAATTACAGATATACTGTCAAACTACACGCACATTTAATATCCGCATTAATAGGACTTGGAAAAAGATAAAATTCAATGCAAAAATTATTCAGTTTTGTGGAAGCATATATATTGAATCAACCATAAGATTTATTAGAAAAATATTATAATTTCAAATGTAAAATATAATATTTAGTTTAGACTGATGAGTGAGGTGCATCACATCAGAACAATTCGGCTATTATTATTATTATTAAAAAAACAAGTAATTAAAATAAATTTAAATCGCAACTTTTATAATATTGATGTTTCACTCATGGATAAATATTTTGGTTTATATTCTGAACACAAAACTCTCATGAGCAATTGTTACTAATTGTCCAATGAATAAATAATTTGGCATCTTCAAATATTAATGAAAAGTTCAGATAATTTGTCATAAAAACGTAGCCTAATATTTATTTAAATAAACGTACGACGCTTCGTCCATATTTGTGGAATTCATACTTATAGCTTGTTTTACTATTAATACTTTACAACTTTCGGGTATTGCAACTGATTAAGAGTTTAGGAATGTATTTAAAAATTTTGATTAATATTAAATTATATGTCTTGTAATGTTAAGTGATTTTCACACCGAAACGGCTGCTTTACGTCTAATAATGTTATGCAAGTTTCGTGCCGAACTGGCTCGCGCCGAATGGTCCCATCCCGGGCGTTATATGGATGTGAAACGTGGACGATGGAGTTGTGGAAAAGGAAAGAATAGAAGCCTGTGAAATATAGTGCTATTGGAGAATGCTTAAAATCAGATAGGTGGATAGAATCTCTAACGAGGAAGTTCTTAGGGGAAGAGCGAACAATATAAAGGACGATTTTGACCAAAGGAAGGGATAGATTAATAGGCAACGTTTTGAGTCATGAAGGCCTTGTAAAATTAGCATTAGAGGGAAATGTGTGGTGTAAGAAAAAAGAGGGAGACCATGGATGGAATACACTTATAAGTTTATGGAGGATGTGGAATATGCTAGTTATGTAAAGATGTAATGCTTGCGCAAGATAGGTTATCATGGAAGGTTGCATCAGACTAGTCTTAGGACTGAATGCCGCAACAACAAGTTTTCCAATTAAGAGATGATTCATTGTACCCATAGAAACATAGAACATGAAAGACGACTCTTATTATTTTGTTCCCTTAATGGGCGCCAGTAAAAGTTTCTACCGTTTCGGGGCAGTTGAGATCGTGACGTTGACTCAGGTCAAAATATTCAAACCATCGACTAAAGCCTTCTTTGGGATGGTCAGCGATAAACAGAAAATATTTCACAGTAATCAGACGAATGTCATAGGAATTCCTAAGGGCAAACCTTTTAAATCTCAATGAATTTAAACAGCTCCGGTATATAAGGTATGGAGTACCTCGCATGCAACTCCGAGGGAAGATCAGGAGGATATCCTGATGGGAAATGAGTGAGAGCCAGGTGGAGGTAGACTTCCTCCTTCCAGGTTTTCCTTTTCCCTCCCCCCTTGGTCCATGGCCAAGTTAAGTAATTTAAGACTCCTGCAGGCTGAGACGACCTTGGGCAGTTTGAGAGGTGTATGTACGGGGGTTGAAGACCTTCGGCATACGATAAGAGTTGTTCGCTGACTCCATTGGACCAATCGGACAACTGCCTCTCAATACTGATCAAGGCACGGAGGTGGGTTTGTTGCGTTCCCGCAGCAATCCAGTCTCCCGTCATCAGAAGGGCGCAGGAGTAGTACCCACTAGCCCGACCTACCTGATGTAGGTTTTCTAGGGTTTTTCCCTGCATCCCCTTTAGGTGAAACACCGAGTAGGATTCTTACAACATAGCCTGGGGGCACTAGTAAACCCTGGGCTACCTTGCTCTCCCTTCCACATCCCCCATCCCCCGTTTTCAAGTCCCTTCCTATGCTATTAAAGGGGAGATGTCTGCTTCAGGATCACCCTCATGTAGCCTGCCCCCCCCCCCAATGCATCGCCTTTCATTTGCAGGGATAATCTAAACCTCTACGGTTGGAGTTGAGTGCAGCCGGAATAAAAAAATCGTCACCTCAACCCGTAAGAATACCGACCATAAATTGTATGGCACCCCGTTTGTGATAAAAATTTATATTTTAAAAAACAAACAGATTGATGTGCCTTGTATAGTATTCTTATATTTTACTTTAAATTACAATTGTCATCAAAGTTAAGAATGTTACTAGTTTAAGAATTCGAAATATTCTTGCCTGACATTTTAGAATTGCTCTTTTTACTGTTTTAAATAAATCAGATTAGAATATATATTACGATTAATTGTCTAGTCTATTCTGAATTTAGTACATGTCAATTTAAAATACGGATTGATGGTTATTATACGCCGAAATTTTCATTCTTACGTTATTGTGTATGTGTAACATTTAAATGTTGGTCTACGGTTAAGAGTATTTCCGCCTCAAAAGCTTTCCTGTCTATAACGAATGTCTATCGACAGCTCACACCATTGACCTTAAAAAACATTGTCTGTCCCATTTAATCGAATAACGGCAGTATACTGTATTTTGAATTCAGGTATGTAAATTTAGGAATTCCCATCGTATATTTAGTCTGTACCATATTTACCCTGCTTGTTGATTTTCCGTAAAAATAAATAGAATTCATCGAGAGGGTCGTGGCAACTGTAGTGTGTAACAGAATTTTATAAACAATGCAGACCGTACCGAAGAATTGTATATTCAGATCACTCAGCGTTTTATATTCTGCAGTGATAAAAATACTATCACAATATTAAAACTTATTAAAAATATCTCAGTGCAAATATTAAAATGCAGAATTTTTGCTAAGGTTATATTATTATCGTTCATCCTCTGTAAAATTAATCTCTATGACAGTTATTATTCTACCAAACGGGTTATGTTTATTTGATATCACATTGTTATTTTTTAACTAATGAAATATTTCATTCCTAAAAGAAAGTAATAAATAAGAAACATATTTAATGACTATTGAAATAATAACTTCTTGTATATTTGAACGTTAAAATATTTGAATTATCAGCCTAGAGATTGCATAGCATACAAATAAAGATGAAAAAGTCATTTTCCTTTAAATAAATTTAATCAATAATTCTTTAGTGGACTCGAATGTTTCCATTACATTTATTTAAATGTAAATATTGTTTCATATAATCTGATATACATTTTCTTTACAGTATATTTGAGTTGTATAGATAGATTTGCACTATTAGTGTGGCAGTTTATTAATTATATTATAATATGTCTATTTAATTTAATTGTAAAATATGAAAGTTGTTTCGGTAACCTGGTAACTGATATGGATTTAATAAAAATTAGAAAATAAACAGTTCAAATTTAAGGCTCTTTAAGGTAAAGGTACAAACAAAATGTGAAAATAGAGAATCTGCCGTTGTAATATACGCAATAGTTGGTTGGTAGTTACACTATCGTAATTGTACTCAAAAGACGAGTAATGTGTCATTTTAGGAAGTAGATATTAAAATAAGAAATCAATTGGGGAGTCGTGGAACATAGGACCGAGAATTCATCATCATTGGTGGAATAGGGACGTATAGTGTATGTTAAATGAAAAATAACTTGCTCCATATTTACAGGGTTCTCAAAAAATGTACTCATACTTCTAATGACGAAAAAAACAGTATTTATAATTATTAACATAGGAGGAAATGGCTTTGAATACAGAAGACAAATGTAATTGAATATCATGTTCGCAAATGTTCAAATTGATGACCATTATTGTCCAAACAATGCTGATAACGCGCACGAAGGGATTCGCAAACGTCACAGAACAGGACGTAAGAAATATGTTTTTGAGACACCCTGTATATCTAAATACATATCGTATAATATTTTATGTTACCACGTCTGAGTAATCGCACTTAGTTGTCCCCTCTTGGGGTCGTAGGTGATATTCCAATGATATTCGATAGTTAAACAAAGAAATTGACGTAGGAAAAATATTGTATTTGGTACTATTATGACTTTAGGTCGGTATCAGTGGGATAGGCTGAGTAGATCTGAGGGATATTTTTTTATAATCACAAAATTGCATACGATGGCGTGACTGCTTGAATTTTGATCATTTGTTGTATAAAGTTTAGTTAATCGGTTTTTATTTTTTGAAAATTAATACCCGGACAAAATATTTCCTATGTTTATTTTACAGTAACGTGAGAGCTGTATGAATGGTAGCAAGGTTTATAATTGCATAGAACAATGTCGAAACGTTTGAACCTTAGTGACTGACTCGCAACGTCCAATTGAAGTGTCAACTACTTCGCACAACATTTGTGAATACCAGCGTATTACTGTTGAAGATATAGCAAAACGTATTCCATTAGGTATTGGAACAGTTCATAAAGGTATCAGCTACTCAAGTAGCGGAAAACAAGTGCTACTATCGAAATAATTAACGCAACAGCTCAAGGAAAGAAGACTAAAAGTGTGAGAAGACTTAAAATAACGTGGAGAAGGAGAAGGTGACCCTGTATAAACAAGTTCTTATTGTGTTATGAAAATTAGGATTACAGTTATGAGTGCACATAATATGAGTTCAGCAAAAACGAGGAGGTCAAAGAATTTGTGGAAAAATTGAGTAAAAAACAAGAGAAAGACTTGTTTGCTTCTGCTATATTGTTCATTGTTGTAACAAGTCAATTAAGTTTCGTGGGGATTATGTTGCGAAGGTGGAAAAGTTTCAGTTTGTAACATATAGGTTTTTTTTAGAACAATTTGTCTGTTTCGTTATTGAATGCACCTCATATAAGGGGTGGTACAGTAGTACCGTAATACAATAGTAGAAACGCTAGTCAAGTTTTAATAATTAATAATAATGTTGTGGTATTCAATCTTAGGGATGGTCTGATGCAACCCTCCATGCAAATGTATCTTGCGCAAGTCATTTCATTACCACATAACTAGCACATCCCACATCGTCCCTAATCTCCTTAGCTTATTCCATCCTCGTCGTCCTCTTCTGTTCTTACCCCCACACACTTCCCTCTAAAGCTAATTTTACAAGACCCATGTGTCTTAAAACGTGGCCTATTCATATATTCCTTCTCTTGCTCAACGTCCTCCAGTTTATTCGCTCTTCCTCTCTTCTGTTTAGAGCTTCCTCGTTAGTGATTCTATCCACACATCTGATTTTCAGTATTCTCCTATAGCGCCACATTTCAAAGGCTTCTATTCATTTCCTTTATACAATCCTCTATCGTCCACGTTTCACGTATATATAACGCCATGTTCTATACGAACATTTTTAGCAATGTTTTCCTAATATTCACATTTATATTACCCGTAAGTAAATTCCTCTTTTTCACGAAAGTCTTCCTTGCCTGTGCTATCCTACTTTTTATGTCTACTACAATTCTACCATACGTTGGTATTACGCTTCCCAAGTAGCAGAAATTCTTAACTTCCGTCAAAATATCCCTTCCCAATCTAACACCCTTTCTTATTCTACTGTTTCGCATCCTACACTTCATTACCTTGGTTTTCCCTTTATTAATATCATATTGAACTCTTTCTCCAGGACCACGTTCATGCCATTTATTATGGTTTGCAATAATAATAATAAATCATACTTAATTTTGTTTAATGAACTACATTTAACCAATTCACTTTCTCTTTCAATTTATTATTTAGTCGTGCACATTCTATATTTATTTGAGTGGCGTCTACTCGCTGCGTCGCTATATATATATATATATATATATATATATATATATATACATATATTGGTACATAACGTTCCCGGAACTGGTTTTAATGGGAAGGCAATTTTTGTTTTAAAGTTAATGAGACAGAAGAAATGCTCATTAGGGTTTTAGTGGGATCCTTCAGTTTTTCATATTGGAGATTTTGTTTCGAATATGAAATACCTAATACTATTATCATCTCAAGCTGACTGAGGAAAACCGACGCATCTTTTGTACGATAAACGGTTTCACATATGCAGTAAAGAATTCAAGTCTCTGTCTGAACTGTTAAAAGGATTCCATTGAACGAAGCGAGCATTCGAAGGATGAGAACGAGATGAGGCACGGTTGCAGGAGTGACATTACACTGCTATGGAGAGACGTCATCGAATTTCTATCGTTGGGGCACCTTCGTAAAGGCTGCTGCGCAATAATCAGGGAAAGAAGACCCGTTACTGGCAGCCTTTACCAAGCGGGACAGATTTGGAAATAACTACTATGCGTAGAATTTCCTGCAAAGGCATATTATTTACTACGTGAAAACATAATGTATGCACATTTCACCTATTATAATTTAAAGCGGGATCTATATATTTAATAATTTAAAAAAAAACATTAACAGGATCGTTATTGTACTACTTTTTGCGTAGCTATAATTATGTCTGTTCTCAGACCTTGAAATGGTAACGTGGAAAATATATAAAGAGCTCAGGAAATTTTGTGATTATTGATAAAATTATGAGTAATAAATAGATCGTCTGAATAATATACGTGGGATTTAGACTGTTGGAGGATCGAAACGCTGACCACGTGTCACTCCAAACTCGGAATGTGTCATGCAAGATAACAGTCCGCAGTCGACTTGGTAGGCCCAGGCCCTCAATGGGCTGTAGAGCCATGGAGAAAGAAAGAAATTATATATTTATACTCATTCTTAAGAATACTCTATATGAATCTTAATATTACTCTATATAAAGTACAAATTAGTTGCATATTGTCAAAAGCAGAATAATTTTATTCATTTGAATTAATTAAAGTTACATTATGAAGTTAATAAATTGCATTTTACGATAAAAAGTAAAACTTGTTTCTTATTTTTGTAAAACCTTCGTTTTACAAATCGGTATTTTGATAATTGAGAGAAACGGCATTATGACCAACTGAAAATAAATACTTAACATTGATGATTAAATTGAAATGAACACATCGTAAACGAATTTCTTCTTCAGAGTTCATAATAGTCTTTCTTTTCTCAGTCCTCGATCTCATGTTTACTGAGGTTAAAACAGAAAATTATAGCTATTATGGAACCAGCAAGAAACTTATTCGTTAATTTAAGTTATATTTTCCAGTTTTGTTTTCCTATATTGATTTTTTTGCTTCCCCATGTTAATTAATTATAGTAAAGTATTCATAAATTTCAAGGGAAAATTTTCTCTTTCCCAAATTTAATTTTTTAAATTTATTACTTCTCAAAATCTCACAGATGTGCCTCTGCTAAAATGCTTTCAACCGTCTTATTTCTGGTTTCTCAATAATTGAGATTTAATTTACGAATTAATCGGTTCCTGATAAAAAGAATTTCCTACGCAGTAAAATTCATTCAACGGTCTGTTAAAAAAGATCACGTTGTTTCGGCAGTACACGGTAAGGAGTCCGCTACTACACACAGGCAAACAGTATATTCCAACTATAGTGAGCGCGTTAAAAGCGCATTAACCACGCGCGGCTTGATTTCAAATTGCAGCACATCGACTGCTCTAATTATCGCAATGTAGCTGCGTTTTCTGTACGGCCGACTGCCCTCTCAGACTCGCGGCGAAACAAGTGGCTTTTACGCCGCTGCTGCACTTGCCCGCCCGCCTGCTTGTGTAGGCTTCAGATTCAAATTGCAGTTATAACCGACGACAATTCAGCTGAAACGGTCGTGCAGGATAAAACATTTAGAGTTGAACCACCCAATCAGGAACTCCCATTTACATTACGACTTAAATTATTTATAGCGTTCCTGGAAAGGTGAAGCGTTCAATTAGTTTCCCTTTGCAGTTACTAATCAAACACAAATATATCCCGCATAACTGATCGAAGACGAGAAAATTGGGGAACTAATCACGTGGCCTCTTTAACCTACTACTAATTGACAGTACATTGTATACAATTCAATTTACGTTGTGCCATCCAGGTTTCAGTTTCTAATAAAATATTATTAAATTGCCACATGTAAAGAGTCTTTAATAATTTTGGCTAACATAACGTTATTTAGTTTTGCATTCATCATTGATAAGTTTTTTAAATAACTATCTGGGTGCCCGGCGATTCCCGGGAATTCATTTATATTAGCACACTTCAGTATTTAATTCGACAGTAACACCTTTGTCAACACGTAATATTTTTTCTCAAAATTTACCTTTTCACTGCCCCTGACGAATGGCGTCAAAGCCAACGAGATGAAATCGAGTCAATAAATCTACTGATACCTTAAATACATACAGAAAAATACAAAGAAACAGTCAATTTTATTATTTCGTAAGGAGAAAATACAATAATGAAAAACAACTACGTTAAAGCAGTCTCGCAAATTAATTATTTAACAGTTTGATAGGTTTCGACTTTTGTCATATTAATTCTGTTGGGTTCAGGTGAAAACAACTTGTATGCTAATTACATTAATTGAAATTATTATGTCATTCAGACTGTTTTAAGTGGTTGTTTCTCATTATTGTATACACAGTCTAATTGTACGAAATGAAAAAGATATTTGGACCAATTGTTCATATTAGCGTGCAATAATGTGTGTAGATGCATACATACATCTTCAAAAAATAAAATTGGGTCTGTGCGGGCCTGATCTTGAAATAACGTATGTCAAATGTATCACAGTGGTAGAGCAACCGCCCAGTAAGAGGGTTCGATTCCTGGGTCGGGTTAAGATTTTTCTAATCTGGCCTTATAAATTCTGTCCATAGCATTCAGACTAAGCTTCAATTGAGTAATGTATTTTCTGATTGATATTCTTCAAAGGTAGCTTTCAATGAGCATGTAAATATCGTAGAAATGTTTATGAATGCTTTATGGCCTATAAAACAAATAAAGCGTTACTTAAATTATTACATTACACTAAACAGAAAATCGGACTGATTACTTTGAAATAATGTATTTACCCTGTCAAACGTGAAATAATGCTTAAAATGACACATTAGCCACGAGTTTTCTTCTATCTACCGGATCCTCCATTGAAAAATTGGCTAAGAATCTATTGAATTAAAAATGCTACGTTTAATGGAAGCAAACGATTGATCTTGATTTTAAAGTTCCAAAAATAATTTGTGTAGTAACCGTTCGTCTTCTTCCATCTGTTGAGGTTATGGAACTTTTAAGTAACACAAACATTCAACCACCTTAAATAAAACAATAAATATTAAGTATGTTTGTTATTACAATTTATGAATATCTATAACTTACCATATGCAAGGAAAGTATTAAATATCTACTTTTAAGTACTTCAATAACATTTGGTAAATAATAAACATTAGGCAACATAACGTGATTCTTATTATGAAAAATTGGTTTGAAGTGTATTCTCTGCAACGTAGTTACTTTGACGAAGCTAAAAGCCGAACGTTTCCGAGGTTACCCGAAAAGTGTTGCTCAGGGCTGAGGTGAAAATGTTTCGGATCATTACGGGAAATAAGCTACAGATTTATAATGCATCTCTTTACAATGCTTAATTCCTAATGAGCTAGACAGATATAAAAGAGGGTAATGATATAATGTTCTTCATTCTACATTGATTCCCAGAGTTATGTTCCTGGGCCGGGTTAAGTTTTTCCAATCTGACCACAGACTTTTGACTAAGCTTCAATTGAATAATTTATTTTCTGTTTGATATTCTTCAAAGATAACTTCCAATGAGCATGATAATAGTAATTCAGTCAGTAAAATAAAATAATGTTCCATTTGAATTTTTCAAGATGAATTAATTATCAATTACGCCAACGATAACACTGATGCGATTTTTGATTAAATAAATTACTTGTCCCACTTTGCAACCTTGAATGATTAATTTATACACCATAATGAACTTTTTTCCATGAAGCAAGTTATGAAGTGAATTAAATCTATTCTAAGTACTTCTGTGTGTTGTCCTTAGCATTTATCATACATAAATATGGTCTATTTTTTGTTCTACACAAATACAGAAAATAAAAATAAGCGTTAAAAACTACTGATTAAAGTTTATTAATCGAAGGCAGGAAAAGAGTCAATAGAGGAATTATTATTTATGGGGTCAATTCATGTCAAGTGGTACAGCAAAGGTTGCATGACTACCTCAATAAAAAAATTCATAATTCGCCTGTGCGTTTCCATTTGTTTATATAGTTCAAATTTTTTTATATTTTTATTTTCATTGTGTCTAATTAAAATATGTCGGCAATTTTTGTTGCAGCAGACTGCATCTAGTTTTTTGCATTTGCAGGGATCTATGATTTTCTTAATTACTCAGCTCTGGATTGTTTTATGATTTTCAATTAAACTGAATTTTCTAAATACATTCTGACCTACAAGTAGTCCACAAATTTGGATAAAACGTAGTTTATATTAGTTAATAATAATTAAATTTATTTGCTGCTTTATTTGGACGTACGTTTATTTATTTATTATTAAAAGTAAAGTCAGAAAAATGATATTTGAAAACATTTACTTACACCCCTACGTCAACTTACATCACGCACATGTTTTCTCTGATTAAAAATTAATTGATACTAAAATCCCAAATTTGAAATTTACACTGACGTTTGATGATATAAGGAACTGTAATTTTTGCAATTTTAATTTTTTTATGTAGTCTCCCAACAGAGATGTTGAAACACACTTTCTAAAATCATAATTTTTAAACGAGTGTAATATTTTAACGGTATACAAGCTACCATTGATGGTTTGCATAAAGTAACTACAATAATATACGTCGACTGAAAACAGTAACTTCTTGGAACAATTAGCATACGACAGTTAAATTTTCTTTACTTGAAATCTATAACTTTGTGTTACACACAGTTCATAAAAAAATATGATGTATTTAAATAGAGGTTTCATTTGCAGGCGAGAATGCACTGAAAATTATGCATTTTACTTAAAATTGATACGAAAAAAATTAGCATGCGGTCTGCAAGAAAAAGGGTCACCGTTTCTTAGCCGAACACAATGAAAACTACAAAAAAATACCATAACATAAGGAAAAGCACTAAAAAATATTAATTTATTCTCAAATTGTAAAGCAACGTATTATTTATTTTCTGAACCACTTGGAATAGATTGAGCTAGTAGAAAGCTGTCCAAAGGCACGTGTTTATTGCTTCATCAATTTAAGGAGAATCTCAGTCCTAGTTGCGAACTGAAGCATAAAGAGTCACTTTATTGGAACATGAATGTTTGTATATTAATATCGCAGTTCACGTCGTATTATATTAATCCATATCAGAGAGTAGTAGGGGATGTGAACAATTTTTTGCCTCTCACTTATTCACGAGCTTAGACACGTCCAACACTGCTCGTTGATTTGAGAGACTGCGGCGGAACCACTGGGAAGGAAAAGCCAGCATGGCCATAAATATTTAGCGCTTAATAACTGGGTTTTTGCCGTGCGCTGGAGGCTCAATGCACCGCAATCAGACCGGCCGGGTAAATATTGGATGTGTTTTAGCCGCGCTAATTGCTAATGGGCGCCTAGCCGCTCACTGGGAATGCCTAATAGCCGCCTAGATTGACGTCAGAGATTCGCTCATTACAGCACTCATCCGTGAGACTGGCCGCAAGATCGAACTGGTCAAGTGTTTACGTCAAAGGTCAAATCTCATCAGGGGATTCGTATTTATGAATTTCAAATCACAACCACTCCCGCAATTATATCTTTGATATGGACTTCCCTGCAGTTAAATATCACTATGACGGTTTAATAAAAGTTCATTTTGGCAAAAAATACCGAAAATTAATTGTTTCGAAGTTCTTTAATATTAGTCACTTCCAGAGTACCTGTTTTTATTGGAATTAGTAATTAATTTTAGGGTAACTTTACAGGAATGGTTTCGACAACAGCGTTCTTTTACATTTAATGACTTGTGATTCTAACATTGTTAACTTTATAAATAAGACTAATTTCCTTTTTAACTATTAGTTATTTTGCTATTGTCGTTTTTAAACATACAAACAATATATTTCATTCCGTTAAAGTTTGTAGTTTCAGGAGCTGCGGGAGTTTTCTCGCAGGCGCTTCACACCAGAGTGACTGCGGGGCTCACCTGATTATGTCGGGAATGCCTCGCACTCTCTCTGGTTCTTTTTTTTATCAAAGTTCTCACATGCCGAGACGCCTTCACCTATTTTAGGAGGTATATGTACTGGGGTCTAAGACCTTGGGCATATGGCAAGAGTTGTCCGCTGATCCCATTGGATCAGTCAGCCAACTGCCTCCTGAAACTGGTGGAGACATGGAGAAGGGAATGCTGCGACCCCACAGCAAACTCGTTACCCGTCGTTCGGAAGGGCGTGAGAATAGTACCCAATGTCCGACCTACCTGATGCAGGTTTTCTACGGTTTTCCCTGCATCTCTTTAGGTGAAACACCCGGAAGGATCCTTAAACCATAGCCCGGGGGCCCTAGTTAACCTTTGGCTACCTTGCTCTACCTTCCGCATCCCCCCTTTTCAATTCCCTTCCTGCTATTAAAGGGGAGTTGCCTGTTTCAGGATCACCCTCATGTAACCTGTTAACTTAAAAAAATTGTAGTTTCTATCATAACTACCGACGATTAGAGGAAATATATTAAATTTAAATTATATTTAGATTTATAACTTGGATCATATTAGAGGTATAACCGTATAAAATCACAAGATGAAATACTTTGTTTTAATTTAGTGGTAATCTTTTCTGTACAATATAGTTATGATGATACATGCTTTAATACAGTCGTCTGGCCCATGAGATGGGGAAAGTGTTTATTAACAGGCCCCGGAATATGATTGTGTTTTCAGAGATAGTGGTACAGTATGTATCTTCATGGAAAACAAATCGTAAAATTTCGTTGAATATGAATTTACATTGATGACTGTTTGTATGTTAAGGCTTTACCCCGTTACATGTTTGCGTTTGAGCATTCTTAGAGGATTAATGAGAAGTCGCTCATGCTTGCTCTACTTGCTTTTGTTTCGTGGACTTCAGTTTTTTGAAAAAGTGTATTGATAGTTCGTTATTTCATTCACTTGATATTATTCTGAGATTATGGGAAGAGAAGTTAAAGTTACTTTAGAATGTGTTGTGGCTGTATTCATTCGGTCTTTATAAATTCATCTTCCAACTTAATAAGAAAGAATATAATCTACATACTTTTCAGAAAGGTGTTCATCACAATTTGAACATTGATAAATTGAGATCATTATTTTCTGTGTTACTTATAATCGAATTTTATATTTTGATTCAAGGTATAAAAAGTTGGGTCGTCTTTGAAGTGACAGTAGAGAGAGCCCATTCCGAAACGGATAGTTTTCTATGTATCGAACGCCAACTTCTTCGTTTCATTTCCAAAGACAATAAAAAAAATCTAAATATAACATATGCATATATAAGCTATGCAGTATAATAAAATCTGTCAAATATTTACGAAAAATTTTTGCCCTGCTCACAAATATCTGCGAGTGTAGACGCATATTACCATTTTAATTATTTAATTATAAATTATGATCACAAAATGATACGGCAGAAATGAATTACAATAACGCGATTTTATTTAATGCAAACTCAGAAAATTGTAGGCGTCAGGATTGGTAACAAATAAATATTAGGCAGCAGACGGAATTGATGATTAGTTCAAAGTAACGTCTCACAAGTTGCAAATGGGTGTCGTAGTTGACGGCTGATATCATTAAGTTAACTAGATGTTAGATGTAAAATATTCAGTTATAAATTATAACTATACTTGGACTGATTCTGTAGACTTGGTGCTTGCCAAAAGAATTGCCCTTGCAAGAAAAAATTTATTTTTCTTATGAACAGTTTTATTATAAATATAAATAAACTTATATAAACAGCATTTAATTGAAAAATAAACATTACACTGGTCCATTATTTGAATAGTTCAACTAAAATAAACTTAAGATTTTACTAACCGAAACGAAACCTTCGTTTTATTTTATTCTGACCCACTGCTTAGTAAATAAAAACTCAATTGTCGACAGAAGTCAAAACAATATAATAACAATGACGGAATAACGTAACGAGGCATTAGCATGAGTTTTTTCATTTTACATTAGGCAACTCTTCACAGTTTCATTTTATGAAAACAAAATGAACTACACATCACCCTTCTTTAAATATTGCCTGATTTACTAATTTCTGGTTATTTTGTGTTTTAAAATCTCTTTGAAATCCATTTTTACTCTTTTTACTATTTATTATATTTTTACACAACCCGTTATAAATGCGTCAAGAAATCCAAAATTGGTTAATCAAAACAAGTAAAATGTTTTTACAGTATAATTAGTAGGTAGTTTTATAGTGAGTATTTGCAATTAAGAACGTTCAGCGCAGTAAAAGTTAAAAGAAAAGTATTCTCGTATTGTTTACGATTTGATTTCAAGTAGTAGCAAACGCATAATCATCCAGATTAGATTTATATGTTTCCAAGGTACTTAAGCTATTAAGTTAATGTAGTAGAATAACGAAGTAGGGACATTGAAAAACAATAAAGTACTGAACCAACACACTTTGTGGAAAGTATAAATTATATAGTTGTTTTAAACGTATAACCAAAACACTGTAAGAATGAAAAATAATTTTTAGTACACATATACAAGGAACGAAATGTGTTTTGTGCACTAAATTTAACAACTGTTATTAATTTTCGATTTCGAGTTTGTCAGGATGTATTATGAATGATATCAGAGGATGGTTGTGACTGGAATAGAGTTCGTAGAAAATAAGAAACTACAGGAGCCTGTCTGATATGAACAGCGTGTGGAATATGATTACTCTCGGATTTTCATCATACAGTCACAAAACTTTCTTATGAGCTTCCTGAAAGCTCGGATCCGCTTCGGTGAACAAAAGGTAATCTATCCACATGTCTTATTCAAAAACATAGAAACGGATATAGGAGAAACAGGGCCTGGCTATTTATATTTCAAACAACAGTACGGCGTCAACGTGATAATTCAAATATTTTAAATAAAATGTATTTCAACATTACTAAATTACGTAGACGAGAAGCAGATAATTAATACTTCAAAGAATAAAACTCGTGACCTGTTATAGTTCTGCGTCTATTAAAACAATTCTTGCAATCTCGAGGGGTTCAGATAATTTTTCATGTACACTTTTGCCAAAAGCAATATAACAACTTACGTAACATGACTTCTCTGGAATTAAAACTTATTAAGAAATTTATCCGTGTTGTAAAGTCATTATAATTTAAATAATTTATTTATGGAAGACTAGAAATAGTTCTTAACAGTAACTCAGCTGAAAATTTTACATATTCTGACGTCAACGCCTCCATTGAAATTTAAACGAGCTTTGTCTGGTACTTTAATTTTCGTGCAAACATAGTTTAGATCGTAATCTCAGTGTATGGAAATTCGCACTATAAGAATGTTAATACTCTCAAAGAAAAATAATGTAAAAACAAATCGTATATGTATGAAATCGAGTAAATTTGTCAGCCGCCAATGTCCCTAGGGCTGACGTGAATATAAATAAATAAAAATAATATTACCCAGCTAAAATTAAATATTGTTAAGAATATAAAAAGTCTTTGTTAAATGTATAGTATTAATAAAGATTTGTAGGCGATTCAAAATCTCAAAAGCCACTATTGTATACTTCTTTAAATAATTGTAATTAAGTATTTATAAAGTTTATAATGTGTTGTCACCTTGTGATAATTTTCCTATTGTTTGTCCATAGGTAAGTGCTTCGAGTTGCCAAGGAGTTTGTCCTGCTGCATATGCAACGCTCTCCGGCATTCCTGTGTTATGGAAATGGATGACATCTGTCGCTCCCGGTCTGCATCACAAATTTCGCCTCGAGTCCATCTGCTTGGCGAGTCCACAACAACGGAGTTCAATTTCGCGTGCGAGCCAAGCGGCAGAAATCGTTCGGAAGCATGTTCCCCAAAATAATCCTGAAAGAGATCCAGGTCTGTGATGAAAGGTCATGCACTAATAACCCCGACAAGATGCTTGCTGTTCAAATATAAAAACAAATTACACAACTTCTCAAATTTTTGTGTTCCTTGGAAAAGCAGCTGAGTAGCTTCGACTCGACTTGATGTTTGCCGCGTTTGATATTTACCCATGATTTAATTTTAAAACGTGATTGATTTTATATACGAAAGTTAGACGTTGAATTTCCTCTAAGGCAAAACTCATAATTACAATTCTTAAATATATTTCTTCATAGCTGGACAATTTATTTTTAAGGGTTTGAAGACAATTTTTTTGTTCTATTAATTTGACGTGATTTCGTGCAATACGGATTCCAGCCATTCACACTTCTCGTGTAGTTTTTGTGTTAATCAGTCCTTAGACTGGCCTGATGACACCCTTCATGATAACCTATTCTGCGCAATCCTTTTCATTGCTTCAGGACTACAACATCCCGAATCCTCCCTAATCTTATTAGCGTATTCCATCCATGGCCATCCACATCTGTTCTTACCACACACTCCTCTAATGCTAATTTTTCAAGACCTTCATATCTCAAAACGTGGCCTATTAATATATCATTTCTCTTCTCGTGCGTGTATAGAAAACAGAAACCAAACTAATGATTTGGAAGAAACGTCATCATTCTCCCCTTGTCATCATTTTAAATGTTGTTTCATTTCTGTTAACTGATTTTAAATATCTCATCTACGTTACCTTAGCTAAAATTAACTTTTTCCAATAAAATTTTATTTAGGTATGTATTAGTACTTTTTAGTCTGAATTTGATTTCGCTTCAAAATTATATATTGATTATTGGAATGTTATTTAGATAACGTTACTGAATAAGTTTCTAATTTTTTATTTAGGAATAAATAACAAACGTAAATATTTTCATCAGTAATATTTTGGTTCTTTTTTTAAATTTATTAAGATATTTACAATCTGTTCAAAAGAGCATTTAGCAAATTGGATGAATGACACATGAGGGGAGAAGTGGTCCAGTGATCACGCTCCGTGATACATGAATACAATAAAATTAAAATTCGCAGTTCTTTTGGCCGCTTCCTCTTCAATCTGCGACGAGAAATTAGTTCATTTGCTAGGTGGCTGACCTCTTCGTTATGGTGTCCTGGGAGATTTTGACGATAGTTACTGCTGATTCTTCTATAGTAGGTATGGCTAGGTCTTCATGTATTGTTTTGTTGCGAACCAAGGTGCGTTTAAGATGGCACGAAGGATTTTTGACTGAAGACGTTGAATAATTTTTGAATTTGAAGGCCTGGTGCACCCCCATAGTTGGATACCATATGTCCATATGGGTTTAAGAATACATTTATATATGAGTATTTTATTTTCTGTTTTTAATTTGGAGTTTCTGCAAAGTACCCAATGCATTTGTCGATGTGATCCCTTTTCGATGTTAAATGCGGTTTCCACGTAAGTTTAGAGTCCAATAGTAAACCAAGGTATTTAATGAATCTCTTGTCTTTATGTATTGCCTTATGGAACGCAAATGGTTTGGCAAACCACAAAACAGAATTAATAAGCTTCCCTTAACTACATAAAATAGACATAATGCTCATATCAGAAACACATTTCACTGACCGAACAGTATTTAAAATACCATATAACGTTCTTTATCTGTTATAGATTTTGATGGAACCCTCCATGCTAATCTATTCTGTGCAAGTATTTTCATTTCTGCACAACTACCACATCCGACATCATCCCTAACCTGCTTAGCGGATTGCATCCTTGACCTCCCTCTTCTCTTCTTGCCCCACACACACTTCGTTTATTATGTTTGTGAAATGCACAAGTGACAGATGTGTAACCCAAAAACAGAGTTTGGCCTTAAGTTGAGTTTACAGACCCTATCATTGAAACTATATGTAAGTCTTCACCATTCAGCATAAGTTTAAATTATTCAATTTTTCCATTACACCTGTGATGAAACCGAAATACACCTGCCAGAAAGAGTCCGTTAATTAAACAAAATTTGTCTTTGGAATTGAGAACTTTTTATTTCATCAAGTAAGTCGACAAATATAGATAAGAGTTTTGCTCATACTGAGTCACTTTATGATCAGTATCTTCAGAAAAGATGATGTTGCAAAAGTGTTTGCTCGAATAAAGTCCACTATTTTCGTAGCTATTGTTATGACGAGTTCAAATTGCAGTATTCTAACACACAAAATTTCCTACAGTGATACGAAAGGAAACTTTGAAATGATTCATTTTTTATGCCGGGAGCAATAAATCCATTAATATTGGCAACCGTTGCTGGTGCTCCATCTGTGGTTATTGCAGAACGCTTGCGTAAAGGCATATACCCACGTAACTCCCTAACTGTGCTGTGCCTGTTACATCGGTAGACTGTAGTGAAGAATACATATTTCAAAAACACTCTTTTGAGTTTGCATGCCCCTTTGAAATGTCAGGTATTCTTCTTGTGCCGATATCATCTGATAACTGTAAGTCTTGTACTGCTGTCAATATCTCACGTTTGTTGGAGAATCCCTCAAATAAACAATCTGCATAAATGCTTGTTTAAACAATTCACCATCCTGGAAAGGTTTTTCTTCTTTGCGAGCGTATGACAATTTTTTAAAGAAACAACACTGTGCTTTTAAATTTTACGACAGGCCTAGTTAGTTTTTGGGCAGACAGATTCAATTTCAGTTGAGGTATTTCCTTCTTTCTTGATTCAGATTTAATTGTATAATTTGTATTAAAAGTGGCATTAAAAGTGGTATTAAAATGACGTTCCACAATTTTTCGCAACTGCAACACTACAGCTATACAACAAGCAAACATATTTGTCCTTAACATTGACGAAATAATACGACTCCTCCCAATCAGTGTTAAAATTATAGGCTCTTTTTCTTTTACTTGAAGCAGAAACGTAATAATCGCACAGGGGGCCTGCTTTAGTTGGACAGCATGTACTAAAGAAAAAAAAGACTATTTTAGTAATTTAAATATTTTATTATATTTGCTTAGTTAATTTCCATACGATTATTGCAATGAAAATTTATAAACTTAAAATCTTGTTCATGCTTACATTTACTATAATTACTTACATAAACTCCAACTTCAAGCTGAAGTAAATTATAAATTATTGCAAACTTTCATTTGAAAAGTTACGATTACGAATCCAGAAAATGTAAAGAAATTCTGAAATGGAAATTTTCCTTGGAATTTCTATAGGAAATATTTTGTTTTCTTCTTATTTTGTTTTTAGTCTTGGCGGTGTCAACATTGTAAAATTTTGTTTGCCTTCGCATTGTCAATGGCTGCCGGACAATGGCGAGTGGGGGTTCTCCAGAATCATTCTGCGGCAGCAGGTAAACAAAGAGCCATTGTTTGTGTTGCGCTCCTCAAGAACAATGAATGCGCTGTTTACCACAGGGAAGTGTGTTCACTGATTCTAGAGTTCCACTGCGGTTTTGCTTTTGTGTCAATAGCGTCGTTAGTGTATCGGGGGGGTTGCTATTGTACTTCACACTGAAACAAATTTGATGACAAATTTACGAACTCTTGGAACAAAAACCATTGAAAACTCTACTCCACAGAAATATATTATATTTATTTTATGGCAAGGGGGAAATAATATTTTTGGATGAAAAATTGATTTCAAACCCAGACGAGAAAATTTATATAATTTCAATTTTCTTTTAACGCTGGGCATGGGCACAATGAATAACTAAAGCTGTATACTAAACATCACATGTATAAGTATATAATAATTATGTGTGTAGAATTTTAGAATTAACCGCGAGGCAAATGTTTTCGGTAGCGTAATCACGCCAAATATTTAACGATTCACAGCTACATTAAACAGACAAAATCGATGTACTGTTTTTATTGTGCTTATTATAGTTTGAAAATGAACAGAATTTTATAGTTTATTTGATCTCAAAGCTGTTCATTTACTGCCGTTTTTACAATAAAAGTATGCATAAAACTACCGAAAAACAAACGTTCAACGGAATAGGACGAAATTTCAAGAATAGTACTGAAACATGTTGCTGATGTCATTAGCGTTATATCAGCGTACGTTTGTAAATAGTTCACATTCCCAGGTAAGCTGAAATATTCAGTTGTAACACCTCTCATTAAGAAAGTAAATACAGAACACTAAATTTGCGCACGTCCAATTGACTTTTACCTCTAATTTCTAAAATATTTAAGAGTCTATTCTCATCTGACCAAAAAGCAACGTACTGACTTTCACTTTGGTTTTCAACAGTAAAGGCTAACTGTACTGTTACTGATGAAATTCTAGGAGAAATAAATACAAAGCTATATATATCCTATATCACATTCTGTGATCCGTCTACAGCATTTTATTGTGTAGACCATAGTATTCTTCTGGAAAAATTAAAGTTGAAAAGAATTAATAGAATGTTTCTTTCTTGGTTTCAATCATATGTATCAAATCGGAAATAGTTATATTACAAGATTGTTATCAGTGAAACGTTTAAAAATAGAAACCGACAGTGTTTCAGGTATTCAGCCCTAAGACTGGTCTGATGGAACACTCCATGCTAACCTGTCTTGCGCAAGCCTTTTCATTTCTGTATACCTAGCACATCCTCCCTAATATGCTTAGCGTATTTTTCTTCTGTTCTTACCCCACACACACTTTACAAGACACTCGTGTCTTAAAACTTGGCCTATTAATCTATCCCTTCTCTTGGTCAACGTCCTTCAGGTTGTTCGCTCTTCCCGTATTCTGTTAAGAACTTCCTCGTTAGTGGTTCTATCCACCCATCTGATTTTCAGCATTCGCCTATAGCACCAAATTTCAAAAGCTTCTATTCTTTTCCTTTCATCAGCTCCTATTGTCCACGTTTCGCACCCAGGTAACGCCACTATCCATACGAACATTTTTAGCAACGATTTCATTATATTCACACTTATGTTAAACGTAAGTAAATTCCTCTTTCTCACGAAAGCCTTCCTTCCCTATGCTATTCTACTTTTTATGTCTACTATACTTGTACCATCCCTAGTTATTACGCTCCCCAAGAAGCAGAATTCCCTAACTTCTGTCAAAATATCCCTTCCCAATCTAATACCCTTTCTTATTCCACTCTACTCTCCATTACATTGGTTTTCCCTCTATTAATCCTCAAATAGAATTCTTTCTCCAGGACCCCGTTAATCGCATTTATTATGGTTTCCAAGTCTTCTTTTGGCTCCCCTAATACTACAATATCATCGGCAAAGCGTACGGTTTTTTATTTATTCTCCTTACAGTATGATTCCTTTTCCATATTCAGTTTTAACTTGCTTCATCGTCTGTTCTATATATAAGTTAAACAGCATGGGTGGCAGACTGTATCCTTGTCTTACAGCTTTCTTGATTTCTGATTTATTTTCTTGATCTTCTATTCTAATTACATAGGTTATGCATAAGCCTCCTTTCTCGATATTTTATTCCAGTGCTCATCAAAATCCTTAATAGTGTTATCAAACGGTGTCTAAATCTACAAATGCCATGAACGTAGGCCGGTATTTTCTTATTTCTAGACTTCACGAAACTTCAAAGAGTTGCATTTACGCTTCATATAAATCCTCGAGCCTCCCTGTACCTTATCCACAGTTATAAGTAACGATACATGAGCTTATTGTTGTGGAATGCTTTTCTAGGAAATTATCAGTCATTGTTGGAGAGTCGGAGACTCGGGGAACTCATGTCGGTAGCAGTGTAACTTCAACTGGGTGCGCGTTGCAGTTGACCAGTCTTCTGTAACAGCTCTGAAAAATATGCAGTGTAATTGAACAAATATTGATGCTATTAAGAGATGATAAAATGTTGTAGAGTGAATCTGAAAAACGACAATGGTCGGGGAGGAAATGGACAAGGTTAGAAGAAGTTAGACATCGAGCAGGGAAATAATAAATTGACGCCCTCAGAAACAAATTATTACTACCGATGTCCTTAAACCCTTCACAGAAAAACTAAATATCTATGTAAACTGTGCTGCAAAGCAATATGCCATAAATTTGCTACAAAGATGCACAAGATTAGTGCATAGAAAGCTACCTTAAGAAACTACTGTCTGGTTTTTAGTGTTTGTGATACTAATATCTATAAACTTTAATTGTAATTTTACTCTTTTAGTTGTTTTCATTAATATATTGTAATGACTAATAGGTTTTCTATATAAAAGCTAAATTCGTTAGATTAAAAGTTCCCATATTTATACACAAGCATTCCTAATCACATGATATTCTTTTATTAGATCACTAGTTCAAAAAATTTTTACTAATAGATATTTTCTTTAGTCATCAATGTTACTCACTTGAAATACCATTTAATACCGTAATATTTTAAAATAAATTTCAGGAGTCCTCGGGACTCCAGGTCGGTACACGTGTTACTGATTTTCCAAGCCGGTAGATAAAGGGACGTAAAAGGACGTCGTGTAGATTGTTCGTTCACTGGTATTCTAAAGGTAGGCAGTTCTGAGGAGTCGACTTGGATGGTTCAGATTGTAGGGCGCGTGTTAAGGAGACCCGGGTTGGTCTTTTGTTCATTTAAAGAATTAAAATTCATTTATTAATTTCTTTAAGCTTGACTTGCAGAAACAAGTCACGAGAAGTTATCGTAATTCCAAGATTTCATTATATTTTAAGTAAAATATATTTTGTAGGGACTGTGTTAACATTTTCTTTAGCAATGAAGTAATAAATTAAAATTTTACGTGACTGACGTTACCAACCGGTGCTTAGATTTAGTAGTTGAGAAATTATGAATCCGTATGTAACCCTCAAAATGTTACATTTTATTCCGTGTATAATATTTTAATAAAGGACACTGTTCCCTTTTCTTCATTCAACAAGAAGGACGGTCGGTTCTTTGAGCAACATTTAACAGTTGTTCAACTGTTTTCCTCCGAAGGCAGAATGTGATGAAAGCTTCGAGAATGCGGAGACGGATAAGCTCGTATGCTGCGCCAGCAAGAACGGTCGAACGATTACAGGGCACTTGAGGCACAGGAGACAAAGCCTGTCCACTCGGAAGTCGGTCCTAATTCGCCTCGAGGGCTGCAGGAAGAGAGTGGGAGGAGGACAAAAGCACTAAGTGTCCTCGTTAACAGCTACGATACAATCTAGAGGCCAACAACGCAGACTATTTCAGGAGAAATTCGCTACGGGGCAGCGAGGCCAAACTCTGCGCGTCAGATTCGCAGAAGCACAGCCGAGAACTACATTACCTGCTACTAATGCGTCCTGACTACAATTACACTAACTCTTGCTTACTATGCAAAAGACACTCACGCTAAATTTACGACTAATGAAACAAACAAATGTTAAAATTTCTTGACTAAATGTTAATGTTTTGTTTTCTTTTTATATATATTTTTTGCAAACTAAATCCAATCTTTAAAATTTTGTATAGTATATTTTATTAAATTACAAAGCTTAAGCTACGAATGATATCTGCAGAACCGTTGTACCTCAGACAACATGTGGGATAATTGTTCTACTTCTAACAGTAAACCTCGCAAGATCCACCATTAGAAATGATATTCAAAACTGCGATTAGAAATTTATGAACGACTGTTGAGGTGCGCGTTCTATAAATTGGTAGGTGGGGGAGAATGAATTTATGTTGTTTAATTAATACGGGATAAAAAAAATTATAAGCTTTAATTTTAACAAATACTGATTTATTAAATTATATATTTAAGGGGATCCTCGCTTACTGCATCGGGAACATGATTGAATCTTTATCTCAGGGAAAGCTAAACGCTCAGTGGGTATATAAATCAAAATGGGGGAAAAGCGAACACTTTATATTCAAACGACCAGAGGCGAGAAACAATAAGGTGGGTACATCACCACGGCGTCCTTGCTGGCTGATGGCTGCTGGGTGTCGTCTCCTAAGCGTCGGAGGTATTCTGGGCGTCGCTTTCTTCACTCCAGGGCTGCTCCAAGACTCGATACTTCAGGTTTCGTAGCTTCTGATGATTTATCTTCAAAGATGGACGGATGGTTAGATCAGATTTACGTCAAATGAAAGTTAAATTTTTGTCTGACGTAACAATTTAAATTTTGCAACGTTGTTTTCCAAATGCGTCCGAAAATTTTTCTGTAAACTGCTTGCCGTCTCCTTTTTTTTGGAGGTAACAGGCTACATGAGGGTGATCCTAAAGCAGGCAACTCCCCTTTAATAGCATAGGAAGGGACTTGAAAAGGGGGGATGTGGAAGGTAGAGCAAGGTAGCCCAGGGTTGACTAGGGCCCCCAGGCTATATTGTAAGGATCCTACCCGGTGTTTCACCTAAATGTGATGCATCAGGTAGGTCGGGCTAGTGGGTACTACTCCTGCGCCCTTCTGATGACGGGAGACTGGATTGCTGTGGGAACGCAACAAACCCGCCTCCGTGCCTTGTTCAGAATTGAGACGCAGTTAGCCGACTGGTCCAATAGGATCAGCGAACAACTCTTACCGTATGCCGAAGGTCTTCGAGCCCTGTGCATACACCTCTCAAACTGCCCAAGGTCGCCTCAGCCTGCAGGAGTCTTAAATTAGCTACCTTGGCCATGGACCAAGGGGGGAGGGAAAGAGGAAAACCAGGAAGGAGGAATTCAACCTCCACCTGGCTCTCACTCATTTCCGTGCAGGATATCCTCCTGCTATCCTATATTGATCCCCATATCAAAAAATTTGCCGTCTCCTAGTGCACCCTGGTTTTTATCTTCTCGCCCCGCCCAAATCTCTCCTGGTGGGCGTGCAATTTCTACTTCCTCCATATGGAGGGTAGGATTCTGAAAATTGTTATTTCGGTAAGTGTCCTTCATAATCTTGGGCACTGCATAATAAATTGTTGTTATGAAGTCACTTGCCTCTATTGATCCGGCTTTCGGGGACTCGGGATAAATACTTGACCTGTTTAGCAGGTAGCCAGCAGGTCCAGGTGTCAGGTCAATTTTTCCTTTTCCCACGGCTGACCACATGGATTGCTGGTAAATACCATCTGTCGCCCATGTCTTCCGCAGGACAGCCTTGACGCTACCTCGTCCAATAATATTTACCGAACCTTAATGTTTCCGTCTTCTGGCCGAGAAGATGACTGTAATTCGTCATTTAATGAACCTATCGCGTTCATTCATGTTCCCGACTTCGTCCTGCTTAGATCTAAATACTTATGTACATTAAAATAAGAAATAAAAAAGATACAATTTAATTAACATAATTTGGTACAGGAAATCGCGTACCACACTGTGTTTTGTTGTGCCGACTCTCCTACTTGTTGATCTGAACTGACGTTCAATATTGCAGTATCAGCAATATTGCTTATACTAAGATTTTTCGCTAGCTTTAACCAAACGACGTGCTAAGCAACACAAATATTTTAAAAGTTCAGAACGCACTTCGTACGGATAATATTGTTGAAATTGATTTTTTTTAAGTACATGGTATGAAAAAGCTTTTATTTATATGCTTTTTAAAAAGCTTACATCTTATATTTATATAAAACGTTTTTAAGAATTGAAATTGTAGCCAATAGATTGATTGATTTGCATACCAATGTTTTCAGCTGTGGAAAGCTACCACTTTCGAAATAAAATAGCTTCTCAAAACCGTGACCGGCAAAGAGTTTCTTATTATCCATCACATCGTAATTTAAACGGTCAACCAAACAAACGCATTAAATTTAATTTTATTGTAACGAGAAATTTGTAAGCTTCTTAAAAAATTCGTAAAAAATCTAAATTTGTTGTTTTAAGCTATGTTGATATTAGATTATGCAAATAATAGAGTTACTTAATGTTTTATACCCTTTATAAAGTGATTTTTATTTTTCCCTTATTTTACCAAAATTGTTATACAATAAGTGTCTCGTTCCCCTACATTTAATTCATTAGGCGATCTTAAATTATGTCAACTTAATTTTTGTGTTAAGGAGAGAAACGGCTTTTCTAAGGGAACTGTCGTTTCGTTTTCGATGCACCTATATATCGTTGTTTTATAATTCATCTAAAAATTTACTAACGTTATAAAACAGCAATCCGTCATCTTAAGAAAAAAAATCTACACGTTCCGTAACCTTCATTTTAGAAACTTTTCACAACATAATGTTAATGTTAAACCGTGTATTCTTAAATATAAGCTTAAGAATTTTCCTGACGATATAAACTGTCATCCGTTTTTTTCTGGATAAAGTAATGGACGTTTAAAAACTGATTTAGTTTCTGAACGGATTTTCTTCGCTTTACTGAGAAATCGCTCGACGACTTTTTTTTCTCTTTGAAGCGGTAAGTAATTTTGTAGCTACTCTATTTTGTCATTCACTAATTGAAAAAGTTGAAGCTCTACACTGAGTGTTCTCAATTTACTTTTAATATATTTGATGATATTTTATATTACCTTTCATCTTTGAAATATTTAAAACTTTAAATTGAGTAAATTTATAGTTGTTTTTATTATACTACCTGTATTAGTAGTTAAAAATATTTAATGTCATGATAGTAGATAAACGTATTGGTACAGACAAACCGTAACGAAAATTACTGATTAATTAACTTTATGTAAGAACAACGCGATGTAAACAACTACGAAGAGATAGACAAATAATTATACTATCTATAGTGTACAATTAGACTACCATTTGTGACAAAGGGTAACCCTAGCTTTAAGAAGAGTGTAGACTGGCTTCATCCGTTTAAATGGAGGGACACACGGCCAGTGCAGAAAGTAAAACGCGCTAATTCTCTTGGGTGTATCCTCCTGATGTAATAACAGTAGACGTTTGAGTCAGCAATTGAAGGTTCTTCCACAACATAAACATGTACTAAAAATAAATTAAAAAATTTCTGTTGGATCTTAATATAACTTTATTAAGTATGCATACGACATCTCCACGAGATTTTGCTGCGTAAGAGTGCTACCATCCTGATATTAAAATATGCAAAGAGAAGGGCCCTACAGAAATAACCATAAAAAGGATTTTTCAAAAGTACAAATAACGTTGTAAGCTGTTTTATGACATGGCGGTAAGGTTACATTGAAATAGAAATGTGCAATGGAGTAGTCTCGGTTTCAATCAAGATCAATTAAATCGTATTAAATTTACGAAATATCGTTTTATATTTTCAGTTCTGAATTATTAAAGTTATTTTAGAAATTATAACAGTAAGGGGTTATGAATCCCAAGTCAATAGTTCATAAGGATTGTCTGTATGAATTTATTTCGAACGGAAGTGTTAGATAAATAGATTTTTGTGACCAGTGAGAAATGCCTAGTGGCGATATTTAAAATACATACGCTAAGCAGATTAGGGAGGATATGGCATGTGGTAACTATGCGATTATGAAAAGGCTTGTGCAAAATAGGTTAGCATGGAGGGTTGTACCAGACTAGTCTTAAGACAGAAGACCCCTACAAGAACAGAATTAAGGTACGTGATATATACAACAAAAAAATCAGAGGCAAAATCAGTTCTCTTACTCCTATAAAACTTTATATATATATATATATATATATAAAGTTTTATAGAAGTAAGAGAACTGGTTATATATATATATATATATATATATATATATATAATTACTACCGTTACAGTTTGAAGAAGAGTCGATAAGTCGTTCACGTACCACTCACAGTCCGCAAAGTTTCTTTGAAGATCGAGGCTCTAAATTTAGCAGAATCGGCAATTTTTTTAATTGTTCGGACGAACACGTGAGATTAAGTGTACGAAGAATAATGTTTACTATTAATGTGACGTTCTCGTAAAGCTCCAGACTCTTTTACGGACGCCAATTCATTGTTTTCATCTGGAGACTATTCTTCGCGTTAGTTTAATTGTTTATATCATTACCGTTTCTCTTAAAATACTATATTTATCCTACCTGCCGTGTGATGTTTTTTTAAAGAAGCTTAATTGACAAGGGTTGCTATATGGTAGTCTATGTAAGCAAAAGTTTGCTACGTTTCAGTAAATTTTTGCACTCTTACTTCCACAATTTTACACTTCATAAAATATATAAAATCATCCCCATCCCTGCAAACTCAGTTTTTATTTCTATTAGTCATAGAGAAATTTTTGTGTTTCCCAAATTTAATATTGTATAATAATACTATAATTTTTCTAAACATGCCTTAATGGAGCCGCTTACATTGCATTATAAACAGGAATCCACGTAGAAGAAAGAACCATGCTTTAGCCATGAAACGGAGGGGGATAAAAGTAATGAGAACAAAAATAAGTATGAGCCATGGTGATGTTTGAGCTCCAAATTAGTTTCCATAAAAAAAATAGTTTTCTTGTAGCACCAAAAAATGTATGCATATTTTAAATCAAAATCGTTGAGCGCCGCAGATAGTTGTTGGCATTTCTTTTGGAAGGTTCGGGGTAACAAAGCGTCCCCTAGCGGCGGTACAGCAATAACTCGCCACGCTGCCAAGCCTGGGTAGCTCTCACGTCTTTGAATAAAGATGGCGGAAGCAATTTACCGCAAACCCCGCATGGCGGCGTCCCGTTTGTCAGCGTCGCTATTGCGGGACTTCACAGCAATTTGCAGGAAAAGTGACAGGATAGGGCGCCAGAGGGCGCCGCGCCATTAGACACGTTCCACGCTCGCTGCTCCTGGCTACGGCACTTAGCCACTGTAATCTCTACAACCAGCGATCCTAGCAGGTTTTATTTAAATTACACATTGCTTAGCTTGATTTAGAGTTTACAGGTTTTCTATTCAATTATTTAGTATTTTTGTATTATTAGTTAGACAATTAAAAACCTTACCCTTTGCCGACGATAGTGTAGTATTGGGGAGTCAGAAGAAGACTTGGAGACCATAATAATTGGCATGAACGTAGTCCTGTTCAATATGAGGATTAATAGAGGGAAAACCAAGGTAATGGAGTGTAGTATGGGAAACAGTGGAATAACAAAGGGTGTTAGATTGGGAAGGGATATTTTGACGGAAGTTAACGAATTCCGCTACTTGGGAAGCGCAATAATTCGCGATGGTAGAAGTATAGAAGACATAAAGAGTAGAATAGTGCAGGCGGGGAAGGCTTTCGCGAAAAAGAGGCATTTACTTACGAGTAATATACGTGTGAATATTAGGAAATCGCTGCTAAAAATATTCGTATGGAGCGTGGCGTTATATGGGTGCGAAACGTGGACGATAGAAGTTGGGGAAAGCAAAAGAATAGAAGCCTTTGAAATGTGGTGCTGTAGGCGAATGCTGAAAATCAGATGGGTGGATAGAATCACAAACGAGGAAGCTCTAAACAGAATAGGGGAAAAGCAAACAATATGGAGGACGTTGACTAAGAGAAGGGATATATTAATAGGCCACCTTTTAACGCACGAGGGTCTTGTAAAATTAGCATTAGAGGGAAGTGTGTGGGGTAAGAACAGAAGAGGGAAAGGCGAATGATGGGATACACTAAGCAGATTAAGGAGGATGTGGGTTGTGCTAGATATAAGGAAATAAAAAGGCTTGCGTAAGGTAGGTTAGCAAGAAGCGTTGCATCAGACCTGTCTTAGGACTGAATACCACAACACCAACAGTTAAGCAGTCAGGTTAAATCCCGGTGGCAATTGAAGCGTCTGTTTGTCTGAAAGTTTGTCTCAAATACGCCCCGAAACAGCACGAAGAATTAACCGAAAAATTTTAGCTTAAATTTTAATGTACGTTCCATTTCGATATCCTGCAGAGTTCAGAAGGTTATGAATATAATATATGTATATAAGTATTTGTAAATCCATTGAATTGTCACGCAAAGCGGGACTTCTTCAAAAACAAGTACGAGTTATAAGGTTTTTCCTAAGGCGTTTCTATACCATTGATCCGATTACCCGGAAATTTGAGTGATTAGCACTGATATTCCCAGAAAAATTTTCTGTGGACTCTTGCATATTGAGGTTCTTTCCTTTCTCCCATTCAGGCCGAAAATGGTCCTGTCCTAAAGATAAAGGATTGCAAAGGATAAATAATGCCCTCACGCAGCCTCTCAAACGAGTTAATTAAATTCCTATTCAACGTGAAAGAATGTATAAGCTTAACTAATATTTTATTTAAGTACCTAAGTAATTGTAAGTAATAATTAAATAAAAAGGAAGATGTTCATATGTCACAGTGCAAACATTTGGACTGCACACACTCAAACTAATTTTTCGTAGATATTTAGATATACACATTATTTCACCGTCGAAGATATGGTTCAATCATATTCTTATAAAGATAGTTCACTGTTACAGTGTACTTCTGTGTTCGTATGTGCCACATAAAATCTAAACCTTTTGAATAATTTCGACCAAATTTTGTACACGGGTTCCTTGCGATCCGGAAGAGGTCGAAGACTGTAGACTGTGGGCGGGGTTTGAGGCTACGGAAACTTAAAACGTTCATAAACTATAGATATTTTCATGCGAATAAATATTTTCCACGATTATTGAGATTGATCGTTTCTCTCTCAGTATTGTAAATATTTTCTGACTTCTTTTAAGTTACTGTGCTTATTTAAGGTACCGGTATATTTCTTACCTGGATTAATAAACTCAGTTATCGATGCAGTTAAGAAATTCAGCCTAAGGAAACCTGAAAAGGTAATTGTAGAGAATAGTATTTCCAGCCGACAAAGTGTCTTCAGATTTTTCATAAAATCCTTAGTTTTCGAACTACAGGGGCCTAGAGTTGGAAGGTTCCAAAAGTCAGCTTTATTTGTGGTGTAGTTCAGGGGATGGTGGTTTGGTCCATTTATAAATAAAGAGATATATTGACAGATCTCGGTGAGACCAAGAGAATAAGCTATTACTGGTTTCTTAAAGTTGGAGGCGGAATTTCACCGAAAACAGAAAAAAATAGGTTTTTTGACATTTTCATTTATTTACATATATAACTCCAATATATCAATTTTTTAAAAAAGATTATGGCAGCTTTGGGTCCTGCGAACGTGTGTGCCAATTTTTGTCAAATTCGGACCAGTCGCAGTTTTAATACAACTTAATGAAAACACTTTGTAGTTTTAAGGAGTTTATTTTAGTTACTCTTTAATACTCTAATGTTTCAGTTTCACATTTTTAAATATTTGCCGACTTTAAAAACATTAAGATTTTAACTACGGAATAAAAGTTAAAAAAAATTAAATATCCAATATTAGACTCTTCCACTTATAATATTTTCACTTACATCTCGCAAGGCGTACACGGATATCTTAACATCGTCAATTTACCATTCAAGGATTAATCACTTGGTATTACATGGAGAATTACTTCAATGAAACGTGAGCAAATTAAAGCGTGCATGTTTTAGACCTGTGTCGTTAACCATATTTTTGTTCAAACTTTGAACCTTACTCAAGTAACATATTCTACACTCCTCCACTTACTTCAGCCGCAGAATGATGGATCTACCGGAGCATTAATTTTCAGCAATTAAGTGTAACTGAGAAAATAACAAATTATGTTTCCTGGCTGTTCCGACGTACCTATTACGTGTCCGCTTGTACCATGACGACGCTCGCTGGTGTCAAGCTGTCGTGAGTTATAACGGAGCTATAAATCACAAGGACGTTATTACACAGCGAAGGATTTCTCGGTGTAAGTTGTTTATGTATCGGGTTCCTTAAAGCTCTTTATATTCTTGTCCGCGTCCGTCCATTCGTTGTTATAGCTCCAGTTTGTTAGAAAGCAATAATAATCGTAGTACGGTTATTTATATGCGACTAAATCATCAGTTAGGCTCCATAAGAGATCTGAGATTTTAAATGTTTAGTTAACAGGTCTCGGGGTACAGACCAGTCAACCGTTGATGAAACGTACAACAATCGAAAGACGAAGCGTAAAGTTAACATTTTCTGCCATTGGACAGCGATTAACCGGAATGTAAACTAGTCTGCAAACTAAACTCATTGACAAACGAAGTGGTCAAGGCTTAATTTTGTAATTAATTTAGTACTGACTATTTAATAAAATTTTCTAATTTAATTCTTTCATATTAATACTACTCATGTGGCGAAGAAGCAATATTGTGGCTGTTGAGGATATTTTGAGAAATCAACGAAACATGAAGAAGAACAGAAGATTAATATAATAACACATTATCCCTTTACCGAAGAAGACTGGGCCTAATAAACTCGAACAGCACAGGACAATTAGTTTAGTATCTCACGCTTGCAAAATATTAACGATAAAATGACGATGGGACGGCAAATTGAATGCGAGTTAGGAGAAGATCAGTTTGGTTTTAGGAAGAATGTAGGGACAAAAGAAGACTTTGCGTCTAAATTTATAAGACACGGCTTAGAAAAAGGCTTTCATAATGTAAGCTGGAAGACACCATTAAGGATTTTTAAGATGACAGGAATAAAATATCGTAAAAGAAGAGCTATCCATAACCTCAACAAGAGGCAGTCAGCAGAAATTATAACTGAAGGTCAAGAAAATAAAGTAGAAATCATGAAAGGAGTTGGACAGGAATCAAAACTATCATCCATGCTGTTAAACTTATATATAGAACAGGTGGCGAGCAAAGTAAAACGGAATATGGAAAATGAAGCATACTACAAGGAGGAGTAATAAAAACCCTACGATTTGCCGATGATATAAGAAGACTTGTATACCATAATAAATGACATGAATGTGGTCCTGGAGAAAGATCATTATGAGGATTAATAAAGGGAAATCCAAGATACTGAAGTGTTGTTTGGGAAACAGTAGAATAACAAAGTTTGTTAGATTAATTAACCTACTTTAGGAGAATTGGTTATGTTTATTTATTTTTGTGAGTACCTGAGGGGCATACGACTTAGGTGGGTGAGGATGTGGTCTGCGGACATGATGGTAGAGTGGGTTAGGATGTGCCTGAATGATCAGGGGGAAGGATGAGGTCAATCGGAAGTTTTCTTTCGAGGCGACGGGGGCGTGGAGGTGTAGGAGGATTGTTGTGAAATTGCTGGATCGTGGGGTTTGGGTGGTTGAGTGCGCTTTTGATTAGGTTTGTTATGGATTTGGAGATTATTGAGTTTACATTGGGAATTTTGATGTTTTTATGGATGACGGAATTTCTTAGGTACCAGGGAGAGTTTGTGATGGTGCGTAGTATTGTGTTTTGTTTGGTTTGAATTTTGGTTGAATGGGTTTTGGCTATGGAGGAGGCATAGGACCAGGTGGGTTGTATTATGGAGAGGTATATGAGGCGCTTTGTGCTAGTGGAGACAGGGGATTTTCTGTTTAGGAGGGGATATAGAGTTCTGAATTTTTGGTTTATTTTGGAGAGGAGAAAATTAATGTGAGGTTTCCAGGATAGTTTTGAGTCAAACATGATTCCGAGGTAGGTGGTTTCCGTTTTTGTAGGGATTAATGAATTGTTTAGATAGAGATGAATTTGGGAAGGAGGGTTTTTTGTTAGAGTGAATGGGATGGTTATTGATTTGGTGGGGTTGATACTGATTCGCCATTGTTTGGACCATTGCTCTAGGTTATTGAGCGCTGATTGGAGTGGTTGGAAATCGGAGGTGAGGGAGGAGGTTTCATAGGAGATGGCTATGTCGTCTGCGAAAAAGATTGTGCTAGTGTTAGGATGTTGTGGGATATCATGGGAGAAGATGTTGTATAGGAAGGGGGCAATGACACTTCCTCGGGGAACGCCCGCCGCGATTGGGTGAGGTTGTGAGAGGTGGTTATTTATTTTGACAGAGAAGGTTCTGTTTGAAAGGTAGTTTTGGAGTATTTTGTAGTGGGTGTCATTAAGGATGTCTTTAATTTTAGATAGTAGGGAAGGATGGTGGATTTTATCAAACGCTTTTTCGATGCCGATAAAGTTGGTGATGAGGGATTTGCGATGTTCAAAGGAGTTGTTAATGAGGTTGGAGAGGCGGTATATTTGATGGGGACAGGAGTGTTTTGGGCGAAAACCGTATTGAGTGTCAGGAATCAGAGAGAATGGTTGATTAATTAGTTGTGGTAGGAGTAGTTTTTCGAACAATTTGGATAATGTGGGAAGAAGACTTATTGGACGATAACTTTCAGGGTGTATTTTTGGTTTGTTTGGTTTCGGTATCATTATTATGGTTGCGTGTTTCCATTTGGTTGGAAAATAAGTGGTTCTGAGGATAGCGTTGAAGATATAGGTAATTAAGATTATTGTTTTCTTTGGGAGATGTTTTAGGTGGCGGTTTGTGATGAGGTCGTGACCAGGGGAGGCTTTGTTTTTTAGGTTTCTTATTGCGGTTGATATTTGGGGAGGGGTAAAGAGTTTTGGGAGGGGTGATAATTGTAGGGGTTGTAGGAGTTTTTCTGCTGTGGCCTGGTTGCGATTGCTGTAGAAGCAGCTGTTGGGGGAGAATTGCTTGGTCAGTAGTTGGGCGAAGATGTTAGCTTTTTGGGAGGGAGTGGTAAACCAATTATTGTATTTTTTAAGTGGAGGGATATCGGATTTTTTCTTAGTCAGGTGATTTGTTTTTTGCCATACTGATTTGTCGGTTGCATTAAGTTTCTGAAGAAAATTGAAGTGTCTGGAGTCACTTGAGTCTTATAGTAATTTTTGAAGTCTTCTAGTCATGTCGTTGTATTTGCGCTTGTCTGCGGGATTTTTGGAATTATTCCATTGTCTTCGTAGAGATTTTTTCTCGAGGAGTAGGTTATCTATTTGATTTTGGTGAGCGTTTGGTGGATGTAGTTTTGTTGGTTTTTGGTAGGAGGCTATGGCAGCAGCTGTGAGGATGATGGATTGTAGGTGATTTAAGGCCGAGTCTATATCTATGGGTGATTTTAATGGGATTTTGAGGTCTGTTAGCTTTTCTATTAGTTGGGAGAAGTTGTTCCAATTTATGAGAGTGACTTTTGGGGTGCGATTTGTGGAGTGGGGAGGGAGGGTGAGATTAAGGTGTGCTATTAGTGGTAGATGATCGGAACTGAGTTCGTGCAGAACTTTTGGGCTGTGGAGGTAATGTGAGGTTTTGTGACAGATGAAAAATTCCAATACATCTGGTGATTTGAGGCTGTCTGGGTAATGTGTGGAATATTTTGAAGGAAGTTAAGGAATTCTGCTGCTTGGAAAACATAATAACAAGGTATTCTAGAATTATAGTAGACATAAAGAGGAATTTACTTACAGGGGATAAAAGAGTGACTATTAGGAAATCATTACTAAAAACGTTCGTATGTAGCGGGGCGTTATATTGGTACAAAACGTGGTAGGAGTTTCCGAAAGGAAACGAATAGAAACCTTTTAAATTTGATGCTGAAGGAGAATGCTGAAAATCAGATTGGTGGATAGAATCATTAACGAGGAAGTATTAATTAGAATAGGGTGAGAGCGAACAATATGGAGGACGTTGACCAAGAGAAGAGATAGATTAATAGTCTTAAATAATGACATGAAGGTATTGTAAAATTAGCATTAGAGGGAAATGTGTGGGAAAGGCCAGAAGAGGGAGACATGGGATGAAATAAGCTAAGCAGATTAGGAAGTATGAGGGATTAGGTAGTTATGCGGAAATGAAAAGACTTTCGCACGATAGATGAGAGTGGAGGGTTCGATCAAACAAGTATTATGACTGAATATCACAATACACTACTCATATAATTAAGTAATAGAAGACGATACTCTATAAATATTACATAAAGATATATTACAGAACGATAGGAAGATTACAGTATATTTATGAGCCGTATATAAAAGTATCTGTTTTTAAACAATACAGTTGAAAAGAAGATACTTTAATCTCCTCATACATACACTTTTGATTTTCGTTATTGCAACAATCGTGTTGGAGTGATTCTTCTGTGGAAAATCTAGAAGATGAACATTCTCCACGTAAGTGAACTTCGGACGTTTATCTATCAATCTGGTTCAACAGTTTCCTCTCCCCAAAAAGGCTATCCCTTCCAAACAGTCTTGAAACTAAGTTTATCTGGTCTCAACTACTTGCAAAGTTATCTCAACAAAAATTCTAATAAAATATCTTTGTCAGTGTGCCCATAAAAACTCCATCAAAACAGTCTTCTATATTTTTCTGTGTGCCTCTTTAAAAACTTAGACCATTTGTGCCACGCATCTCATTTAAATTGTAATTCTTTCTCCTTTAATCGCAATTCTTATTTGGGACGAAATCTGGCCTCCTACTGCTTCTCACTACATACCTCAGAACTTTTCAGCTAAGTGATCTCTGAAGGATTGTCAGTGAATCCTACCAGCGGAATGCAATAAATAAAGAGACAAACAGACGTAGACAAGAAACGGCTTATAGGTAATCAACACTGATATTAGTTCAGAACACCTGAAGAATTAAATTTACAATGGAGTTTACTCTTGAAGTGTCCAGATTAGTTGAACGACGTTCAGTGAAGGTAAGAAACGTTCAAATTCTTTCGCCTAATGATTTTACAGTATGATAAAATTTTGAAGTACAACATACAGTTTGATTAATTGATAGAAAAGTACAAAACCTCAGTGAATGATGCGCAATTTCCTGGCCAGTTGAAGAGCTTGAAACCTGCGTTGATGATATTATTCGTAAATAACGACGTATTAATGTTGAGGATATATCACAAGAAAATGCATTATGGGAGGGGAGGAGTAACTGGCTACTCGGGGGTGATTCTAAAGCAGACAACTCCCGTTTAATAGCACAGAAACGAAATTCTGGCCCAGGGGATTACAGCTGGCTATATTCACGATTCATTACCCACCGAGTGGACTTCTATATATCAAAGCTCCTATTTATACTATTTTACCTTTTATTTATTTAAATTACTTATAGTATTACAATAAAAACAACACCAAAATAATCTGTAATTTACACAATCAGAGTCCAACACATTATCTATGATTGGTACAAATTGATCGTAACATTATTCAGAGAGTGAATCATACTTATAGTTTGTTTGGTATCAGTTTTGTGGTAGTAGTGTGTCTAATTTAACCGTAATATAGCATATATTGTAATATACTTTTTTGTATATAAAACATTTATTAATTTAAATTACAAATATGATCAATTTTAACAATTTTGTTTATTAATTTAAGTGAAGACACGGGCTTAATCCCAGGGGATTTTGGGTCTCTCAAGAGATGGAGTATGCATTAGCTGAAAATAGAAAGAAAATAATTGAATGTTAATTTATCCAGAGCAATGAGCAAGTTTCACAAATTTTAGATCGCTTACCCACAATTACTGGCCCAACAAACATCCACCTCTCGAATGTTTGTGCGTCTCTGGATATCTGCTCTCTGGATATCGCCTGCCTTCTGCGCTCTGCTCCACTCGCCTCCCTTCTGGGGTCTGATGCACTCGCCTCCCTTCTGCGGTCTGATGCACTCGCCTCCCTTCTGGGGTCTCTACTACGATCTGATCCCGAGCCACCCATCGGCTTCCCTTATAAAGCTTCTGACGGGACTTCCCCTATTTCTCAACATTTCGGGGTTCCCCGCCCTCATTTTTCCCGCGGGGGTTCACCATCGTCATTTTTTATACAGGCAAGGCGGGCCTTCCCCCCGGGGAAACACAATCTTTCGGCCGACTAGGCATTGTTGTTGGCCGAACTGCGCCTCATAACGCCACAACGTTACAAAATCCCCTTTTTTATCACAATATATATATATATATATATATATATAAGATAAAGATAAAGAAAACAAAATGTTAAATAAAATATGGGAGTTTAAACTACAGAAAATCTATTTTGGGGAGCAATGAAGCGTGAATAGGGCCACTTATAATCCTCTATGGCAGATAAATGTTCTGATATTTGACCGGCAAAACTCAGACTCAATCGATAGTTGATAGAAGAATAAATTCACTATGAATTTGCGTCTACAAATGCTTGACATGCAACATCAGGAGCTCTATTTGGAGTGTTGGAATGATAAGGTTTCGTATTTTAACTGATACCTGAATTGTCTCTGTCTAACTCTGGATGTATGCATCTTGAAATATAAACTAGAAAACCACCCCTTTGTTTTGCAGGAGCTTATGTAAACTTTTTGCCATGCCTCTATTTCAGGACTTGGATTATCTTCTTCGTGTCTTGAGCCAATCATAGTCTCTGATTGGCCGGAACACGTATTGGAAGATGACGATATGAGCTTTTGCAAGTAAACGCCAAACCAAGCGTAACAGCAAATTTATTTGATAGGTTCCCATTCTAAAAGATTGTCCGTGTAATATTTCCGCAAACAAGTGCATCTAATGTTTCAAGAAAAACAGCATCATCAACTCTCTCTGATGCAGGCTGCTCAAAGTTTTATGACCCCTAGTTACGCCAATAGTCGGGTCCGTTGTGCAATGGCACCGGTTTATCTCAAAATTGTGTTTAAAACTCGGTTAGATATAAACAGTTATGATTTATAAGAAACTTTGTGTAATGATAAATATTTAAAAATTCTATGTGTGACGTTACATTCGATTAACAAATGTTTTATACGATTATTTTTTATGCATCACGCAATTTCGTAGAATGATATATTTATTTTAATGAAACTCCATGGATCTTGCTCTTTGGTTTGCTCAGTAGTGTATCTTCGGGGACATGTAGATAGAAATCTCGATGCCCTTCGTTGGTGATATGTACTTAAAGTTCTGTTTAAATAACCGCTCACAGCTGCAGTAATCCATTATAAATTATTGCGATTGTATTCAGAATGTAGAGTAGTTAATTGTAACGAATATAAAATTAAGTAAGGGCATGGTAATGTAGGTTTTGTGCATGTAAACATTTATGCGCCATAAGCCTTGATGTAATCAGAATTATTCTCGCAGATGGATGATGCCTACAGCGTATCATTATTCATTTCAATTTATTTGGGTTGAAATATTGGCTCAAGTTGGAGGGGAGGAGAGGATACGGTGTCCGTGGGAGTTTTCTCTCTCAGATGCCTCGTACCCTCGTATTCTCTCTGTTTTTTTTTCAAAGTTCTCAAATGGCAAGACACCTTCACCTATTTTGGGAGGTGTATGTACTTGGGTCGAAGACCTAGAGTTGTGCGTTGATCCCATTAGATCAATCAGTCTGCCAACTGCCTCCTAAAACTGTTGGAGACACGGAGAAGGGAATGCTCCAACCCCACAGAAAACTCGTCCCCCGTCATTCGGAAAGGCGTGAGAATAGTTTCCAATGCCCAAGCTACCTTTTGCAGGTTTCATAGGGTTTTCCCAGCATCTTTTTAGGTGAAACACGGGATAGGATCCTTAAATTATAACCCGGGGGCCCTAGTGGTCAACTCTTGGCTATACCTTACTCTACCTTCAACATCCCCCCTTTTCAATGCCCTTCCTATGCTATGCCTGTTTCAGGGTCACCCTTATGTAGCCTGTTAGCCTCCCCCCCCCCCACAAAATGGCTCAAGTTGAACAGTTCGTTAATACTATTTCTTTCCCTACATATATTGCTCGAGCGTTGGTATAAGCTGTAATCTGAAGTAGCCAGTCCAATTTAAATGGATTCTTGGCGGCTATGCTAAGAGACAATTTAGACATCACGGACTTCGACGTAACCAGAGAAAGAAAGAGGACACCATCAAGGACTATTGTATGTTTATCACATCCGTTTAACAAGTGTCTTTGGCAGAGAGTGCTCTGAAATAATATCCCACATCCCTGTAAACAAAGCTCATGTTTTCGTATGTTTCTGAAAATTTAGCTAGCTGGAAGTGAACTGTTAGCGAACAATAAAACTTTATTTTATTTGTTAAATAAATTTATTAATTGTTTACGAAAACCAATTTTGTGTGGTCTCTTCCTTAAAGGTTCCTCGAGTTAATGATTTAATATCAAGACGTTATTTGGACTAAATATAAAAATGTCGCATATGTTTTAATCATTACAGAATAGCTTTTAAATTACAAAAAATAATGTACTATAATAACAAACTATCTGAGATTGCGATACATTAATTTGTTCATTGCCATGATATTTGCTCTGTGTTATACCTCGACGGATGCGGCTCCATTGTTATCAGTTAAGGGGAACCGCCTAAACCTAGACGTTTGATGAGAGGCGCTTCCCCTTATCACGCAACAGTATCGACTATCGATCCGACAGTGATGTATATTACGTTATCAGCAGAGGGAGCAGCGTCTCTGGCGTTTAATCCGTCCCTCCCCGTTTGCATCTACATTCCAAACAGGCGGATAACCGGCTCCTTCCGGCAGCCGCCTCTCCGCGCCAAGCCAATTTATTGCTCCTGAGATAATGTTTAAATCGTTGCGTCCCTGATCTTTCGTTTCGTGATTTTTCGTCGGCACTTGTCGCGCGGTTATGTGAGTCCTTAAGGTCTCGTCCTGGAGGGCTATCCGCATGCATTATGCAGCGAGGGGCGGAGGCTGATATATCGGACCCACGTGTAACAGCTCCCTTGGTACCGCAGCCGAGGAATTTCATTTGGAGGCTCTTCCTTGACGTAAAGCACCATTCAGCGACTCAAATATTTAATATATGAACCTACTTTGATTCATACACTGTCAGGGAACCCGTGACGAGAGTGCAATTCCCTTTAAACGCTGAATACTTAACAAGAAAATATAAGTTTCTTAATTATAATATATATATATGATGTGTATGTATTATTGTGTGTTCTGGCGGAATTAAGTTGACGCGAATTTCATTAGTTATGAGGACACTTTAAATCAGTTTTTTGGTAGTTAACATACTACATGAGGGTGATCCTGAAACAGTCAACTCCCCTTTAATAGTATAGGAGGGGAATTGAAAAGGGAGGATACGGAAGGTAAAAAAAAAGGTAGCCAAGGGCTGACTAGGGTCACCGGGATATAGTTTAAGGATCCTACCGGGTGTTTCACATAAAGAAATGCAGGAAAACCCTTGAAAACCTGCACCAAGTAGGTCGGGCATTAGGTACCATTCTCACGCCCTTCCAAATGACGGGAGACGAGTTTGCTGTGTGGTCGCAGCATTCCCTTCTCCGTTTCTACACCAGTTTTGGAGGCAATTGACCGACTGATCCAATGGGATCAGCGGACAACTCTTGCCATATGCCCAAAGTCTTCGACTCCCAGTACATATACCTCCAAAAATACGTGAAGGTGTATCGGTATGTGAGAACTTTGATAAAAAAGAGAGAGACAGAAAGTATGAGGCATTCTCGACATTATCAGGTGAGCCCCGCAGTCACTCTGTTTTGTGGAGGAACTTGATCGACTAGTACCTTCTCATACCAGAATATGTACGAAAAATGGAAAACAAATGAACTTAGCGTTGTAATGTAATCTTGGTAAAATATATAACTTAATTTAATGTAGCATAAAGGGAATTTATTTTGTTAATTACCAAAAACAAAAGGTGCAGTATGAGACTAAATAATAATTGAGGACAATTTAAAATTATCATGAAAAATATTAAAAATATTTAGTCACAGTTTTCTACCGACCTCCTGTGGTCTGTGGTTCAGTGGTTAGCGTCGCTGGTATCATATAGTGCGCGGACTCGCCACGATATTCGGCAAAGCAACTGATCTGCGGAGATGTGTTGGCCGTCTAGAGAAGGGGCGACCAACTTTTAGCCTAACAAGCCCCAATTTTTAACAGATGTGTTCAGATGTGCCATATAACTCCAGCACATTTATAGCATCTTATGTTCATGATTGCATGTTGATAAATAAATTTGAAGATAGAATCTGCTTCCCTTAGGTGACGAAAACGAATAAATTTGACTCAGTTTATTCACTTACGCCACTTTAATTAAGCGCCAATCTACAAAAGTCAAGAATGAGTTTCCTACGCAAGACGGTTATATTTTCATGGCGCTGCTATACGGCACTGAGAACGTGATCAGCTTGGAAATTGAAATTGTCTGTTCTTTCTGTTTGCCTGAATGTCTGTTTTAAATTTTTCTATTTCTGACTTTTTGCCATTCATTGTATTTATTTATAATACATTTTTAACTGTACAATGCTTTTCAACTATGTACACGGTCTTCTCGTCCGAAATACAAACAGGCTTTCAATCGTCCAAATCACCACGGCATCGCCAACATGTTTTACTTCATAAAAGTATGCTGTGGACCACAATTGCACAGTCAAAAATATATCTTTCTTGTATAAAAGGGGAAGAAGTCCTACGCTTTTATGACATGACGCACCACTGAATGTTTGTGTATCTGTAAGTCATAAGAGATGACATAATAAAGAGTTGACTTTAAATAAATTTACATCGCTTTGACACGTGCCTCACAAATTTAGTTTAGACTTCTTTCCATAACGCGAGCAGATAGTGTCGGATAAGAGATCGCGTGCTGCGGAAAATATTCTCAAGTTCTGGGAACTGACATTATAAATATGCGAGTCTCATCGTCTTCCTTGACTAGTCACAAGGTATCTTATAATTTAGTTTCAACGAGGATCTGAAAAATTGTTCTATTAGAAGCATCTATTTGGTAGAAAATTTGAAACTAATTATACTTGCTAATCGAGTAAAAGCAGTGCAACGTTGCGGTGTTCCAAAATAAAACTAACGTAGAAATATAACTTGGCAACAGTTAAGTAAATATGGCGAACGGTAAGCACAGTTTAGCTTTGGTATTACACGATCGTCTTATGAATAATTGTTTGAAATATTAAAAATTTACCATAAACCAAGTCAAAAAAATGAAGCAATTGAGAAAAGAAACTGCAGAACGATTTGAATGTAGGTGTACAATATATCAGTTGTATAATGTATTCATAATATAAATCTCAAATTTAAATATAAAATAAATTTTTTGGAAAAATACTTGAATATATTATGATATAAAATTGTTTTACCTGAGATTTATTTACTTTTCCGAAGTCTCTTATTAACATCAGATATTACACTATATAATATATGTTTGTTGGTATATTCTTCATTTAAACACGTGGACATACTGCAACAAAACTAAGTACACATAGTCTTATAAACCAAAGTAAAACATTGGGGGTAAGAGGTGGGCTCTGAGAATCCCGTGGCAAAAAACGTGGAACGAATTATAGTTGGAGAATGAAATATGTGACGTCACGGAGTATGACACGGAATTCTGGGAAGCACACCATATTTAATACCGTACAATATGGCGTCTATTTCTTTTCACAGTGCTGCTATAAAATTTGAACAATCATATACTGAAATATACGAGCACATGGAAGACTGATGATAAACAATACGAAATTATTTTTAAATACTTAAGTTTGTATATTTCAATTTTATTTAGAACCGTTTTTTAACGTTTATATATTCGTAGATGCAAGACAGATTTCAAATTCTACCTTTACCCAATTACATCCCGTAATTAAAACTTTAGAACACAATTAAAATTTAATAATTTAGTGACGATTGGAAATATAAAGGGACTAAATTAAGTGATAATTGTATATATGTACGTGTAATTGCCAAACCATAATTAAACACAATTAAAATTATTGAGTATTTATCGCATTTATTTGTTCTCTTTACAATTTCTTTTAACAAGAAACTGTAATACATTGTTTAAGATTCTTATGTTTGCAAAGGCCACGTGTTTGAAATGAATTAATGAAACGCTGTATTTCGTGTTAACTTTGTGGTGGATTTTATAAAAATAAGGCCAAGACTAAGGGAAAACATCAGTTGGTTGGCTAGATGCATTGATACCGGAAGCATACTGAATATATTACGGACCAAGGGAATATTTTGCTTCTTCAAGTTACAGGGAATATATTTCAGAGCGTGAATTATTGATTGTATTAGTGTACAGATAGAACATTCAACTCATTTAAGATAGGTTTGAAAAGTTATGTGTAAAAAATGAAACGCGCTCGATGCAGTTTAAATAACATGCTGATAAAGAGATGTGTCAAATTAAATACTACTGCAAATAAGTACCACGGCAGCGCCGGGCACCCAGATGGTGCTATTATATAAATAAAATTTTAGTTGTTATTCAAAGGTGTTTGAATGTTTATATTAACAAAGCAATAATTATAGGATCATAGTAAAATTTGTTGCTAAAAATAATTTCATTACTAAATAATTAAGTTATCTGATATTTAACAGCCTCTTTGTCAGGTTCTATTTCATTTAAATAATGAACTATACTATGTTTCGTCTCTCATTTGAGACTTCTTCAGGAATAAAAATTTAGCTGTTGATGGACCTCCTTCGGCGGGGGTCCATCAACGTTATTTAAATAAAATAATTTCATTACTGTATTTATGTACCATATACTTTTTTCAAGTTATTAATGTCAATTTTAACAGATGCATTTTTGTACGTTGCTTTATTAGTTCTTTTCTGATTTCTGACCGATTTATTCATTTACTGGATCTTATGAGATTAACTTTAGTAATAACATTTATTAGTATCCTACTTTATTTCGTTACTTTCCATTCATATGTAAAAAAATGCAAAATAATTGACTAGATGTTGACAAAAATTTAATGCAGTCATCAATAGCGAGTCATTCAAATAATTTATGACTTTCCTCTAATCACACCCCACTTCTGCCTTTAAATTCCTACACTGTTTAATGAGAATATATATATATATATATATATATATATATATATATATATATAACATTTCATTTGAGTTATGTTGAGTCGTGTATGAGCTTACATCACCGTGAAGAAGATATTAAAACCCACGTTGTCCACTCGCAAGGACATGTAGACACGTTTCCTAGGGAAGACTAGGTGTTTTGTTATTTTAGTTCTTTCCCTCTAATGCGACAATCATACAGACGTTTATCATGAGACACTACTATAGCTCTATCGTGCAATAATTAAGGAAAGTCTTGGAAAATGCGTGAAATATTTTTGATACGTGACAAAACCCGGCCAAATACCTTCAGACAAACTCAAAATCAGAACGCATCATTTTGTTGAGGACAATTCGACCATCCCTTCCCCATGGTGGAAGAAGATAGGTGACGCATTGCGCATGTAAAGGAAGGAGAAACAAGGCACCAGCCAATTAAAGCACTAGCCAATATTTCAGCGGCAGTTTAAACGTTCCGTGCGCAATGGTTTCCTATGCAACTGAAGACGTGCTTTTAGTTACTTGCAATGTATCAATCTGAAAGCACTAGTCTTCTGTATCTGCTTAAATTTAATTGAATTATTAAGAACAAATAAATTATTAAAAATATCCTCCTAATATATAAACTATTTTTTTGTTTATAACAGATATCGAAAAGATACTTTTAAACATGTACTTAATTGTAAATAAATTAAACACAAAGCTGGTAGAAAGTCAGACATGAAATAATTTTATAAATTAAGTATTTATATAATATTTATATAATTTATATAATAAAATACAAGAAGTTGCAAAAAGTCAGAACGCATCATTTGTTGAGGAAAACCAACGGAAAAATATTCGAATTATTTCATGTATGTAAGGTCGAGTTTGATGTTTCTAATCGCACTATTATTTATCTAAATCTCGCAGGAATACTATTTTCCTTCCTTCCTGGTTTCGTTACACTTGCTTATTCTACTTAAAAACAAATTACATCTTGAATATGACGTCAAACCAAACAAATTTAATATTTGAAAATTATGGAAATCTATTTGTACGAATGTTGTCTCCTTTTTTTGAGCGCAAGGTAGCGCCTCGGGACGTGAGCCAATCATAGCCAGCCACTACGGCCGGAAATTACACCGGGGGGCTACCTGACAAGGCGGAGGCTTCCCGGGATAAACCGAATTTGTGAAATGTGGCGTTGCCCTTGTGAATCGACTTCTACCGTAATAGCTAATATACGCGTCGCTTTCTCGCCTCAAGAGTTCGTATCCACAGAGAAATCCAGAAAATATACGTGTGATGGCAACACGGGGGACTGAGCTTGAAGCCTGAGAGAGCGGAGCCCATTCCAGGGCAAGTTTCCGAGTTTCCGACGTACATTGTTCCGCAAATAACTGATTGCTGCCATAAAGCACTCGATATAGCACAATGCGGCGGTCAAGCTGCGCATATTTCATACCTTTCCGTCCATTATACGGAACCCTATACATCAAATTAACTTAATAAATAATATTGTAAAATATGGAACTTGATTGACATTCCCTGAAAATCCATTCGTAAATCAAAACTCGAATCAATATAGCATTCATCATTATTTTGATCATGTTAAGTATTATTCTGCCGAGACCAAGACTTTATGTAGGTATTTTAATTGTTTATTGTATTCTCAGTATCACAAAGAAGCCTTTCTGTAATTATTCAAGCATATTTATCTAAACTGATTTTATTTTATTAAGTGTATTAGGACGAAACTATCAAATGTTGATAACTAGAACAAGATTTGTTAAAGGAATTACATTACTATATTCATTATTATAAGATTAACGAAACCAAGAATTAATGTATTACGAGGACATGGGTATAGATTTTACACGTCTTTGATGTAAAACGTAATTAAAAGTATTTATTTTGAGGTAAATTTATAAATAAGCTAATTAAACTCACATATGGTTTATTTTTCCTGTAATATTTATTTCGACATTTATCTGATACTTTACATGTGAAAAAATACCGTGGGATCTATGAATAAATTCTTAAAAATTACGACCCTTTATTTATTTTAATTTACAAAACACGAAACTACATTGATTTGGTAACTGAGGGACAGATAGAGATCTCTGTTTTAATAGTGGGTGGAACTCATGACTTCAAAGGTTTAAGTAAAAATAAGATCCTGAATTTTTACGCAAAACACTAGCAATGGCTGTTATACGGTTCATTTTTTCATGTATATTACTATGGCGCGTATAAATTTTCGTCGTATATTTTATTTATATAAATTAATGTACATTATGTTCTAAAGTCCCATAGAGAACTGATCCTATGATATTCGCAAAATACCCTTTCTTGGTAAACACGGCAAAAAAAAACACAGTCATAAACTTGAAATCTGACTGGCCCCTGAGTAGTCTCAGTCCTTTGTCTGCAAGGATTTTGGCAGCTCGGCGAAAAACCTACGTCAGCCAAGTTCAGCAAGGAGGTTCACACAAAAGATGGCTCAGGGTGGCCCCTCCCACATTTTGAATTCTTGGAGATGAAAGGTTGGGACGCCAACCCCATTGGAGGGCCTGGGGAAGATGAAAAAAAAGCGAGGAGTCCAATGGTGATTTTAGGGAATGTGAATTTGAGGTGGAGAGGACATCGAAATGATCATTCGGAAAAAGAGTTGAAAGTGAGAGGACAGAGAGAAATTTGCGAAACGAAAAGTCGGACTGACTGGCTTCAAGGTGTCAGAGAGGAGAGACGATCTGTCTCAAGGAAAAAAAACTGGAAACCAGAAAGATATCAGGAGCTCGCGATTCACATGCCACCCGGAAGATGCTTTCGCGTTGAATCCAGGATTTCCGGTCAACCAGGAAACTAGGAGAAGAATGAAATGTATGAAACAAAAGGCAATAATCTATTGCTCTGCTATGATTGTGAACACGTCATATAGCCCTGAGTAAAGTAGATTAAAGTTAGTAAAGTCTCTTGCTATGTTTTTTATTTGGTTTGGGCTTACGAGGGGCAAATATAAATCATTCAAATTAATTAATTTCTAAATATTCTTATTTCTTGAATATTTTACATTTGTTAATAATAAAACTGTTTTAAATGTATTAAAATTTTAAAAAGTATATAAACCACGTCACAATACTCATAAAATTTTTATTGCTAATATTCTATATTTTACTAATCTTTTAACCTTCATATTATCTTATTTTACCTAGGCTGTCAGAATTATTTTAGAAAATAAGTATCAAAATGTTGATTGCCAATTCAGATTCATCAGTTAATCTTTTTATCTTTGTCAATTATTCAAGGAGCTTTCCGCCTTTTTAGGCCATAATCATCTACGATATGTCATGATATAAATATTTGCTCCTGCAATATTCCTGCTATTCAATGTGAATTAGGCGCTAATACAGAATCAAAAACTTATCGTTAAGAACTGAAAACAATCAGAAATACGCCTTCTACAGTTAAAATACTCTTTCCTCAAAATCCTATCGAATAACATTGAGTTACATTATTATGATGATTAGCAGAATGTTTACCAAGCCATGCTCACATTCTGTTTGTTTACCTGATAGTCTCATTCAAACTCAAAATCCAGTAGAAGTTATTTGGGCTTCAATGTTTGACTTGCAAATTTTTATGGGCTAATTAAAATTGTAGTTGTTAGTGGAAATGTTCAATTTGATGAAATGTGTTACTGAATCGAGAATTAGCAAATGTTTGCACTCAATCGACATAAAATGAAGTTGTAGGAAAATTATTACAGAAAAGTTAAAAAACACATTTGAACCTTTGTACAGTTCCAATTTTATTCCACAGTTCAAAAACACCGGATCTTTTTATTTCTTTTTATTTATAAAAGCCGAATCGACAGCCAGGACATTAGCGACCACAGTGACAATTATTTACATATTATTTTACAATCATTTATTTACATATTATTTACAATTATGAATTTCCACAATAAGATACTGGTAGTGTCAATTTTTCTGTTCGCTAACCACTAATTAATTATTTGTCTTCATTACATTTGATCTTTAATTTTAAATACACAAAATACAATACGTTTAAATTAAATAAAAAATCTTACTGTCCTTACAAAACTTAATAATTTCTTTTTGATATTCATGGGAGACCAAGAATATTTGGGGCATTGATTGATGACATGGTCTGTATTTAAGTTAGTATGATATAGATTACATGATGGTGGGATGGATCTGTCCAGTAGATAAGTGTGGCTTAATTTGCAGTCTCCAGTTCTTATTTTTGTAATGGCAACCTGATCCTTTGTTCCAAAATCTGTGTTGTTATTTAGATTATTGAAGTCTCTGACGTTTTTGTGGTGATCACTGGATTTTAAGGTTTCCCATATGTTACACTATTTCTTTATCATCTTGTTACAGGTATGTCCCAACATATCGTTCAAGGTATGAGATTTTATAAGCGCAGAGTTGCGGTCGTCTAACGTATTCCTTTATGTGCTTTATTCGTTTTTGGAGTTTTGAGTGGTGCCTATGCACTACGGGCATTCGATAGTATGATAACTTCCTGAAATTGCAGAATTTCTTGATTACTTTCATGGCTGTCATTAGTACACATATTTTAGATGTTACAGTACTGGCGTATCGATGAAGTTAGCATTTTATTGAAACACCACGTGTTGCCACGTGGGCTTCTGTTCCTTGCTCATTGCTCTATATATTTGTTGAAAGTGGTCATATTTGTTAATTAATTCAGTAAATTTATGGTCCCAATATTCTGTAGAACGATTCTTGTGCTGATGCTTGGCTAATGATAGATCAGACTGAATATCCGGAATCCTCCATGGTGGGCATTTGATGATACTCTTTCCTATAATCTTTTTCCTCGTTTGGATTCCTATTTTCGTATGTTTGGTATTGAATTCCTCGAGCATTCTCTTGACTATAGCATATTTGGGTATGTAGCGTTGGTGGTCGTTATTAGCTGGATGTTTAGGGTAAATATCATTGTAAATAATGGGGTTATTGGATGTAGCAGCTTTGAGAGCATATTTCATAATTTGGATCACCGGAACTTTCCATCTCTGGTCAGATCATATTCATGGAATGGCTAAATTTTGCAAATTATTTTTCAATTAACAATATACTTTAACTTAATGCTTGATGCCCAATTGCCATATCTCGATTGATATCAAAACCAGAATATTAAGTCAATATTGAAATAGAAAAATAAAAGACAGCTTTGTCAAACCAATTTAAAAATGATAAACATCAATGTTTAAATTTTTTATCAAAATATTGTAAAATAGAATATAAGAATCGCGGACGGGAGTATCATAAGCATTAGTTGACAATGTATTGTTAATTATAAAAATGAGGGAATGGGATGAATTTTTTTTTTTTTGGTAACAGGCTACATGAGGGTGATCCTGAAACAGGCAACTCCCCTTTAATAGCATAGGAAGGGAATTGAAAAAGGGGGGATGCGGAAGGTAGAGCAAGGTAGCCAAGGGTTGACTAGGGCCCCCGGGCTATGGTTTAAGGATCCTACCCGGTGTTTCAACTAAAGAGATGCAGGGAAAACCCTAGAAAACCTGCATCAGGTAGGTCGGGCATTGGGTACTATTCTCACGCCCTTCCGAATGACGGGAGACGAGTTTGCTGTGGGGACGCAGCATTCCCTTCTCCGTGTCTCCACCAATTTCAGGAGGCAATTGGCCGACTGATCCAATGCGATCAGCGGACAACTCTTGCCATATGCCCAAGGTCTTTGACCCCAGTACATATACCTCCTAAAATAGGTGAAGGTGTCTCGGCATATGAGAACTTTGATAAAAAATACCCAGAGAGAGTGCGAGGCATCCCCGACATGATCAGGTAAGCCCCGCAGTCACTCTGGGCTGAGAATGGGATGAAAACGTAAACAACAATATCTTCAAAACATTTTTAAAAATGACGGTGAGAACGAATATATCCAACGAAAGGCTTACTAAAGGTAATTAAGTTTACTTTTCTACAAAGTGAAATTATTTGACAGATATTGAATAGGTAACGTTTTTCTTTAAACGTTTTTACAATTTGCAGAAACACTTAGCTTTTTTAAAAGTTTATGTACTATGAATTGAGGAAGTACAGCATTACAAATTAATAAAGTATAATGCCAAAGTATGAAATAATTCTTTCAACTTCCTTTATATTCTTATAGAAAAAATACATTTATATCTTTTCTAGTTTCTGTTTGTTATAAATAAATTTAGTTTTATGGAAATATGAGGAAGGGTGATAAATTTATAGGTATGAAAGATGCGGAAAAGTTTGTGATAAAATAAGTTGAAATACAGAAAATGTAATATATTAAAATACAAGTCGAGTCATTTTATTACTCTAATAATCTTCAGATATGGCCGTTCAGATATTGAGGTAATAATTATGTCAGCATGTAACATAAAAATGTTTCATAATTATTTCTCCGAATTTTTCCATTCACCTTATTTTCCTTCCCGTAGCTTCAGTTACATCGCCTCAGAGCCATTTATTATCTATTTTGTCATTCATTTTACATGTATCATTGCCTTACCTATTTTAGTCACCTTCCAATTTATTTTATTCATTCAACAAAGACTAATAAATTTTCTAATATATGGTTACCGTTGGCACTTAATTTCCAAATATTATTCCTTTAATTCTGATCACATATAGCAAGCACTCAAATAAAATATTTTCAGAACTCATTCCTTGTACGTTTTAAGGTATAGTGGTTACCTATTCCGTTTTACATTTTATTTTTGAAAGTATTGCAATAGAAGTTGGTCATTAATTTTAAAAAGAGATGATTTCATAAATTACAAAAAGAATTAGCGAAAATACAGATGAACTGCTGATTATATGATTACCACTCAACGTTTCTGGTTGCCTTGTAGCTTTAGTCAGGACATGTCAAGCGTGAGAGACGCAAAACCTCAATAGTAAAGTCGTCGCTTTTGAGTTTGTCACTTCGCTTCTTCTGTGTGTTGTTCTCGCGTCTCTCACGTTTATTATGTAGCCTGATGAAAGAAATAATGCTTGATGGAACTGATTGTAGTATTTATTTAATCACTACTTATTTTTGGTATTTGTATAATATACCTAATTTTTTATATTTCAAGGAATATTTTTTCTTTCACTGCCTGACTGACGACTTGGTCTCAGAGTCTATAGGTTTTATCCAAAGTACTTACACAAACGAACTAATCGGTTGAGTTGAACTAGCTTTGTTCAGTGAACGAAATATTACTATACTATTCCCTTTAACAACTTGTGTACCTATCACTAGTCGTAGCATTCTCTGCTCTTATATGAATGCATATAGATTTCAGATCTGAACACCAATTTTTTTCCGTTTCAGTTGCTACTTCCACCCACTCAAAAACAGAGAGAAAAATAGCTTCACAATTGGCTGGACAATAATACAAAGCGATTGCTCCACTCCCCTCCCCTCCCCGTATTGTTTCTGGACCTACCACACAGGTGGTTTACTGTGTGTGTGTCTGTGTTATCTGTCCAAACGTACAGTCTCGTCACATCGTTGTGTTTTATTACGCACCAATGCGACAAATGGACAGCTAAACCCAATGTCACGCGTAAATACGCCGCACTGCAATGGCTATTCGCTGTGTTGGAAAGCCATTACCCGGATTTGTGAATAAGCCTATACGCTGCTAGGTGTTCCATAAAGACCCGTTGTTTTCTGTTCATGTTCGCGCTGCTTTTGTTGTCTATTGTACGGAGCGGCTATTGCCAAATCCATATTAAATGCACATAGATAATCTTAGCAGAACGAAGGAGCTTGATGATAATTTAAATACATATAGCAACGTTGAATCTTAATTCGCGAAAATAAATGAGGACTATAAACTATGTTTCATAAATTGGCGATAAAATTCAGCCACTTTTCAGGAAATTTTTCTTTTTCTTCCAAATTTTCAGAAGTGCGTAGCGAACAAAATCATATATACATGAGTGTACAGTCATTGTTGTCTAAAAACGAATTATGGAAGCCAAATCGACATTTTTAAGTATGTGGAAGAGGTAAAGAAATTAATAAATATGTCAATACATTTAAAGTTACTTAAAAAGATTATGAAATAAATTTCTCATGTTTAAAAATAGCATAAAATTCTGGGAATAGTTTTCTGTACGTACGAGTTCGGATTCTGGAACGTAATCTGAAAAACAATTTAATATTTTAACGTGTCAACCAAACAATATATATATTAGAGGACTTTAAATTCTCTCAAAAGTTCATTAATCTAGAACATTCTGTATTTTGCGACTATGCGTAAATAAATATTACAGGTTTAAAGGGGGTGATAAAGTACGAAACAATATGGTTAATTAAATTTTCAAATTATTTAAATTCTGGTTCAAACTTTCACTTGACTCCAAAAAATAAAAAGTGGAAAATTAAGGTTATTAACATATTGAAAAGACGATAATGGCTAAACTCGGGGTATTTATTTACATGAGACTCAAATTAGCCATCAGGGTCGTACCTGTGGGGCAGACATCTTGCTTAATACGTTCAGCCGGTAAACGATCCTGTTTTGTTCTGATCTGAGCGACTTGGAGTCTTGAGCAGGAGTCGGTGCGGTTCACTCGGCATGCGGCAGGTACATGTCGTGGCACTTCTCTTCCTCTTTAATGGGAAATCAACAGGCGGAATACAGTGGATTTGTGCAGTTTTCCTTTTCCACGAAGATGTTTATAACAGCCCAGAATTTTGGTTAAGTGGTAAAATTTCTAGTGGGCTTCTGTTTCACTTTCGACAAGTTACTGAAAGCGTATACTTCTTTTATCTGCGGAGCTACTTCTTCTTCCAAAATATCAATTTAATAGTACTATCTTCTTTCTCCTTCCTTCCTTTCCCCCAGAGCTCCTCCTTTTTATTGAACCAAACTGCATTATCTAAACATCTTCCTTCTCTTCCTATGATCTCTTTCTCCTTTCGAGTTGTGTTACAAACAGCCTTTCTCTTATCCTTGCGACTTCCCAGATCGTCTCCCTGTCACCCCACTACATGGTAAAACACTACTCCACGTGACGTGTCTACGCCAATCCTGTTGAATCCTACTAGATCGTGATCTACCTGAAACTGTAGGAAGGGGCTGAGAGAATGGAAGTTTCTACAAGTCATCATGCTCTGGTGGCTTTGATTATAGGCACGAAATTAGGCGTCAAAACGGCGTCAGCTTTAAGCTGAAAAAATCCTATTATTGTCATTATATTTTATACTGAGTAGAGAGTATTCCTCTGCGTTATAATGTATAAAATTGTTTATTCAATTCACGAAACCAATATAATGTTTTAAAATACAATTTGATAATATATACAGATATACACAATAAACTAATTTAAAACCTTTGAAGTTCAAATTAATATTCTTCCATTCGAATAGTGTGATTGCCTTCCATTTTATTATATTTTATGACCGGTAACTCACAAAAAACTCTGTCTCTCAATTATCTTTGATTTTGATCACCATTACTGACGTCAAACTTCCTCTTATTTTTAACAACTTTTGCCACTAGAAGTTATTTTCACTAGAAGTTACTGCCAATTTAGAAAGCTCAGTAACTTTTCGAGATAGAATATTTTTATAACTATATAACTCCTTTCTACGATAAGTTTGAATAATACTTTAAAGACTCCATTTTTACGGTCACCTATTCATTCTCATATAGTATTAAATAACTCAAATTCTCAGTTGGTTTCGCAATGAAACTATTAAACAGATTTTTTGCTGGCTCTACTTACATAATATCAAATACTTATTAAAAATTATCGAACTCGTTTGGATTTCTTAAGGACATTCATCGTGTTATTTGCCTTTTAAAATACGACTATATTTTTATATTAAAACGACAATTCACTTGAAAATGTTTAAAGAATATATCTCACGATCGTGATCTACGATGCTAAATTCTTTAGAGGGATATGTTGCGCGCGAACTAATTGATATTTTGAATTAAGCAACTTTAAGCGACATGTTACAATTTAATCTTTTTGAAAAGACGTCAACTGAATCCTTCTGATCAAGTTCGCATTAGAATTATTCAGTTGTCTCTAAAGCCTAAATAAGTTTAAAAACGCAAATCGCAGAATCACATTTACTACATAGCTGCACCTGGAGTGGTCATTTCTTATTTGATGGGCTTAGGCAATGTGCTATTAATTTACTGAAATTCTCAACATATTAACGGACGTATGGATAGTAACACTCTTCTATCTTTACGAATTTGTTTTGTAGGGTAGGGTGTGTTGGAATAAACTTATAGGGTAATTTACAAGATAAATGGGGAATTTATTCAAAAAGTGAAGAAAACATTTACAAAATTCGGAAGTACGCGAAGCAATTAGATCTCTCAGGTTAAACCATGGACGATACTCTCCCAGGGCGTCTAGGATTCGGAATCTCGACAGGGTACCTTTTTGACAATACCGTCACCTCTGCCAGCTTCTCCGTAAGACGCTCTCCTCAGCGTCGACAGCGTCTTTCAACGTCCGGGACCAGACGGTGGCTCTCTTCCGTATCCTCTCGACTTGAGATAACAGAATAATAATTCAAACTGCCTCACCGCTGTGTGAAGAAGAGTTGAAAATCGAAATGTAAGGCCACGAAATTCTATTGGTTGAGGCAACCATTTTGTATTTAAATATTTCAGTGTTTCCCGATTTCCACGTGAGTGTGGTTACGGAAATTACACAGGTATTCTGTGGATACAGGTGGCGGCATAAAGTATCGACATGCTGGCGCCAATTCCTCTTTCCAATCCTAGCCAGCTTTATGTGAAGAATTTAAAAAATATTAAGTATCGCGCTACAATTTAATTAACATATTTCTTCACTAATAGTGTTTTATCTTAATTTTATACTGAAACCAAAATACTTAACTACGTTTCACGATTCAATTAAGTTCCAAAAGTCTGAGAAAATGCTAAGTAAATAATTCAGGCAACATACCAAATTGCTCACTGCATTGGATTATAATACATAAATAAAATGTATAAATAAATTTACGAGGGTTACTGACTATAAGGATGTTATTCATAGCAAAACTAATATGTCTGTTTTTATGTTTTTGTGTGCCGTTTCTATTTTGAAGAAAATAACGTAAGTTTGTGAATCATAAGCTACGAATTATGTACAGGACTATATGGGTCAGTGCAAAATATTAAAAAAACTTATCCAATTTGTGCAGTGTATAAACACAGTTATATAGCTCAATATTCATTGGATAATATGCTTTGGACTTGCAAACAAGAGGATAGTTTAAAGTTGTTGTAGGCTTCCACGTTCCAGCAAATTAGGATTTTACGCTCTGATGTGTAGTAATAAATTAGTGCATGAAACCATACTCCGTAACTGCATGAACACTGGCTTTATTTCCAGAATAGAATTCAATATACACAATACATAGTATAATGCGTGGCTGATTCTAATTTTGTCGCTATAAGATCTGAGTATGCATCTGTGCAACACAGGTGTGCGAACAGGCCGTTCTACGCTTCAAAAACGTATAACAATTGAATTTTGAACATTTTTTCATTGCCTAATGTATACAACATGTGCTATATTCGATCGTTTATAAGCACTGTACTTTACCAATGTTAATATTGTTAATTTCAATGTGTCAATGTATGTGATGCACGAATCCCGATAAGGGCATGGGCGTTTGTATGTTTCTAATCAATGTTTAAAATCACCAAACTGGTTGAAGAGCTGCCGCATCCACGTTGCAACGGTAAAGTACAGCTACGTGTCCACCATTAGCCGTTTGAAGGCAAAATACCACCGCTGTATAACATCTCCCTAACAAGAGGAAAATTACCTCCACAGAGATTTTTCCTCACTGTTTTGTTAGGCAGAAAACTAATTAGTATTTTTCTAATACACAGACTGCTGTCAAAGTTTTCTCCAACGAATAATTTTGAAATGCGTTTGGTTAAATCTTTTCCTAAACCAGTCTGTCAATTACCTTAAACATTCATGGCCCACATAAATTAATAAATTTAGAACCAAATCAGGAGGATTGTTATTTTCAAAATTTATATACATAATGTTAATTTTCTTTTGAGAAAAACCTCCTCTATATTTATTGTATGTTATTATGCTGTCTTATAATTGTTTTTTTATTTCGTATCGTATGGTAAAGGCTTTCGTTATATGGACTTACTTTACATTCCCCTGATCCTTAGATTCATGTAAATAATTGGCTTAACTATTAAGGCTTTCGTTTCTCTTACTGTGGCAGAAATTGTCTTCCATGTAAAATGAAAATTGGATATATCTTTCCGAAATTATTTGTTTCACGTTTTGTGTGACTTTGTCAAATTTTTTAATATAACCGTGTATGGGCACGGTTTTAACATGACATCTGCTTTCATATATATTTTTTACAGATTTGTTATAAATTCCCTGTTGAGTTGTGTTAATTTCATTGACTTCATGATCATAAAATGAACTTACATGTGCTGTGTACCTATTTTTACCTAAAAAAATAGTGGCTGTTCTGTGTGTACTACAATTAACTCATATTATAAAATAAATTTTATTTATAACTAACATCAGATATTCTAGAATTATTTCAGTACCTTTTCATGCTGTAACTTGAATAAAATCTTCTGTATTAAAAGTTGTGATCTTGAAACTGTTAACGCTTCCATAGTCTGACAGTGATGAAAACATTTGAATATCTAGAGTATTGGAATATGGAGACAATTTACAAACAATTTTAAAATATTTTTAACATTAATTTAAGATCCACACTCCATTACGATCAATCATTATTGGTATATTAAATATTGATAGCGAACTCTTTTAGAGAATAAATTATCCCTTGTGATGTTTGGTGATTACGGGCGGGACGATTCTGACTATCTGATTTTCTCAATATTCTTAATAGTTATTCTTATACTGTATTTAAATAAAATATCATAAATACAATTTAGGTGACGTCAAAAAAAGATTGCAATACATTCCCGGGCCAGAAAATTAATAAGCCGTTTAATAAAGAATTCGATAGCGTGGTGCTTGATTTTATCCATTCCAGGAATCACGGTCGAAGGTTTATCAGATTCCATTCCCCGATTTCATCACTTACATGACTAAGGATGCATGTTTTAATATCACGAGGGAATTCTTATTTTTTCCTTGCAATGTAGTCACAATTTTTCATTTAAATTAACTTCAGTTTGCCATTTCAACATTTTAAGATTAGCGCTTCGTCTTAATACATATCAAAATTTCTCAAATATAGTCATCGTGATCTCCTGAGTGATTCGTATACTATGTTTCGTGGAAGAGGTCTAAGGAAACGAATGCTTATATATTAAAAACTTGTAATTAACATATACAGCGTAAAATAAGATGTGATATTTTAGTATGTAATATACTTGAGAAAACTATTAAAGATTATATGAATTACATATTAAATTTTGTGAATTCAGATATTAACCAAACAAAATGGAAACTTTGACTGATTACAATCATTCAGACTCACATCGAACAATAATTTGTTCAGATGGTTAGGGTATTCAATGGTCTAATCGGAAATGCTTGGGCACTTATTATATTACTTAATAGTTACCATATGAAGGCTTTGTTCGTTGATTCTTAAGCAGTACCGAATTAATGTTGTTCGTATTTGTATACAACCTGAACTTATTTTGGCGTCAAAAACAATTTTAGAAAAATTCCTGAACCAGCATTTAATTAAACATAATTAAATTTTCATTTAGGGGTTCGTTTAACAGTTCCGACAAATATGTTTGAGGATCTGTCTGTTTCCATTGACGTAACTACGGAATAATATATTTAATTCCATGAAATTACTGAATATTTTAAGTTTCAGCTCATTTCACATAAAATAAGAAACAACAATTACTGTAATTAATTTTATACTTTTACAGTTACAAATATTTCTTCCATATTTTCATACAGGAAATTACCTAACTTACTTGTTAAGTAATTAATTATTGGGAAAAAATATATTTGTATTGACATCAAATGGCAGAAATAATTTTTTAATAACATTTATTTTATGTTGCGTCTATTTAAGAGGTAATTAGCATCTGCATATCAACGTGGAACTTAATAATACATTTGATTTCACTTATAAACTAGTACAAATGAACTTGATGTTTTTAATAATTACTCAGAATTTATCGAACTGATTTATGTCATTGAAGGACCGTACATAAATATTATACCGTAGATAAATATTATAACAATGTCGCGACATTATTCATCCCCCCCGTGGTTGACAAATTTCAAAAGTCAAACTTTAACAATATTTCTGTATGCGCAATGGTCATGTCGTTTTATTGATCAGTACTTGATAGCTGTAAGTTAATGTTCAACTGACGTCATTTATATTAACAGCAATAAATTGTCCGTTAATTGTGAGCTTTGACTATGTATTCTGTGATGTGATCAACTAAATTCTTGGAAACGCCACTGAAGTATAGTAGAATTGAGAGTACTTGTTACTATAGAATTGTGGTGCAATGAGAATACTGAAAGCTAAATATCTGGCAACCCCGAATGTAAAGAAATAAATTTCAAGTATTCATGTGCGCATTTCAACCTGTTTTGTCAAGTTTCTACGGCTGGTATGATCAGCACTAATTATATATCTCAGTCAAACGTTACCTTCACAGGCAAACATTCCATGTTGCTTCCTTTTTGCTTTAGTCGACGTTACAGCTAATCGTGATTTTATGGCGCATTACGAGAATTGCGACCACAATGTAAAATTTATGTTTGATGTCAAGTGTATCTATAGCATAGTTTGCAATGTCCTATCTCAGCTCAGTGCTGTGACAACGAAACCAATTAACAGCGTTCCGCAAATTGCTGAGTTAGCGCAATAAAGCTGACCGCTAATGTTGCAGCCGCTATTGACGTTGAATTCTCTGTCCCCTTTGTAAAAGCTAACATTTGGTTGCAGTTTCAAGAAATATCAGTCTTCGAGTCCACCTGTAATATTAGTAACAATATATTATGAGTATATTCAGTATATAGGTCCTAGTGTGGTTCAGATACGTAAGTATGTTGTTAGGTTGTGTCTGGACTAGGAGTTATTAAGTAGTGCCGTGAATGACAACCTTTGTGCTGATCATATAATTACTGTATAGTACTTCAATAGTTACTTGCTTTTTATGAAGTCAGACAAATTCTTAATCATGTTTATGTAAATTTCAGATAAATACGTTTTAATAAACGAAATTTTCGGTGGCAATTGGTTTACTGACATGTAGATTTTGGATCTAAAAAGTATTTCGTTTGATATTTAACTAAATTTTATTCTTTATTCATTTACTAATATTATCAATAACGTCAATTTAAGGCTTTATGATTAAACACAATTTTTTTTAAGTAAAACTTGCTTCATTTCTAAAATTTTGATTACTGTTACTATTTATATTTATGTAAACTTCCCGTGTAAATCTAAGTTTAGTTGTATATTGTTTTGTCTAACATACGGTTACTATTGGATTCTAACAAATGAATAGTAGTTTTAAAACAACGCGTTTTATATCTTGTAATTAATGTTATTTGATAGTGGTTAAGTCTAGCTTAAGACCCGGAATTGTGTATTACGTATGTAAAAAGTATTGCAATTTTTATTTGTAAATTTATAAACTAAAAATTTAGGCTTACAACAAAGTTAACTCATTAGACTTAATTTTAATCAGGGTATGTTTATACGGGTGTGAAACGTGGACGTTAGGAGTTGCGGAAAGGGAAAGAATAGAAGCCTTTGAAATGTGGTGCTATAGGATTATGCTGAAAATCAGATGGGTGGATAGAATCACTAACGACGAGGTATTAAACAGAATAGGGGAAGAACGAACAATATGGAGGACGTTGAGCTAGAGAAGAGATACATCAATAGGCCACGAGGGTCTTGTAAAATTAGCATTAGAGGAAGTGTGTGGGGTAAGAACAGAAGAGGAGGAAAAGGATGGAATACGCCCAGCAGATAAGGGAGAATGTGGGTTGTGCTCGTTATGCGGAAATAAAAAGGTTTTGTAAAATAGGTTAGCATGGAGGGTTGCGTCAGATAAGTCGTTGGACTGAAAACCACAAAAACATGTCAAGATATCGAGACTAGTATATGGCAACCTTTCCATTATAAACGAAATTCTATTATGAATCTCATTCACAAAGCGCTACGCATGAAAGACAATGAATACTTGGTGTTTGTTAAAATAAAATATTCGTGTGTTATTATCTAATTGGTATTCGATACAGTTTATAGATTGAATGTCGGAATTTTGTGTAATTATATAGATGAATGAAAAATTAGTTCAGGAGAATGTAAATATTAATCTTATCTTAATGAAAAATATAACAAAGGCATTAGGTCTATATAAATAAGGACGGGTCGATGTTGATAAAACATTAACGAAATCATTTATTTAATTTGAAATAAATAATAGGGTTTTCGTTAATACCGCGCGCACAGGTTATTTTATTTCATGTCAACATCCACCCGTCTTTATTTAAAAAATGTCATATTTTGAAACAGATAAAGATAAATTTTAATTAATGATGATAATAATGTAGGGCTCATAAGTGAAAACTTAATTCAAATGTAGTTAAAAAGGTTAAAAATTAATTTGTTAGTTTTACTTGCAATGAAGGAATAACTAATAAAATAGTTAAACCTTTCCCCGACCATGGCTTTCATGAAATCAATGTAATCATGGAATCAGTAAAGAATTAAAAAAAAATTGTAACATAAAAGTTAAAATATATAACATTAAAATAAGGATGTTATTTAAAAAATAATTTTTTTGGATTTTAATGAGATACATACATGTACGCTGATGGGGAAAAAAGATTATATTACCATTAATATCATTGCACAATCTCTACAAGATCAAAAACCGCGTTATCCAAGCATACGTTAGAATTAAAACATATTTTAAGAGAAGATATTTATAAGGGATTTACATAAAACAGAATGAAATATGTGCTTTAAATAATAAGAACAAACACGGAATTGTGGCAGATGCGTTTGCTTATATTTTGAATAAATAGCATTTGTAAAGCATCGTATATGTTAACATAATCAAATTATGTAAATACAACTTGTTAACTGATGCTCTATACTAATAATATTGCATAATTAATTCGTGTATTATTTCTCCAATACTATTATATGTATTTAGTTTAGATTTTAAAACATAGGTTAAAATGTTATCAGATATTGTGATGAAAGTAATTTCTTATGCTAATAACATATTAATACTGGCGTCCAAAGTAGAAAGGCAGTAAGTATAAATTTTCGACTTTTGAAAGTATTTCGTGGATAAATGTATTATAATTAATTTATAGAGACAAATTCACATTTATTGATAGGAATAAAACCATTTTCAAAGAGATAAGCTCAAAAGAACTTTATCCCTCGATTTCTCCTATGCATTTTTAGACTTAGTGCCTTTCTCCTTTGGACGGGAGAATAAAGAAATAGATATTTCACATTTATATATATATATACCTTAATTTTAATTTAATAAAACAAATTTTACAGATAATATTAAGATGTAAATATAATTTGTTTGTTTTTATACAATTAATTGTTATTACAGTGTTCATATTATTTACTCAAGTACTTAGTTTCCCGGTTGGTCGCCAGAGTAATCTGGATTATATAAGGCAGCAATTGGAAACCAAGATGAGATCATATTTAGCTTTTGAATAGGTATCGGGCTACTGAAAAAACAGTAAATGTTCCCTATATTTTTTTTTAATTTTGTAGTATCCTATGTAATTCCTGAACATGAATTTAGAGAACGAAAAGTCTGAAAAATGACGAAACCTTTTAATATGGATTAACGATCTGTAATTGTATTTTATTTTCGGACAGTAATATAGGCCTATTTAACTAATACATGGAATTATTTAAGATTTTAATTTAAGCTAAGGAAGAATTTGGACACACTTTACTGTGCAACCTATAATGTAATCATATTAAAGTTTGAAAAGCGAAACACTAATTTGTTTCAAACAAATGGCGAGTTTCATGAATACGCGACTAGAAATCGTTCAGCTCTAAGGTCGGACAAGCATCGCCTTGCTCTACACTAGAAAAGTATTCACAATACCGGGATAATTTTTTACAACAGCCTTCCACCAGAGGTTAAAAATAGTAGCTACAAAAGCTTCGTGAAGCAGAGTAAAACTGTTCTTTTAAATGGCGCGTTTTACTCGGTACAGGATTTTCTTAATCGTCCTTCTAGTATTTAAATCAAGGTTCCTGCAAAAAGTGTTGAATGAGCTGCCTTATAAAATAGCACATCACATATCTTAAAATTTCTATTCAGTTCTTTCTGCTCTTTTGTTTGTTTGTTTCATGTATCGCCTGGAGCTACGACAGAGGGAAGGACAGTTTCCTGGTCGCAGAGCTCCAAGTAGTTAAAACTCCATTGCGTGTTCCTCAGTGTGTGCTTGTTTGTGGTTCCCAGTGTGTGTCCGTGTTGTGTTTATATTGACTTTTGTCTATATACACTTTCTTTTACTAATTTATTTTAAGTTTATTTGTCTTTAATTATTTATTTTATTTGTTCATTTTTAATTTTTAATGTATGACGTATCCTATTTCCTCAATCGAGGATTAAAGGAAACAGCAATAAATCTAAAATCTAAATCTATAATCATTACCAAATGATATACTACTGGTTTAACAAATTTGAATTATCGCCATTACTTCCGAGAAAGTAAAATAGAAAAGTAAAAGAGCTTAGTTTAAGTGATGTGACCACGTTGCGTGATATACAGTTCTGTATGCGTGCTGATGCTATAAATTCCTTTCAAATCATGGAAATAAATCCAAGCGGAGACTGCTTTCAGATCTTGATAGATGAGGTGCAACTAAGCTCTGTAATGTTAATGCCCCAGTTGATGACCGTGATGATGCCATCATCGCCCCCTCGTATAGTCATTATCACGACCAGCGATCCAGCTGACTGTGATTTACGCCGCGAAACCCTAATGCCTCAGTCTATGCTTACCAGGATTTTCCTACTAAGCCATGGATCGATAGGCTTGTCATCGCGGAGATGACACCCAGAATTATTGTCTGTATCGTGGCTACTTGCAACGTGTTCCTAACAGTTATGCCTGCGCCTTCAAAATATATAAAATCAAAAAACGTGGACTGTCGCTGGATAGCAGGAAAGGACCTGAACAACCAAAATTTTCTGGTTATTTTTTATTGTAAATATGATGTTATATATTTTTAACAACATAAAGCAAGATCACAGAGAATTTATTTATATCCATGAGAAATAAATAATGAAAGATTGATATGAATTTTATAAGATATGAATTTTATTCTAATAACTAATTTAACATTAAAAATTGCACTGGTTTGTTACAGTAATTCATGGCATCGTTAGAAGATTTATATTTATTGCTGTTTCAATTATTCTACGCTTGAGGCAATGGGACACGTCATACATTTCATCAATTAGCAAGTAATTATAAGAACAAAATAAATGAAAGATTGAAAGATTTCGGAAATATAAGCCACAGAAAAGAAGTTGTAGAAAACCAAATTATAATAAATTATACTATTTTTGATGGCCTGACCTTAACGAGTCGGCGAGAAATGTTTTATAGTATTCTTCGATTAATATATAGAAATTTAGACAGAAATTTCCAGATGTTAGGCAATATCTGAAAGCGATATGAGTAGTAGTCAAAAAATTATAATACCAATCAAATAATAATGTTATGTCTGTTATGAATAATTACGTAATCTCCATTTCAGGAGAGACTGTTTCATGGTAATGGAAATTTATTATACTCTCTTTTCCGGTACAAGGTCTAACTAATAATTGATTTCCATAAATCTGATAATACCGACGAAAAATTCAGCTTGCCTGTTTTCTGCTAGATGGACTACGCTAGCAGCTATTTGTACTAAACTTTTATGTTTAAATGAATACTGAAACAGCCAAAAACCGTATCAGCACGCAATATTTACAGAACCTGTTGCTGGGCTTCCGCTCCTAAGTTAAATATTAATCACGTATCCATGCTAGTGCAGCGTGTTTGCTGTACATGATTGATTAAAATATTGCATTATAAATGTCACACTTGACAACTTGGCTTCTAGCTGCGAGCTAACGTTAATTAACGTCATTACTCTTTACGTGATCGTAATTTTTTTACTTTTATTTGTACTGGACACGCCTATTTAATACATTACTAAATCAATATAATTTTCTCCAATTATTTACAAATGATGAATTTTATTCTAATAACTAATTCAACATTTAAAATTGCACTGGTTTGTTACAGAAATTCATGGCATCGTTAGAAGATTTAGATTTATTGCTGTTTCAATTATTCTACGCTTGAGGTAGTAGGATACGTCATACATTTCATCAACTAACAAATAATTATAAGAACAAATTAAAATAGCGTAATTAACTACAAAAATTCGTTAGAATTATAACTATAATAAATAGGATATACAATAAAATCATTTGAAACAGGATACACACACGCTGACAAGCACAAACACTCGCACGAACAAAGGACATTTCATTTCTTGGAGCTGGACGACGAGGAATCTGAATTTGCGTATTATCTCCATGAAATAAATGAAACTAACAAACAAAACAGCACTAAAACTATACAGAAAGTTTAAAAGTTACATAATAGGAAATTTTACATATTCAATATATTTGCAGGAATATTAATTTCAACTATTAGGGGAACTAATCAGACGAAGCCGGATGTTATCTGCAACTAATACAAAACGGTTCATCCAAACTTTAAAGTTAACGGTTTGTATGTATATATAAGTGTTTGTCTGTGCCAAAATTCGGCCCTCCTAGCGGTTTCTCACGAGGAAATATATGCTGGGTGATCAAACGTATCCCTATAAATCGTTACAGGAGCGTCTTTCTTGCAGTTGCAGTATTCGGCCGAGCATTGTCATGAAGACATATTCTTCGCTTGTTCTGATTTACATTTCTGAGATGCTGAAGAGGCCGCAGTGGTTGGTCGTTTCAAGTTTCGTTAATTCCATCAATACGCAATACGCTTTCTGATTAAGTTTCGCGTGAATTTCTTTGGTTTTCTCGGTGAAAAATAGTGAATTGCCCTTTTATTTTTTGCAATTTCGTAATGGGCCCTTGTTTCGTCCCCTGATAAAAATGTGTTTCAAAATATTCTTCAAATTAGCGCCGGAGAAACATTAATACGGCCCATCACGCATACGCTGTTTCTTTTATGATGGTCAGACATCACCTGGGGAACCCATCTTGCACACACTTTGCGGTACTTCAGTCTGTCACTCACGATGCTATACAGACCTGACACACAAATTTGGGGAAACGAATCATACAACACAGAAATTGTGAACCGATGATTTTCTCGAACCGTCTGATCCACTCGTTGAATAAGATCATCGGTTGACACTAACTTCATTCCCTCACCATCTACATCAAATATTCCTGTTCTATTGCGGCTCTTTTCTGTCACTCACGAAGGTTTCGCTGCACAAGTCACATATTATAGATGAATTTGGACTCAATTTTACTCCTCAGCATGAAGAAATCTAATTACAGCTCGCACTTCACATATGGCAGGGAATATTTTATTGTAGGCATGTTTACGTGCTCACTGTACCGTGAAGCGATCGACGGAGCCCAATTTTAATTTAGTTTTAGAAAAGATAATATTCTTGGCATTGTGATCATGAACTCCTCGGCATGTAAAGGCGACTTCCAGACTGTCATTTTATATGACTTGTTCTGAATTATGTGGAGTAGGGCGTGGTCTTAATCTGTTTCTTTGATTATACCACCGTATTCTAACTCGGGACTTCTGTGATGTGACGCAACTAGGCCATAAAACCTAATTATACTAGATAAGGAATTAATATCGCTTCTTATTGTGTACAAAATGATGGTACGGTTCCAGACCACGACGTACTAAGAAGTGTTTTTGCATAAATGTATTAGTTTATTTTCATACATACTGAGAAAAATTACAGTAAATCGACAACACAAAAAAATACTTTGAAAGAATTATAATGACGATATATAAACAGTTACGTTAAAAGAAAATGTTTTCACGTCCTCTTAAAAATAAAAGTGTTATGAAGAGCGATGTGCCGGTTTCTGTCAAATGCTGAATATTAAAAAGAGGAGCAGATTTATATAATACAGAAAAGTCAATTATACATCCCTGGTTAATAGTTTGAAATCATCCCGTGTTTTTTTTGCGAATACCATAACAGAGCTGTTGTTTCTTTCTACTGTAATGACGACGCCACACGAAAAGTTTCGTGTGCTGCAGCTTGCGAAGAGAGAATTCATTGTTCATGTGGAGCGTACCATGACTCAGAAGTTTATTAAAGAATCATCTTGTCACAAATAGGTCTACTAGCCTACTTGAACTATTTTTAGACTTTTTGATGCAGATGCGATGGAAAAACACGGGATGTTTCGGCGCGTCAGATAACAATGTTGGTAATATCCAATATGTATTCAAATCCTGCCAAATCAATAAAACAGGCCATTAAAGAACTTCTAATTCATCAAAAAATCGTAAGAAATTTCTGTATCTGAAGTCGAATACACTACAGTTGCTTGAGGAACCGTACCCTGGCGTTAAATAAAGAAATTTGCAGGTCAGTTCTGTGGGATTTAGAAGACGACACATTTTCAAAGGCCTAATTTTTTCGAATAATTTTAATGTTTCATCTGTCTGGTAAGCTTCATTGTCATAATTTCAGAATTTGGTTGGTTATCAAACATTAATATCTACCGCAAAGCAAAGCTTATGGACCAGTCATATACCTTTTCAAACACTCTTTAATCTCTTTAGTCCGTGTAAAATTTTGTTCTGCGGATATATTCAAATAGTTTCTCTTTAAAATTGTTACGCTCGAATAATTATCGGCTACTGGTAACAGTTGCGCCCGTAAAGTTATAAATAACAGAGTTTACGCCTTCTTTGGTATCCCGAACAAGTCGTCGTGATTGTTTTAGACAACTTTGTCGAGTGCCTCCGGCACGACATCCGGCCTTTCCGCTCACTCCACTGTCATTATTCATTATGTATGCGTTATTCCGTACAGTTCTATATGCATTTGCATTACAGCACATTTCCCTTTAGAAGATCCCTTGGCGCCGTGGACCGGTCGTTCAGCTGACAGTCTCGGAACAGGCACGACCTAATATGAAAATTATTCCTGGCGAATACCTCCCTTCCATGGAATGGAAAATGTTAACGAATTTCTATGAATTTATATTTCCTTCTTTTCACTCTTCTCTTTCTCAGTTTCTTTTACACAACCCACACTGGTTAAATCGTGATTCACTTGGATCCTAAAATATATAAGCAATATTAAAAACTTCGTAATTTCGAACACCATTACTGTAATGATATACGAGCCAATAGAAAGAATTGTTTTCCATAATTGTACTTCAATACTACACATTTATGAAAATTTTGCTACAGATACCTGAGTCTCACCTCGAAAAAAATTGAACGTACCTGTAGGAAAAACTTTACGGCAAAAATTGGTCAGAATTAAAAATTATTTGTCTATTAAATTATAGCACGTTGTTTCGTTCCTTTGTTTGGAACCACCTCAGGTGTGAAAAGAATCTACAAAATATAATCATAATTGAAGTTAAAGAAATGAAATAAATAAATTAAATTGCCTATATATAAAATACATAAGATGCACTTACACGAAAATAATCAAAAAAGTTGTTATAATTGCACAAATATTTATTGATAAATTTGTACTTGAAGCACGAACTGTCTCCGAGGCTTGTTATTGAACGACTGACAAGGTAAATATAATTTTCCCGTATTCCTTTAAAGGGTGAGGGACCTTCTAAAAGACTATGTCAACTGGAAAGGCCTTAGCTTTTCGGGATAAATTCCTGTGTCATTCACAATTTTATTTAACAATAATATTTATCACATCGATTTTTTTCACAATGAAACAATTAAGTTTAAAAATTGAATTTAATGAAGACAATCGTAAGCTTTATTTAGGATGTGGGTATCACTTTTTATATTTAAGGAGGAAGAATGGGATCAGGTATATAGCATTTCGCTAATTAGTCGACAAAAAAATTAGTTCAGTGTCTAAAATTTTGACATTGGACCAGTCGAAATTGTGGTTGTATAATTGTGAGAGTTTTTTGACACCACAGTGTCTTTGTTGTATTTTAAGCTGTTTTTATGTTCACCAATTCTTATCCTTAACAATTTTTTGGTCTGGCCAATGTAACTAGAGTTACAGTCTTTGAGTTGTTGTCTTTGATATTGTGGACGAAGTTTAATTGATTTGTAGTCCTAAATATAATTTTGATTCCGTAATTTATTAATAAAGACTTTAGTTTATATTAGATGTGTTCAAAAAAGGGGAGTGTTACAAATATATTTTTATTTCGGTGACCAATTGGTTTTCGGTTTAAGTTGGTCACACCTGAGGAGGTTCCAAACAAAGGAACAAAACGTGGTGTTATAATTTAATAAATTAATATTTTTTAATTCTGACTAATTTTGTCAGAAATTTTTCGCCTACGTTATTCGAGGTACATACAGTCAGAACAATTATAAAATTTGTTTTAATCATACTTTTATATGTTATATCCATGTTTAACTTTAATTTAGTTGCATTTGTCGTCATTTAAGTGAAATTAAAAATAACTATGTCTTTCTGTAAGCGGATAGCGGTTAAAGAGTTTGGCTTGTACACTAGCATAGTCATAGCATGGCGATGGATAATATGCCAGACGCTTTTTACAGTAAAAAACGGGCTTATTTATTTTTAAAATCTATTACTTAATCAGGAACTGGATAAATTATTACGACTGACATTAAGCTGAATTCACTTGTAGTTCCACAAAATAAAATTAGTAGAAATATCATTTATTTATTCACCTGCAATAATACAGAAATCACATGTAATTTAAAATTTCATTATATCTTTTAATATGATCATAAATTTTACTTGAACTAAACTTTTATTGACCACAGAGTAATTTTTTTAACTTATCAAGCTATTTAATATTAATAATAATACATAAGAATAATATTATAATTATATATGTTTTTATTAGTGCTATATGAAATCTAAAAACCGATGTCATTTAAGTTCATATCTGTCAGGCTTACTTTGTTCGCTTTTCAGAAGAAAAAGAGGTTGGCACATTTCAATGTAAAAACATAGTCGACCGGCGTATCTTGCTTGCACCATAAGCTATTTTTCACAAAAGTGTTGTCTTCCTTTAGTCCACGCTTTTACCAACAGCTGTTTTGTGTCTGAAGTCCGTCTCCGCCTAATTTGTCGTCAAATCCGTGTGTAATGTCGAGGTTCTAAGCAAAATATAGTGTTTTTTGTATTCAGGTACGTATTCATTTTACAAATAATTCATGTCAGACAGCACTCAATTGACGTTTCAGGAGACTGTAAGTATCTAAGGAATGTTAGAATAACAATTTAATGATAAAATAACAAAAAAAAAGCGGAGAATAAAGTTACATAAAATTCAGTGAGAGATAAATTTCGTCACTTGAATCTAAAGCACAGAGAATGAAACAAAATTTAGATCAGAATATAAAAATTGCAACTGGACGCAGGAATCGATCCCGGACCTCTCGCTGATCAGGCGGTATCTACAAGCACTGAGACATTCCGAGTCGACGCCAGGACGTGAAGTGAGATCATTGCACCCCTGCATACCTGAAGCACAGGCTTACCTACAATTCACTAATCACACTCCTCACATATTAACTGAGATTCGACTGAAACAATTCTACTCTCTTTGGATTGAAAGTCATGCAAGTTTTGTCAATTTGCAGTCCATTCTTTACTGATTACCAAGATATAACTATTATCTAATAGATTTAGATTTATTGTTGTTTCCATTAATCCTCGATTGAGGAAATAGGATACGTCATACATTAAAAATTAAAAATGAACAAAATAAAAGACATAATTGAAGACAAATAAACTTGAAATAAATTAGTAAAAGAAAATGTATATAGACAAAAGTCAATATAAACACAACACGAACACACGATGTCACACACACACACTGGGAAACAGAAACAAGCACACACTGAGGAACACGCAATGGAGTTTTAACTACTTGGAGCTCTGCGACCAGGAAACTGTCCTTCCGTCGTAGCTCCAGGCAATACATGAAACAAACATACAAAAGACCAGAAAAAACTGAATAGAAATTTTAAATATATATGATGTGCTATTTTATAAGGCAGCTCATTCAACACTTTTTTCAGGAACCTTGATTTAAATACTAGAAGGACGATTAAGAAAATCCTGTACCGAGTAAAACGCGCCATTTAAAATAATAGTTTTACTCTGCTTCACGAAGCTTTTGTAGGTACTATTTTTAAACTCTGGCGGAAGGCTGTTGTATAAAATTATGCCGGTATTGTGAATACTTTTCTGGTGTAGAGCAAGACGATGCTTGTCCGACCTTAGAGCTGAACGATTTCTAGTCGCATATTCATGAAACTCGCCATTTGTTTGAAACAAATTAGTGTTTCGCTTTACAAATTTTAATATTTCATAAATTGGGATGATAATGCTATTTTACTAAGTTTATATGCTACAGCTATTAATCAATAATTAAGTTAATCTCATCCTCAAGTACAGTTTTCATTGATGTATTTGTGAGAATTACCCTATTCTCTCCCCTATCTCAAACGGCTTTCCATGTTTACAGAAGTTTGGAAATATAGGCCACTTGACCTCAATTATTAAGGAACCTGGAATTTATGCTAAACTTGAACTTATAATTCGAATTTTAATTTTGTCTAAACATTATTTCTTATAATAGCTACTGTTAAGGCGCGATACTTACCCGATTTCACGTTTACGGTCGATGTTATGTCTGGATATTAAACAAAACTGAAAATGAACGACTAGAAAAATAATATTCAATATTGAACACTCGTTGACCTTTGGGAAACAACGCGTTTGCGATTCTGTGAACTCCGCAATACTACAGATGTCATGTGAAGCTTCAGGTATGGAGGGGTGGAAGTATCTCGACTCTGTCAGGTCCATTGGTTAGAGAAATTGCACAGTAAAAGAGAGATCTCGGGCTAGATTATCAGGTTCGATTGAGACTTTTCCATAAGAAGAGTTTCATGAAAATTTCCATTGTTAATATTTTATTCTCATATAAAGCATTCGATAGCTATCCGGAGTTAGAAGAAAATTTCTTCAGTAATAAGGAACATAATCTGATTTTAGCTGATAGTTCTACTTCGTTCATTGGGCCAAAATATACTCCTCGAATTTGACTTAAAAACTGACGAAATGAACTGATATTACAATATATGAAGAACAATAGTAACCATTTGAGAATATTTTCACGCTTTTACAGAGGTAGAGCCACCTGTAAAAGTATAAGGACTCGAGCATTGATATATTAGCAGAGGAAGGTCATTTACATAAATTACGAAGAACAGCAGGCCTTTAATTATCGCGCCAGTCGTTGATCTCTTCTCCGGTGCTGCGGTTGCTAAGAGAGACACGCGTAAGCTCACCTCTACGTTCCAGCAGTAAATCTGGAGTGGAACTGCGAGCGTGCGGGCTTCCAGGCTCTCCAGGGAAGTCTTCATCAAGGAGGGGAGGGGAGAGGAGAGGAAGCAAATTTACCGTGCATGGTCACTCGTTATACGGTGCGCAGGATTCAGTCCCGTCGGGAACGTTGAACACATAAGCGATTGATACAAATTTTAAATTATCCGGAAGTTATTTGATTCCTTGTAGTCACTCCAGTAAATTGAAGCACTAATAAATTTCTTTCAACTTTTAGTGGCAGTATTAAGACCCCTTATTAAAAAATATAAATATGATGCAATTCATTTTATAGTACGGTTCAAATGTAATTATGGTTATACCCATTTCCTATAACGAACCTTAGATCGCACGTTTAGTAATACATCAAATGCTACACAAAATAAATAAAAAATAATCAACTACTGAGGATTTTAAGGAGCGATATAACTGTTAACTTATAGTAATTGGAATGATAATGTTATTTTTCTAAGTTTATATGCTAGAGCTATTAATCAATAATTAACTTTATCTCATCCTCAAGTACAGTTGTCATTGATCTATTTTTGAGAATTACCCTATTCTCTCCCATATCTCAAACGGTTTTCCATGTTTGGTGAAGTATGGAAACTACTTGATCTCAATTATCAAGGAACCTGGAACTGATGTTAAATTTGGACTTATAATTCGAATTTGAATTTTGCCTAGTCATTATTTCTTATAAGAGCTATTGTTAAGGCGGAACCATTTCTTTTTGTCCGATACTTACCCGGTTTCACGCAAACGATCGATTAATATAATTATCATCAAATTTTATGCACTGTTATTTCGGGATATTAAACAAAAATAAAAATGAACGACTAGAAAAATAATATTCAATATTGTAAACTCCTTGACCTTTGAGAAACAACACGTTTACGATTCTGTGAACTCCACAATACTACAGATGTCATGAGACCTGCATACATTTCCATTTCTAAAAAAAACTACTTACAGATCTTTTTATTTCTATTCTATTAAATCTCTTTCTGTATTATAAGCAATCGAATTGAATCTTTAAAAATTGTAAACCATTTGTTATTTCTTTCCATGATTTTGTAGGAAAGCAGTCGAAATGAAGTTCTCTCATTATACATTTCTACACAAAAATCACATGTAATTAAACAAATAATAAAATAATGATTTACACACTATTCACTTAATAGCCTGTGTTGATGTCCACTCCGATGTTAAGCTTCAGCATGCATATTATTATTATGTATTCTCGAGAAGAAATGTTATATATACATATAGTCTGTAAATATATTGCATAATTTGTATTTAATTATATTACATGTAAAAAATTATTATAGCTTTCAAATAACACTAAATACAGATCAAAATTTTGTGGTTTCGTTCCTAATACTTACGGGAACATTTCAGTATGCAAACATTCGTGCACCACCAGCATATTCGACAGCTACAATGTTATACATCGCGATTATAGTAAAAATTATAGTAAAATTTTATGCGTAATATGAACCAACAATACAAGTGCTACGACTTACGATTTCAAAATTGTTTCCAACAATCATTAAGTCTCTAAAATATTCCTAACTTAATGAATAATTCTTCTTCATCATCCGATTCCATTCTTCAGTCAAATCACATTTCCTCGAGTTTTGCCATAGCCGTCATCAGATAGGCTGGTGTCTGCTCCTGAGGTTGCGGACACAGTTTCCGATGTCGAGTCTCATAGGAAAAACAAGAATCTCTTCTGTGAGCCGTTTGTAGTAACAGCTACCGGCGTCGAGTTTCTAGTAGCAAGTCCAGGAGTATCTCTTCTTCTCGTCGATTGAAGTTGATCCTCCTATAGTTGCCCCGACGAAGTTAAAGTTATGCTGCGTGCTCGGGAAACGAGAAACTAAGTCCGGAATTTATAACTCGATGCAGTAATAAAGAGAAATTTTAAAACACTTTTAAAAATGATGCTCACTCACCGAGCTCCTTCGTGTTATTCGCCTCCTGCCTTTATCAGGTCGTCTACACGTCTGTCTCCTTCAGACAGCCTACTTCAAGTATCCGGTATTCAGATTAACTCGGCCAACGACAGCGTCTCTTTTATACTGCGGACGCAAAAAATTTCCGCGTAGTGCCCTCGTAATATAGATCACATGCTGATTACATCAACAATTTGGGCAACTGTCTGGACATTAATAATCGATTTAACAGTTCACATCCAAAACTGAGACTTTCAGCACAGTCACAATACAAATATTTAAGCACAAAAACCGAAAAATTCTGTAAGCGAAACGCTTAGAAATGTGTCGAGCTACAACAAATTACTCATAATGAGTACATTCGTAATTTGCCCATAATTACTGATTACATAACTGAATTTAACACCGAATCTTGTATACCACCATAGAAATACAAGTTGCTCCCAAGAGATCTAAATCTCCACCAAATAAGAGCAGTCATCGCAAAAGAAGGCGACTGGAATGAAACAATAGATAAACTTCTACAGAACTAAAACCATCCCATAGTTATCTACACAGACGCTTCAAAGGAAACCTCAGTAGTTGGATGCAGTATAGTTGTATCGGCCATAGAATCATCACTGTGCTAAATCTCGCAACATCTATGACAACGGTGGAAATGTATGACACTATATTTCCACAGGATTGTGCATTGATTCACCAAATAATAATAATAACCTTATATTGACGGACTCCATAAACGCTATCAACAGACTAATTAATCCTAAGTGGATAAAATAGGGAAAATTCAGTCCTCGGGACACTTAATCGGGACAGTTTCGATACCGGTCCATAACGTCATTTTGGGTCACGACAGAGCGGATCACCTGGCTAAGGAAGAGGCTGAGTTGCACATCAATCTCTCGCATAACCCTTTTGCACCAGTTAGGACTTCAAAAGCAATTTCATGAGCGATCTAGGGAACAGGTGGACTAAAGTCCGACACACGGATAAATGCGGTTAAATTCTCAGAACTGTCAAGGACAAAGTCTACCCCAAAGGGATATCCAGAAGACAGCATGTGTTAGTCGCCAGAATAACGCAAACTAGTTTCCCAAGGTCCCCGCATAAGCCGGGATTCAACAGATGGTGATTTTTAGTTATTTATTTTTATCTCCCAAAGAAGGTCGGTCAAAATCTACGTGAAATCAGATGGATGGTCTTTACAATTTTGTAAAGCCATCAGTATCGCATATGTTTTAGCAGTTGTGGCTGAATAATATTCGTTAATTGCCATTGAATCATTGAATTAAGCAGAGATAACCGATTTTCCTAACTCATCATTATACTTTGATTCATCTGTGAATAAGACTCTGGGATGATTATATTTCTCAAAAAGATACTCAATCTTCTCATCCCAGAAGAACTCATCCTTGCCCTTGAATTCAGGATTGGTTAGGGATTTATCAATTGGAAGAAGTGATAACGTGTTTTGGTCAATGATTGATAGGAAGCTAATCTACCGAAATCCAACATTGACAGCTATTGACCATTCGCTTTGAACTCAAATCTCTGTAAACTCTTGGAACAGAGCATAGCTGTAAGACTAATGTGGTTCCTCAATCTCAACAATCTTCTCTATACGAAGCAATATACCAGACTTTATTATTGTTAGCATGTAATTGTTTAGCTACAGTCGCTCATGACCTTTATGGTTCATGCGACTTTAAAAATTTTAAAATATCTATTGATGTTTGTGGAATCTAGTCATACATATTAAACTCTAACGAATATGTTAATGTCTGATTTACGGTTACTAATGATAGTAAATTGTGAATGTATGTCAGGAGAAATTTAAATTCAGTTTTACTTAAACGTGTAAGCCTGAAATGTAAATGTTATATGGTAATGTAAGCTACCCTGGAAATTGAGGAAATTTGATAACAACGGCGATTCGTTGAGGCGAGAATTGGTGGAAGTATGCTGCCCAGGGAAGCGTTTTAATTGTCTGGTCCCTTTGAACGGGCCGCCTCCACACATCAGCCAGCTAATGTAGTACAGCGGTCGCAGAGCCATATTCCGGGACAAAGAGACTCGTACTCGGAATATATTGCAGTAATTTCACATTTTAGTGAGGGCTCACAAAGAAAAGGTCGCCGGGAGTCGATAAATTGCGTGTTCAGCAGACTGCAGCAATACGCAGGCAGCGGCTTGGAAATTCAGAGGCCACCTACAGAAAACCCGTGAAGCTGTCTGGAAGGATGAGAGCTACCTTAGAAATTTATCAAGCGAAAATGCAGCTTACTCCAAAGAAAATAAAACGCATAACAGATACGACATTCCACAATGGCGCCAAAAAATACCTCAAATAATAAATAGAGTTGATGCTCAGATAATTAAACAGGTGTATACACATTACTAAATGTACAAATTGGAATCAAATTCGTTACACGCACTTATAATAAGGAATAACTAAAATGTTGTTAACTTTAAGTTAAAACAAAAAATATATTTTCTTTTATATAGGGGACCCGGTGTTGCATTGTACTTATTAGACATTTATCTCTCAGTCAACATGTGATTTAACCAGTATCGAGTGAGTGACTTTTTTAACATTTATCACAGATGTGGCCAAACCGTGGCGCTTTGGACGACTAAAAGTGGCGCATAGCATCCTTGAGCCTGTTTGTATTTCTGACGAGAAGTCTATTTACAATGTTAGAAAACATAGTACAGTTAGATGTGTATTATTAATAAGTACCATGAATCTCTAAAAGTCAGAAATAGAAGAATTTAATGACAGTTCGTCTGCGAAGCAGAAAGAAAACATTTTATTGCCGATCTCGGTCTCGGTGCTAATAACTGTAGTCGAGAGTTGTTCTCACCAAGCGTGAATCATGAAGCTATCAATCTCTCGTACAGGAACATAATTGAGTATTGTAAATTGGTGCTTCATTAAACAGACGTAAATTAATTACTTAAATGCATCAAAGTTATTCGTTTTCGTCCCCTAATCGAAGTAGGCTCTATCTCCGTATCTATTTTCCAATCCATAAAAATTAACGTATGGCTCTATAAATGTGCGCAATGAACTCGTCTGTCAAAAGAATTGGATTTGTTATGCAAAAGGTCAGCACCCTTGACGTATCATCTCAAACCGATGAAATTTTAATTTCAAAATAGTCAACTGAAAATATTACTGTCAAGAAATCTTTTGGTACATTAATAATCACCCACTCTCAAAACAGTGTAAAATATTGCGGTGAATTTGCTGAGTGCAAATTTCCCTGCCACTTAAATAGAGTTAAAAATTCTCCCAATACACCAAAATATAGATCCTGGACCTTAACGAAGTAAACAATTTTCCCAGTTCCTTAATAGTGTGACAAATAAACCCAGTAATATTGCGTTATTATTGTACAAATTTCCCACGACAATCAAAAATCGTTGAATCAAAAGACGTTTCTCCACAGCCTGAATTTATGTGACACATAAGAGAACAGAAGATTTGTAGTTTGAAAAATGCATTATACTTCAATATATAAAACTATAAAGAATATTAATTATGTGTAAATCTGTTAATTTTTGAAATTATCACTCTTAATTGTTAATTCAGGCTTTATACATCATCAATCCACTCTATTATATTATAATAAATGAAACAAGATTTTTTTATTCAATACACAAAGAATTCGTCTTACAATTATTTCCTCAATCTTAACAATTATAGATACACAACATCCAATATACACACAAACTTAACATTATGAAGAAATCTCTCTTTAGTTTGTATTGACAACAACTCTATTAAACTTTAATGATTAAAAAAATCTTACCCATGGTGTTTTATCACACTTTATGAATTTATTTTTGGGCAAAGGTCTAAATTTAAATCTGTCATGGTTCCGTGAATACATGTCACGATAAAAGTCGGTTCTAAAATAAACACGGAAATACACATAATAACGTATTTTTTAATCTTGCCGAATCTTTATCATTACTTCTGTAATGTTCGTATTTTGAGGGCTGAGATGTGAGAGTAAAACGTCATTCACAAACAGGCGACACATTGCGTCCATTAAATTACGGCCGATTACCCTGTACTATGCCGATGTCAACGTATGATGATGTCACATACTTTAATGCACTGACACATTTTCATATATTTTAACTATAACTTCCTCGTTAATCACATTGGCATTCATCGGGATTAAAAATATGATGCCAAGTTCTATATTTTAAGAGGTAGTAGTAACGATCCATAGTGGCCGAAGACGTTTGGTTGTGAACACGTCTTAAGAGCACAAGTTCTCTAGCACCCCACGAGGTGGTCAGTTGGTCGTTTTGATTTCAGGAATTATTGGAAAGTATCCCAGTACCTGACCCCGTGTACGTCATTAGGCTCTACGGGGTGAATGTGCTTTTATGGCGTGCAGAGCCCCGGAGGACTCCTAGCCTAAGGTGCTCACGCATCTGTTGAATACCGGCCGAGCGGAGTTAACCAGGGATTCCTCCGAGGCACTTCTCCACCCGGACTGGCTCGCGGAGTGCGGATTATGTTGCTTATTTGCGTACGGCTCCCACACCAGCGTTTTTGACCTGTCAAAAATGCACTCCACTCGCAACGGCGAAAGTGTCCTCGGAGCCGCTGCCTTTCCCAAGGGCTGGTGGTTTCAATTTCCGAGCCTGGTCCGCCCCCTACTCTTAGGTTACACATACCCAGGCACCGACTTGCTAGCACCGCCACCGCCCACGAGGTGAACAGTGGTATTACATGAACAATTACTGTATCCATACCATGTTCAGAATGTCTAAGCACTAAGTCAGGAGACTTCAGTAGCAGATTGCAGTTCTGTTAATGAATCCTGCAGAAGTATGCCGCAGATTCGCTGTTTTCGTTGAAGACTTTATTTACCAACGAGGAGGGGTTCAAAAGATATGGCGTGGTGAACCTTCATAACCAGCATGAGTGTGCTGATGAAAAATCCTATGCAATTTCAGAAACAGAACATCAACGTAATTTCTTCAAAAGATAAAATGGGACTCATTATCAACTTTCTTGGAGAATGTGCTATGTCAGCAAAGACTATGGATTATGCATCTACAACAACTGTCAACCTCTCCTATGAACAAGTATACATATCTCAGAAAGTATTTTTCCGAACCCATGTGTATTAGATTTTTACGACTTCTACCACCCTGTATATGAAAAAACAAGCAATTTACCAAATTCTGTCATTTTCTGATTGAATATAACATGCTTAGTTGAGAATTTAAAAACTTGGGGGAGCAATGCCACTTGTCAGCATGTGTCCTGTATTGCGCAACCTGCCACACAAGGCTGACTCTACAAACACCATTTTCAAGAGTTTGAGACTAACAATACTAAGTCAGCCGCTTCTGCGGTCTAAAGGCTGGTTCACACGCTACGATAAATCGTGACTATGTGATTGTAAAAATTCATCGTTATAAATAAATAGAGAGAGCGAGTCTGATTACATGCAACGATTTCTTGTCCAATATTTATTGTCAGATGCGGTACAACTCCGTCAGCTGCTGATGCAATGGTGGAAATACTGTTGTGATCTATATATATATATATATATATATATATATATATATGCCATTTGTTTAGCAAGAAAAGTGAAGAAATCGCGAACACCAAGACGAAAGTGGTTGCTGAAGAAAAGCTCGTTTTCTCATGTCAAGGTAATGAAAAACTTGCAAAATGAACCCAATGATTGACGGAAAACTCTGGTATTGTTCATTGATTTCACCCCAAGAGCTCACGAGGACTTTGCTTGGAAACTGTCATGATCACAAGGAAGAAAAATAGTATTCCAAAACAACCGTTCCTGTGAACAGCCAACGCAAACTGAGTCAAACTGTAGACATAAATGGCTGCAACTCTTTACATTTTCCAACCTGTCGCTACGATTCTCAGACATTGGTGCCGGTCGGCACCAACCATCCAGTCATATTCCAACTGCAATAAATCGCTACAATGTCCTGTTTACACTCAAGATAAATCGTGACGATTCCGTTATTATGATAAATTGCTGCTATGTATTGCAGCGTGTAAACCAGCCTTAATGGTTAGCATCGCACCACAGGTCCTTTGCTTTTTGTGTGTGTTCAAGTTCCCTGACTGAGTGTACTGGATGGAGTAAAGGAAATCACCCACCACCTATTTAGCAAGTCGCTAATGACCTCGATGTTGGTGTGACTATAAACAGAATAAAAAAACTCACACAGGCTAAATCCGAAACCCATTACGGCACTGTCAATATCGAAAAAAACACTAATTACTACACTAATATATTTTTAAAAAATGTGAAAATACTACACAAATTTAAGTTTCGCAATTAATTGTGTCAAAATAATGAGTGAATTATGACTTCTAGAGTAAAAATGGGAGGCAAGAATAAATATTAATTAATCGTTATAGATACCAATACTTATCCATTTAGAGTCGATAGCGTCGTTTTTGAGATTGGCTATTCCAGTATTACAAAACATGTGACTGATTACGGTTCTAATTTATTAACTACTAGCTGGTGTCTTTAGCGCCGCAATTCAATGGATTTATAAATATTTACATTAATATCTTCTGAACTCTGAAATATATCGAAATGAAACAAACACGAAACTTTAAGTTAAAATTCCTGTCTCAATCCCTTAATTTTTCATTGAAATGTTTTTAATCTGTTTCTGAGAATAAACAGATCAAGAGTATAGACTTTGGTGATTCAAACGCACGGATATTACGTAACTTTTCCGTAAATTTGTATCATATTATGAGATTTTCAAACTTTTCCGTACGATTTTTTAAAAATTTTCTTTTATATAAGACTTGTCTGACAATAACAAACACAACAAAAACATTATTATCAAATTAGGTGCAGTCGTTCGATAATTATGTGCGTACATACATTACGGTGATTCATTTATATATATGAAAGATTACAGAACAACCGTCTTATGTTATATTCAATCAGAAAATGACGAAGACATGTAATTTTCATATATAAAAATAGTTTCGGTGTTAACTTAGCATGGTAGTTACATAACTATATTTGTGTAATTTAACTGTTAATATATTTTTTTCCTGAATGTTTTTCTTATTTTCCAGTGTTCATTATTGTTAATATAAACCGGAAACTACTGTAAATTGTATAATAATCGCTGTGACTGTTTAACAATGTTTAACACTCCGATTCTACAACACTGATCATAAAACAATTAATATATATTTAATATTTATACTAACATATTTTGCTACTTAATTATTACAAATGCAATTGAATTTCTTAATATTTGACTTCCAAGTTTCCGTATGATTAGTTTCAATTCCTTAAAATCTCTGTTTCTAGAAACATCCTTTTTTATTAGCAAAACTGAAGATTCACGTTTTCTTTATGTTGATATTTTGAACTAATTTTCCACGTTCGTGTTGCTGCAGCACTTGTAAGATGGTCATTAATTTTGACCACATTTTCTTACATACACTAATTTTAGATTTCGAGTTTTGTTAATGAGTTTGAAGGACAGTCCAGCTCATCATAAGCCAGTTCCAGTGCCCACGAGTTCGCAGTTTGCTGCAGCTAGTTGGTCCAGGATTGCGGTATTCGACGCATTTGGCTGAACTTCACCGCTTCAACGAACCCTGGTGGCAGATTAATGTTTGCGAAAGTCTGGCGTCCGCGTTCTGTAACAGGCTTCATTCTACAAGAGCCATGGGGATTCACATAGCGGAATTCCTTCTCATTGCTTTCGTTACCGCGCCATACATTTCCGTGCCTCACTTTGCATTCACGTTCATATTGTAATAATGATTTATTTAAAAAAATTTAAGTTTTCGCTTATATGATTCCAAATTATCTGTAACCATAAATTTCGCACAATATTGTATAGTAATTTATCAGACACTGAAATTTAAATAAATATAGCAAATACGGCTGCCAAAACAAAAATCATAATCTCCTTTAATATTGACTAGAGCATTAAAATGCTAGTCATAACAATGTATTCATTAAAATATAAATGAAACAAAATTACTTCAATTTTACTAACAAATTAAATGATAAAGCACGTTATCATTATTGCTGTATAACATTTTTATTTCGTTTATCAATTGATATTGCATTAATATAGCTGTTTTTGGTTTTTTCAAAAGATATTATTGGTTAATCAAAAGCTTCAGTTGCCATTCAAGTATTAGAATATAATATATTTAGTCTGTAATTGCCAAAAGTTTCAATAATTCAAGTTCCAAGCAAAGATAAAAAATAATAACTGCTTAATATTCTGTTTATAACTTGTTGCGTTCGAAAAAGTATTGAATGATTTTTGTGTTCGCGTAAAAAGGTTAGTTTTATGAGAGTGCAATTCTTAACAAACCGTACAAAGTGGATTCACACCTAATTTATTTTGCATAGCGTAAGTTACAGGGTTTAATTTGTAAGAAGTTATTAATGATATTAGGACTATTTTTTAAAATTATTTAATGAAATTACTGCCGCTTTAACAAAAAATATTAATATTTTATTTATAAAAATCATTTAAATGGGGCCCTTGCGCTATTACAAATAAATAAATTAATTTAACATGCAGCAGAGATTTCGTTCACTTGTTTTATCTTCATTCCTGTCTTGATGCAGGTTACTAGGCGACCGGAACTTCCTTCTTCCTTCCCGTTGAATTATATATATTATATATATATATTATATATATAATTTTATTACTTCAAGTTACATGAACCATGCGGCCATTAGTGACTGCTTCATTTTTACGCCCATATTTACATCTGTAACAATTTGCAACAGAATTTCAGGTCATTAATGAATTTTATTGTAGGATAAATTGTGTTTGTATTGACGGGTAAGACATTTAGATTATTGTTGACTAGATTGTGTGGTCTTATATTAGTTTGATTTGAATATGTTTGTTATTATAGAGCAAAGTGTTTGTGAATATTTTTGATAACATGTGGTCATGCGTTAGTTTGGTGTGGCCTGTGTGTACCTGAAGTAAAAATGCCTGAGATATAAATTTTAAAATTTCTGTTTCGAGAAACATCCATTATTTTATTATGAAAACTACAGCTTCACATTTTCTTTAAATTGACTTCAGAGATAATTTTTAACCGATTTACTTTTTGTACAGAAGCATACCGTTATTTAAGTATTTTTCACAAATAAAATTTGATACCGTCAGAATAGCTATTTATATATTACGTAGCAATCTGTCCATAAATGTAAGAATATTTAAAAAGAAACACTCAGTATCGTGCAAGGGGAATGAATTTTTAAAGTTATCATGCAGCCTAATTGTCATGTAAAATTGCGAAATCAAGTATAAAAACTATAGATCTAAAAAGACAGTTAATAATGTTAATGTTATATATGTTATTATTATTTAACAGTTATTTCATTGCTTTCCTTAGATATGTTGTCCATTGAGAGTTATTCATACGACAAAGAATTGTAGCAGTTAGTTATTAATCTCATTTGGTACTTTCACTTCGAAGAAAGTTGCATTTTGTATAATTTTCTTCCACATTCAGCGAAACAGACATTGATAATCTCCTAATAGAGTCTATTTATTCAATAATGTGCTCAATTTCTCTCTAATAATTATTATTGATAGCACAATAAATATTTCTCTTTATTGTTTCACTAATTTTAGTTACAAATCAGCATTATCAAACGATGGACTGTACAGAAATTATTTGCAATTTAATATTGAAATCGAAACAATTCCCATAAAATATTCCATTTGATTCGTCAAAGCTGGTTTCACTTTGATATTTTAACCACAAAAAACATTGAACCTATCGTGAATGTTTTAATTCACCGAATAAATGTTTAAAGGAATTGATGGCGATTTTTATGTATTTCAGGGTGTTTCATATTTAATGAGACAATATCACAGTACAAATTCTGTAATAGATTTATGTAGCTGGAAGAAATTAACTCTGAAACTACACTTAATGCCAGTTTATCTGGCATCAGAAAAAATCTTCGGATTAAAAAATCGCTACTATTGGCCATCAGTGCAGGAGGATTTTGTGTCAGCCTGCTGACCCGAAGTTGTTGAAAGAGTTCGTGAATATTTTTTACAAAGTCCCACAAAATCAATGCGTACAGTAAATTCGTGTTTTACGAAGACGTATACATCTTTCAGATGGCGGAGGCATTAAAACCTTCCGACTAGCCGTTGCGAAAGATTTGGAAGGTATGCATAAATATACATAAATATGTAATTTTCTTCCCTATCCACGCTAATGCTAATCATTAGTATATGCTCCTGTTTTATATGTAGCTGGACATGGCAGATGCATATGGCCAGATAATACAGAAAGATACTGCTTTGTTATATAACAAGGGTATAAATAAATAACCTGATTCTTTGATCGTTTAGCTTTCTTTTATTCATAAAATATTACCGTACCGGGTGCCGCATCGTAGTTTTGAGTGTCGTATCCAAAAAGAACAATAGAAGCACACCTGTTCATAAATTCCAAAAATAATGTTTCAAAACAGCATTATTGAAATAATTATTTATAACTTTCCAAACTAGTTGATATTGTTTTTACCGTTTTATTCTACATATATCTGTGCTAACTTCTTATCACTTTCATATTGTAAAACATTCTTTCATGAACGTTTTTATCAATAATTAAATTATACGAGTTAAATTGTATATTTGTGTTGTAGTACTTTCGTACAAAAATGTTTCCTAACATTAAAGTGATGGCAAACTCCAAAATTTTATCGTTTGAAGAAATTAACCTAGTTATTTATTTGACTGATACAAAAAGTGGGGCTATTTACTTAAGATAACGCGTATATTTTTTGGGGTGAAGGCCAGTATTGTTGTTTCTTGTTGTGGTATTCAGTCCTAAGACTGGTCTGATGCAACCCGCCATGATAATCTAGCTTGCGGAAGCCTTTTCATTCCGCATAACTACCACATGTAGCACGAAACTAAATTTTGAGTTCACGTCGAATGAATTCACAAGATTTCTGTGGGGAGTAAATGTAGAGTACACGAGTAAATTGCCGTTATTACGGTAATGTGTACACAGTTAGTGGAAGTTGTATTAGTTGAGGACCTCGCCCTGAGTAATGTCTTTATTATCATTGCTCTAAAATAAATCAATTAATGTTTAAAATCGCTTTTGCTGAAATTACCTGGCGCCTATGTATTGCTAAATCGATTGATGAGTGGAAAAGAGAAGTACGATAAAGCTGAACAACCGAACAAAATAACAGTATTTCGTAACATTTTGCCGCAGTTAGGTGGCTTGTTACAATACACACACACACACACACACATATATATATATATATATATATATATATATATAGTAACGGAACACATCGTTCTTCGTCTAGTTCGGTCGGTTCTATTTGACCTGTCGGGTGTGCCTCGTGGCAGACTGGAATGAACGAAAACAACCAATACGTAACACAAAATTTGACAAAGTTTTCCAAACGTGAAAGACAAAAACATTTTAAAAGATAAACGAAACAAGAACGCTTCTAATCTCGGACGATTGGTTAGCATCAGAGAGCAGCCCTACAGGGCAGGGCTGCTGAAGACCGTCCTCCATCGGTGACCAAACAAGAAGACCTACTGCAAGCTGTTGGGGTAGCCACACACCGGGCCACCTCCAGCTTACTTTGTACGTCACGGGGAACCTTGATTTTCCGGCAGCATGGGCGCGATCCCGCGAAATATCGTGACGACGGAGATGATTCGTAGAAAGATGGACAAAGAGGGCCAGGCAGAAGTGTGACGCGAGTGTTCCGTCACATCATATAACGTTTCTATGTCCATCACGATGACATAATAACTCCATTTTCATATAGTTAATATTGTTTCCAGATGCTTTGCTACACTGATACAATTATATCTTGGCCGTCGTAGTGATGTTAGCCCGTAGATACCATATTATAATGACTTTGGTTATCGTTGTCATGATGATCGTCCTTTCGTAGCCATTATGTATTTTTTTAGTAATGTGTTCAATATAAGTAAATCGGAGAATGAAGCAGGATTTATCTCCAGAATTAAGGGTTGTCAAGTATTGAAGATAGGAAAAAGCATATAATTCTTCGGAGATTGGTAGTCAGATTCCTCGCTGTTCTGAAGAAGTCTAATCTTCAGAACAGCGAGGAGTGTTGGCTGCAGGGATACATACTTGACTTTCTTTATTGTAAGAAGGTAGGTTTATTATTATACAATCTTCGATAATAATAAAGGAATACTAAAGAATAAGATAGTCTCTCCAATTAAGGTTAATTCAAATTATTATCTGGCTTTCTAGACTCATCGCCGATTTGTTATATCGGCTCTTAATCTATATTTAAAGGCTATGTGATAAAGGAGATGGAATGTTAAAGGCAATAATATCAACGGTCTACATTCAGGTATGATAGTTCTATAGGAACAATTAACGTCTGTGAATAATATACATATGAAAAATTAACGACCCGTATAACAGGCTTATGAAATAATTTTTTTTAAAAATTTGAACATAAATGGATGCTCAAAACGTTTACTTTATGTTAAAACCTTTTTAAAGATTTATATTATGTCTGTTATATGTTAATTATTCATTTGTATGTAACAGTCCTACTTGACGACGCAAGCGTTCCACTTTAAACGCCTTTTCTTAAAACTAATGTACCACTACTTTACATTCTAGTGAAACAGTAATGGAGACAGTATATGAGAATATTGTGCTTCCTTCCGTATATATCGCTGAATATTTACTTTAAATTCAATGCTGTTAATACTGTTTTATTGGAATGAACCCTTTTCACTTGCAAATCGTTTGTCTTGAAAAATGAAGCAGTTATCCATACCCAATACTTACTGACAACCCTTAGTTTATACAAACATATTACCAGTTAAATAAATACGAATTAATGAATTTATTACTGCATTAAGATATATATTTGGTCGAAGTAATTTAACAAATAGTTTCCAATTTAGTGTATATTCCCAAAAATTATTGTTCATTGTTAAAGAAACAAAATATATTTCAGAAGTTATATTCAGCCACTATTATTTTCTAAATATTTTACAGTCGGAGTGTGCCTCAAAGAAATTTTGTGAACAAACTGTTCCACTTACGAAAGGAGTTCTTACTAAAATTCACTGATCAGTCGTTTCTTGAGGTCAAACCCTTCATACAGTCCGACAAACACAAACGTTTTATTTAATGAGATTGTAACTCTGGCTTATTCAAAGTTTAATTGCAACAATGAACATTATTTTCCGTCAGCGAAACTTCAACAGTAATTAAAGTTCTCTTGGCCGGCCAGCTTTTAAAGAAGAATGGTGTCCTTGATTTGAGTGTCCTGCATCGTGGACGCCAGAGGGAGGTCAGTCAGTGTCTGCGAGGCGGATCAGCATGAATTTCCACGTCAGGCGCGCTTAGACAGCAAGCTCGATATTGCAGATAAAACAGACCCGTTTCATTAGCAGTGCCGCCTCTCGCACAGGAAGTTCGAACAACTAATTACAACACGGAGGCCATAAATTGCTAGCGTTCTGCTCTTGTGCCAGAGCAAGGCGCCACTGCCAGACATTCGTGGCAAATTGCGAGGTTTCCACCTTTCAAAGACACTCACTAATTGCTGCAAAAATTAATTACTAGTCCGGAGCAGCGCAATCACGCCTATTTGACGTCGAACGCTGATTTTTATTGGAAGCCGCAACGTCACGTGTTTCACCGCGAACATTTCCAGGGGAGCATCATCAAATTTGTGCAGCGACGCGATGTTGCAAAGAATGAATTAAGTTTGGCTCTGTCGTTAAAAAAGTATACGAATTGTGAGCGGATATCGAGAAAATTTTTCGCTGTGCAATTGATGACTAAAACTGAATCACAATTTAAAAATTATATAAACGTGGACTATAGAAATTGCTATCAATTTGAGATCGTCATTTATGAACAAATTACAGATAAAACAATCGACATCCCATTAATCAACTGAATTTTCGGCATGCCTACAGCCGTATCTGATTTTTTTGTTTGACTTAATTATTAATTAAGGTCTGTAACTTTTCAAGAATTCGTAATAGAAACGTTTGTACCTGTAAAGTGGACTTATGTGTTGTATTTTCAAGATACTGTAAATACGTGTCTCGATATTTCTCACCTTCATAATAGTTCCGTCATCTCATTTTATTCACCAATAGTAAAATCAAAATAACCAAACAAATATTGATGAAACAGAACTAACTTTTAAGTTGCCCTGTTCGAAATTGTCATATTTCCTGTTCACCCGATAATATTGACACTACGGATTGATAGACGGTATTGACTTTAATTCTTTGAATTTTTTCTTATCGTGAAATTGAAGTAACTTACGTTTAAAATATAGTTTTCGTGTTTATATGGGAAGAATTGGCACATTTATTAGATCTGTGTAGCACAACAACGGAAGCAACATCGAACTTGATTACTTACGGAAGGACGTTTTATGAGTTTATCTCATATTAAACGTGATTTTCATAAATTTGTTTATAAAAAATCTATACCAATAAATAAAATTGAAGTGTGTGTCTGTCTATCTGTCCGTCTGTTTGTCTTTGATGTGCTCTGAAATGGCTCAACGGATCTCAATACAAATTTGATGGTTTAGAAAAAGGCAATTTAGCTTAAATATTCGTGCATATTTCATTTCGATAATATTAATACAACATTACATTAATTCTACGTGAAGGTTTCTTTTGAAAAGGTGAGTTAAAATCTCCATATGGATGCAGGTAGTGTATACTCTTGATCTGTTTATGCTTAGAAACGGCTTAACGGATTTCAATGAAAATTTCAGGTATTGAAATAGGAATTTTAACTTAAATTTACGTGTATTTTTCATTTCGATATATTGAATAGTTCAGAAGATATGTATGTAAATATTTATAAATCCAATTTTTATTGGTTCCGAAACGTATGATAGAGGGTCCTGTTCTAAACCAACTGCGAGTTATCGATCATAAATATATTTTCAATTAATTCAACTTCATCAAAATTCTGTACCTGTTGTTTCGTTTTTAGGGCAAAATAAAAAGAACTATTTCGGCGCGAACGATGTCGCGGGGGTTAAATAGTTTTGCAATATAACAATTAATTTACGGAAACCCTATATATAACCTTATAAATGATATCCTCTTCTGATCTTAACCACATTCATTTTTATGGAATTTACATATAAACGTTTATGCTCCAACACGTATATTGGAAATCCTAAATTTGAGGAACGGTGGTAAACTAGTTTGTCAGTCTAAAGCAGGTGAACGTTTCTAAGTAATTATTGTAACGTAATTTGACGGATATTTAATCAAAGGTCGCTAATAACTCTCGGGTTGATGTGACGTTAAGCCTAAATAAAAGAAGCAGGTGATGAGGACGTTTTTCTTATTAACAAATCGTTAACTTTATTAAAAAACAATTAAATAGACAAATTTTAATGAAAAGTTTGGAATTTTTTCTTCGTAATTTATTGATCTATATTTGAATATATATACGACAGAAAATCGTATCTCACGTTATTAGCCTCAATGGTATGTCGCTTTTCACCATTTTTCTTATACGAAATATTTTACCACTAATATAAGTGTCAAGATTAATTATAGAATTTTTACTAGAGTCCTGTAATATTGGTATAACATATGGATTGCCACATTCTGAAATTTATTTCTCAAATGAACGTTGCTAATCCATCTATAACATTTGTTAACAGATCCGGATATATTTTCAAGTCTATATTAAATGTCGTGGAAAAAGTGGTGTTTGACAATCTGAATACTTTAAATCGCGTAATATATATATATATATATATATATATATATATATATATGTATGTATTCTCAACCCAACACTTTAACAGCTACGTTGTGTGTTTGAATTTTCAATTCCAACCTGATCGAGAAATTCGTAGAATATATACATTGAGTTCTTTGACCGTTTAAATGTTGATGTAATGGGTAATAAAAACTCCTTTACGGTCACTGTTTTGCAAGTTATTATATTTTAAAAGATGTAGCTTTCGGCATATTCATCCTAATAATATACAAATCAACCAATATATTGTTTATAATTCAATTATTAAAAAGTTTTATGCAATATTAGATGTAAAAACTCTTAAAAAGGATATGAACATTTTTACATACCTTGTACTTATACATACAAAAATAAATAATCGATGTTAACATACACAATCTCTAGTGCATGACGTATAACCTCGCTTATACAGAGGTTTTCCGCCAGTTTGTAATGGACGACGTGTAGACAAACACAAATATTATATATATTAACAACGTACTTTGTACGGAAAAGAAGGATATTATAAAATAGTATATAAGTACAAGGTATGTAAAAATGTTTATATCCTTTTTAATAGCTTTTGGATCTGATATTATATAAAACCTTTAAATAATAGAATTATAAACAATACATTGATTGATTTGTATATTATTAGGATAAATTTGGCAGAATAACTGCCGAAAGCTATCTCTTTTTAAATATAATAACTTGCAAAACAGTGATCGTAAAGACGTTTCCATTACCCAGTAGAATATATATTAAATTTCCAAAAGTAAATATTAGACGGGATGCACAAAAATGTTAACTAGGCCCGGGGGTCTATTGATTTAATTCCTGTAGTGTTTTAACTTACATCCTTTCACTGTGAAAACTAAACCATCTCTTTCGAGTGCTCCTTATGTATTATTGTTTAACTTACACCCTTTTCAGAATTCAAATTCAGCTTCTATTTATGTAATTGAAAGCTTAAGTTCCAATTGACGACAGTGTTTTCTAATCCGTATAGAAAGGCTATTATTTAACTATGCATACATTTTTGGTATGATTTTATATCAACAGCAATGAAGAGTGAAATGATTTCTGAATGCTTCGTAGCCTTCGTGAAAACTGTAACACCTTTATGAACCGATTTCAACGTGGTGCATCCAGAGAACATAGCATTTCATAGAGGAGTTTACTATTCGTGACGGCGCCCATAGATCTGATAAGCGTAATATCCCTGAGCTAATTGCTATTTAGCTCGACTGCCGACTGCAGTAGCTAAACTTATCACCGGAAATATCGAGCTAGGTATTGCACATTTAAAATTACAAAAGTAAGATGGGGTTTGAAATTATGAAGCCTATTGAAAGGTCTTAACTTCATATAAAAACATTGTAAACTTCGTAAAACAACATTACAAACTAAAATATTTTGTTAAAAATTAGTCACGTAAATTATTATAAACTAATTTTTTTAATAGAAAATACTTTTCTTAATATCTATTTCTCGAAACAATTTATGAACATAATAATTAAGACGATCAAATTACAGAAAAATATAAGTTCTATTCAATTACTATAATGTTTCGCCAACGTATTTAGGTCTTCAGCTGAAACGAAATTTCTTCCGGTTATTGAAATTAGTATGAGTTATAAAATATCATTAAAATAATTTGTTTCTATTTCATTAATTAATTTATTAATAGGTAATAAGTCATAACGCTTACAAGTTTGTAGTATATAGTTGAACATTAATGCTAACAAAAATAAATATCCAATGAAATTCTCTGCGCAAGCCTTTAAATTTATACGCAGCTACAACATCCCACATCCTCCCTAACCTGATAAACGTTTTCCATCCTCTTCTGTTCTTACCTCACACACTTCCCTTTAATGTTTATTTTACAAGACACTTATGCCTCAAAACGTGGCCTTCTCTTGGTCAAAGTCCTCCAAATTGTGTTCTCCTCCGCTATTCTGCTTTCAACTTCGTAGTTATTTACTCGAAATAAACGTTACTAATTCATAAAATAATTATAAACTTAATATTTAATATTAATTATAAATGCATTACATTGTTTCTCGCTATTCTAAAACCATGTTTCGGTTGTAATTGATAATACGGTCCACGATGAGAAATTTCATATTTAGACCTATATCTTTTTGACAAGATTTATGTATTACTTCATACTTCACAATTGTAATATTATTAGTTTTTTAACGTAACTAATTGAGAATCTGAACAATTGTAATAACTTGGTTTATATATTTTTTGTACAATCTTTTAAAGTAATTCAATAAAACAATTTCAAATTAAACCTACTCAATATAATAGTATATATTTTTTGCAAAGTGGTCAAACTTATGTATCTTTTTTTAATAATTTCCCAAATATATTTTTTATTAAAGTTTATCTTCAAGGAAATTATTTTTCAATATTCTACATAACTGTGTATGAAGTTATAAGTTGTAAAAATTGTTAGAGTATTGAAATTAATTTTTACCGAAATAAATATCTCATTTTTAAATATCAATATAATAATAATAAAGTCAAAGACGGTTTAGAATTTTAAATAAATCAATCTGACAATTAAGTATACATAAATAAATAATATAGCCAATATGCCAGCAAACAATATTTATACTTATTTAATGTATTTACGATATTTGATCAATTTTTGTCGACCTGTTCCAAAAAAACTGTACTAAAATAATATTGAATTTACATGTGAAGAATTACATGAATTTCACGGTCGTCTGTTTGTTTATTTTAAATTTAAAGAGTCAGAAAACTATGTTGTATAAATTAAATTTTCTGTGGTCACTAATGACCAGGTAGTCGAAGTGACATTTAAAAAAATGTTGTAGCAAGAGCGTGTCGTACGTTTTCTGTAGTCGTGTGTCAAGTTTCACATTTAGTGCACCTGGCATGTAGTATTTCGCTCATCAGTCTTGAGAAATAATTAATTTCTTCATCCAAAACTTCCAAATTTTGCCCATCAAAATTATTACCTGTAAGAAAGATGTGGTTGGACACAAGTGTTCAGTTTTGACATTTGATGTTGTTTTTGTATTATTTTATTCTCGTTTTTCGTGCTCTTACCGTTAGTTCAATATACATTGCAATTACAACATGGATTCATGAATCAAAGTATAGAAGATGAACCGAGCCTTTCTTTATGATAATGTATTACTGAATTACGCGCTCTTATCAAAGGTAAATAAGTTTTCTATGATTAACCACAAATTTTAGTTTATAAAAACATAAATTTGGATTTATTTCACAAAGGATGAATGAAACTGGCACCAAATGACACATTAATATGTCGACTGCAGACCGCTCTGTAACCAAATAAAACGTTCATTATTAATTGAGAACAATTACAGCATGATACTTCCGACCAGATAATATGATTTGTAACGCAGAATACGGCAACTTTCAACAAAGGGCCCCATATTGAACGCCTGCTATGTCTCTTAAGATAGTTTTGAGATTTAGTAGCATTTTGACAGCATTTCATTAAGACTGTTAAATCATTAGTTATGATTCCCGGTAAGTGCTTTAGCACGATAATTGACTCGGAAGAAAAAAAAGAAGTATGAGTTCTGCTGAAAAATGGTACCACCCTTCTTGGCAAATATCTGCTGTAAAAACTAATACATATTTCCCGTGATCTCTTAATATTTATAGTTTGTACTTTACGAGTTGAAGCTCGTTAATTTATTTTTAATCTCAACATTTTACTGAAAACTATCTTTCTTCTCATTAGTTTCAGATATTTATCAGTGACGCAATTTTTTCTTTTCACTTGATGTTTGTTTGAATTTTAAATTATGAATATGCAGCTGCAGTTGAAAGTTAACATTTTGTAGTATTCACTACTAAGATATGGATCATTCCATTATTGTTCTCGAGTAACATTGGGTGGTATCATTTGTACTAGCAATTTTAATAATTCTGTACATTATAAACGTTTGAATCATTACATTGTAAATGAATGTACTATCACAAATATGTAAATTTGGTAAGTTGTAGATTTTTTCCCCTGTAGAAGTTCTAAAACAAAGGAAAAGATACGCAGTTCTAATTTACTTTTTAAAATGTAATAATTTTTATTAAAATTTTCGTTATTCTCTGGATGGTTTATTAATTTTTTATTCAATTGAAATTATGAATATTACTACCAGCACAGAGAAAAAAATAACAGCATTCCATAACGCTGATATGATGATACATGCTTTTTACATTCCCCAATAACGCAGTAATAATGAATATGCGGCTATTTGTGATAAATTACAAGTTTTTAATAAAATAATGCCTTAGAAATGTTTTCTGTGTTTTTTGGATAAATTACTGATTTTTTAAAGAGAATTTCAATATTTGAATGTTAAAGTTGCAAGATAAGCTATTACTTGAATGCAATTAATTTATGTAGGATTGTGAATGATTATATCGTGAACCGAATATGTTCGCAGTCATACATTTATACATTTGCTGATAACTTATTTTATTAAGGGACATGAGACCTTTCTCTTCCTCTGATATATGATGGAGTTGAATTCGACCCCTGCTTCTTACAGTACAGCCATTATTACTAATACTCCGTTATAATGTGTGAATATTACATTTTAATGTAATAACCAGCACGTTTTACGAGAAACATATTTGCGATTAATGAGTCAGCTATCTAGTTCACTTCTGAGTTCGGATATTGTACAGTAATTACGATGTATGTCTTTAGTGGGAGACTGGAGTTCCCCAACCACAAGTTCTGCGAGGCAAATAAATTACTAACCAATTATTAGCTTACTCCCCTCCGTTTCCCTTTCGCTTCCACTTCACCCACTCTAGCTGCTTCGTATAAGCTACAGTTTCACGTTCAACTTCGTACTCATGTATTAATGAATGCATACACTATAAAACTTGCTTATATTGATAAGTAACATACAAATTATTGTTATTAATGCATTTTAATATATTAATTTTAATTATTTTGATGCAACTAATTTATATTTGATAACGCAGTTGGTTTCAAATTAATGTTTTATATACTGGTGTACTTAAATATGATTCTTACCTCGTCTCTTTTACAATAATAACCCACAGTGATTATATTTTACAGTTAAAAGGTAATAGCTCATGTTACAATAATATAAAGCAACACATATGACTTTCAATTTACCTTTGAGGGCTAAAATAAAAAATTATACAAACTGAACGAGCTGGATGGTTTTAATATGCGAGTTTAACCATTAAAATATATGTATTTAGCTATACATTCATCGATAATGTACTAGAATTGGAAGAAAAATAAAGTGAGAAATACATTTACTATTAATGTAGGTTCATTGCCAAGCACTGTCGTCATTCACACAAAGTACATTCAAGATACTGACTGACATCGCCCCTTGACGAAATAAGATTTGCATTCAAATGCGTACAATGTTACCTGTGAACAATAGTTAATATACAGTGCGGGTTACCTATACTCTTTGTGTTATGCTCCGAAACGGCTCAACGTATTTCAATGAAAACTTCTGGGATTGAAACAGTAACTTTAACTTAAAGTTTCGTATATGTTTCATTTGGATATTTTGCAGAGTTCAGAAGGTATTAATGTAAATATTTATCAATCCATTGAATTTCGAGGAAGGCACCGTAAAAACTCCTATTAGCCGTTCCTATATCACTTACTGTGTTATTATACGCGTAATTTTGGCATTATAAGAGAGAGAGAGAGAGGTTGAACAATTTCACTCCATCTATTGTTTTAAACATGAGAAAGCGGGACCTGTTCAAAACCAACAGTAACTTATATGGTTTGTCTTCATGCGATTATGAGCTCTCTTTTTTCTCTTCTTTGCCAACAACTATACTGGACGGACGTATTGATTCAGTATTGATAGATTGATATTCATACGTATTCAATTACCGTTTCTTTTGCAACATCAAAAATGAGTGTGTTTCGATGTGTTGATCGACGTATTATTTATTGCTAGTGATAAAAAAATGCCACCAGTGAGACGTCAAAGTTTTGGTTGGCGTACGTGTAACTTAAGTCGAGTTCATAATCATCGAGACAATGGGACTGAAGAAGAGCGTAGGCAGTGTTTGAAGGCAAACAGAATGGGGATTTCTCAAGGGAGATCTTCCACGGCTCACGAAGAACCCATACCGTCGGTTTAGGAGAATGGCGAAAAAACAGACGGTCAAACGTAACTATTACCTATGAACGTTTCGCGTATAACTTCCGAAAAACTCCCCTAGGGGAGTGGTGGAATAAGTGCAATTTTTATTTAAATAAAAATTCATCCCTTAAGAGGGGAAGAAATTTTATTTTATCTGAATACTGAAAATATTTTTAGTCCTGTTATTGTACTGGGAGTATATTTGTGGTTCATATTGTGCCGTTTTCGATGCCGGTTTAGTCATGCGTTGACCAAGAATTAAATAATGTGCCAGAATAATATAAATAAAAACCCGAGTAACGCCGGGTCTCCAGCTAGTTATAGATAAATATCAGATACTCTCACCTGCCTCCCAGTGCCAACTCAAATATTATTTCTTTTGGAGATTGCAAATCATAATAACAGAGGAATGTTTTCTTTTCAGGTTTATCTGCAGCTTTCGATTCGCACTTACGAGGCCCCAGCTTCCTCTTAGAACCGCCTCCGCGCCTCGAGTTTTCCAACTCGAGCGGAGGCTGGCTGGACTGTTCGGCGTCTGGTAGTCCACCACCCACCATCGACTGGCTGAGCGTGGACGGAACGCCGGCCGTCGACGTCCCAGGAGTGCGCCGCGTCCTGCGGAACGGGACGCTCGTCCTGATGCCATTTCCCCCGGCAGCTTACCGCCAGGACATCCACAGCACCGTGTACCGTTGCGTGGCATCCAACAGCGTCGGGAGGCTCATCAGCAGGGACGTGCAAGTACGCGCAGGTCAGTACATCATCGGCAACTTTCCTTATATTTACAACAGATCATTTTTAATATGTAGGACAATATTCGTACCAAAGAACTACCTTTTGGGAATTATCTGTTAAGGCTCACATAGCACCTGTAAACACAGTAATTCATAATTACTTTCGAAAGGAGCGCCAGAAGATTTTATATGAATGTTTATTTTAGTTTCCGTCATGAAATGATTATGTGCAGACCGAGGGGATAATATTAAAGGCTGGACGAAATCCTACGTATTCTCAGCTAATTTAAATTTGGATGGTTCTTCTAATGTTAAGGAGGTCGAGAGTTTTCCTACATGTCTCACCTGTCCATATTCACAAGGACTGGAATAGGCAGCGTCAGATTTATGTCGTTCATTAGCAAAAGGCTTTTTTTTCTTGCGTTACGACGAAAGGAGAAATAAGTACTGAAGAAATTATCCTAAGTATAGTCGGTAGTACATAACTACGTTGGAGCAAGTGAATCGTTTTGGATCGGTTGAAACACCTGGTGGGACTGCGATATAAGTAAGTTTAAAAACTGGGACTTAAAAGATAAACGGAAAGATAAAGTCTGTAAATAGACAAGATACAAAGCGTACAACACAGAGTAATGCAACACCCTTCAGACGAAACGCGTACACGTTTATCATAGTGTGTTGTCAGTGTACAGCACGTAAATATTCAGAACTTTCACCTGCCAGGTTTTGTTTTTTTAGACCCCATGATCACGTCAGTGTGTACAGTGACGCACAAACAACTGTTTTGTATGTTCAAGCAGTCCAGGAGTTTGCATACTGCTTCCACGGTTGTGATAATCCTAGTAACCAAGTGCGAGCGTGTATCGACCGGAGTCTCGTACACTATTTTCCTACCCATGCACAAAGAATGTGTCATGTCTGGTGACCGAAATGTTCATGGAACAGGACCACCATGACCAGTCCGCAGTAAACTGTACTTCTATGAGGTTCCTGGTTCCTAAAATCGAGTGTTAAGTGTGCCGGCGCCCAGTAATAATTTAACCACATAAGCTGACGTTTTGGATAAAGCATATTATATATATTGTATATTTTGTTATATATTTCAATTTTAAGGTGCAAATAGGATATAACATTAATTAATTTAATGTTGTAATGTGAAGGGGATTTGGGAACAATTCTCAGGAATTTTTGTCATTGTAAAGTGCAGTTGGACCTACAATAAAGAAAGTTTTGTGCAGCGACAATAGATGCCAACAACAATGGAAGACTCAAATTGTCTAAAAGTGTGTGAAGTCCCGCGGCGAACTCCAGGGGCGTGTGTGAAGCCCCACAGGGAAAGTCCGGTGGCGTAGGAACTGACTAGAAAAGTTTCCACTGGAGCGATGTTCTGATTGTCCAGTTTTTGGGTCGGGTGACCGAGACTCGAAAGAAGACCAGGGCGATAATTTAAAAAGGGGACGAGATGGACCTGGGAGAGCAGACGGGACGGTGATGTGAGAGAGGTCAGATGGACCTGAGAGGTGGGAGAGTTGGACCTGGGTGAGCAAATGAGTTGGACCTGGTAGGAGTGGTCTTAAGGAAAGGGGCGAGTCTAGTAGCACGTGGCCAGAAAATACATCGAGACGAGGATCTCCTAGCTGTGGGAGAGGATTACACGACATTCCTAGATGGAAAGCAGTACCTAAAGACTGAGAAACGTGAATGCATACGTGGTGTTGAATGTTTGTAGGCCCAATAATTTTGGGTAAGTCCAATTTAGCTGTGAAGCTTGTTCATGATTACATACAAATCTGAATGATATTCTTTTTCTATTTTTCAGTAACTGCGTACTTCATTTCTCGAGAGACCCAAAATATTTTTTGTGTAAATATTGTACAGATGAAATTTATAAATATAAAGTTGTCAAAACTTTTAAATTTATAATTTAAATAATATTTAACCTATCCCATGAAGAGTATATTACAATGTATATATATGTAGATTAAATATTAAAACGGTTAGTACTTACACTTATTCTCTTTAATAAGATTGGATCGTTAGCAATCGCCCTCATCAATTCGTTTACATTTTTCCCCTTCAGTGTCAGAATAAAACAGCGTCTTCTCCAAATCAGCCAAAGGAAAAGTCGAGAATCTTACAACTCGTACTGGCCAAATGCAGCATACAAAAAATTCATATCTCGAGTGGGACGAAAAATCTGTAATACGTGTACCTGTTGTCAGTGTTTATTTTTAACGTTTAATATTTGGAACCTGCTCCAGGTTGATTATTTTTCGTGAGTTTTAATTAAATTTTGTTTTTGCCATACAACAAGAACTTTTCCCGAATTTGGTCAATTATAGACCATAAAATGGTTTCATTGTATGGAACTGCGGAACACACTTACTGACGATCGTTAAATTGCGAGCCTTAAATATAAGGCTTCCTTCTCACATCTGAGACCTCTCAATCGTCCAGGAAGGGAGGTTTATTGTTTCTCGGCGAATAGCTTCAACATGCTTCATCTGGTGGCGTAGAAGCGTACAAAGAAGCCCTTTACTTGGTACGTAAAGTGGATTTCCTGAGTGCTTTCAACATCGTGTTGTTCCTAAACGCCCACATATTTGCGCTGAAGGAGTGTACTTACGTTTTCTTCAAAGGTAGCATGCATATAAACAATACAAACTGAATTAAGTTATAAACACGATACATCGCCCCATTTATATGCATTAAGCTGAAAAGTGTTCATCGTTTCTTTCCTTTACTTCAATGCGTCACAATTAAAACAGGTAACATTAAAATACAAAAATTTTAAAATATTGTACACGTCTCAGTGTTATGACTCAACGAAATGGCATTGGGCATTAAAAAAGAAACTTTCTCTTAATTTTTAATGTTCCCCACATTTTCGTAATTAACATGAACAAATACATTCATATTTAAAATGTAAGCAGAGGCTGTGAGCCTACACATTCTGTTAAATAGTTTACATTTAACATAAAACGTTTCCAGGAGTTTTAAAAGAACATTAATTATTTAGATTTTTAGACGTGTAATATTTAGTTAATGAGCATCGGGTGGAGGACTTAGACAATTTATTATATTTTAATAACTTTCATATAAATTTTCTGTTATAATTTAAATCTAATACGTTAGTAAAAAATTACTTTTCAACAGGAAAAAATTGGGGATCAATCTAAGCCATCTTTTCATATTGGACAATACTTTTGGTTTCAACATTCAGGATTTTGAATACAGTCGGGCTTTGGTTAAAATTAAGTACTATTAAAACGATTTCCTTTATGCAGTTTCATTACCAGTCTATGAAGTCTCGTTGTCTTTATTTGAATGTTTCGTTTTTCATTTCCTTGTAATAATTTCGGAGACGGACAGATAAGACTGTCGTTATGAAAATACAAACTTTAGAACTATTAAATCTTACACGGAGCTTGGTCATGATTCTGCAAAATAAGTAGCCAAATATTTACTTCAAGCACATATATTTGTCTGAATACATTTTCGTTGAGAACGCTCGAATCTGTTCAGTGGTCACTTTATTAAACTGTTTAGGAAAATGGACTCCTCCATCGCGAAAACGTCCAGAATAATCAATTACGTAAAGACCGAGCATTTTCAATATTTCAAGTCTTTATTTTGAATATTTCGGATTTATAATAATAATAATATATTATTAAAGAGCACTCTAATATTCATTTTCTAACAAATTTATAAACAGTTCATGAACTATAAATTTAACTATTATAAATTATACTGAATTCAATCTGCACTGAAACGGACAAATGGAATTGTACTTTAACTGCAGTAAAATTGAAAATTAAAATTACTGCATAACTGCTGAACATATAATTTATATACGTAACATTTCACAACATAAACCGCGTTAATGATTTCCTAAACATCGGAACGTCTCTGTGAAAAGAATTTAATATATGAGAATATGAAATTTCTAGCGTAAATGTAGAAGAAAAATTAATGCGGAAAAAATTTAGTACATCCGAAAAAAAAGAAATATGAACCATATATTTAAGAATAAAATAAATGATCGAAAATTCATTCAGTGGCATTCTCATCAATTCCAATATAATTTAGACAAGTTAATAAAACGAAACCAATAGCAATATGAATACGTTTTTGGCTGACCTAGCCTTATAGAAAAATATTAATGCACTTTCCTTTATCTTTTTATTTAAAGTCGCATCAACTAGTATGGTCATAAGTGAGAACGGTAGGGAGGAACTCGCTTTCTATAGTTACACAGTGTTTCACACTCAACATCCATGCCCACGCTAGGCTTCGAACCCCGGACCTCGGAGATGACAGAAGCAACGCTGACCACTATACAACAGGAGGTTGGCACATTCTACTGTTTACATTTTCATAAATAAGTTGTTAGCGTACAACTTGTGGCGCAAGAAAAAAATACAAAATCCAATTTGAAGTATACAAAATCAAATAGGTTGAAGAAATATGTTTCCACGATCATTCAAATAACATTAAGTGACAATCCTGCCGTCTGGGAAAGGAGAAACATCAGACTAATTGAATTACGCCTCCACACAATCGTAATACCCAGAAGAGGTATTATAAATTCACGAATGAAGAGAAAGAAAATTAGTTTACTACCTTTGGAGCAAGTGAAAAGCTGAAATAGGTTTTCTTTTGGAAAAAGACATTTGATTCAAATTAGGAATAAATAAGAAAGGAAATTAAAATTTAGAATTGAGTTGGTAGAATTTAAGTAACTGAAATAAATATACTAGAAAAAATTTGGAGGTTTCTGCATTTTGAAATTACCGAGAGTCAACTTGATAGACGCAGCTACAACAACAACGTAATCACAACATAACATTTTTTATGATTTAATAAGTCTTTATAATACATTTGTAAACTACTTTCTTGCAAACAAGTTAAAAAGTACAAAATGCGAGTAAATATTACATTAAAACCATACATCACAATAAGTTATCCCAGCAAATTTTAAGTAAATTACGCGATTATTAATTTTGATTTTCCTTTTAAATATTCTTATGTAATTTTCAGAAAAATGAGGAATCATAAAATCTTTAACGGAAGTAAAATGTCACAATGAAAGAGTAATTAAATATTAATTTGAAATAAAGCACATGTTGATGTTTTTCTTCTGGCATTCAGTTGTAAGACTGGTTTGATGCAATTCTCCATGCTAACATATAATGTGCAAGCCTTTTCATTTCTGAAAATTTAGCACATCCCATATCCTCCCTAATCAGTTTAGCGCATTTCATCCTTGGCTTCCCTCTTCTCTTCTTACCCCACACACTACCTTCTAATGCTAACCCTCATGTCTCCAAACGTGACCTCGTTAGTGATTCTATCCACCCATTTGATTATCAGCATTAGCCTAAAGCACCACATTTCAAAGACTTCTATTATTTTCCTTTCTGCAACTCCTATCGTCCACGTTTCGCACCCATAAAACGCCAAGCTCCATACGAACATTTTTAGAAACAATTTCCTAATATACACACTTATATTACCGTAAATAAATTCTTTTTTTCGCGGAAACTTTCATCCCTGTGCTATTCAACTCTGTATGTCTACTATACTAATACCATCTCTGGTTATTACGCTTCACAGGTAGCAGAATTTCTTAACTTTCTTCAAAATATCCCTTCTCAATCTAACACCATTTGTTATTCCACTGTTTCCCATACTACACTCCATTACCTTGGTTATCCCTCTATTAATTCTCATATTGAACTCTTTCTGACCACGTTCATGCAATTTAAGTCTACTTCTGAATCCCCTAATACTTCAATATCGTCGGCAAAGCGTAGGGTTTTTATTTATTCTTCTTGCAGTATGATTCCTTTTCCATGTTCCGTTTTTACTTTCTTCAGCGCCTGCTCTCTCTCTCGTATATATATATATATATATATATATATATATATATATATATATACGTTTAACAGCATGAGGGGAGTTGCCTGTTTCAGGATCACGCTCATGTAGCCTGTTAACCAAAATAAATAAAAAAAGGTGACATGCTGAATCCTTGTCTTTATATAAGCCTTCTTTCTCGAGATTTTTTTTCCTGTACATGTTAATAAGCATGTTATATTGACTCAATGTATTTATCTTAGTTTTCGGTGTCATGCTAATGAAGCGTTTTATTTTTACTATATTACTAATGCCAAAGTTTTCTCAACTTAATTTTCCTAAACTACTACTGAAGCGTCAGCCACGTACATTAAAACTTTCCAAATGTATAATGTGGTTACCGGAAAACAAAACTTTTCCTACAGGCCAGGGGTAATGTCTTACAACACGATATGTTCTGTTGAAATTACATTTTTTTTTGACGATAATGCTAGAGATGGACAGAGCAAACAAGAAATCGAAAGTACAACAGTGCGTATTAAGGAATAATAGGAACTAATTTATCTTTATAGTTAAATTTACGAATGCTGAGGCACAGTTTTGTTTGAATCTGAAACATATACAATAAATTTGAAAGAAGTAATTAAATTTATTGCTATTTTTAATTATTCCGCTGCAGAGGTTTTTTGTTGCTGCAATGGTCTAAATAGTAACGATCAAGAAAAATTTTTCTTGAGGATATATTTAATTCTATCATTTAGTTTATTTTGCATGATAGTAGTTTGTCTTGAGATAGGATTGATATTTGCTGGTTCTGATTTTGTATCGTGTAATATAAAAGTCAGAATTTTGACAATGTTTGTTACATAAAATACTCCCACGTTTAGATACATTTTAGTGAAAGATTGATTGTAAAGGGCTCGCATCCTCTCCTGAGCTGCTCCTGCAGACGCAGAGAAAGGTAATTCCTTCACTGTGCGATATCTGATTTCCCAGAGTGCGCTTCCAAGCTCCGTGGTATCTGCAGGGTTGCAAGAGCCTCTTTTGGTTTAATAACCTTGTCGTTGCATGCACAGAATTCAAAGCGTTCGTAGTTGTTATAACCGGGGTTGGAGGCAATGTAAATAGTTTGCACTGTAGGGATGAATGGGGCTGGAATCATTTGTTTATATAAGTAATTCACATGGACTTAAAATTTATTACATATTTCCATTTAATAGCTCTTAAAAATTTGTTCTCGAGAGAGAAGAGTTAACTGTAGGTTTTCGACCCCGGTACATACAACTTTTAAAATATAGGAAGGTGCCTGGGCATGGGAGAACCTTGAAAAAAGCAGAGAGAATACGAAGTATTCTCAAAGGTGAGCCCCGCAGTCAATCTGGGGAGAAATACGTTACAGAGAAAAATCCCACAGTCATCTATTCCCCCGGACTATTTTATTTTGGTTAACAGACAACTCCCCTTTAATATAATACGAAAGACATTGAAAATGAAGGATGGGATGTGGAATGTAGGACAAGGTAGCCAAGCAACGACTAGGGTTTCCCGGGCTATTTTTTAAGGATCCTACCCGGTGTTTTAGATAAGAGAGGTGTAGGGAAACCCCTAGAAAACTTGCATCAGTTAGGTCGAGTTTTTAGGAAGTATTTTCACACCCTTCCGAATGACCGGAAACAAGTTTGCTGTGGGACCGCAGCTTTCCCTTCTCTGCGTCTACACTAGTTATGAGGCAGTTGGCCATAATAAAAGCATTAAAAGTATTAATGACTTTAGTCTTGATTTTAAATAGAAGCATTAAGCCTTAAGCCCGGCCTAACCCGCAAAATGGTTCTATATTTCAAAGACATATCTGCCATTAAGATTTTCAACTTAATCAAAACTATTTGACCGTAAAAATCAATACTTTTATTTATCTCTGTACCTAACATCTGACAAGTATTTTCTGATGTGTCGGTCTTACTTGGTTATAACTAGGTTGATTCTTTGACCACATATGAATCTGAGAACTCGTCACTAAAACTGACTGAAAAACAAGTATTTGGTTTTTGTGCCCGGCCAACTGTTCTTTTCCAGAAAGACTACGCAGTGGAGTGTTGTCCCTTTAATAATACCACAGGAACGGACATAAATTGAGTATGTGGAATGTAGAGTAACGTTTCGTAGGGTGAAAGAGACCACCTGAGTGCATCATACACAGTATTCACTTAAACTTTCTTCCATCATCCTAGCGCTAATGTTGTATGTGGCCAAAGTGTCGTGGATAGTTCAGCGGTCCGGCAAGAAAATCAATGGGTGATACCTTAATTAATTAAAACGACTGTAAGTCTCACAGACCCAGTGACCAGAGGATACCGCTCCAGAAGGCGTTCTTGATGCCAAGATCAGTGCAAGTATCGAGGAGGATTTTCAGTGTTAAATCTGAACTTTTGGAGGGTGGTGAAATAGATACCAGGTAGAATTGAAACGCAGATTGAGGAACATGTAAACAGAAGATTGAGTTTTAAGACGAGAAAAATGAAGGAGGAGAAGATCAGTGAGGCACCTGAGATAAACAACACCAACCAAAGGCCATACTACCTGCTTTTCAGCGATCCGACAACCCCCGCCAGATTACCGATGATACCGATGAATGGTGATCATATTATGCATACAGAAACTAAATTAGTATGCTACACGGCATTAAGAAAAGAGTTATTTTGAGTCCCTGTATGTGTTGAATAAGTTAAATGTCTCCTAGAATATATTTGTTATTAAATCCCAATCATATGAATAATAATTAAGTTTAAAATAAAATAAACAATTATTCGTGCCGTAATACTAAAGTTAATAAGTTTAAAAGCAGTTGAATCTCATAACCAAAGGTGACTTACAGTATGTTCCTCGTGCTGTAAGTTAAGATCCTACCTGACAGCAGGGAAAATACCATAAAAACTTGAAGTGGTCCTATCTCGTAATAGAACCGTACATACTAAGCTCTAACACGATTATTTATATTTTAGAGAGGAGCCACCAATATTCGGAAGTTGCAACGTACATATGACAATAGAAATATTATTTTCCAATGCAACAGATTTTTCATATAACGCAGAATTCATCTCACCAGATGGCAGACAAAATCACAAAACGAAGAACAGGAAGAAAAAATAATTGTAATCTACAAAATTATTTAATTCAATATTTCATTTAAAACGTTATAAGTAGTTTTGGTTATTCTATGTAGTATTCCTTATTGATTTGTACCGTCGGTAATGACCTAGTAGTCGGCTCGACGTAAAACGGTTAAAAAAGGTACGTTGGGATCTCGATACTTGTCCCACGCCTTTCTGTTAACTGGAAATTGTGATTTGCAGCAGGGACGCAGAATTCCCAACTGAAAACCTAGATTAGGTTTGAAAGCGTCTCACCGATCCTTCCAGTGAGAATAGGGTTCACGTTTTGGAGTATTCACAACGTGAAGGACTCCTGTGCATTTTCAAACTTAATCTCTATTTCTGGTCGTAACTTGCCACCACTTCTAAACTTTTGACAGGCGCAAATTCCATAAACGAAACCCTGAACTCGGCGAGGAATTTAAATTACCCTATATTTCAGGTATGTGTTCTGTGACATTGCATAACTAATGGTATCATTGAATTAGACGATTTAATTCCAGGTGTAAATCGTTAACCATATCGTAAGTAAACTATAGTGTGACGTGTTTTTATATATATATATATATATTTAAAATTTATAATAAATTTAGAGTATATATATAAATAGGTGGGTGACAATAAACATCAACTTTTACATTTCAAACAGTTTTAATATTAACCAATGTAAAAGATTCAACAAATTACAATACTTAGAAATTAATTAATTTAAATTCATTATATTTGCCCAGCTGAGCCCAAACCAAAGAGATAACATAGCAAGAGACTTTAGTAAATTTAATTTATTATACTCCGGGTTGTATGAAGTTTTTATAGAGCAACAGATCATTGCCTTATGTTTCTTACTTTGCAATCATCCTCTCAAAGTTTTCTGATTGACTAGCATTCCCAAATTCAACGCAAAGTCACCTTCCGGGTCGGTATGTGAAGTACACAGGTCTCTGGTGTGTTTCCTAGTTTCAATTTTGTTTCCTGGTGACAATTGAGCCAGATCGCGTCTCCTCTCTGATTCCTTGAAGCCACCCAGTCCGATCTTCAGTTTCGCTAGCTTCTCTATAACCTCTCACCTCTTTCTTTTATAACTTCTCTTTTCCAAGGTCCTTTACACCTCGAACTCATATCTCCTAAAAACCTCATTGGTTTCCCGCTTTTCCTATCATCCCCAGATACTTCAATAGGGTTGGCGTCCCTAACTTTTCTCACCAAAAATTCAAAATTTGGGAGAGGCCACCCCGAGCCATATTTTGATGAACCGCCTAGCTGACCTTGGCGGACCTCGGTTTTTCGCCGAGCCGGAAAAATCTTTTCAGACAAAGGACTGAGGCTCCTCACGTTCCTGTAAGGTTTCAAGTTTATGACTGCCGGGTTTACCCCGGAAGGGTGCCTTTCGAATATCTCAGAATCTGTTCTCTACAGAAACTTCATACAGATTGCTTCATATTGTAAATTAATTCAGATAAATAAAATAAAATATACGACCAGAATTTATATGCCTCATAATAGTAAAAATTTGTAAGATTGCGTTATAATATTTTTTACTTAAATTATTTTCACTGTGAACGGTTGATGATTATAACATCACTAATGTATTCTGGTTGGTCCAACACTTTTCAGAATATTGAATCCATGTTTAGTTTTAATAGGTAATAGATTTGGTTCTTGAAGGAATTAAGTCATATAAATAAAGAATCACTATGCCACGTAAATACTGTATAGTGTAAAAATATAACTGAAGAGAAAGAAAATAATGCACATAAAGAGTAATACCTTTATTTCCATTTGGAATTCAGTTCAATAATGTGGGAGATGATATATGTAAATGTAGATTAACGCGGGACTTGGCTCCATTATCAATAGGATGATAGTCCATTTGTCAAAAAAATGAGCACCGCTTCCATTGGAAATGTGGCACAAAAGGACCGCAAAGAATGGGGTGAAATGTTTTATTCGCTGCTGACACCATGCTCTCTGTCTGTTCCACTATCTCGTGGCGCCGCTCGCGAAAATTCTTTCCCTCCTGCCGAAGCGCGAATGCCGCTGTGTATCAGCATCTGCGTCGTTGCTATGGCAACATGGTGTCACATGGACTTATTGGATTTCTTTGTGCGCTGTCAGGGCGCGTTAACATCGGTGTCGCTCCCCTTAGAACACTTTTCAGTCTTGGCTGCGTTCCTAATCTTGAACTGTGGCCAAGAGAATGATTTGGATTCTGAGCAAAATGGACACCTAGGCCTTCTTTCTGTACTTCCTTTGTTAAGAGAAACTCATCAACGTAGTTGATGTAAAAGATACACTTCAATATTTTCAGTCCCTTCCATTACTTTATATCTTTCTCCCTCCAACCCTTACAAGCCATTATTATTGAGCTACCGTAGGGGCTACTATTTCTTTTCCCTCGAATGTAATTTAGATCGTGGAAGGAAATGAGTTGTTTGAGGAGATGTAATTAATTTTTCCTTAAATTGGGTAACAATTGTAATGAATAACACGTGAAAATGAATAGATAAAAAAGTAGAGAAGAACCATTGATATTATTTGTCAGAATTTCAATATTTCGTTGTTAAATCCCAAATAAATGAAATAATTACAAGATAATTTTCTGACTTTAAAATTTACGATAAATAAAAAGACGGCCAAATAGTCAGCATTAAATATATCGCTACTTACTCACAAATGCGACGTTTCATCGCCATTTTGAGACTTCCTCAGGCTTACTGCAAACGTAATATTACAATAAATTAAATATGAGTTGTGTTAGAATTTTTTAATTTATATATTACAAACGTGGTTCTAAACTTACAAATTCAGCAATACATCATATTTACTCCTTGACTCCCTCAGCCGTAAAGTTTATTGAATTTACATGTGAAGAATTTGGTGTCGCACATGGATCATCTCCAGCGACGGTTACGGCCGAAATCATGTAGTAACAATGAGTGCTTTCGGAAGTTAAATTTTAAGAATGGAGAACAATATTAAAGAGTTAAACTACTACAGCAAAAGAGTATCGTAATTTTGTTCAAATTATTCATGTCATTTTTAACATTGATTGCATGAGGGTTGTTCCTATATACAACATTTCACTCATAATTCTCAAGAAGTAATTATATACTTCGTCTAAAGTTTCCACATTTTGCCAATCGAAATTGTGATTATTAACATTTATGTGTTTGGACACAACTGTGTACCTTTGAATGTCTAATTTGATTTTGTTTTTATGTTCCTTAATGCGAGTTTTTAATGCTCTTTTAATTTGTCCGATATACAGTGCTACAAAATTAATTGTTAAGATTGTAACGCATTATATTCCACTTATATTACCGCCAATAAATTCTTCTTTTTTGCGGAAGCCTTCCTTGCCTGTACTATTCATCTCTGTATGTCTTCTATTCTACTACCATCCCTGGTTATTATGCTTCCCAAGTAGCAGAATTCCTTAGCTTCCTTCAAAATATCTCTTTCCAATCTAAACACCCTTTGCTATTCCACTGTTTCCCATACCACATTCCATTACCTTGGGTTTCCCTTTATTAATCCTCATATCGGGCTCTTTCTCCAGGACCACGTTCATTTCTTCTCTTTGCAGTGCAATTCCTTTTCCACATTCCGTAATATATAAGTTAAAGAGCATGGGTGACAGACTGCATAAATGTCTTATTCCTTTCTTGATTCTTGCTTTCTTTGATTGCCCTTCAATTTTAATTACTGCTGACTGCATTCTGACATTTATTATGTATAAGCCTTTTTCCTCGATATTTTACTCCAGTCCTCTTCAAAATTATTAATAGTCTGTTCCAGTTCACAGTATGACTGAAACGCTTTTTCTAAATCTACAAATTCCATGAACGTAGGCCAGGTTTTCCTTATCCTGTCGTCTAAAATTATTCGGAAAGTTAATATTGCTTATCTTGTTCTTACATTTTTCCAAAGCCAAATTGATCTTATCCTAACTCGAAATCTAGTTGACGTTCCATTCTCCTATATACTATTTTCGGTATTATTTTGTATGCATGAGATACTAAACTAATTTTCCTGAGCTGTTTGCAATTATTAGCCCCAGTCCTGTTTGGTAGAGGTATAATTGTATTTTTACTAAAATCTTCTGGCTATCTTCCTGTTTCGTAGATTTAGCAATCTATCCTGAACATCCATGCTTCTTCCCCCTACGATCATGTCAACTCCGCTGGAATGTTATCAATTCCTGGCACTTTACAATTACTGTCAACGCCTTTCAAATTGGCGTTAAAGTTTCGTGTCTCAACTCTTCATCATTCACCTCGTTTTATTATTCTGTTACTGACTGATATATTTTTCTTACAGTTCTTATAGGTATTCCTTCCATCAAATGCCTTTTCGTCTTTATCTATAATTGGCTTCCCATCCGTTCTCCTGATATTCTTGCTAATATTTTTCCTCTCTCCGAATGTTTTTTTGATTTTCCTATAAGCTTTGGCAATTTTCAATTTCACCATGAAATCTTAAACTGATTTTCATATCTCTTGTAGCCAAGTCTCTTTGGATGCTTCCTATCTATCTCATTATTCAAGCGACTGTACTGCTCTTTGCCTTTTTATATTTACCCTTTAAATCAAATATGTTTGTTATTTATTGTGCTATTCACGCTTTCCTGTTGGTGTGAGCTATAAAACTGTATATATTGGCATTAATAACTATTAACTAGTTATAGCCTCTTACTGATCGCTGCACTTGTTCTCCTTGCTAGTAATGACTTCAATATTAGATTTAAACATCACAGGCCATACCTTTTTTTAAATATATTTTTTTCTAAATCACTTTACTCAACTTCATTAATACCGATCCTAGTATTTTTAATTAATTCCTTCCATAATTTATTAATCTGTTTGTGAACTGCTTTCTACTCATTTGAAAGGCTTCTTTGCAGTTTGTAGGCAGGCTATTCCAATCCTCGATCGTTGTGTTTAGATCTGAAATTTTCTTATATGTGTTCGCCTTTTCCCCCGTCTAATCTTACAGTAATTAATAATTTTAGATAATTAAGTGAAAGGAAGTTTAACTTTTGGCTATTGTAATACTAACTATAGATGTAAAGTATTTCGGTTCATATGAATTTTCATTTATGATATACATTTGTTAGCAAATTCAATGTTTAAATTCATTTCTGTTTATTACCGGAACAGTTTAGCGTAAATTATGATGTCATCCACTCTCATTACCAGTTGGAACTGAAGATAACGCGGGAAAAATTAAAAGAAACGTGAACACAATCAGACAGGCAATCATTACTCCAAAAGATTTCGAGTCTTCCGCTCCCGCGCTCCCTTTTACCAGCCTTTATATCAACAGCGCCGTCGTAAACGTGGGCTTATTCATTCTCCTCTTTCATTTTCTTCGAATCCTTTTTCCTCGATGCATTGTGAACTTATTCCCCGCCAAACTGGAGGAACTCGCAGGCAAGCTCTGATTTGTACGTTAATACATAAAAAATATAATAAATTTATTGGCGAGTATACAAAACGAAATGTATGTTACTCTAGAAGAGTCCAAAAAATCAGCAAACGAAACGGCATAAATTACTCTCCAGAAAGAAATTTAAATGATTTTTTAAATATTTTTTCACGCCCTCATACTGTTTGCTGGGATACAGAAGAAAATATAATATATTATATTAATATATACAATTTTAAAATACATTAGTCGCTTTTCGGCGGGATAAATAAATTTACGCATCTATAATAATTTATCTATTTATTTGATATTGCGTTAATGTACATTTCTAAAATTTAGATTTTAAAATAAGAAGTATGTTAAAGGAGAAATACTTTGAACTTTCAGGAAAAGCACGAGAAAGATTAGGCTGGGTCTGAGTCACTTATAGAAATATTCTATGACGAATCTTTTTCAGGGTCTTAAAAGAAGAGACTTTATGATACGAGAATAATAAAGATCCCATTGCGTGAGGTTCTGGTTCATTAGTACCATCTAGGGACCTGAACATAATTAATAATACGACAGAAAAGACTGAAAGAAGTTTAAAAAGGAAATAGCACGCTAAGCTAACCTAGTTGCCACAACGAAAGCCGACTGATTATCTGTTCGAAAATAATCGCCTCTTCCACTGCATCCCAGCATCCTCCTTTGATGCCAATAGGATATTAAAGTTTCAGTCACGCGGCAGAGAAAGGAGGTCCTTGAAACCAGTGTGATCTAGATATTTACAAGTCTAAAGGAATAATATAATATGGGCGTTAAACTGTTCACGTTTTCTAGCAACCTGAAACTAATATATTTTCTCACGACGCCACATCCTGTGACAATGTTTCCACTATTAACATTGAACAAAGGTATAGAATAGAATATTAATAATATTATAATATAAACAAATGAGCATATATCAGTATATACAGTATATTTATATTCGCTTCCTAATATATATAGTCAAAATATAAGTTCATTGGTATATTATTATACAAACCGCAAGCTACAAAAATCGAAATAACGTGGATCTGGCAACTTGTAAACGCTTTCTAATTACAATTACCTGTGAGCTATATTTGGCAAGAACGTTGTCGAACGTTTACTCTAAAATGTTTGCGTCCAGCACTTATTTAAAAGTCAAAATACCGACTTTCTCTGGGGAATAATCTTCAAACTTCAGCGATTGCCTGCAAGCATGTGGACAGTACAGGTATCAAGTTTGAGAAATGGATTATAAGCAGTGATGTCATCGTAATATGTAAATTAAACAGTTTAATTTAATAAACAAGAAATATAATAAACATAGTAGACATATTATAGTAGCCATATGCAAATAAACTTTTGTCATCAATCATAAACTGTGTCAACTATTATTTTATTTTAAATCTGATGAACTAAATCAAAACCATACTTAAATCTTCTGCCTAATAATAAAATAAAATCTGGAGTAATTAAATTTACACCTCTGCACTCTCAGCATGTAAAGGAGTGAACTATGTAATAGGTTCACATTAAAAATAAAATTAAATATTAATTACAGTTTCCTAGTTGCTTAACCAATATCCGTTTTGAAAATGTTGCATTTTCATTATGATCCCATATAATATTATAATTTTCTTTTAGATAATTAATTATTGGTTTTATTTCTCTCCTGAACTTTCTTCTATAATCCTTTTCACGGACCCCAGCCGTGCACTTCAGATAAGTATCCCGCGACCCTTTGCTCTTACCGTCGACTACAGTAAGGCAGTAATATACGAGAAGATTATCGCTGCGTTTCGTAGCAAGAACACGTAAACTGATGTTTGATGTATTTTCTCTGCTACAGTTCAACTGCTTCTTGAAACCTATTTTAACTTCTCGATAGTAATTTAACATTTGTCCGTCCTTCCTAAACACGAGGTCCTTCCACAGTCAACAGTTTCAAATGCTGTACTATAGCAGGCATTAATTTTTCCCCTACACAGAAACTGAGACTAGGTAACTTGTTGCGATCAATCTTTTGTATCTTGTATTTGGCATTTTATTTCAGCATAGTTACGGTATATCAACTCTACGAACCATTAAAATAAAACCGACTTCAAACAATCTATCATTTACTGAATTTGAACGGAACATGACAACTCTGTTTGAAGGAGAGTTAATTATTTTGTTATATTATGATATTTGAAATGCAAATATTTGATATTTTACCAAATTTATATTGTCACGTTTCTGAAGAATCGTGAGATAAAATAACATACACTGCTAGAGGCTACAGACGTTTATTTAACACGAAAGTTTTATACAAAGGCTCATACTGCAAAAGACTGCCTCCACTTCGAGATCCAGTACAATTTATACATTCGTGGAATATTCCATAAAAAAAATTCTTGAAACATAAAATTCTAGAAACGAAAGGTAAATATAGTAGACAAATAACAACAGGTTGCGTTGAGCGTGGCTCAAACCCGAGTCCACATTTCTGCAATACAGCTCTCAACCTCTGAGCTATGGCTACAGGATCGCAGATATAGCAATATTGTTGTTCATATTATTAATGTTAATTTTTAGAATGTAATTTTTAATAAATAAAATTAATAAAAGTGATGGCCACACTCCCCAGTTGATAATACTACACTTACAAACAGAATTTCGAACTAAGGGAGTCTTAAAAGCAACTCTTTAGTATTAGTTATTAATTTGATACAAAGTAGCTTGTTTATTAATTTCTATTTAGGACATTTGCAGAATGTAAAAACGTTTATTTTATTCGATTATAATACATAACATTGTCCTTAAAAGCCTTTTCTTCATCACAGTACTTTTCCTAGCTGTCAGTAATTCTAAGTATTCTTAACTAGCTCAATATATGTGCTCTTTCTTCCCAATCTTTCTAAATTAAGTTCCATTCTTAACAATTTTTCCATTATTTCTCAGTTTACAAGTTTTAAATTTTAATTCGAACGTAATCTTCCTACTTAGCAATAAAAGTTTATGATTTCATCCGTCAACTGCATTATTAGTTCTTTGGCGTCTGTCGTAACAGTTCCATAAAAGTTTGGTATCTAAAAAGAATTATCAATATGTTTCGATGATTTTTGTTTTCATCTCCGTTTGTAAATATTTGCTCATCACAAGAAAATTGACAGTCAAAAACGTAAAAATTAATGAAATAGTTAATATCGAAGAAAAAGGTAATAATAATTCACGAAATGTTTTCGAAACATAATTTAATTAATAATTCATGTAGGAAGTTACGTTAATAATGTAAACAATATCCATTTTTAAATGTTTCTTCATAATATATGTCAGAAAAGGTAACTCTGCATCAAAATAGTTGACACGTTGAGCTCAAATTTAGTTAATTATAAAATGAAATACAGCAAATCTAGGTATTATCAATACAAGTCGAGTTGTCAAGTAACCCTGTAGCTGAACTTGCTGCCTACTCAAAGAGCAGGCGCTGCTACCTGCGATTTATACGCATTTTCAATTGTTCACAAGTGGGACTCAACCAGAAGCCCATATAATATTACAATAGTGATTTATATAATGAATCACTGGGTTCATTTCGCAAACTTCAAATAAAAATAAAATATTTTTGCGTTCTTGATATTCATTGGTTCCGATCCCCGCCATAGTGTTCATATTTTATATGTCGTTTCTGAATACAACTGCATATGCAAAAAAAATCTTTCAAAAAAATGAATGTTTTCACCACGAAACAGTGCTGGAGAGTTGTAAATATTCATATACAAATATGGGGCCGATTAATTTTCTGGCTTTACCCTTACGTTTAACAAGTTTCACCAAACAGTCCCAATCCGGTTTGCATTAACATAAATTTTCGCCTTTGTTCCTTTCTTCTGAACATATTGGAGAAAAATTAGAATGCTATCGTAAATTGTAATCCCTTTGCAGCTAAAATTCAAGCTGAAACACAGCTTTTATTTTGCATCATTTCGTAAAGTCACTTGTTAAGTACTAAACAAAAGAAAAAACCTTAATTATTTTGCGAAGTAATCCAATTACGAGTGGCGGAACGCATTTGTGACACGAGCGGAAAATAGCGCGGATTACTTCGTGTTTTTAGCTTTGCGGGGCTGAATTTAATTTAATTCGTGCCGCAGATTAAAATTAAAAATGCCGATGCTGCTTTACATATTTGAAATGTAATTATAATGGCAGTATTTATTTTCGAGAGTGCTGGCCATCGCGGATTCCCCGAAATGGCGCCGCCGTCGCACCTGGAGTGGATGAAAGACGCAGATGCTGCGACGCCGTCATGAGAAAGATTTTAATGACGCTCCGTCCTCGAGTGCGGCCAGGCCTCAATCCAGGGCAATTTGTGGTTTTAATTACAAACTTGACTGCTACAAAGTTGAGTGAAAAGAGTGTTGGCAGCTCTTTATTCTGAATAGCTAAGACGGCCCAAAGTGACTGCAGCGTCAAGCAACTCTCCTCAGAGCGTCTGCTCACACGTTTACGAGTAGATAAACATGCGCCATAAAGCAACCGAAATAAAACTCTGCTAAATAGTTTAAAGTTATAACACCGTTAATTCATTGTGCACTCAAACGTAATAATTAGAAATAAGATTTTCTGATGATTTTATTTCGTCAGCGTACTGGTAACTTTCATTGGATAGTTATCACACTGTCACTGAGAAATATTCAGATGATATGCCATGTGTTTAACAAATAGATGATACTATTGTTCTGTTGGGAAATTAATTCAGTTCTGTAACACTACAGCAATATTACATTGTGACTAATTGGTGATCTTATGTTCTTTCTATGTCTAAATCATTTACTAAAACGGATTGTGAAAAAGGGACTACATTTTAACACTATATTATAGGAGATAGAGTAGTAGTGATGACATTTCAGGAAATCGCTTATTTTTAACGACTAGAATTCACACCAGACTAACAATAATTTCTGGAATAGAACGTTATTCAACGCCAGCCACAGTTTCCGAAGAACGTGGCAATAGTACGTCAATTGATCTACAAATCTCCTAACAAAATTCATTTATTAATCAATGCAATCCTTTCCTGATCACGTCTTCATTATTAATTGAAAGAACCGTTTCCAATATTTTATATTTCAATGTAATACAAACAATTATTTTATATTTTCTGTCTCCTAATTTATTTTTCTAAAATTACCATTTAGTCTGAAGTTACAAAGACAGCTATTTTCGTAATTTACAAATTATAAAGCTCAATATTTTTATCAGTCACATAAAGAAACGAAAAAATGAAATTCATAAGACAATAATCTTTAGGCGTTTTTCAGTATAGCTTTCCTATTGCAAAACATTATTCCATAAACTTTTAAATTAATAATTAAGTTATATGAGTTAAATTGTATATATGTATTGTAGTAATCATGTACAAAAATGTTTTCAAACCTTAAACTGATAGCAAACACCGAAAGATTATCGTTTGAAGAAATTAACCTAGTTATTTATTTCACTGATACAAAACGTGAAGCTATATAATTAATGAAAGCCGTTAGGAACAAATATTTACAATGCCTAGGAAAATATCTGCATTTCAAATCTGAGTATCTTGTGATTACTTCTTTATAATGAAAAAAGTGTATGATGCATGAAAATGAGTTTGAGCCTCTGTTTTGAGAAAAGTTTTTGATTTTCGTTTTGTCATAAAAACATTTTTCCTCACAGTTTTATGGATTAATTCATATTGTTTCGTAGATTCTACACAATGGTAGAGTGATCGTCAAATAACCAAAGCAAAAATGCAGTTTATACAAATATTGGATGAGAATACTTAAATTATAGTCTGAAGTTCGTAGTTAGCAATTAGCTAACTAGTATCTCTCTTTTCTATACCTTTCCATTTTATTAAAGTGAGATGACAAACCTCAATTGTCCTTAATTGCCTATTTCTAAAATGTGCAACTTGTAACTAAAAATATCAATGGCAAAACTCGTTTCAATTGATATATCATATTATCATTAGTTTGCGATCCGAATTTATTGAAGGCACGAATTTTATTCCGATATCAATTATTACATATTGTAATTGACATGGCTCAGCCACTTAGAAGAATACATATATTCATTTTTTAAATTATATTTATAAATCTTATAGTCTATTTAAATTTTATTTGTACTTATGTTAATATGGAGTGTGGCGTTATATGGCTGCGAAACGTGGACGATAGGAATTGCAGAAAGGAAGAAATAGAAGCTTTCGAAATGTGATGCTTCAGAAGAATGCTGAAAATCAGATGGGAGGATAGAGTACCAAACCTGGAAGCTATAAATAGAATAGGGTGAATGTTCCTTCAGCAAAACAAGCTTAGTATTATAAATCTGCAGACAGGCACGCCTCCCGACCGGTAGCCTGGTGCTGGGAAATTCCACTTCTAGGTGTCTGTCGCCGAGCCTTAAAGCCCTTGCTGAGCCTTTAGATCATTAAAATATAAAAAATTCGAGTAAAGTTAGGGAGGGGTCCTACTGCGCTACAGATGTATTCTTTAAAATGTAGAAATAAATTTAAAGGTACCGTAGTAATTCATTTATTGTGACAAATGCTGATTACTTTGGAAACGCTTCGTTTTCGGGTGCATTTTAGGCAGTGTGATGCGTTGGTTTCGTTCGTTATTCTCTAAAAGTTGCTTGGTTTTCAGAACATATATGTAGTTACCCGTTACGTATATCGCAAATATTGATCTTGCAGGTCAACATATCTCGACGTAGCGCTTTTTCGATTCAGTCAGGTGAGCTCGTGACTTATCTAGGATATATGTATATTTCCTCTTAAAGTTAGATCCGCCTCCTTGGGTACATTTTAAAATAAAGTCTTAACTCAAGTGTTGCCGAAATTATGGCGCTTTTCCTGTAATACATGTTTAAAAACCAATTATTTATTACGGAATCAGAAATAAGTTAAGCCTTTCGAGTACAAATAATTTTAATATATTTTTGTTGTGAAGAATACATTTTTACATGTGAGTGACTTATTGATTTGATTGTTTGTTTGTTTCAGTGGTAGCTCAGGCTTATAAAGTGGAAGTGGAGGTCCTGGGCGCTCCCCGGGGTTGTACAGCAGTGTTGCGCTGCGTTGTGCCCAGTTTCGTGAGAGAACTCGTTCGCGTCGTGTCTTGGGTCCAGGAGCCGGGCTTCTATGTCTACCCGTCCCTTCAAGGAGGTAAGTCGTAGTTAAACACACATTATGTGTGCTTACGAAGTTGGATTCGCCGCTTATAAGGAAGGAGTTAGACAACATGATGGCAGAGCACGTCACCGAAACTTTACTAGCTAATGAAATTACCCTGTTGGTAATCTGACCTCATTTTCTAAATCTTCCTGTCACAAAAAGCCTTAGATCGATAAAAACTTGTTAAGGATGTAGACTACATAATTAATTTGTCTCAGAGAATTAATAATAAAGACACAACAAACAAACTCTAAGATTTCTCACCGCATTCAAAAAGGTAACGGCATTACAGTTGCATCGTCCATAGTCTCATAGGCGCATCGTGCGCAACATTTGCACTAACGATCACTAATTTTGATAATATAGTTTTATCATTTTCTGGTTGAATTCATGAAACTGTGGGTCGTTTAATTTCTTTTAAACATTTCGAAACGCTCTTAACAAAAGAAAATCGCATTAATGATGATGCTTCAAAGATGCTAATCATTAATAATGAAGCATCTGGAAAATAATGTTCTGTTACGTTTTAAATAAATATGACTGGTTTGATGCAAACCTCCTTCATAACCTATCTTGCCCAAGCCTTTTCATTTCCGCATAACTAGCACATTCCACATGCTCCCTAATATGCTTAGCATATTCCATTCTTTGCCTCCTCTTCTTTTTTACACCACACACTTCCCTCTAATGTTAATTTTACAAGATCCTCGTTTCTTAAAACGTGACCTATTAATCTATCTATCCCTTCTCTTACTCAACGTCCTTCATATTGTGCGCTCTTCCCCTATTCTCTTTAAAACTTCCTCGTTAGTTACTCTATCTACCCATCTGATATTCAGCATTCTCCTTTAGTACTACATTCCAAGGGCTTCTATTATTTTCCTTTCTGTAACTCGTACCGTCCAGGTTTCGCAACCTACAAAACGACAGTCCATACAAAAATTTTTAGCAACGATTTCCTAATATTCACACTTATATTGCCAGAAAATAAATTACACATTTTATCGAAAGCCTTTATGCCTCTTCTATCCTACTGTTTATGTCTAATATACTTCTACCATCCCTAGATTTACGCTTCCCAAGTAGCAGAATTCCTAACTCCGTCAAAATATCACTTCCAAATGTAACACCCTTTGTTATTCCACTGTTTCACATAATACACTGCATTATCTTGGTTTCCACTCTATTAATCCTCATATTGATCTCATTCTCCAGGACCCCATTCATGCCATTTATTATGGTTTCCAAGTCTTTTACGGATTCCCCTAATACTACAATACCATCGGAAATCATCGATTAGTAATGAAATTACTCCGTTGAAGAAGAGAGAAGATTTTTGTAATAGCAATATTATGCACCTATATATTACCAACGAAGTAAGATAAGGGATAGATTAATAGGTCACGTTTTAGGACATGAGGGTCTTGTAAAATTAGAATTAAAAGCAAGTGTGTGGCGTAAGAACAGATTAGGAAGGACAATGTTGGAATATGCTGAATAGACGATGTGTGGAAATGAAAAGGTTTTCACTGAATAGGATATCATGGATGGTTACATCAGACTAGCCTAAGGTCTGAATACAACAAAAACAACATATATTACCATCAGTTATATAATGAATTGTATATATTTCAGCATGGGTTTCTTAAAAGAATAATCACAACTTTCAACTATTTTTTTAAAAAAACAGATTTAATATGCATAATGTCCCAAATAAGACCACAGCCAAATATGAACTACAGTTTGCGAATTACTTATTAAATATTCAGACACTTTTAAATAAATTATATCAATTTTTTATCAATTGCGTGTTACGCTGATTATGACATTATTGAAGTCAATGCTCATTTGCAAAATCAAGCACAGAATGATGTATCAGAGTCATTGTTGCATCTGAATTGTGCTCAAACGACTATAAATAAAATATTTTACCAATACATTGCAAATAAATCAAAGTTAGAGGTTTTAATGAGGTGGAGTATTTTAAAAATCTTTTTAAATAATAAAATATTAATGATATTACTGCAAACATCCAGTTTCACAGCCAAAATCCAGATGCTTACAAATAAAATTTGAATTTTCATTCTGACAGCTGATTTCTTTCAAGATGTTTCAATTTAAGTCCAAAAATCGAAGCATTTCTTTTACAGCGCGCTGAGTCGATCTGTTGACTGTTTTTTGAAAAATAAATATATGTATTTAACACAAAATTATGAAAAATGGAAATGTCTAGAAGTACGTAGGATGAACTGATTAATAAATATATGTATTTAACATAAAATTATGAAAAATGGAAATGTCTAGACGTACGTAGGATAAACTACTGTTGGGTGCTATCTGAATTATTCCATCAATATATTGAACACACAATCAATTTGCAATGTTTCTCTCCAACGTGTTGCACGATTATGAAGAGAGTCACGGTTAATTGTGTGTTTCTCAGTTTATTAGACGGTAAAACGTGTGAATTCCTGGTAGATTGATGATATTTTACCAATATTAATAATGTGACTCTGTAGCTTACTTTTTCTGTATGGTAATAATTTTTACATATTTTAATCAGTCACCGAAATAACCAAAACTATCTTTTGTTTTCGATTTCTAAATTATTTAGAAGGATCTTTTGCCATTACCATAGTCATTATCACCTCCTGTGGTGTAGTGGCTAGCGTTACTGCCTCACAACCCAGAGGTCCCTGGTTCGAATCCTGGCATTGGCTTGGATGTTTGTGTCGTCATGGTCGAGAAGACCGGGATTAAGACTGTTGGAGGATCGATACACTGACCACGTGTCACTCCAAATTCGGAATGTGTCATGCATGTATACAGGCCGCAGTTGACTCGGTAGGCCTAGGCCCTCAATGGGCTGTAGAGCCATGGAGAAAAAAATAGTCATTCTCATGAAATTTAGTATGTATATAAAATTTATATTTTTCTTCATGAATTGTACGTGATTGCTGGCATACACAGACAATTTATCAAACTTTGGAGTTCCATAAATTCATGCTCATGTGTTCGCCAAGCACAATAGGCAACATACGACCACGATTGTCGAAAATTTACATTGAAAATGTTTTCAATTAGTCTTGAACTTGTAAATTTTGCCACGTCGAAAATTTAAATTTAGTTTTTTTAAGTGACTGATTAACATAAGGAAAAATTATCATCATACTAAATAAACAAAATTTAATAAATTCCTTGAAGAAATTACTTTTTTTAAAGTCGTTTTCTGACACTGCTGGGATGTGCCACCTTTGTTAGTGGACTGTAGCCTCAAGCTCCAGGCACGGAGTCGTGATGATTTGGGATGACGTCGTCCTCTCTGTAGGCGGATGTAGTCTTCGAAAATTTCTACACTGCACACAGCATACTTCCTTTTAGACTAGATAAAACGGTAACACTTCCTCAACGATTAAAGTGATGACTTTATATTTGAACTGCACGGATTTGACAGTGACCATGACTAACGTCCCTCCTAGTTCGCGGTCGAGATACTGCCTTTAACATTGGTCGCGATCTGAGTTCCCCACTTTTAAACAACGCATCACACTTTCTCCAGACCTACTGATTTTCTCTATCACACTTCGCACCCATATTACGTAGCCTCTTCTCATCCAAGGCCCTTTCTGGTTGCAGGGTGCATTCGTGTCTCAGGTGCGTATACAGAAAATGAGGCACTCTTACTTCGTTGGATGAATGATGGAACTGCCGCTATTCAGATAATTTATATACGGACATCCAAGTCTGTCTGTCTGCCTTATTTATTACATCAGTATAGTTCGAGAGAATTAGCTAGTCGTGTGTCAACACGATGCGCAGTAGACAACTTCCCCGATATTTTAGTCGGGAGCTCAGTACTGTTGAGACAAGTTGGTAGCGTAAAAGTAATTCTGAAAATATTGCCGCTAGGAAATATATTCCTGTCAGTTCAGGATATGTTGTAATACATCAATAAAATCATCCGTAAAATGTAATAGAAAATAAATATAGGCTCCGTTAAAAAGACGTTGTCGCAGGATCCATATCCCGTTAGTATGAATACACAATGTTTTTCTCAATTCTAGTAGCGTTCCGGCAAGAGTTGAAGGGAAGTTTTTCCTCAAACGACAATACTTCCCTTCTCCTTTCCCTACTGCCCATGTAAACATGCCACGTAGAATCTCACCAGTACATGTATTCTTACCATGAATTATTGCAAAAGAAAAGAAAATTAGGTAACAACCTCTATGAAAATGTAAAACAAATAAATTCTTACAACATAAATATGCCATTATTTACATAAATGATTGATTCGTTTCGTAAAATTATTTAAAATAATGCTATAAAATTTAAGAGTCAATGAAATGAATAAAATTGCGACTGACTCGGTAATTACATGTGCTGCAGATATCCATCCGTTCACCACAATATTCGATCAAGTAACATCAATTATAATGATATTAATATAATTCATACAGTGGATATTAAATATAATCTACGGATTCGTTGCTTAGGGTAAGGGGTTGGATTTGCCGCATGCAAAAGCCTATGACTTATGACACAGCAAGTCATCGAAGCGTTGTTTCCATCTGTTGGAAACTCCAGAGATGTTCTTTAATTACATTATTGTTGAATTTCGCGTAAAACTGTCATGAAGATAGAAGACATTGGCCCGTTATTTTTTAATTGAACCTTTTAAATGTACAGTAGCTGTAAGATAATTAACTAAACCCATTATCGTAAATTCTATGCTGTAAGAATATTATCATTATTATTTATTTAGTCGTTGTGAAAAACTCAATATTATAATTAAAGTAATTCAAAAATTCTCACTTTGTTATTCACGTTTAGAAAGCATAGTTGCTCAAATATAAAAACTTATATAAACTACTGTAAAATATTAAATAATTTTTAAATTGTCAAATGATACTTTTTTCATAATTAATAAATGAATAATATAGAGAAACTCATATTCATAAATATATATTTTACAAAATAATATTGTTTACAAAAATTAAAAACTCGTTTTAGAAAGCGTGGACTACATTGCATCGTATGTAAGAGAAGCTCTCGGTTTCTAAAGCTAAGTGGTTGTTCGTTCCTACAGCTTCCGAATACAATGAAGTTCTAATTACTCTTCAACATTTGAAATAGTTTAATAACTCAGATGTGCGCATTAATGTTGTATTGTAAATAAAAGACCACGAAGGTAAACTGCTTGACAACTAGAATACGTTTGAAATAAGCCAGAATATTGTTTTGGATAGACACGGCTCTTGCCCCCCTCTTTGTTAGACAAGAAAATAAGTATACCAACAGACGTTTCCATTTATAATGCTGAAAGAGAGAAGATTTTTGTATCCGAAAGGGAGCGCAGTTTTCAAATCAATAAAATACCTTACATCATGACGACGACCGTAGAAGTCGCTAGTAACATGAAGTTAGAATCGCAAATTTGGTTAACATAGTTGTCATAACACGAACCCTCAAAGTTTATCGTTTTCATATATACAATATATCACTTCATCTACTAAATATTCTCAAAATTGTTTCTATACAGAAACGGACATTAATACCATAAAACTTATATTCACGTGTCCTTTTATAATTATATTATTCTAATTGAGAAGTGTCTTTACAAAATTTTTTAATGATTTATATACTCGGGAGTTTGTTCTTGTTCAAATTTCTAATACTTTATTTCATAGCTAGATAACCCCCACGACTTCGTTCGCGCTGATAAAATTATTTTTATTTTGCCCTAAAAACGAAACAACAGGTATATAATTTTCATAATGTTAATTCATTGAATACATAAAAAATACGAAATCATCTATACATAATCGCTTCAGTAACAAACTTGCAGTCGGTTTAGAACAGGTCCCGCTTCATACGTTTCGGATCCAATAAAAATGAGCAATTCGCAGCAATTCAATGGATTTATAAATATTTATATAAATATCTTCTGAACTCTTCAAGTTATCTAAATGTAAAATACACGAAATTTTAAGTTTAATTTCCTGTTTCAATCCCTGAAATTTTCTTTGAAATCCGTTAAGCCGTTTCTAAGCATAAACTGAACAAGAGTACAGGCTACCCGCATACAAAATTAACACACGTATAGAAAATAAACATTTAGGCAGAATAATATATATAGATAATATTAAATATTACATTAATATCATTATCGAAATGAAATATTCACTAATATTTAAGTTTAATTGCCTTTATTTCAACCCTAAAAGTTTCACTGAAATCCGTTGAGCCATTTCGGAGCATATTCGAGACAAACATACGGACTGACAGACAGTCGGACAGATAGACAGATACACAGACAGGCACTTCAACTCGAAAATAGAAATGACTGTAAGGGGGCCCAGTCGTAGTAATTATATGGCGCCTAATCAGGAACTTATTTGTTAAAAGTAACTAGAATACGTCGTCACTTAAATCAAACGATGGCTATCTTACAGATAATTTTGTGCTGAACAGATTAAAGACATGGATCAATTATCTTATTCTTGTAAATGAAACTCATTTTATTTGTAAGAACTATTAGATTTTGTATTTATGTATGTATGAGTTGCATGCTGTGAGGAGTAATTTAAACCCAATTTCGCACCCGTGTCCCTTGCTACGCGATAAGAAACTCTGTTCGGGGTAGGGCACGACTTCCACCATCAGAGAAGGAGGGTGGATGAGGTTTAAATTTAAAACATTAAAAACGGGTCATATTTTTGTCAAAGATTTTTCGGGTTCAATCAGATGTATATTCTTTTTCTCGGCGTTGTTTATATATGACTCAAACTCCATTCGACATGGGAGGAGAATATTTGTATGGGTGATGGTGGAGGGGTGACATGCTAAAATAACAAGAAAACAATAGAGATTGGTGTCTAAGCCCGTGCTATGGGTGTCGCTAACTTCCTCCTTCTTCCCTCTGGCCTTCCTCGTTCTCAATACATTTTCACCAAAGAGCAACAATTCACAACTCACTTTCAACTCTTGTTGCACACTCCAGCTTACTTTTCAATGACACAGGGAACAGTGTCCTTGGGAAATTGAAATTGAAGGTGAATGTTCCTTCAGCAAAACAAGCTTAGTAAAATTAGGGAGGGGACCAACTTCGCTACAAATTCAATACTTTAATGGGCTATTATATATGCATGGTCACCTAGAAATAATGAAACGGAGTAAAATAATTTACATAAACAAACCTTTATTTGTATAATAATTTCACTAGACACTTCTTTCCTAATCTGAAATTGCACAAGGAAAACGTGCTTATTTAAAACTCTCAATCTGAATTTTAGTAACTCAATCATAAACCAATGTGTAGATACCAACTCTATTAAGAAAAAAACAAAATATAAATATAAATTGTGTTTCAAAGCAATGATCAAAGATTCGGCATCGTTTCTTTGCATTTAAGATGACTAGTTTATAACAATAATAATAATAATAATAGATTTTGATTTATGTAGCTTATATCAAATTAATTTTATTGAATTGTTATCTACAATTATGTACTTATATATGTTGTTATTGCTCTCTTTGGGCTGATTGTTTTCGCTATTCAGAATGATTTCTAAGAAATATTTATTGTTGTCGTATATATATAACTATTATAATTATTATAATATTTAAATTGATGCAACTAGACTTTTAACTCTTTTCCTGAAATTAACGCCCAGTATTAGAGAAACGAATCAAGTTTTCTATACATAAATTCGAATTGTATTTGATTAGTATATACAAAAGAAGATATATCTAAATGCACTGGACTCTGTCTCATCAGTAACTACAGAACGAATATTCGGAATGTTAGATATTTTGCTCAAAGTTGATCAGCGCGGGATCTAATCTCATTCCCCCCCCTGATTTCATTCGACAATTAAGGTGCAAAACCAGAATGACAATAATTGCAAGACGTTGACACTGAGTTGATTGATTCTCAGAGGCGTATTGTATTTCATTATGTGCAAACTGAAAGGTGCAGTTGAAGCCACGGGGCGGATCACATGATGAAGTGATGAATGAAGGCTATGTAACGTGAGGCGCCACTGTCTCAATATGATGGATGGGCGTGACGTCACCACTGTGGCAAGAGGGCAGACAACTCCAATATCTCAACTTTCGTTTCGCTCTTTCACCAATTCACAAGCCCAATGTCGGTTTGTTCCCAATAAATAATTAACATCAAACGAATATGTTGGTACCGTAACAAAATATTTGATAACTCTTCGCTTAAATAAATTAGTGAAAAAATAAACAAGTAGCTGAGCAACCGCGAATTATTTATTAAATAAAACAAATACATAGAAGTATTCATACCATTTCACATTTTAAAGAATTTCTTCACTGTTTCAGAAAAAATTTAAACAAATAAGGTAGCATGTAACATTTGTATATGGATATATCTTCAAAAACGTATAATTTAATTCATCCATTCATGTGAGTGAGGGATGACTTAATTATAAACCGTCTTTGGTTTTGTTGAGACAAATTAGAATAAGAATTTATTCTACATATTTTTAATGACAGTTATAAGTATCTGAATGGGAACAGAGTTCTTCGCTCTCTTCAACTTATTCAGCAAATATTTGAACCTCGATTTTCTTTACTCAGAAGATAATATTAATCTCGTCTGTATGAGCAAAGTCTATGATAAACAATGGCTTGATAGCATATTTTTTGGGTTTGGGAATAATATGCATATTTGTCAATATTACCTCCAAAAACTTATAAAAATCACACGAGAAGAGGCATTAATGTAATTCTTTGGATAACTGAAATAAAGTCTAAAATGTGAAAAGATAGAATTTATAGGCTCCTGGAAACTATTACATTCAGTTGAGATTAAAACTGTGACTATCTGTGCAAAATAACGTCATGTTCGTTTTGGTAATAATTCTTGTTTTACGATTTTCATAATTATCCGAATTTACTAAATTGTATTGTAATCATTGATTATACAATTTGTAATTAACTAATAAATTATATATTTCTGAATATGAGTTGTAACTAAAGAATAAATATTTGAAAATACCATCTATACGTCATATTCTCATCCCTATTCAATGTATTTTCAAACCCCTGGAGTGCTTTTTACGTTTCGTACTCAATTGTTCGCTTAGATGGAAACGCATGCTGTATTTCGAAACTTCAGTCTCATATTTCGGCAATAAGTGGGTATTATTGACGTGCGCCTGCTCACGGTTATTTGATTCAATCCGTGCTCATAAATCAAGGACAATAAGTGAAATATGCTACCGGGGAACTTTGTTCGGTCCAATGGTAATGACCATCCTCAAATCCCACATTTGCCTTTTGTTTTTACAGTAATTTTTCAGTAATAAAAAGTTCCGTGCGTTCTCTAGTTCGGTGAGTGAACAGAAGCGAGTTGAGAAAGATAATGTAAATTATAGTCTGCAAACCGAATCCTGTATGGGATGCTTTAATTTATAACTGAGGCGTAAATGTGAATCAAAACATTACTGTTCATTATACTTTTAAAAAATCAGAAAATTTACTATTATATTTGCAAATTTTATATTCTTTCCATACATATTTATTGTAAAAATAAGAATATCATGAACATTAACAACAGAATATTAAATTCTATAGAACATTTAATTCCTGTAATTTGATAAACAGATATTTTCATCAGGTGTTATACAGACGTATAGGGAGAAATAGGAAAAAAATTCAATTAAATAATTGATAATTTCCGTAATAATAATAATAATAATAACAAGTTAAAGATACATAATATTTACGATACATAACACTTTTTAAATTAGAAAATCGGTAATAAATTCAATTCAAATGCGTAAAAAGTCAAAAAGTTGAAAGGTTTATTTCGCGAATAGTATGTGCTTAATATTTTAAATTAAGCCATTAATTGTGAAAAACATTTAATGCAACAAAATTTTGTAATCCAGAATTAAATCTCTGTTTCTAACACCTGAGACCCGCATATAACTTACAGCATTAATGCGAATCTTTAACAGCGGTATAATAGTATTAACAGTTACATAATCAATAATGAGACGTTTTTATCTGGAACTAATTCGTGTTGACTGTATTCGGCCTTAGAGAACATTTAAATTTAAATTAAGGGTTGATAATATTTGTTAAACGTGTCAAAGTAACAAGCTATTTTATACTAAACAACTTCTAGAATATTTATTATTATTTTAGGTCGCATCAACAAAGGAAGTGTTATTATCGACCGATGTTAGAAAGGTCAAATGTTTTTTTAACGTTATATCCGAGTACCGCTCGGGATACATGGGGACAATAAAACCAAGGTACAAAGAGTACGCTTGAGTTTAAAGTAATTACTTTGCGTTACTTCTATAAATTAACCTATTTTATAAACTGAAACTTAATATTTCAAGCCGAAATACGAACACTTGGAAAGATGAGAATAATAAACACGAAATATTTTTCATAAATCCTTAAATTTTTCCCACATTTTAAATAACCACGGAAAATTTCAAATTACATTTGCCAAAGAAAGATCTGAAATCTAAACTAACATTTTTTAATCATTAAAATTTAATACAGTCTTTTGTCAATTCAATAAGTTACAATTTTGGATAAACCTGGTTGTGTGTATTTTAAATTACATATATTTTAAGGGTATGAGTTTGAGATGATAAAACTTCAGAGTTGTTTAAAACATTTTTAAGGTTAGTGGTTATCTTTTAGGTTGGGTGCGCATCATGTAAACGGCTTGAGATTGTAGCTGAGTGATGACGTCACAAAGAAATACTTCCTTAATTTCGAGTAATGTTTGAAAAAAATACGAGCATTGGAATCATCACGAGTATCTACAAATGACAAATAAGAAGAGATTCACTTAGTGTCATTATATATATAATGATACTAAGTGAATCTCTTCTTATGTATATTATATATATATGTATATTTTAGAAAGTATTATTAACAGAGTGATATATATATACACCCTTTCAACGTCTAGATCCACTCTCCAACTTATATATGTATATATATATATATATATATATATATATATCACTCTGTTAATAATACTTTCTAAAATCCTTCTTAGAACCAGGGGATAGGAAGGTCTTGACAATGCGCTCTATACCGCTTAAATAACATTAATGAAGAATTAAATACTGTACCGGGCCCGGGAATGGCCGGGCACCCATCTAGTTCAAATAGTTTGAATAGAGAATCTTAATAGGTTGTATGTTGCAGTGGTTCTGTCTTGAGCGTGGAACAATGGTTTAAGCCCTGTTCTTGTCGAGATTTTTGCATTCAAAAATGATGAGTTGAGTGGAAATTTACAAAAATGTAATAGTGGTTGATTTTACAGTGTTAAGGTTCTAATTCTGCTTAAAATCACTTTTGGTGTTGTTGCAGATTTCCTGGTGAAAGGTCCTGTTTTTTTACGGTTGATGTACTATTTTTCTTCCAACCGTGCTTTGTTGCTCTTGTGCAGTTTAGTTATGTTATCTCTGATTCTGTTGGTGTTGTTGTTTCTGAATTTTGGATTAAGTATGGTATTTATTGCTGCCATTCCATCAACTGACAATTCTTCGGAAATTGTGTAAAACGACTTTGAAGATAAATCCAGAGACACTCAATCTGGTATCCCTAAGAAATACGTATTTAATAATTTCAACAACTTATAAATGATAATATTTTGGGATGGGGGAATTATTTTAAAATTATTTAAAAAAATTACTTGCGCTTTTAAAATAATAATTTAATTATTATTTAATGGGCCTTGCGCACTATTACAATTATACATATTAATTAATTAAAGGGGACGATTGCTTGGATTTCAAAGTGTTTCTCAGGGTTAATTATTGGGGTAACAACGTGCAGCAGAGATTTCATGCTCGTGGCGAACCTGTTTCATCTATTCCAGAAGTTCTCTCACACTTGCAAGTCGTGTTGTTGATTTGCCCTCTGTTGACGGAACAGGCTCTCGAACTGGTTCTGCCGGTAATTGAGGAAAACTTAGTTTTCCTCTTTATTCACTCCAACACACAGTTTACGCAGGTTTGAAGCTCTGACCTTTCTATCTTGCTCTTCCTTCTAACACAACAACAACAATACACACCTCCCTTTCAACTCAATAAACACTGACTTATTCTATCTTCTCTCCTACATCCTCGGTTTCCTGTTCCCTTCAACTTTCTAGGAACACTCCTGCCTCTCTGCTTTACACCCTTTCAACGTCTAGATCCACTCTCCAACTTATTCCTACCTTTCAACGTCTTGGTCCACACTGCTAATTTTTCGTGTTCTTAACTCCCAGCTAAACTCTTATCTTCCCCTCCTTCAAGCGAAGCGCTATCCAACGAACGTGTAGACATTTTATTTTCCATTTACCTCTTAAAGTGGAAGTTACTGTATATATTTTATTCAGTCCCAAGACTGGTCTGATGCATCCCTCCATGATAACCTATCTTGCGCATTTACACATAACTGTCACATCCCCATTCTCCTTAATATGCTTAGCGTATTCCATCCTCTATCTTTCTCTTCTGTTCTTACCCCACACAATTCCCTCTAATGCTAATTTTACAAGAACCTCGAGTCTTAAAACGTGACCTATTAATCTATCACTTCTCTTGATAAATGTCCTCCAAATTGTCCCCCTTACCCTATTCTCTTTAGAACTTAATCTTATTTGCAGCGTTCTCCTATAGCACCACATTTCGAAATCTTCTATTCTTTTCCTTTCTAAAACTCCTACCGCCCACATTTCGCACCCATGTAATGCCACGCTGCACACGAACTTTTTTAGTAATGATTTCCTAATATTAATACTTATATTAGCCGTAAGTAAATTCCTCTTCTTCGTGAAAGCTTTCCTTGCCTGCACTATCCTACTCTTTATGTCCTTTATAATTCTACCTTCCCTAGTTATCATCCTGCCCAAATAGCAGAATTGCTTAATTTCCTTCCAAAAAATCCCTTTCCAATCTAACAATCTTTGTTATTCCATTATTTCCCATACTACACCTTGGTGTTTCCTCTATTCATCATATTATTGAACTCTTTCTCCAGTACGACGTTCATGCCATTCATTATAGTCTCCAAATATTCTTCTGACTCCCTTAATTCTACAATATTGTCGGAAAACCACTAGGTTTTTATTCCTTCTTCTTCCTTTTCCATATTCCGTTTTAACTTTTTTCATCGCCTGTTCTATGTATAAGTTAAACAGCAAGGGCGACAGACTGAATCCTTATCTTACTTCTTTCTTGATTTCTGCTTTGCTTTCTTGATCTTCAATTCTAATTACTGACTGCCTTCTGTAGAGGTTATGGGTATTATGTCTTTCTCAATATTTTATTATTGCCCTCTTCAAAGTCGTTAGTAGTGTATTCCAGTTTAAATTATGAATGCCATGTTATAAATCTACAAATGCCTCTTTTTATTATTCGGTCTTCTAAAATTAGACGCAAAGTCTGCAGAGGTTATGTGTGAGCCTCTTTTCTCGATATTTTATTCCTGTGCTCTTCAAAATGGTTCCCGTTCACATTGTAAAACGCTTTTTCTAAATCTACAAAAACCATGAACGTAGACCTGTTTTCTTCTTATCCTGTCTTCTGGGCATGGATTTCTATGATTATTATGATCACAATTACTGGGGTTAAGACTAAACGATAATCGGTACGATGACAACGTACTGCTCAAAAAACATCCGCATTGTGTCCAGCAATACTCCAGGTATGCCAAACCACTAATTTAACCTGTAGCGCCAATTAAGAAGAACAGGAAGAAGAAATATTTACTACGGTGCTAATCCTAGGTATACATTTATTCATTACACGATAGCCTACGTACTTAATCTATGAGCGTAATCTCCACTCTTGAATCCTGACGTAAACTGCATACATAAAGAAAGGAAATATTTATAGTGAATTAATTCTACAAGGTATAATTTAATATTTACTTCCCTTGGTTAAATATTAAGCTGCATCAAAAAGAAGATTTTTTCGAGAAACGATTAGTTAAAAATTGTTCCAGTATTTAATGTTCGATGTTTCCGATTTCATAGTATCAAAAGAAGCAAATTTATTTATATTTTATATTATATTATATTATATATATACTTGGTTACCGTAACTTTAAATTATATCCGCGACTTGTGCGATGAGATAGACACTAAACCAATGTTAAATATGAAATTTATTACCGACTTCAATTTACATATTAATTCAATTATTTCATAAAGTCGCTTTCTGCTATTCCTTTTTGAAGACTGCAAATCTTTTCGCTTTACATTATCTTTTTTCTCCATGATTATGAAATCAGATTATAGCGACTCATTAACCGCAAAAACAAATTGATAAGACTTTTAATATCGTATTACATCGTATGTGTTTCTAAGCAGTAAATAACAATGAATTTTAATTAAAATAAAGTGTTTCAAAAGGTTGTTGTTGCAAATCCGTCCTTAAACTGGTTCTAACCTATTCTTTCCATTTCTACATAACTACCATGTCCTACATCCTCCCTAATGTCCTAAGCGTATTCCATCCTCGACTTTCCTCTTCTGTTCTGTAATGCTAATTTGACAAGACTCTCGTGCCTCAAAGCGTGGCCTATTAATTTATCCCTTCTCTTAGTCAATGTCATCCATATTGTTATATGTTCTCTTATTCTGCTTATTCTAGTTATCCACCCATCTGACTTTCAGCATTCTCCTATAGCACCACATTTCAAAAGCTTTTATTATTTTCCTTTCTGAAACTCCTACCGTCCAAATTTCGTATCCATATAACGTCACACGTCGTACGAACAGTTTTAATAATGATTTCCTAAATTCATACTTATATTAGCCGTAAGTAAATTCTCCTTTTTTTCAGAGATTAATAGTCCTTAATGGAATGCCTCTGTAGTCTACTTGTTAGCGTCACTGCCTCGCACCACAGAAGGTTCCGGCTTTTATTTCTGGCAAGGACCTGTTTGTGTGTGACTTCTCAGAGTGTGAAAAACCCGAAAAAAAGTAAATAAGCTCTCTAATTCATAAAGTCACTAAGACCTAGTTGTTAATGCGGTTTTAAAGAGATATTTTATTTTTAAATACAGATAATATCACGTTTTCATGTATTCCTTATTTTAGGGCGTGTAATAATTTGAACCAGTAAATTCTAGGTGATCATGTAATCAGTTCTGTACAATGGATGCGCCTCACGGGTAATCGATTTGGATAGTTCAGTTGGTAAAGGGCACCCAGTATTAATGGGAGGGCCCCGGATCGATTCCAGGTCCGTTCAATGTTTTTACACTCTGGTTCTTTGGCCAATTTAGTACAATTTTCTTCGATAGGGCCATAAATTCTGCGTAACAACGGCAGCGACTAGGAAATTCAAGTCTTTTCTCTTGAGATGAGTCGATTAAACGACATTAGACTCTAACCGGAAAAAATTTAAGTTTCCCTTATTCTTTACGTTGCTGTTACAGCACCGTAAAGTCATATCTACGTTCCCATGCTCGGATTTGATAAATTTTCTAAATTGACATTGAATACGTCTTGTCAGTGGAGACTAAATATTCCTAATTTTTAGTTTTCATAGTGTCCCACAACTAGGTCAAATAAATGGATGTCCAGGACAGATCGTTTATTAAACCGCCGGATACGGGGTAGGGAAAGTGGCACGTGCCTTCTCAAATCTTGAATGTGCCAAGTAAGTTGAGAATTTGGCAGACACCTCGAAGCTAACGATTTTCCGAAGAGTGTACAAAGTACATGCGTTTAATGCTGATATTTTGATCACTCACGTTGTACTTTCTTAATAAACGAATACTTCACATTTATAATATTTATCTTCAAACTAAAATGCGCGTTCAATATGCCTTGATATATAAAATAGATGGGGAAACAGTGATCGAGGAGACAAACTGTAAATACCTAGGCATTTATTTTATCAGTAATCTGGGGTGGGCGGAGCAGGTAAACTATGCTACAAGGAAAGCGTGGAACACCTTGCACTTTGTCATGAGAACACTCAAGAAGGGGAATGCGAAATCTAAAGAGATGGCATATTTGTCATTAGTACGCCCACTTATGGAATATGGTGCAGCATGCTGGGATCCGTACAGGATATGTCAAATAGAATCCTTAGAAAGGGGCAAAGAAGGGCCGCAAAATTCGTACAAATAGGACCTGGGCATGGGAACGAAAAGGTAAAGCGACAAGAAGAGAAAGAGCTAGGCTACACATTTTCTACAGAGCTTTTGCAGGTCAAAAACCTTGGCAGGGTCTCCGAGATAGAATGAAAGAATCGACTCGGAACGGGAGGGGTGATCACCTGTTTAAAATTACAAGCAAGGAACCAAAAAGCAGACGTTGGAAAATACTCATTCCTAAATAGGACAATTAATGACTGGAATAATCTGCCTGCAGGAATGTTTGGGGAACTTCCTCTAACAGAAAGAAAATTTCGACTCAATCTAAGTTTAGTGTAGTGCAGTGTAGTGAAGTGATCAGTGCTGCGAAATCACAAAAAATATACTACAGTGAATTATATTTCCAGTTTTTTTTCAGGGAAAACAATACTATTCTTTTTTTCATTTTTTAATAATTCATTTCTAATAATATAATTGCACACTTATTTATTTATATTGAATATAACTATACTTTCAACTATAGGTTAAATGTGGTCCTTACGACAAGTTTATTAATTATTGTTTAATTTCTATGTATCTGCCACCGGGCATCTGCCCATTTGTAGATTGAATAAATACATACATACAGTGTTGCTAATTATGTAACAATAAGCAAACAGTAATATCGGCAAAGTTTCTTCCTGGTAAGTGTCGGTTGCGGAGATAATGTTTTGCCAGACCATGCAGCGGAATATGAAGCGAAGCGGCCCCGCGATGAGAGTAATATCCGTAAAGGAATGGGCTCTGCCGTCGCAGGGAGGTGAGACTGGGATTTAAAATCGGAATCTAAAAGAGCAGATCAACATACCGCCTCCCACAGCAGAACCGCGCTGGAAGAGGATTTGAAAGCGGTGCGCCGCGTGCTTCGTCAGCGATACGCCCCTCACTGCGCAAAGGCACGTACTCTTATCATGCACGATAACAGCCGATTGTCAAGAGGAAATCTATAAACGCGTTCCAGCTCCACAGCGGAGCGTTCCCACTGCTTTCCACACTTATATCGGAGCATAAATAGGCAGCTTGGACAACAAATAAATACGTCTACTTTGGTGCTTTCCTTTATTGAATATTTCGATTCAAATAATTTCTATAATGCGTGACACGATAAATTTAAATTTTATTGACATAAAATATATTTCTTTCGAAAACACAGAAACTTTCGACATTTACCCTTCCATATTCATCAATAGAAGGTACAGGTTCTGATTAAAGCGCTATAATTTCACCATTGTAAAATTATAATAATACTACCATCTAATAATTATTGAAGTGCAAAATTTGAAACTATACAATCAGATTAACCAATTCCTTAAATAGATAATTTTGCTATTGTCAGTATTGTAGATGATGTAGGGGGTTTATTTAAATTATTTAATGAAATCACTTTAAGAGTATGACGTAATAATTTTATTTATAACGAAAGTCATTTCATGGGGTCCTGCCCGTTTTTTCCAATTAATAAATTAATTAAAGGGAACTATTTTATATATCAGGGTTCATTACTCATTGGGGGTAACCTCGTGCAGCAGAGATTTCCTTAACTTGACGAACCTGTTTTATCTGCATTCGAGTCTTGATGCAGGTTACTAGGCAACCGGAACTTCCTTCTTCCTTCGGGTTGAATTGTAGATTTTCCCTCCGCCGGTGGAAAGTGGGATGAAACTCATACTGGCGGTGATTGAGGAAACTTAGTTTTTCTGCTTCTTCCCTCTAGCCTTCCTTGTTCTCAATATTCTCACTAAACAGCAACAATTCACACCTCACTTTCAACTCTTGTTGCACACTCCAGCTTACTTTTCCATGGCACAGGGAACAGTGTCCTTCGGAAACTGAAATTGAGGGGTGAACGCTCCTTCAGTAAAACAACCTTAACATTATAAATACGCAGACGGGCATGTCTCCCGGGGAAAACCCCTTCTTACCTGCCTGTCGCCAGTTAGAATATTCTTGATGGATTTTTTTATCATTCGAAATTCCAAAAATTCGAATGAAATTAGGGATGCGCTGCAGTATCGAAATCTGTTACTAATAAATTTTACAACACATAAAATATTGTTATTTACAATATTCAACGGTATTGTCAAAATCAGTCTCTTCCTTACAATACAATAATTTGTTTCATAGTAACTTGTATGAATATTAATGCATTCGAAATTCCAAAAATTTGAATGAAATTAGGGACGCACTGCAGTATCGGAATCTGTTGCTAATAAATTTTACAATACATAAAAGATTGTCATTTACAATATTCAATGGTATTATCAAAAGAAGTCTCTTCCTTACAATACAATAATTTGTTTCATAGCAACTTTATGAATATTAATGCAATTTCTGCGTCGCTTTTCAAATGTCGTGTTTTACAATGCAATCTAACACAACACTCTTTATTGTATAAAACAATTTTTATACAAAGAAATTCATAATCAGGTAGATCTTTTTGGTTTTTCTAAAGATAAAATATTTTGAAAGAAAGGAAATTTAGATTTCCATATTTCACATTAAATCAATTGGAGGATTTACATTGGTGTTTTATAGGTATACTAGATCTTTTATTCTAATATTCATAATGTGTATGATAAATAATTCTATCAGACGTTCGTTTCACGAAATTGTTACTTCAATGAGAAAATAAAGAATTTCAAATAAAGATCAGCTGTAAAGGCCAAGTGAAAGAAAAATATCGGCTAGGCCAGGAAATCGAACCCAAATTCCTCGCTAGATACACGATCGGTTTCAGCTACCATAGCAGCCTAATGATTATTCAATAGAATAATTGTTTTATAAAGATATTATGGTGAGCCTGCGTTCAGATCCAGTCAGATTAAATGTGATCCGAAGTCGACGTGCTTAGTTTCCTTTAATATTTTTCTACTCTTGCTCGTTAAAATGTTTACTACAGTCGGCTCAAGGGAAATGTAACACGAAGGTTATGGAGACTTCCCGCTACGTTACCAAGTAGTAGATCTGGGTACTATTGGTTTAACGGGTAGTGATTTTGAATAACATCTGATATCGCTGGTGGAGTCCGCGTTGAATATCTAATTAGCCTTGATATTTTAGGTTAATCTAAAATGTTTTACCTCCGGATGATGGAAACGTTCTTCCCATTTTTCCCCATAGTTGTGGCTGATAATGAGATTTAGATTTTCAGCGAAAAACGCTGAATCTGCTTGACTCCGCTAAAACAAATCAACACAAAATAAAAAGGTCATTCCTATCATACTGTTCACAAAAATATTTTCTGATGATCGAGTATGATACGCAGCCCCTATCTCACAAAAAAAAACAATTCTATCAGTATGTAATTAACTCATTTTAGTGAATGAAATAAAATTATCAAACCGTACTTGATATCTTCAAAGTTATATTTTGCTCTTTCAAAAATATGTAAGGGGATTCGGAAGGTTTTAAAATAGTTCAAACATAGTTTTCTGACTTAAAATTTACAAAAAATAAAGAGAAGGCCAATAAGTCTAAATTAGAAATTATTACTATTAATTTACCATAAATACGACGTTTCGTCCCCCTTTCGAGACTTCCTCGGACATAAAGCTTAGTAATTCATCTCATTTACGTCTTGACTCCCTCAGCCGAAATGTTTTTACAAGTGAAGAAGTTGGTGTCGCGGATAGGGGCATTTTTTAACCAGATTGGCTGCGGGGCTCACCTCTGCCGGGAATGCCTCGTACTTTCTCTGATTTTTTTCAAAATTCTTACATGCCGAGGCACCTTCACCTATTTTAGGAGATGTATGTACTGGGTTCAAATACAGTAAGAGTTGTTCGCTGATCACATTGGATCAGTCGGCCAACTGCCTCCTAAAAGTTGAGAAGACACGGAAAGGGGAATGCTGGGACCACTTAACAGACTCGTTTCCCGTCATTTGGAAGGCCGTGAGAATAGTGCCCAATGCCCAACCTACCTGATACAGGTTTTCTACGGTTTTCCCTGAATCTATATAGGTGAAATACCGGGTAGGATCCTTAAACTATAGCCGGGAGACCCTAGTCAACCCTTGGCTACCTTGCTCTACCTTCCACATCCCCCTTTTCAATTCCCTTCCTATGCTATTAAAGGGGAGTTGCCTGTTTCAGGATCACAAACTGTTACCCCCTCCCCCCGACCCACCATACCATGTCGGCCGTAACAGTCGCAGGAGATGGACGACACCAAATTCTTCACAAGTTAATGCATTTAATAATCTTTTCGGTCGGGGGAGGCAAGAAGTAAATGACTTGAATTGCTAAATGCCTGAGGAAGTCTGAAAAGGGGGACGAAACGTCGTATTTATGTTAATTAAATAGTAATAAATATATATACAGCACTGAAATTTTCACAGCTTATGGTATGTGCATGAAGCAAAACAAATTATTTCAATCAAAAACTTATAAACTTTTTCATAAGAAACGTATAATGTTAAAAAACCAATAATTGAAATTCTAATAAATCAGTTGAGTTGCTGTAAATAAATTAAGAAAATGTTTTATTAGTTACATTACTTCTAGCGTCTTAGCTTGAACATCATGCTCGTCAAAAGTTTCTCTTTATTCCTGAAAATTCACCAGATGAGGTTCGAAATTTAGGAACTAAATAACGTATACAAACTAATGTTAATAATGTTTTTTTTAATTAGTTCTGACATAGTTAATTTACCATTTATACCTGTATTTTTTTAACTTATCCTGTGAGGTAACAAATTGGTCGATTCACATTAGACGCGCTGTTATCAGTAGAAGAATGACCATTAAACGACAGAAAATATTACCAAAAGTAGACGCGTATGAGTCATTCAAAATTTATGTATATGTGTCGATTTTTCTGAATTCTAATGTACTAGAACATTATTTTAAAATTGGAAGAAACGTTTTCCTGAATGAAAGTAACGAAATTGAAAAAGAGGTTGAATATCGTTTTCAATGGCTTACTATGGCGCCACCTCGTTCGCTGAATAGTTTTTATTCAAAATATTTAATCTAAATTTCTCCATTAAAAATGTGCTTCATAAGTGGATGTACCTGCTGTAGCTGAAACTTCGAATATTCGAAGCTGCAACATCCTAAGAGAATCGTTGTAACTATTTTCACATTGACAATACGATGATACAAAGATGGATGTTTCAAAAGAAAGCAAACTGAGATTACTAGCATTCATCCATCCATCTTGTTCGTGAGGAGACACGCCCAAAGATATGCTCATGGCATCTGTGATTGACATGCTGTTTAAGAAATCTGTTATTCTCCATCGTGAAGATGTATAGGGCAGATTTGAAAAGGCGATGGAATATCGTTCAAGAAAGTGAAGAAGCATTTTCAGCCGCACACGCGAATAAATAAAAGATGACTGTCTCCATATTTTTGACGTGAAATGACACGTGCCTCGTCGTAGTTGTGACTTTATATACTACGTAAATTTTGCAGGGCGAGGCATGTATCGGTATTATTCATAACAGTAGTTAATGTCTCATCACAATCGTTAACAATTTCTGAGTCTCTGTTTCTTCATACACATAAAATATCGTCCATTGAATGTTTTGCACTTGATCCAATAATTCGGCTATTAAAGTAAAAAATTAAATAGAAATATAATTTATTATTCTTTGTTATTGTAAATTATTTTTTAATTAAATGTAACTTTCTTCTTTCTTAAGTTTAAATATCAACAATACCCTCAAAACTTTGAGAATATTACAACCATTTCGTCTACGATTAGTTGGGAATACACATTATTAGCTAACAAATGTGTTCTATTAAATTATATGAAATAAATTTAAATATAATTGTATTATACAAATGATATATGTAAAATTATTGTTTCTTTAAGTTATGTACGCAAAATCTTTGAAGTTATTGTTGATATTTAGCATTAACAACGCAGAAAAATAACATTTCAACATAAAATAATTTATAATAACGAGGAATAATAAATTTAATTCCTATTTAATTTTTTACATTAATAGCTGAATCGTTTGATCTAATGCAAAAAATTCGCTCCACAATTAGTTTAATCACTCCCTATATATACGAGCTTTGAAATATATACAATCTTACAGGCCGTGACATAAATTTAAAATGAGTTATGAGACTTCTTTCTTGCAGAGAACACAGTGTGGACCATTGAAACAAAATTGTGGCATCCAAGTGAACGAAATATGAGTGTATGAGGCAGTCAGATTTATTTCGTTACAATGGGCTGAGCCCGGTGGCAACACATTTAATATTCCAATAAAGGATCATAAGTTAAAAAAATTAATACTACTATTAATATTGAATATACAAATACGTTAAAACTAATTTTAAGCTTGAATAAATTATGTTAAACCATGTCCCTAATTCTGTCCTTAAATAATTTTTACACTCCTCGGAAAAGTCGCTAGTAGACTTGCAGGCAAATCATTATAGTTTTTACGGTCCTATTTACGAAGGAATATTTGCCTACGTCAGTTCATTGTCTTCTCTGATTAATTTTGAATGAATGATCATTTATCGCTACAAAGTCGGTAAATGAATACGAGTTTTGATATGACTCCAGATCGGTTCGTCTGTATACGCTTTGTACAGTGCACAAAGCCTGGCCCTCTTTCTTCTAGTTCTTTTCACCTCCAGATTACCCGCACCTCTAGAAATGTTTGCTTTTTCTGCCCGGTTTTTAACCCTGTCCAACACGTGTATCTGATCCCAACACACCCTCCCATACTCAAGGATAGACCAAACCAAAGACCTATAAGTGATGTCTTTGATCTTTCGGGTATTTTTCAGCAGCATTCTATTGACTTTTCGAAGTGCCCTCCACCCTTTCATAGTCTCCCCAAATTAGGTCTTTGCTCAAAGTTACGTCCAGATATTTACTAGAGTCCACTTGTAATATATATTCATTCCCTAATTTATATTCAACTTGAAAAACGTTTCCCATTTTTGCAAATACAATCTATTTACTTTTTTCCGCGTTTACTTTCATCCCATTTTCGTCCGACCAAAGTTGAATTCTGTTTAGATCAGATTGAAGAATATTTGCATATTGGACGTTTTCAATTTTTCTGTAAATGATACAGTCATCGGCAAATAATTTTAACTGAGACTCACTGCCTATCGCCAAATTATTTATAAGTGCTAAAAACATTAATGGCCTGGTTACGTTTCCCTGGGGCACCCCTGACGTGACTTCAACTGGTTTAGATAATTCTCCAATTATCCAAACACTTTTGAATAATATTCATATTCTCCTGAGTTGTAAAGTGTAAGTAATGTCAGTAAATTTTCCCAAAACTGTATTAGAAATATCATGTTTGTAACATATAGTTTTATTTGAATTTTTATGTATTCGGATTTATAAAACTTATATTCACATATGAAGAGATTGCAGAGAAAGAAGCGATACTTTGTGCTTGTTTATTAATATGTTCTTATATTTTCGTTTGTTCTAAGCAGTAAAGGGAAGAGAGAATAAATTGGAGGACTTTGACCAACAGAGTGGATAGAATAATAGGCCACGTTTTGAGACCCGACGGTCTTATAAAATTAGCATTAGAGAGAAGTGTATGTGGTAAGAACAGAAGAGAAAAGGATGAAATACGCTAAGCACATTAGGGAGGATGTGGCATGTTGTTTATGTAGATATGAACATTCATGCGCTTAATAGGACTGATTACCACAACACAACACACATATCTTACTTAGTAAAAATATATGTAGGACTAATTTGGCTAGTCTATTAATGTATTTTAACGAAGCCTGATGTAACTTAATAGTTTACATTTACATATCAGCGAACAGTTTTAATTCTAATACAATAAACTCACCCCAATGTTTCATAAACATTGTTGTAACATAATTTGCTTAGCATTCAATGGTGTTTGGAATTAAATTAATCATTCCTTACATAATATTGTCTAAATTAACTTTCCAAGAATCATAGGGCTTTAAGTATATTCAATTATCAGTATCAAGTCCTAATTCAACCCACTACAGACCGATGTGGTAAACCCCTAAACATTGCCAAAATTCCTAATTAATTTATGATGTTATAGATGTATAATGTGTTCCTTTTACCTATTTGAGCCATATATAGCAGTGCAGTTTCTTTAAACGCATTGCGGGCTCACATAATACGAACTATTTTTCTTTCATTGATCGTACACATTTGTAATTGTCATTGGTTGATTAGTTGATATTTAAGGAGCAATGACAAGAGTTTAATGCAAGTAAGTTCACATGCGTAATTTACAATAAAACGACGGCCAATAAGATAGCATATAAATTTATCACCATTTAAGCGATGTTTCGTCTCCTTTTGTAGACTTCCTCAGGCCTAAAATTTAGTAATTCATCATATTTACTCCTTGACTCCCTCAGCCAAAAAGATTATTGAATGTACGAGCGAAGAATTTAGTGTCGCGGACCATCTCAAGCGACGTTTACGGCCGAAATGATTATTTACACGTAATTCGTGTAATTATTCTCAAGTATATCCAATAATCTTTTCGGCTGAGGGAGTCAAGGAGTAAATATGATCAATTACTAATTTTTACACCTGAGGAAGTCTCTGAAAGGAGTCGAAACGTCGCTTTTGAATAAATAGTGATAAATTTATATCACATACGTAATTGTAGGCGACGGGTAGCGTAAATGTATTTTTCGTGGGGCAATATTCATTATTATATAAACCTTTACTTTTGGCAATTCAACGTCTTATAAAAATCTGAGTGTAGGTAAAATTCAGTTTTCGAAATGATGATACCTATGTGTCTATAAATATTCAGTACACGTTTCTATTAAATTTTTTTGGGTAACAGGCTACATAAGGGTGATCCTGAAGCAGGCAACTCCCCTTTATAGCATAGGAAGGGAATTGAAAAGGGGGGATGCGGAAGGTAGAGCAAGATAGCCAAGGGTTAACTAGGGCCCCCGGGCTATCCGTATATTTTCAATATTCCACTTTAACCGTTCAATAATATTTTTTTCAATAAATATGGGGTTGATCCCAAGCGGGTGAAAGGATTATATACGGGTCTCTGACAGGTTCATACACTAGGAAAGGAAACGAAAAATATCAACGTTCTCCGACAGCAAGGGACTTTCCGAACGTCGCACAAATCAACTTTTCCGGACAAAAGTGGGAACTGCGCTATTCCGGAAAACGGGGGTAATAACCTCCAAAAATTCGATTCGTAAAAAAACGAGACTTTCTGTGCTCGCTAGCGGTACTGTAAAATTTAGCCCCAGATGGAAATGGCCGGTATTCGGATACAATGCACAGACATGTTGCCATATTACATTTCGGCGGGCCGACCTTCATATCCCCGTGGGACGTTTTTATTGTCCTCGCTGTCAGGCAGAATGATACAGCATCCACTGCGAGGCAATATTGTCGCTTTATTGCGACTGCCCATTCTGGCCAAGCACAGCTACGGAATTAAAAAATCGATGGAAAACTCGGCTTTATCCTAAATGTGGACCCTTTGTACAGAACATTTATTTCGTTCGCCTGAAAAAACGCTTATCTGATCACTCATACACGGTTAAATGGCAATTGACGGTGAGTGTTGCACAGTTTCATACAAGATAGCATTTAAATTGTGAGGTACGTAAAAGGTTGCAATTTGGGCATGACCCAACAATATTAATACATACTTTTACTAAATATCAGTAACTATAAAGAGAAAAGAAAGCTGATGAATAGTAAGAGTAAATCGTATGTATGATTACGATAACGCAGGCGTTTCTTGTTTGAGTTAATTCGTGACTATGCCTATTAACGTTTAGTTCTAGTTTTATTGTACTATGTCAATTTATTATTTTGTTAGTAATTTCACTCTTAAAATTGAAATTGTCACAATAATACATAAAATTGAGGCTTCAAACCGAAAATAAATAAACAATACAGTTTGTTAATAATTTGCTGTGGTGGGTTGAATTAGGACTTGAGACTGAGAATTATATATATATTTGAAGCTCTTTGATTCTTGGAAAGATTAAGAATAATCTGTCGCCAATGCTGTTTAACTCATATATAGGACAGGCGATGAAGCAAGTTAAAACTGAATATGGAAAAGGAATCATACTGCAAGGAGAAGAAATAAAATCCCTACGCTTTGCCGCTGACATAGATGAAGTCTTGCTAAACATAATAAATGGCATGAACGGGGTCCTGGAGAAAGAGTTCAATATGAGGATTAATAGAGGATAAACCAAGGTAATGGAGTGTAGTATGGGAATTAGTTGAATAATAAAGGCTGTTAGATTGGAAAGGGATATTTTGACGGAAGTTAATGAATTCTGCTACTTTGGAAGCCTCATAACTAGGGATAGTAGAAGTATAGTAGACATAAAGAGTAGGATAGCTCAGGCAAAGAAGGCTTTCACTAAAAAGAGGAATTTACTTTCGAGTAATATAAGTGTGAACATTGCTTAAAATGGGTGCGACGGTGGACGGTATGAGTTGCACAAAATAAGAGATTATAACCTTTTGGAATGTGATGCTACAGAAGAATTAGAGGGGCTGATACTATCACTTAAGAGGAAGTTTTAAGTAGAATAAGGGAAGAGAGAACAATATGGAGAACTCTGAGACTTGATGGTTTTGTAAAATTACCGTTAACAACAGAAGAGGGAGGAGAAGGATGGAATCTGGTGAGTAAATTAGGGAGGTAGTGAGATGTGTAAGGTATATAGTAATGAAAAGGCTAGCGCAGGACTGGTTAGCGTGTAGGGTTGCATCAGGCCAGTCTTAGGACTGAATACCACAACGACAATAATTTTTAATTTATATTTTAATGCGTAAGTAATAAAACAAACAACGTATGAGATCGTTGGTAAACGTTCATATAGACAAGAATAATATTGACAGAATCTATCAGGAATATCGATAAATTATTTTAGCCGGTGTTTCACCTTCGGAAAGTAGACGTCTACTCAGTGAACGTTGTTCAACTATTGACCTGCTTCGGCACATAACCATGGTCGAAGATTTATTTACTCCATTTGTCAGGTATCTAATATCTTCCGGTTCCACGAACTTCATGACCACATCATTCTTCCATTATATTCTGCTCATTTGTCCCATTTTCCTTTGGTACAGAAGAAAACGTTTAAAAGCTTAAACTTTGACGCGAGGAAAGCCGTTTCTTAAGTTTACCCAGAATCTTTATGGAGTTGCACTGAGGACAGATTTCATTACAATCTTATAGATGATGAAGTCATTAAAGAGATATTTTAAGAATGCCAATTTACCACATCGAATTTAATTTGTTTAGTATATCAGTATTTAATTTAGTTATTTATTTATAAAATAAATAAATAATTATCGAACAGAAAACAAGTGAGAAATTTTTATATTACTTAACACATATATAACGATTCGTTTACAATTCTTCAGATATTGACATACACACATGTATAGAATTATAAGACGGAAGAACACTTAGGGACAAATATTTCCAGTAATGGAGGAAACGAGGAGGAAATGAAGCAGAGAATAGGGAAGGGCAGAGTTGCAACAAAACAGTGACCCTCAATTATATGGAATACAAATAGAACAAGAAAGGTGAAAAGAAGAATCTACAAAACGATACTGGAGAGGATTGCACTATATGGTTCTGAGGTTTGGGAAATAACAAAGGAAAATGAACGAAAGTTAAGAGCGATGGAAATGGATTTCTGGAGACGCAGCTGTTTGTAATAGTTTTATCGGAGTATTTTAATATTACTAAACTCACTGTCACGAACATTGTAATCAGTAGCAAAAACGATTTTCAAAAGTTAATTTATGTGTGTCTTCTATATATATATATAAAGTTCTGCCGACCTCCTGTTGTCTAGTGGCTAGCGTCGTTGCCTCGTAACACAGAGGTCCCGGGTTCGGATTCTGGCATGTGCTAGGATGTTTCTGAGGTCATGGTCACGGAGACTGGAATTGAGACTGTTGGAGAATCCATACACTGACTACGTATCACTCAAAATTCGGAACATATCACGACCGCAGTCGAGGTGGTAGGCCAAGACCCTCAATTGTCTGCAGAGTCACACATTACAAATAACGTACTGCGCATTCCTAGTTCAAAATCATATTGTGGAATATTTTGAAGTATAGTATCCAGAAAGTAGGATTATACATAACCTCTATAGAAGGCAGTCAGAAGTAATTAGAATTGAACATCAAGAAAAGAAAGCAGAAATCAAGAAAGGAGGAGTCTGTCGTCCATGATGATTCAATTCCATATAGAACAGGTGACGAAGAAAGTTAAAACGGAATATGTAACAGGAGAAGAAAGAAAAATCCTATGCTTCGCCAACGCTGGACGTGATAATGGAAAAAGAGTTTAATATGAGGATAAATAGAGGGAAAATCAAGGTAATGGAGTGTAGTATGGGATAGAGGGAATAACAAAAGTTGTTAGATTGGGAAGGGATATTTTGAAGGAAGTTAAGGAATTCTGCGTAATGACTGGGGATAGTAGAAGTATAGTAGACATAAAGAGTAGGAAAAGAGAGGCGAGGATAGCATTCGTGAAGAAGAATTTACTCACGGGTAATATAAGTGAGAATATTAGGAAATCGTTGTTGAAAATTTTTGTATGGAGTGTGGCGTTATATGGGTGCAAAACGTGGACGATAGGAGTTGCGGAAAGGAAAAGAATAGAAGCGTTTAAAATGTGGTGCTATAGGAGAATGTTAAACATCAGACGAATGGATAAAATCACTAACGAGGAAGTTCTAAACAGAATAGGGGAAGAGCGAACAACATGAAGAACGTTAACCAAGAGAAGAGATAGATTAATTGGTCACTTTTTGAGACATGAGGGTCTTTTAACATTAGCATTAAAGTGTGTGGGGTAAGAACAGAAAAGGGAGGAAAAGGATGGAATGCGCTAAGAAGATTAGGGAGGATGTGATAGTTATACGGAAATGAAAAGGTTTGCGCAATATAGGTATGCATGGAGGGTTGCATCAGACCAGTCTTAGGACTGAACACCACAATAATACAACAGTTATTTGGTAAGGAGGCGCGATTTAGCTGTAATGTTATTATCTTATTTTAAAATAAAGCACTTACTTAAAACTGTCGCAAGAAGAAGTTGATTTATTACAACTTAACACACGGACAGTAAACATGATTCTTCTGTTTGTGCATAGTATTTCCCACAGTTCTTAATTTTTAGATCCCCGTGTAGTGTGTTCAAAAGTCATTTATTACTAAAATCGGTGATAATCTGTCTACATGGCCGCTACAAGACGCCCGTGAATCCAGCTGAAGTCTCTGGAGCTGTGTAACATTCCATCGTGACGCCGCGGGGAGAGATATTGCCTACTGAGAGAGAACGGCCTTTTAATTTTGCGGGATCAGATAAATCAAGCAAGAGTTTTCAGGCTGGAATATAAGACGTTACCCTGAAAGAGCAACGCTGATAATACATTTCATCCCGGGAAGAATAAGTGTTCGTCGCTTCACATGGGATGAAAAAGATTCGAATCTGAAATTGTTTTATCTATTGGGTTATATTCTTCCTTTTCCTCGAAATCCCTTTCATAATGGAAGCAGTGAATCAAAGAACGGAGGAAGTACAGAAATCGTTATGAAGAGTAAATTCAGAAAAGTTTTTAATGTAGGTTTAATTTTTTCCTATTTATTTCTCCTTTTACAGAATCAAAAAGGCGACTTCCTAAGCAGTACATTAAGTTTTTCTTACTTTCATATTCACGAGAAACACCTACAAAAATAAGAAGTCTGATTGAAATTTAATTCTATTTGAATTCCAAAATTCATAATTCATTTCTCCTTATAGCTTAAGTTTGAGGGACGTTGAATTCGGTCCTCGGGACGTCGACTCGGATAGTTCAGCGGTAGAATTCTCCGCCCGGAAAGTTGGAGGTCCTGGGTTCGTGTCTAGGGTCGACATTTTCGCATTCTTGTCTTTCTTCTAAATTACAATTATATATTTGTTTGTGGGTTATTTCGTGGGCAAATTATTGGCATATCTTGAGGTATATTTAAAAATGAATTCCTATGTCTTAAGTTCTTATCTATTATTGCTTATCTGCTGTGGGTATGTATCGTTTTTTTTAAACTTTTGCTGTTTCAAAGAAAAGTTAGAAAATTAAAAACCCCTAAATAAAATCCTCCTCTACTCCCTTAAAGCTCGTGTTTAATTCTGCCTACTGTCGAAAAATAACCAACTGTATATCTGTGTTGGTTGTATGAAATAAAATATAAACATTTATTATTATAAACTAGTACGCAATTACAATGCACATTAATAATAAAGATAGTAATGCGCACGGTTTGTGCAAAGTTGATGTTCACTTATTTTATCAATGGAGTTTCCCTATTTTGGCATGTTAGGATATGATATCTGTCACAGTTGTTTTCACATAGGTCGCATATACAGTTGTCATCTGGTTCGTGGTACGATCGGTTTCTGCATATTCTGTGGTGGTATCCATGGACCGCCATCGATGTCACGAAGTGGCGAAGATCCTGGTTTGTTCCAGTCCAAGACCGGTTCGTGACCGCTTCCGTCGTGTAGAACTCTTGCCTGATGTCCTCCCGTTTTCTTGTTCTCTCCTCAATTGCCATCTTCCAGTTTGGGGTGTAGGGTAGGTCACAATTCGTTCTTCTACTAAGAACTGTTCCTGAGCGAGTACGTATGCCAATCTGGAGAGGGTGTATTTGGACACTCCTAATGTCGCCTTCAGGAATCTGGCCTTAACGTTCTCTATGGTATGGAAGTCTTTGGTGCGTAGTTTGATCCAGATCAGTTCTAGTCCATATGTAAGTATGGGAACTATTTTGGCGTTGAAAATATGCATCGCTGTCTTGAGAGAAATCTTTGTTAGTTCCTTAATTTCATGAATGGCTTTTGTGGCTGGTAATGCACATTAATAGTACCAAATAGATATGTAATTAAAAAACGGTAGTACTTTCCTTGCACTTCATAGGAGGTATTCATACCTTCAGAGGATGGAGAACTAACAGTGATCCACTATCTTACATCTTAGTACTGTATGTACGAGATTGATATATATATATATATATATATATATATATATACTTACGAAAGCTCTTGTGGATACTACAATTTTTGCTTCAATGCAAAGGCTTCTGCCGTCGATTGCTCTTCCATGTCTTTCTCTCATGCTAGGATTCTAATATTTCTCATTATCTCATTACTTTCATCTTCCTGAGATATTGAAAACATGTCCAACCAAAATGTCATTTTGTAGCCGATCACCTGTGGGTTAGTGGTTAGCGTCGCTGCCTCGCACCACAGAGGATCCGGGTTTGATTCTGGTTTGGGCTTGGACGTTTGTGTTGTTAGATATAAGTTCCCACTGATGTTGCACGGTCGCTAATAGCCTAGCAGTTGGTGTGACCGTCAATTATTTTTGTTTATTAAGAAATTTACAACCTGTTCTGTCATATATAATCAGATTTTTTTTCATATTTTAAATTATTGATCATGACGAAAATTCGTTCCAGTCCAGCTAGCTTCAACTTGTGTAATCTGATCACCGGACATCCCTGGTCAGAAACAAAAAGTAGGATTGTAGGGGCGGTCTCAAATAGCTAGGCCATGTTGACGAGAAAAATTAAGAGTTGAGTTACTCTGCTCATCTACCTAAAGGCTAGTAAGAACCACTCCGGGAGTAGTAATTAGTGGATCTCCCACTTTATTTCATTGACATATGGGGGGAGGGTCGGTATTCACTGAAGCTTTTCAGAACTCTCATGTCTTAGTCTATGTTCTTACTTCCATCTGGAAACATGGATACGCTCCTAGGCTCTCTTAAGCTTAGTATTCTTCTACTTATTTATTAAACTAAATCTTGAAAGTCCATTCAAGCGTCTTTGATAAAAGACTCGATAAAAGAAACTAACGTACCGAGTTTTTTCCGTCACCTTCCCTGAATTCTCCTTTCTTCGGTGGCTGAAGACGAAACGACGACGGAAATATTCTGAGTCCACCTCCCTTTCAGTCTGATCAACTCCTATTCTTGGCTAGGAACTTACATTGGAACATCCCCGTTATTTTGATTTTCTAAAATTTTAGCCAGGACCACACATTTTATTTCATTTGGAACATTGTGAAAATTAGATTAATTAAATTAAAATGAGGGGAGAAGTGGTCCAGTGGCGAAACTCCGAATTAAACAAAATGATATATGAAAGCAATAAAATTAAACTTCAGATATGTGTTGGCCGCTTCCTCTTCAATCTGCGACGTGATGTAAGTTCATTTGCTGGATGACTGACCTCTTCGTTACGATGTCCTGTGATATTTTGACAATAATTATTGATGACTCTGTATATGTCATCTTCTATAGAAAGGTATGGCTAGTCTTCATGTATTGTTTGGTTGCTTACAAACCAAGTAGCGTTTAAGATGGTACGAAGGATATTTCACTGAAAACGGTGAATAATTTTTTTTAATTAAAAGGCTTGGTGCACCCCCATAGTTGGATCCCGTTAGTCAATATGAGTTTAAGACTGCATTTATATATGAGTATTTTGTTTTCTGTTTTAAATTTGGCATTTCTGCAAGGTAGCCAATTCATTAGGCGAAGCTTATTCCTGATATGATTCCTTTTGGATTTTAAATTCAGTTTCCATGTAGGTTTAGAGTCCAATAGTAGACTTCATTGGTGATATATAATGGTGCATTATTTATTGAGACAGTTTGTTTTCCTGGTGGTAAAATTTACTTGCACTTATTTATTACGCCAAAAGTTTATCCATTCTTCAAAGCTATTTAAATTATTTTGTAAGACAGAAGCAACTGTAAGAAGGTCAGTGGATAAAATGGCGGTGTCATCAGCGTAGAATTAATATTCAAAAAAAGGATTTCAGACGTGGTGCCAAACCAACGATGCAACTGTTACTCAAACAAAAATCGACTAATCAAGCTAACAATATAGTAAAAAATTGTAACATAAAATAATTAAAGTGTGCAAATGATTTTAAATAAAATGAGTAATTATTTATTACTCTCCAATCCGTCTATAGTAAGTTATAAAATTTACTGGCGATGGCTGCTTTCTTCTCAAAGCTTTAAGATCGGCTCTATCGTACAGAAATTGATTATTTGTGAAGCTTAGCTCTATTATTCAAGTTGATGTTTTGGGTTTAGGTTAATTCAATATCGAAAAACTTAGCTTAGCCCGTCGGGTTACTGTTACCAGTAACAATGAGCATATTGCAAATAAAATTAGGACAGCGCCACTGAAAGTAGTTGTATTTGCAACATAGGCCTTAATACTACTGTTCGATAACTTATTGAAAAACACACGAGGAGAACTAAACAAACTAAAATAAATGAGCCAACGGCCAGGAAAAATTGGTTATAAAATATTAAAACGACGTTGCGTTCCTTCCGTTAGAACATTGTCAGCTGTACATTAAATTATAAATATAAATTCTGATTTTTGTTTTAACGAAGAAATGCAACTTCATGTTTTTTTGTACCAAATTCTTCTTATTAAACTGAAATTTGACTGTTAGGAAGTTTTATTTATTTATAAGCAAACAAAGTTTACAAATTACTTTCATGTCATATACACAATATCTTTCTTACATTTCGTAATTATAAAAAGTACAGTATGTTAATATGCATTCATATGTATTTATATTTGGAATTTATACCCTTTCTACCACTAAGTTTTAATTTATACCAATAAATAAAATTTTCTGTCTTATTGTTAGTTTGTATGTATGTATGTCTCAAATAGGCTCCGAAATAGCTCAACGGATTCCAATTAAAATTTAAGGATTTTAAAAAAGGAAATTTAACGCAAAATTCGTGCTTATTTAATTTTGATAATGATATATATATATATACATATATATATATATATATTTATTCTATGGAAGATTTTTTTATACGTCCGTTAAAATCTCCCAAAATATTATGTGGATTGCCTATACTTTTTATCTGTTTATCCTCCAAAATGGCTCAACGGATTTCAATGAAAATTTCAGGGATTGAATCGAGAACTTTAACAAAAGTTTGCGTGCATGTTTAATTTATATATCTTGAAGAGTTAAGAAGATATTAACACACATACTTATAAATCCATTGAATAACCGCGCGAAAGGCGAAGTGAAAACCAACTGCAAGTTAAAAGTCCTATTCGGCGTTCCTATACCATTCATTCCACTTACTGTGTTATTATAACCGTAATTTTGGCAGCATGAATGATAGAGAGGGAGGGTGAGCATTCTCACTCCATCTATTGTAGACCTGTGAAAGCGGGAACCGTTCAAAACCAACTGCGGGCATGGCTAGTACTAAAGTATACTTTATTGTCTCATTATGGTAACCCAGGAACATTTGTCTTTCAGTTGTTCAATACTAAATTTAGAACCCACCATAACATTAGCGTTACTCCATTAATTAACTAAAGGAGACAATTAGTTACTAAACAAGTAGCAACGCTAAATTAAGAATTTTTGAGTACAATTTCAGCATTAAAGAACTGGCTGATAAATATAGATATTTTCCCAGAGTATTAAGTTATAAAGTTGTTTTTTTACTATTTTATACACACACACAAATATATATATATATATATAATATGAAATACTATTGCTATGTATGATGATTCGCATGTTTATTAACTAATCTAATTAATCGGTTGCAAATCTATGGTTTGCGGGTCACCTTTATGATAATAAAATGATGTGTTATGACAAAGTTCAAAGCAATTAACTTGATATCGGACAGCCCCAAATTAACGAGCGTAAACTGATTCAAAGCAGCTACCACATTTAGCGTGTCTACAGCCAGTTTCCCTTTGAATGCTTTATTGACTATAAAGGTATACTCCATGTCACAGCTCAATCAACCTGAATTACAAATGACATGTAGCTAGGCTCTGTGGAATAAAATCGATATAGAAGCAAACAACATGATTCAAATGTAATGGTTAAGTTATTACATTCCTGACTAATCAACCGACTACAACAGGGTTATAAAATTTAATAAGAAAGTGTAACAAGTCCTGTATTTTACACCTAAAGGTCAGAGTCATTAAAAGCAATTTTATTATTTGATCATATTAATTAAATTTTGGTGTAATTGTTAAACAAAAATCATTAAGTTTTATAGAAAAATTAGTATGAATGATAACAGAATCGTAATCATTCTGAAAACGTTGATTACAAAATGTCAACACCTCATTACAGTGTAAATTTCAAATTTATTAATACTAAAGAGTTTACCTACCAACTTTAGCAGCAGTGAAATTTTCGCGGAATAAAAAATTTATCATAACTTATTTAGCAATCATAATAATATACAATTCTATAGTCTAAAATGCAGATGGCTACTCATTGTATTAGTATCTAATAACAAGGAGATATCCAATAACACCTCCTTTACAATTTAAATAAACAATAACTAGTTTAATTCTAGAAGTATGTCTAGTATTGAGTTTTGATGATTGCCATGGACTGCGTGATGTATGATGGTTCTCTTATGGATGTCTTCTTATACCGTTGGAACTTTTAAAACTGGATTCAGAGTCTGGTTCGTTAGTTACATTTTGCCAAAGGATCTTTGATTGGCATCTTTAAATAATTGATATATTTAGTTTTGTTTCACATCCCCCTAACTTAATCTCATACTCCCCCAGCTTGGTATTATTGTCCATAGATAACCGTGATTTTCTTCCAATATAGTAATCCTCTTGTCTTCATCTCAAATTGTATTCTCTTTCTAACTATATGATTTTTCCAAGTCAATATAGAATTTAATTTCGTCCTAAATATTTCACTGTTCTTGTTAGATACAATTATAGCAATTCAAACCTAGGTATATATTGTATTGATTAAAATATATAGTTTTGATTTATTATCTGAAAAACATTTTTATTAATTATTTTTAATTATTGTGATGTCAGGAATAAATTGGTTGGCTCTTACTTAGTGCAACAAGAAATGTTCCTTAGGCATCCAGAAAGTATAAAATTTTCCTTGGCTAAGATCTTCCCATTACAAGGTGTCTAATATTCATTTTCCTGTGCTGTTCTTATTTTAAATATAGTATAGTATACTATATTTAAAATAAGTATACTATAGTATTCAATGCTGATAATTTTGGGACATAGTCGTTTATTTTCTCCTTACTTAAGGATTACGAATTATGCATTGTATTGTATGTATTAAATCTACAAATGGGCAGATACTTATAACTTAAACAATAATTACTAATCTGGTCGTAAGACCATATTTAACCTATAGTTTAATGTATAATTATATTCAATATAAATAAATAAGTGTGGAATCATATTATTAGAAATGAATTTTTAACAAAAGAATAGTATTGTTTTGCCTGAAAAAAAACAAAAGAAAAAAAATTGGAAATATATTTCACTGTAGTATAATTTAAGAGATTTCGCAGCACTGATCACATCACTACCCTGCACTACACTACACTAAACTTACATTGAGTCGAAATTTTCTTTCTGTTAGAGGAAGTTCCCCAAACACTCCTGCAGGCAGATTGTTCCAGTCATTAATTGTCCTATTTAGGAATGAGTATTTTCCAACGTTTGTTTTTTGGTTCCTTGCTTGTAATTTAAACAGGTGATCACCCCTCCCGTTCCGAGTCGATTCTTTCATTCATGAATGAATGTTATACGTACATATTTTAAAGTCTGAATTTATTTTTAAAAATTGCAGAGACGAAACTATAAAACAAAAAACTTTGGGTAATTTTTTTGGATCAGTGAGATTGATAGCGTATTTTTATATGTATAGTGTCTAGAACTTCAAGCTCATTCTTTATTTTGTGGTAGTAAAAATGGTAGAGGGGTGGATGTCAGTTATATAATAAATCTAAAGCAACTGAGTTTGGTGTCGATTCCGGGCTTTTGGAAGTCGCTAAATTGTCATTCAGCCGTAGGGGAGTGGAAAGGGCGTGAAAAGAATTTCCGCGTACTATTGGGCCAGATTTTAATAGATGATACTTGTTTTCTAGGCCAAACACTTTGTGTTATGGGTAAAACATACGTTTCTCCTGTTGCTTCTTACACTATCTTAGGGCACCAGTCATATTTTTGAAATCTGAAAATCCCTAAAATTATTTGGGTACGTTTTTGAAGCATTTTTCTGTCCTTAGACTGGTCTGACGCTAACCTATTCTGTACAAATCTTTACATTTCCACATAACTACCACATCTCTTTTCCTCCATAATATTCTCAGCGTATTCCATCCTAGCTCAGTCTTACCCCACTCTCTTCCCTCTGATGCTAATATCACAAGACCTTCATGTCTCAAAACATGGTCTATTAATCCATCCCTTCTCTTTGTCAGAGTCCTCTCTTCTCTTATTCTGCTTAGAAGTTCCTGGTTAGTTACCCTATCCACCCATCTGATTGTCAGCAGTCTTCTACAGCACCACATTTAAAAACCTTTTATTCTTTTCCTTTCTGGAATTCCACGTTTCGTACCCATATAACGCCTCACACTATACGAATATTTTTAGTAATTATTTCCTAATATTCACACTTCTATTAGCTGAAAAATAATTTTTTATTTTCTGTGATAGCGTCTGTACTATTCTACTCTTTATGTCTTCTATACTTCTACCATTCCAAGTAGAAAAATTCCTAAACTTCTTTCAAAATATCACTTTCCCATCTAACACCATTCGTTATTCCACTGTTTCCCATATCACACATCACTACCTTTGCTTTCTCTCTATTAATTCTCGTGTTATATTCTTTCTGCAGGGTCACATTAATGCCATATATTATTTTTTCCAAGTGTTTTTATGACACTCGTAACACTACAATAGACCTTATGGTTTCTATTCCTTCTCCTTACACTAATGCCGAGAGTATTTTCTGTTGGTTTAATGAACTCATTGGGTACCGAGAGTATTTTGCCTCTCCAGACAAATAAATGTACGGGTTGACCAAATTGAATTCTGTACCGGTTTAATTCAAATAAATATCAGATAGTAAAATGTAATAAAGCATATAATTAATCAAAACTTTTACTAACAACAACGCCAAGTGTAGAATTGGTGAAAATACTTGCATGAATTTGTATTTTGTTTTCATTACAGTAAGTTGTACATTATTCCCCTGTGCTGTGATGAGAATAGTGTCTGTTTGATGGTGATTAGAGCCTCAGCACCGAGTATTGGGTGCAGCCCGGCAGCTCAGGTAGACGGGCACAGGCTTCTCTCGCACCTGCCAACGAGGCCCTTACCGCCTCGCTGCTCGCCTTTTGCCAAGCGAGCGGAAAATTTCCCGCCGAAAAGGGGCGCCATTATGCCAACGGCACATCTCGTTAGCGCGAACCGTCGAACTCTGGGAAATGAGACTGTGCACCAAGTTCGGAATCGCTGCCGGCGACAGTCCTCTTGCCACCTTTCAAAACCTTCACTTTCTGCACAAAACTTTAATTTATTAAAACCATTGCGGCATTATTTATTACAACGGAATGTGGCACTTATTACGTAGCTTTTTATTATCTATTTATAAATATTTCCTCAAAGTTTTATTGCTCCAGTCAATTGAAAACTATCTGAAAGAGTTTGTAGATTAAAGTACTGCTTTCATTATTCGTTAAATAGTGGTACCTCATTTCTACTTAATTACTGATGAACGAATTAATAGATACAAGCAATGATCATCAGCAGCTACAAGTGTCAGGTTGTTGAACGAAGAAGAACAAACGGCTAGTAATTAAGGAAAGAAATAAAGATATTTACAACATAGTTTTACGACTTAAAAATTTAAAAAAGATATTTTCTCATAGAAAAAAATGACGATAAAAACAATATGACCTCATCTCAAATCAATTAACTGTTTGAAGGCTTCTTAACTCGGAAACGTTATCGTGCGGGTTTTAAATTAATTCGTGGAGGAATGCTGATAATTTTGGGACATAGTCGTTTATTTTCTCCTTACTTAAGGATTACGAATAGAATCTCTATGCATTGTATTGTATGTATTAAATCTACAAATGGGCAGATTCCCGGTGGCAGATACATATAACTTAAACAATAATTACTAATCTGGTCGTAAGACCATATTTAACCTATAGTTCAATGTATAATTATATTCAATATAAATAAATAAGTGTGGAATCATATTATTAGACATGAATTTTTAAAAAGAATAATATTGTTTTTGCCTGAAAAAAATTAAACGAATTAACTGGAAATATATTTCACTGTAGTTTGTTTTTAGAGATTTCGCTGCACTGATCACATCACTACACAGCACTACACTAAACTTGATTAAGTCTAAATTTTCTTTCTGTTAGAGGAAGTTCCCCAAACATTTTTGCAGGCAGATTGTTCCAGTCATTAATTGTCTTATTTAGGATTACGAATGGAAGCAGCATTACAAAAATATCAGATTTCCTCACACGAATCAGCGTAATACTATCTTGAAATTCTTCAACGAAAAAAATTAGTTGATTGTCATTTATTTCTGTTGTCACTTCCCTGGTAAATTATCTCACAAAACGGAAGAACTGAGACGCCGTGAAGCTAAGGAAATTCTGGAAATGAAATTTGAACAGAAACGAACTATATACAGGAACATTTTAGAGTCTTAACTAAACAATTTGGAGGGAGGGGTGGGAGGCATAACAGGAATACAAGGGTGATTCTGAAACAGGCATCTCGCCTTTAATGACAGTTATGTTGGGCTCAGTTATATTTATTTATTTCTATTTAATGCATATTTAAAAAATTACTATGAATCAAAATTATTAGGAAACACCAGCCTGTTAAGATTTTGAACACTCCGTTTGTGATCTCTGATTTTTACTCTATGAATTCGAAGAGTTATATTAAATGTTACTTGAATATACATTTATTTCAGTTTATCTGGGTCCAAGGAATATACGAATAAAATAAATTCAAAGAATTACATTCCAATGAAGGCGAAATGGAAATACACAATTTACTAATGTGGAAATTGTAGTTAAAATGAGGGAATTAAATTTCCATACATACAAATTTCTTAAAAGCTTTATACGTAAAAATATCTTTATTAATTAAGTAAATGGCAGAACACCCATTTAGTGTAATTAAAGCTTCTGAAACAATTACATTCTGATTTATTTTTATCAAATTTACAATAAAGTTACAGTTTATACATTGAAAAAAGAAAATAAATTAATCAGATATCAACTTTATCAATTTAATACGGAAACTATTTACGAATGAACGTAAGAAAATTTAAAGAGGCGACGAGAAAACATTCTTTAATACCGCGAGCTTTAATGATTTCCACCACTTTATAGCATCATTTAATTGGCACATTTCTTGTCAATCGTTCCAAGAGCTGCAGACTTCAATAAATCAAGCCACTGCCAGTGCATTACTTTTCTCTGCGTTTCGCCGTCAGTTCCGGCTTCTCGCTCCATTGTGCCCCAGTTTATCATCAGGCTCTTCTCTTTCTTCGCCGTAATGGATGCCAATTTAGCGCCTGACTTTCGATAGAAATGGAATCTTTGCTAAATTTATTTCCAACCCATTTAAACTTTACATTGAAATTATAGATTTCAACAATTTCCGGAATTCTTAAAAGGTTTGTACATATTCAAGTTCATATTCATTCATAGTCTTGTTGCATTCACTACCTTTCCGAACAGTAGTTGAAGAAATAAATTTTGCAGATAAATTTTGCTATCTTTTTTCGTTGTAGAACTTTATAACCTACTCTTTAAAAATTAACACATACGACAGTACACGATATGACTGTATTTTAATTATTCTTAACGTTTCTTTTAAAATGATCGAATTTTAACGCTTTAGTAGACTCTCATAAATCACCAATATCTAAACTCACCTAGAGATTTATCTTGTATTAAATTTAAATCAAATTCTATACCAGAAACACGCCAAATCTGTCAGGTTAAATTTACTTATTTTTATATCATTTTGTTTAATTATCATTGTTTCTTTTATATTAAAAATTTATTTATGCATACCGAAGTTAATTATTAAGTGGTTCACATGTAATTGTTGTTAATTAAATTTCTGCGTTTTGAATTTTAGTTTAATTTATAAAACAAATAACTGCATCATGGCCCAAACTGTTTGCAAACTAATATTTTAATTTCTCACTTAATGTAAGCATGGATGAATTTAAAATAATCGCTGTTTGTTGACGAAACTAGAAGCATTTCGTTTGTTCCGATTTTACTTTCCAAGTGGCTCAACGGTTCCCTAAACGTTTCTCATCTTGACTTCAAAGAACATTTTTAAAGGAAGCTATGTTGCACTGTATCCTATCATTAATCATTCGTGTTGCAAATCCGAAGTTTCATGGTCATTTACGTACAGTAATTGTACCGCTTTTTAAGTGCCCTCCACTTCTTTTAACGTAGTTTTTTATGTAACAGGCCAGTAAAACGGTTAAATGAACAAGAATTACCTATTATCATTTCAAAAATCCTCCTGTATGTTCTTTAAATCAATAGTTTCCCATCTATTTTCCATATTTCAATATTATAAAGTAATAATATAGTGTTTTTCAATAATGGTGGGCCGATGTTTAAACGGAATAAAACAAGCTGTGTGTAAGGTATTAACGAAATTCTTCTTTATTTTAATTTGAAATAAAAAAGAAATTTATTAATACCTCACACAGCTTGTTTTATTCAACCTTATTTCAATAACTAAAAATCTGGCGTATTGCAATTATTTAATTTAACAGACTACATTTTTCACCTAGGGTACGCAATGTATTCTTATATAAATTTTCAGATTTTATAACTTTATACAAATCTCCCAATTTTCTTTTATTAATACATTAAAATTTATGTTCCTCGAGTTAGTAGCGGTCGTTAGTAATTTCACTGCAGCACCTATCAAATTGTCGTAGTCCATTGTGCAGTATTAGTTTGTTATGATATGACGGTATCGTAAGATTATCATTAGATGGAACTGTGTGGGGTAAGAACAGAAGACGGAAGCCAAGGATGGAATACGCTAAGCACATTAGGGAGGATATGGTAATTATGCGCAGGATAGGTTAGCATGGAGGGTTGCATCAGGTCAGTCTCAGGACAACAACAACATGATGTTTTGATATTAATGAGAAAACCTTTAACCCAGTCTCAAATTTATTAATTCTTCAGAATAAATGCTTTCGACATTGGTCATATGTATTCATTAAATTATTTAGATTTAGATTTATTGTTTTTTCTATTAGTCCTCGAATGAGGAAATAGGATACGTCATACATTAAAAATTAAAAATGAACAAAATAAAGTACATAATTAAAGACAAATAATCTTAAAATAAATTAATAAAATAAAATGTATATAGACAAAGGGCAATAATTAAATTTAATCTTAATAATAATTTGATCTCACCGTAATCTTGCCGATGCTGGCAATCCTCAATCCTACTGCTTTTTGGCTTTAAAACTGGACACGCATCTAAATCGCGTAGCAGAACTTTAAAATCTCCATTATTCCTGCCTCTTTGTCTTCGGCCTTCACTCATCAGCTTCTCAGGTTCTCTACACATCAACTCTAAGCCATCAACGCGCCAACGATGTGCAATTTATCATCAACTTCCCATCTATACTTATGCGCATGCATTGTTAAATTCTCAGCGAGGTTCGGCTTTCAACTTCCTCTTCTATTCTCCTCGAATTATAATTTTCATTCGGGTCCAAAGCTACCCTGCTCCTCAACCTCCCAACCTATATGGCCAACGGTTTTCACTAAATTTTCCAGGATGGAGTTCTTGAATCGATATCAGTGCCTGGTTGTTTTTCACACAACGTCTATATGCCTTGGGTCTAATCTCCATTGTATTACCTAATATCCATTGTTCCAAACCGTCTGTACAGCCGCATTTGCGCCTGATATATAAACTTGTGAATTTCTTTCTTCTTGCGCTCTTTCACAGTGTAAAATTCTAGTTTAACCTAGACAAAATATTTCAATCGCGAGGAAATACACATAGATTTTTAGTGATGAAAGATTTCACCATCATCTGGAGTCCCTTATACCTTACCTGGGAACCGATTGGCACACAATTCATAAAATAGCTAGTTTCCTAAGCCCTTCATGAGCCATTTGAGGTTAATGTTGCTCAATCCATCCGAATACATTATCCATTTCTGAATCATTTCAAACACTTTTCCAGTACCACGTGTATAAATAATTTATTTACATTTTTTAACATTCATCCAATTACTTTTCTTATAGAATAATACAACTGCATATCGTATAATATTCTTCTTCTTCCTTGACTCTACGACCCATTCAGGGCCTTGGCCTACCGAGTCGACGTGGTACATTCTGAAATTGGAGTGATACGTGGTCAGCGTGTCGATTCCTTAGCAGTCGTTACCATGACGGTACAAACATCAAAGCACACGTCAGGATTAGAACCCGGGACCTCTAAGTTGTGAGGCAGCGACACTAGCCACTATACCGTAGGAGGGCGGCATAAAAGTCCTTAATCATATTCATGAATATGTTCCTAAATTTAACGAAAAATGTTACATTTCTGAAAAAAAATTACATTTTGTTAATCATTACGGGTATTACTTTGAACATAAACAATACAATTTTTGTAAATTGTGTGTTGTAGAGAAACAATAGTAATCTCATAATGAGATTACTAATGCATAAAAAAATTATGTTGTACGTATGTTTTCTTATTTTCTTTTGGTATATTTTGTAGTATACCAAAATAAAATAAGGAAGCATATGCGTTATACGTACAACACATTACGAAGTAGTTTTATGGAACTTTATTCGTTTACTGATCATAGGCATAGAAATTTAGCTCTTTCCCATGCTAATAAAATCATATTCACGTTTATGGTTGAATGGATGTAATCTATTCTTTTTCTATGTATTTTTTAGGAAAATCACAAGAAATCTTTTGTATTATATCGAACAAATTAATTGTAATTTCACGGTTAAGGCCATCAGCAGTTAATATTGGTTTGATCAAAATTGATTTATTCTTATACACTGGACTGGAAAATTAACCAACACCGTCTTAGACAACTCGTTATCTAAATTTGTATTATCCTCTTTGTCGAAATCTTCCGAAATATAATTAAATCAGGACTGTCAATAAGCCTGACGAATTTAGATAAATTATTATGGAGGAGTTGCACAATCCATACTTGTAAAAGTAACGGGTTTATACTTTTGAAATATGTTTATATATATATATATATATATATATATATAATAAATGTTACTCTTAGTCCCAAAATAAAAATCGCTTCCCCGCATTGATGATTTATGGAACAACAATCTACTGGAACATCAGCAGTAGTGTTTCTTCAGACACGCACCATTCGATCGATGGAGGGTGAATATAGGGAGGCAGAGAAAGGCATAGACATATCGTTCTCTTTAAGATAACTCGTTTAAACGTTCTCACAAAATGAATTCAACCTGCTCTTCGAGTTTGCTACTACAGCAATAAGTATGGTCGTCTTATTAATGCTATTTGTACATCGTTATCCTAATCAACCTTGGCAGATTACGAGTGAAAATATGGGGAAAAATCTGGCTGAAACGTAGTTAAATAGTTAGAAATCGGACAGCAAAGAAAACGATATTAAAAATGATACTTATGTAGCGCGGACAATTATTCATCATACATTATTGTACTACAAAACGTGTAGGTAGTAAGAAAGGAATTTTTTACATGAAAACTAACTACTATTGGACACGAATCTGGTTAGATAAATATGTCTAGTACAATCATATTTTACTGAGCAGTAATTTACTACGCTGCGTTCGTGCACGATCCTTTAAATGTCGGATACAACGCAGAAGACATTATATATTAGGTCTTAGTGATCGTTAATAAAACGTATGCTATATTCTAATATACCTGAGTAAGGTATACCAATTCTTATTCGTGTTTCACTTTAACTTTCCAGATGAAATTGAATAAGAGCTTTGAATATTTAGAATGTGTTTTTTACGTAGTATTTTTCAATTTGTAAATAAGTTGTAGACCGTAAATAGCTTGCAACAAAAACGTTAAATAATTAATTGATAGTCATTATAAAAGCAAAGAGGACGGCTGTGCATTAAATTTAAGACTTCTCAATTAATTTTCATGAAAAATTGTTGCTAAAATACTGTCTTATTTCGGCTACAAAATAGTTCTAAATTGGTAAACTAATAAATAATTCTCTGATTATTTTAAGCATCCACGTTAAATATTAAATGTTATTTTGAATTAAAATTCTTTATATTTAATTGAAATTCTTCTACTTCAGACTTTTGGCCATTTATTGTATTTAATATTCGGTTGGGTTAATCTCATTAGTTTATTGAAAATAGTTATTAATTTTCTAATAAAACCGAGTATAACAACGTTACAATGTTTTTTAACACTTTTAGTCAATAACAAAATTTTCTGCTCCCAGTCAACCCGCATATATTCAAGTGAAAGGAAGTGGAATGCTCAAATTGAAGCTCTTCGATAGTTTACACTTGAATTCTATCCACCTTTGAGTAATTTACGCAATGTACGTTCTTCACTGGGTTCCTAGCGTTAGGTTGTGAAGAGTGTGATTAGTAAATTGTAGTCTAGCCTCGCTTCGGTTACAGGAAAGGTGGGATGTTGAATCGGTCCTAGGACGTCAACTCGGATTAGCTCAGTGGTAGAGTACCCGTCCGGAAAGCGGGAGGTCCGGGATTTGAGTACCTGGTCCAATACACATTTTTTAATTCTTGTCTACCCTCATATATTTTACATGACAATTTATAGGGCCAATAGGTGAGACTGTTCTAATCCATTCAAAACTCCATTGCGTGTTTCTCAGTGTGTGCTTGTTTGTGTTTCCCAGAGTGTGTGTGACATCGTGTGTCCGTTTTGTCTATATACATTTTCTTTTATTAATTTATTTTAAGATTAATTATGTACCTTACTTTGTTCATTTTTAATGTATGACGTATCCTATTTCCCCAATCGAGGACTAACAGAAAAAACAATAAATCTAAATCATTATGTCGAGTAGAAAACGTTGATAGTATTTTGAATCAGCAATTGGTTGACGGCATATTCCTACATATACTATTTTTATATTTCTACAACACGCGTGGTACTGAAATTGAAGAAAGGACTGTAGTCTTCAAATGAATTAGCTGATTTAATTACAAAATAATGAATTCCTCAGTCCAGTCCCTAAATATGATAAATTTCGTTCGATTCCCAAAATATAGACTTCCTGAGACATTTTTCAGTTGTGGTCTCAGCCTAATTCACAAAATTATCTTCCTGTTTCTTTTTTCAGCGCGCATTGATATGTTAAAGAGGATTTCCTCGCCAATGAATACGATCTCTGATACAGTGCAATCGTCTTCCACATACGTAAGGAGATCTAAATAATCCACTTTCTCTTCTATATATAAAAGTCATGATGTCCTTTGTTTTAAAAAATACAAATAAATAAATTAGTTTTACGATAATAAAAGTACTTGAACAATATTTTATGTTATGCGCAACACACTCAATTATTACTCTACTCTGAAATTGTTGCGCTAAACAGTTGCTGTGTGTATAGTGTTATCTTACGTGAAGGACACCATAATCTCAAAATTTACCTCGTCTTTCAGTGTGCCTGTTTGCGGTGATAATGCCAGAAATTATTAACGTACAGCAAGTTTAATGGCTGCCGTGTGCTAACTTGGTCCACGTAACTCAGTTTGTCAACTGAGAGTTTACTGCGTGTTGTATTAGGCTGCGTCTGAAATACTGATGCGAGCGACTACGGTAGTAATGACAACGATGATGACGCTGATAACGCCCACGATAAAAACGATTACAATAGCGGCGAGAGAAGTTTTACGATGATAACAGTAGCGGACGTTGCCATATAAAATGATATTAGTTTTTAGTGGTCGGTAATAAAGCGTATGCAGCTATCTGCGCAGGTCCCTCGGGTCTTATAACTAGAGGCAATCTGGATTAATTGCTCGGCAACGCTGCCATCTAGAACACGAGCTGACGTTATGGTAGCAAGTGAAACTTCACAGTCGGGTACGGCCGTCAACTGTTACAAGCTGAAGCCTTTATTTAGCACATATCCTTACTTCGTTAATGTCTGTCGCTTACCTCTGTCGTGATAAGATCCTATGAAACGATCTAAATGTTGAAAGAGACACTGTTTCATCATCAATACTAGTCCTTGAAAAAATATATGCATTGTATTTGAAAAGGAATATTGGGCTGTTGTCCTACGTAAGTCCTTGAAATTTCACCGTTTATATTTCTGTGACCGTTGTTTAGTTGACATTCGTTCAAGAAATTACCACGCTTGCCTTGTCAGTATATTCGAAAAGGAATACCTCACGCTTTTCGTCTTTTGCCGATATAGACAAACCAAACAACTGCCGCCATCAAGCTTCCAAAAAACATTAAATTTGTTAAAAATCTGAATTATAAAAGAATCATGTTAACAAGAAAAGCGAAATAATTAAATTAAGACAATAATACTAACACAAATTTACAGAATATTGTAATGTAATGATTTAAAATACCCAAGGTTTTACATCAATCTCGTAATTTCTTTATGTGAATTAATAATTTTTTATTAATTTCATTACAATAAAATATTCACTTATTAAGGAGCTTCTGAGGAACTTAATCAAATGAAACACCACTCATCTACACAACGTTTTTGTTATTATTTCAAAGAATATACAAAATGTATCCTACAAATATAAAAATTACAAATATTTAACTAAAACTATTTAAGAAATGAAACCAAAATTTACGAATTAGTTGATTCAATTTCCAATAGATCTGTCAGCATATTTTCCACTATATACAGAAATACATACAGAAATTTTTTGGGTAACAGGCTACATGAGGGTGATCCTGAAACAGGCAACTCCCCTTTAATAGCATGGAAAGGAAATTGAACAGGGGGATGAGGAAGGTAGAGTACGGTAGCCAAGGAATAACTAGGGACTCCGAGCTATAGTTTAAAGATCCTACCGCGTTGTTCACCTAAAAGAGATACAGAAAAAAACCTAGAAAACATGCATCTAGTAGGTCGGGCTTTTGGGTACTATGCTCACGTCTTTTCGAATGTAGAGAGAGGGGTTTTCTGTGGGGTTGCAATATTCTTTTCTCCATTTCTCTACAAGCTTTTCGGGTCAGTTGGCCGACTTAAATTAAATTGCTGTTTATCGTAAGTAATGCTTAAATTTATCTATCATTTATTTAACCAAGCATAATTTTTGATAACCTTCTAATTATGAAATGCAGGCTGAAAATGAAGAAACTCAAGAAAGGAATTAAAACAAAAAGATGGAAATTATAAAAACTGAAACAAACAAGAGGTGTTTCAGAGTCTCAAATAAGATATCAAGTGTAGATTAGTAGAGAAAGGAGAAAGAAACAATATAGAGGAGAAATGTGCACTCTTAAAGGAAGAAATGACTAGAGCAGCCGACAAAAAAAATAGCTTAGACCAAAATGAAATCATGGATAACACAAGAAATAATAAAAATGATTGATGAAAGGCGTAAATATAAAAACAAGAGAAATGAAAATGGTAAAGATCAATACAGACGCTTGAAAAATTAGATAAGTAGGAAGTGCAAAGTGGCTTGGCTCCAAGAGAAATGCAAAGCGGTTGAAGATTACATGGTGAAAGGTAAAATAGACGCAGCTTATAGGGAAAATCAAAGAAACAATTCCAGAGAGGAAATATATATTTTAAGAAGAATATAGTGACCAAAGAAGCAATATTAACATTGCATCTAATTTTAGATGGTGGGTTAAAAAACCAACCTACGTTCATTTCATTTGTAGATTTAAAAAAGCGTTTGATACTTTGAACTGGAACTCACTATTAAGGATTTTGATGATCATAGGAATAAAATATTGAGAAGTAACGCTTATACGTTACCTCAACAGAAGGCAGTCAGCAGAAATTAAAATTTAGGATAAAGAAAAGCAAGTCAAAATTAAGAACGGAGTAAGATAAGGATGCAGTCTGTCGCCAATGCTGTTTAACCTATATGTATATAACAGGCGATGAAGAAAGTTAAAACGGAATATGGAAAAGGAGTCATACTGCAAGTAGAAGAAATAAAAACCTTACGCTTTGCTGATGCCTTTTTAGTTTCAGGGGGTCACAAGAAGACTTGGAAAACATAATCAATGGCATGAACGTGGTCCTGTAGAAAGAGATCAGTATGAGGATAAGTGGTGGGAAAACCAAATATTTGAAGTGTAGTATAGGAAACAGAGGAATAACAATGGGTGTTAGATTGGCAAGGGATATTTTGACGGAAGTTAAGGAAATTTGCTATTTCGGAAGTGTAATATCTTCAAAACATACATAAACGGCAGATATTAGCATAGCGTCAAAATATTTTTCGCGGTTAGTAAGATTGAGTGTCTCTCCCGGTGTTGTTGATACTAGGCATTTTTAATTCTTTCTTTAAGTTATTGTGCTTACTTAAGATTTTAATATTATTCTTGACTCGATTATGATACTGAGTTATCACGGCGATTATGATGAATTTCGGCTGTCATAAAGTGACTGTAAATTTTCAAAAATGTGGCGCTCTCGGTGATGGTTTAATCACTTGTTGACAGAGGTTGCAATTAAATTAAATATTGTTGTGTTCTAATATAAATGACTTCCTGGGCATCGCCGATACCCATTTGGTCACCTATAAAAAAACAAACCGAAATTATAAAAACACAAAATAAACTTAATTTGTTCGGTTATAACTTTACATACGTATGCGTTTAAACCAGTAAACAGGACTATAAACCTAAATTGAAAGAATCTCTTTGGAAGAATATTCCTCCAAAATCACGAATGACTTTTTTCTAAACTATTACGTATGTATGGGGCCGTCCCTACTTACTCAGAGTGTACACGTCCGCATACTCTATTCTCTCGTTGATAGCTTCGGTTCCTCTTTTGTTTCTCTTGCGTATCGTTGTCCTGCCCTTATCAACCTTCTGTCGTAAACTCGTATTTCTACCAATATTCCGTCATTGTATTCTGCAACTTATTCCAGCTATCAAAAAAAAAAGTAGAGATCGCTGGGTCCAAACAATCTTTAGTGGGCCATAAAGATGACGACAATGTCACTATATTAATTTTTTTATTTCTTCAGGGCACGATTATCAGAAGTCAATTTCTATTTCAATTTCACCGCTTTCCCCTAGCGACAGCATCTACTACTTCATATTTTATTACTTTCTATACAGAGGTACTTCGTTTCATTCTCAGACATCCATTTTATCCTCTTCCTCACAGGAACTATAAATATGTATCGATGCCATCACTGATAACCAGAAAACTACCAACTTTTTCTTTATATTGAGGTACATTTTTTATACTGTAATGAATACTCTATAATTCATATTTCTAATTAAGTGTTTCTATCATGTAGCCCGTTACTCAACCCTCCGGCTCAAACAAAGATTGACTTTTGGTGGATCATATCAATGTATCACCAGTAATTCACGAAAACGAGAATAGAACAGTTTAGTCCTGATAGTGCGTAAAATATTAAACAGCAACCACAAAATTCAATCTGATCAGAGACCTCTCAGGGCGTTTGCAAATTACCCTGCCGAAAACCAAAATTACTCAGACTCACAACTGAAAAACTGGTCTGATGCAACCCCCCATGCTAATCTATCTTGCGAAAGCCTTTTCATTTCCACATAACTAGCTCACCACACACACCCTAAACTTCTGAGTGTATTGCATCCTTTGCCTTTCTCTTCTGTTCTTACCCCACACATTTCCCTCCAATGCTAATTTTAAAAGACCCTCATGTCTTAAAACGTGGCCTATTAATCCATCCCTTCTCTTGTTCAACGTCCTCCATATTGTTCGCTCTTCCCCTATTCTGTTTAGAACTTCCTCGTTAGTGATTCTATCCACCCATCACCATTCTCTTATAGCACCAAATTTCAAAGGTTTCTATTCTTTTCCTTTTCACAACTCCTATCGTCCACGTTTCGCACCCATATAACGCCATGCTTTATACGAACATTTTTAGCAATTATTTCCTAATATTCACACTTTTTACCCGTAAGTGAATTCCAATTTTTTGCTAAAGCCTTAATTGCCTGTGCTATCCTACTCTTTATGTCTACTATACTTTTACCATTCCTAGTTATTACGCTTCCCAAATAGCATAATTCCTTAACTTCCGTCAAAATATCCCTTCCCAATATAACTCCTTTTTATATTCCAATGTTCCCCAAATTACGCTCCATTACCTTGGTTTTCCCTGTATTAATCCTCATATTGAACTCTTTCTCCAGGACCCCGATCATGCTATTTATTATGATTTACAAGTGTTCCTCTGAGTCCCATAATACTACAATATCATTGGTAAAATGTAGGGTTTTTATTTCGTCACCTTGCAGTATGATTCCCTTTCCATATTCATTTTTAACATTCTTCATTGCCTGTTCTTTGTATATATATAAGTCCTTTCTTGATTAGGCCTATTTTTCTTGATATTCTATTCTAATTCTAATTACTGCTGCCTGTCTTCTGTGGAGGTAAATACAGATAATTAAGATTTATGATTTAGTGTTTCTCTCATGCAGCCTGTTACCCCATCCTCCGACCCAAAACAGTAGTGTTCGTTACTCGATTTCAAAGCAGCATTTCAATTAATTGAACAATATCATCCACTCCCTCGTTCAAAATCACATTCCTGCGGCGGTCTGCAAACTACAATAACAGCTCAGAATAACCAATATTCAAATCTATTGAATATAAATACTTCATTCAAGTTATACCTCGAGCTTATTCTCCTAATTATATTCAATAAAATACCCATACATCGCCTTCAGTAAAGTATCTAAGTGGCTCTCTAAAGAAGAATTAACATAATTATTTGAACTAGAAACAAACTTATTGTGGGTGTATTGCCACCTGCAGAACCTTGTGTAACTTGTCGTCGTCCCATATAACGTCCATTTTTTCATCCCAAATTGGGGTCCTCTTCCAAACCCTCCGAAATCCAGACAGTGAACAAACTGCGTTGTCTATGATCATTAACTTTGTGTTCATGGGTCCGTTGGATCTTGTTCGGATTGAAGGTTCATATTCCAACGCAAAATTCACAAGATGAGTTCTCGTGCATGGTGGAGATTTGACTTTCACGTACCTCGACGATGTTCTCGGCCGATCTGGCGTCCTTTTCACATACGGGTGTTGCCTAATTGTTTACCGAACAGGTCTAGAATTTTTACTTTGAAGGGCCACCGCAGTCTGCGCATCGTGCGCAATCTTTGCACTAAAAACACTCATTTTGATAATATAGTTTTATCATTTCTTTCTTGCATTCAGGAAACGAGTCACAGTCGACGGGTTGTTCAATTGTTTTAAACATTTTGAAACGCTCTTAACAAAAGAAAATCACAGACATGATAATGCTTTACAGATGCTAATAATAAAGCATCTGGAAAATAATGTTGTGTTATGTTTTAGATAAATATGACTACCTTACTGTAAAAAAAAACAGCCCTCGTATAATATGAAAAGATAAATACAACATGAAAAGTTTCAATAGTGTTGCTAAAATAACTTCTAGACAACTTATTACAGGGGCCATGAGTGTAACTGAGAAAGAAATGTAAAGTTGCAATACATAAATTATGTAAGAATAGTTCAAAAATCTCTAGATAACGGTTCTTATGAGCTTTGAGAACAAATTAAAATTCGTCGTGTCAAATTTAAAGCTGCAGAATTATCGTTTTCATCATTTTTATGAAATACCCATACCATTCAGAAGTAAAACTGGCAGAGCTCCGGTTTTTTCGTCGTTCGACGTAATCAGTGAAATTCGACAATTGGCACTTTGACAAAGCTATAAAATGTCACGATTTGAAATCATTTGGTGTCAGACACTGTTTGTTGTAGTAGAGTCCGTTGGACATGAATTTAAACCGAGGTGAGGTTTGGGGTTTCAGCCAAGTAAACAACAAACTCCTATAACAGCCACCTGACGATACTGAGATATAATCCTAAATTACACAGGGGAGCGTATATATAATTAGTGTAGATGGGCGGTCGGATAGTGTCTCACATAATATTAGGCCCCAGCCCTTTTGTTAAATATTAAACCATCCAAGTGACTTGTGTAATCTTTCTTTAACAAGAAATATTTAGTGTTTATATTAAATATACTCTTAAACAAATAACATTCATTTTAGGGCTTCTCCACAATAGGCGTGTAGATTAAAACTCACAACTATAATTACACAGAGCGAACAAAACTGACAAAGGAAACGCCGTGAGTAGTGACGGAAGTTAGAGGACCTTCAAGTTTATGTGCACTGAACAGAACTAGCAGGTGGGTAATTAGTCAACATGATCACATAGTACGGATTCAGTAGCATCTAGTGAATAGTCGCTAAAGTCGCACAATGTAATCATGGCCGTACTTATAATTAATCTCCGAGGTAGCGTAATGATAAAGTCCAACGCTCTAATCCACGTACTTGAGTTTCCTGGGAATTCCCCAAGCTGTTGAGGGATATGCTTAATCAGCTTCGAATTGAAATCGTGATCCTCTTTCATCCAAAACCATTAGAAAATTACTCCATCGTGAGTGAATATCAGTCAGTGCGCCATATTCTATACTAAAGCCAGGTACAAACAGACACCGAAACGCAGTCTGTATGGAGGCGCGTGTGATTAACATTAAAAGATATGGATTCCGATGTGTATGAACATTGATCACTAAGAATCGAATCAGAAATCTACAATGCATGAATGATTATTAATGAACTTAATTTTTATTGTATTCTATTAACATTTAACTTACAAATTTTTGTAATTACAATAAAACAAAATAAAAATACATGTAATTTCAATTAATTCAAGTAATAAATCAGTATGTATTAATACAAATAATATGTTCAACGTAATTGGATATTTTAAGCGATATGCAATGCTTTTTTAATTATTGGTATAAAATTGCATTTGATCCCAATAAAAACAGTAAATTTGTGGCGTTTATAATAGTAACAGATAATTAAAAATGAAGCGTTCATCGTCATCGATGATTTAAGAAAATAATTATATAAACGAAAATTTACGTGATATTAAGTTCAATAAAAGGTGGCGTTATATTTTACTGAGAATTTATTCGGAAAGAACATGTTTAAAACACTTTATGTTATATAAGGATGTTAATTTACCATTTATTCAGCCACCAAGTTGTAGGGACCATAAATGTAACACAACTTGTTATTACAAAGAATACTATTAGCAAAGAACGTAAGTCCACAGCTTCGCCAAGTCGGTATTGCAAATTTATAAGCGATTGGGTTGGGGTTGCCTTTGAAGGGAAACAATTCAAAATGATTGCTGGAAAACTGCTGGAAAACAGGTACAATTATTAAGACAACAATCCTCAATAAAAAGATGTCTGTATTATTAAAGATTCAAATTAAACTAGTTAAAAGTTTCGGTATCACTGAGAATGAAGAAACTAAATATTGAAATTTGAATTCCCGTGAAAAAAACTGACTCAAAAATAGTTCTCTCAAAGAAAGTGATAGTATATTACCATTGTCGGCGTATTGCGTGGCGAGGAAGCGATCAGCTGTTTTCTTCCTCGTGGAGCCGGGCGCACGTGTTCGGTAGATCACGTGACAGTCGCGCTGCACCACGGGGCGAGGTTCGCAGGTTTCAGTGCGACAGCAGGCTTCCTCAGCTCCCAATTTAAGGCACCAGAACGTGTACTTCTTGCAAACAGCGGCGTGTTGGTTGGCAGTGTCGGCTTTCCAGGCGTGACCACTTTCATACAAGTGAGTACGCGGTTCTCAACAACGTATCGATCAGCTGGCGTCGGAAGCCCTTAACTCTGCGACACCTGGTGACACCAGAGTGAGTCGTGGGCGGCGACGATCTTCCACTCTACCTCCGACCTCCTCCTAGATCACCTCCGTACATCTCGAGGTCCCGAACGTAATTGACCATTGGTCTCCGACGCTCTGGGCTCCCTCAGCTACGGCGACCTATCATCGTCGATCCAAGGGGGCTCATCATCGGCCCGTTTGGTGGCACATGTTCCAACCCCGCGAGCACAAGTCAATGGGATTAGTCTTCCGGTCCAGCCACTACGAGAAATTTCTAGGCATTCTAGAGACCGGAAGACCGTGTACTTCAAACACGTGGTCCGCAGCGAAGCCACACGTGTCCATTCCCACATATGGGCATAACTTCGTCCTCGTGGCCACACGGTCCACTGCCAAAAATTATAGTGCGCAGCACTTTCACACTACAACAATTAACACAAAATATACGAAATTAAATTATATACATGTTCCGTAATTATACATATATATGTAGGGTCTTTAGTTCATCTGAAGACATTCAAACAACTCAAGAACCACACATCGGTTCAAAATAAGGTATGAATGAAAAATTTTCGTATGGAAAGGGGACGATTAATGATCGACACCCCACCCCCCTGGGGGAAGAGTTGAAAAACGTAAATTGGAACCACCATTTTTATTGCAGATTCGGATTTTGCAGAAAAAATTACTCCAATTTGATCTACGATTCGAGCCTTTTCAGTTATAGATGGCGTTATAGTCGAAAAAAATCAAAATAGGTAAAAAATCGTTGAAAAATGGTGATATCTCATGATCAACAAAATAAAATTAAATTTGTTTGATATTCTTACTAGCGCTTCTTAATGACGCCATTACTGTCCACCCACCCCCACTCCCGAGGGGTGGGAAAGCGAATTATGTAAGTTTTTAACAATGAAACGCAAGGAAACGCACCGAAAACGATCACACTTTTTTTGATCCGACGTGTGGTTCTCGAGATATTTGAATGCCTTCAGATATATATATATATTGTAGCCGATTCTACGTTCCTCCGTATTCGAGGATTTCTTAATTCCTTTAGGGCGCCAAGTATTTTTCATAAAAAATACCCAAAATTGATTTTAATAGTTTTAATTTCAATCAGAGCATGAAAAATAATTATATCTGCAGGGCGTGGTCATTCTCTCGTCGTCCCGCCGACACAACCTGCTTCTCCAATCACCCCATGACGACTCCTAATGTCTCGCCAGACCACATTGTTGGCCCGGGCTGTGCCAGTTCCTCAACAATTGCAACTCGCAAGTCGGCCCGCATTGTTCATCGTAACTTTTCATGTTACAATATATATATAGACCGAACATTAACTGATTAATATCTCTAAAAAATTGTGTCAAGCATAAATTCCTTTTTATTTTCTTAATATATTTAAAAAATGATAAAAAGGTGTAGTCTGTAAACGTTGCGAAACATTAGTTTATCCTATTATTTACTTAATCCACTACTTTTATTTCTATATCTATATTTGGATACATAATCCTGTAACTCATTGTAACGTGAACCTGCCAGTTTTTCCTTTTTTTCTTGAAGAACACTTTGCTTATACAGCAGTATCTCCTTTTGCCTCGCACGCAAGTTTTGGTTTAACGTTTTTCACCAAGCCTTAATATAAACATATTTAAACCTAAAGTGTAAGTTATATGCAGTTAAATACATCTACTTTACGAATATATACCGTTAAAGACAATAGCGAGCAGTTTTGTAAGTTACCTTCTATCAAAAAGCTGCAAAAATGATAAGTTCACAGATGTTATAGGTCCAAACAAGAGTTTATTCACAACCCTCAGCTAGCTGCCAAGACTTCACTAGTAATAATGTTTCATTTTTATTTACTAAACTCCAGTTAAACAAAATAGGGTATCCCGTACTCCGCTCTCTTGTTCCACCCCGAGTTCCCCTATCAGATTCGATTAATAAGCTATTAATAATATTCATAATATATGAATCATCGGCAAACAGAAAGTATTTTTCAGTTTCAGTAACTTGAGGATTAAAATTAAGGAAATACTGAAGTGGGTCGAAAAATCAATAAAATGCTCACAAATTTGTAGCATGTACGACAATTGATACAGATCGATAAGGAGCCGTTGCAAGAAATTTAGGGGACTGATCAAGTTTCTCGATGTCGATCGGCCTTGAGTGCTCATGCAGAACTTGGAAAGGAGGTGATATCTAGGAGCGATCTCAAAAGTTGCAAAGACCTGTTCAGGAAAGAGGGTCGTGTGGGGTATGAATTGCACTGGGGTTGCCAGGGATGAATCAGTTTAGAAGATGATGTAAAAGTTAATGTTCTATATTTTTAATCAATATATATGCACTGAATGAGGATGTAGTAAAGGAAACCAAGCCTGTTGGGAACAGATCCTAGTAGAAGATGCATTCTGTTGGATACAGGTTTGTAGCTTTCTGCCTCTACTTTAAGCAGTTCATAAAATAGAAACGGAGATGCTTAACTTCTATTGACTGGTTTGAATTATTATAACCAATAGATAAAAGAGACAAAGTACCTGGCGTTTTTCACATGTATAAACTCGTGTACATACTGTAGATCGCATGGAACAGAGAATATGTAATATGAAGTTGCATCTACTCTAGTGACTGCATTCAATTTATTTAATAAAAGAAAATAAGATGATACCGTTTGTCAAAGTAAATGCCATTAGTCACAATCAATACTGTTTGTTCAACACGTTGTTGTTGTGACACTTTGAATAAAATTCTCTGTTATTGTTCGGTGAAATGCACGAAATCGATCTGATATCCAATTTCGTACAGGGATCATATACGTAGAGATTCTACTTGATAGCCTTCCATTAATATTGGAAAAGAAGCTGCAGCTCGGAAGCCTCTCGATAGCGGTATACATAATACATCTAGATTTAGAGTAGATGACGTCAAACAGTTTTTATTATTGAGCTCCAAAACATCTTCCAAATATTTCATTAATTTTCGTCATTTATTCATAATATACAGAATTATAAAAGCTTTCACTATTTTCATGCTTTAATTTTTCATATTTTATATTTACTGATTAATAGAGAAATATGAAATTGATAACCCCTTTATTTATTTTACTTACATTTTGTCTGTACTTCATTGCACTTAGCAATATTTTGTTCGAAAGAAGTACGTTTCAGCGTTAAATACCCTCTGAATGTCACATTAAGCTAATTTATGATTGGCTAAAATGGAAACCATCTGTCTTTTAATATCACACAACATATTTCCAGAAAATTAAAAATATAGCTAACTACGAAGTTTTTCGTATCACTGTACTTAATTTTTATATTCGTATACACTCAAATTTAATTTTTTGTAACACATATTTGCTTAAAATTTATATATAATATCAATAATATTATATATGGGTACAAATTAGAGATGTCAGAGGCGCTCTGCGCCGGGACTCTTCCGACTCCCACTCCTTGGGAAGAGTCGTTCAAAGGAGCGCTTTACTCCTCCGCATGCCCCCGTGTATCCCGTGTTTACGCAGCTTAATGCTTTATAAACTTACTTTTTTATTTACGAGGTCGAACTCTACTTATGATATGTTTGATCGTATTCTGAAAGTGCAGCAACGGCTAATCTCAGCTATTGCTTTGAATTATTTGGACTTGCCAGAAATATTAATCGACGAAATACTACCAATTAAAACAAATTTGTGATGTGTTGAAAGTTTTAAGGTAACAACTGACGAAATGTGCAGTGAATGACAAATTTCTGCGTCAAAAGTAGTAATAATGTGTCAGTCTCTGAGACAGTGTAGTTCGTTTGTAGACAGAGTACGATAAAAATGTGCAACGAATTAGCGGAAAACTCATGTATAGTAGATTTTGTTATCTGCAAGAAAACGTTCTGTTTGTAGAGGCCACAATTTCACGCAACGTCAACGTTTCATTTTCTTTTAGTGGCAATTGTCATTATAATAACAATAATAGATTCGACATCATAGGCATTATATATTTTTTTAGATTGTTTCAAATTTCATCAGTTTACTTTATAAGAGCCATTTAGAATAAGACGCAAAGTCAACTCCGAAACGTCGCATATGTAAATTTGTTAATGAGGTTTGTCTATTAATATAAAGTCGTATCTATTTCTAATGGTTCCAAATGCATTTTTTTACATTATTATAGCCAAACCGGTTGATCTCTTTTAAATGGACAACTGCTACCTCTGGATTGCCGCAGGCGACTGAAGACTATCAGTCTGACTCACCACGTAGGGTACTGTCTGATTCACCCCTGGACCGTCATTCTAATTCAAGACTCAGTCTTGATTGGCCGTGTAAGGGCCCCTAAAAAGGCGCTCTCTACCCCGTCCCGCTCCTTGGAACGAGAGCGGTTAAAAAGAGTCACTCGCACCCTAGTCCGGAGCGATCGCTCAGCCGCTCACCAGAGTGAGTAGTTCCTTTCGAACGACTCGCTCCGGAGTGACCCATCTTTAGTACAAATATAATTCTACTTTTGAATTTTTTCTATTGTCCCTTATCTCGGATCGACCCCCAATAATGTTCTACCGATTCGAGAGGATCGATCGATAGCGAACACTTTGGCGACCTCTGGTCCGGAGTGTGGGCATTGAAAAAATTTGAAAACAGTCATTTAAATGAATTGGGCACGAATCCCATTATGAAAATTATTGTAATTTATGGCATTTGAAGTTACGAATTACTTATGCTAGTGGTCTATAATAATTTAATTATGTCTTGCATTATATATATATATATATATATATAGTCACTTATCTACATCAAACATTACGACTTTTATGACGAAAATGAGTGATATCTTTTTTTCTCTCGGGAAAGGTAATACAGGCAACACTGCGAATTGACTGAATTTAGTTTAAAGTTAGATTGTTTTTATATTTCTGTAGCTTCTGATTTCCGTGACTAACATTGAGTTCTATATCCCTTCCTCCATATATGAAAAGTTCCCATTTTATGGACATTTTAACGACCCTAGCAAATCAGACACAAGCTTAGCGCAACTTTTGGATCAAATGTTCTTATCCATCCACTTCCTGGGTGATTTGCAGTTCTTCCTGAAATACCTTGAATGGTAGAGATCAAGCTGCGGCGCGTGACAAAATCGTCCCTGCTGATACAGCTGCACGAGCTCGTCCTTTGATCAGCGCCACAACGGTGGAGTATTTTAGCCTCTGGTTTAAAGGTTCAGCACTTAGAAATATTGCATGGTCTGTGGCGTAAGCCCTGCCGCCCATCTAGCTGGCGGGAATCGGGATAAATGTCAGGCTAGTTGCACCCGCATAATGCCACGATAAAACGCCAGCTGGATATACGCGACTCATTTGGATTTATGGGAGGACACTTCGCTGCGAGTAACAGCCCAGAGAGCCGCGTCGCGACGCGCCGATACCTGCAAGGACAGCGAATATCGGATAGGCGCTGATGCAAAATTTAAACCAGGGGATCAGACTCGAGATGCGCGGAAATTCAGTGCGACCGAATTCCCTATATGGCTACACGAATACTGACACAGTCTTTATACTCCTCAACATTCAATCTCAAATGAAGGCAAGTTAATAAATTTATTAACTTGCATGCATTTTAGAGCGAATCCAAGAAATCAATATTTTTTTACCATTCTAAACATTAGTTTTAGCCACTTTCCTTCATTTATACTGTCTTCCCTTTTTATACCTAACCCCGGCTTAGCATATATAATTGAAAAAATATCTGAAATATTTTAACATTTAAGAGTAAATTATTTAAGTTTAGTATTACAATGAATTTTTCATTAACCCTGTTATGAGCAATTTATGGCAGAACACACGTAAAAACATGTAATTCTGAATTGGAGCGTTTAACATTTTGAAATAAACTACATATTACAACTTACTTTTCTGACTTTAAAATTTACAGACAAATAGAAAGACTGCCAATAAGTCAGCATATAAAATTATTGCAATTTATTCAAAAACGATGTTTCGTCTCCTTTTTGAGACTTCCATCATCCATCCACGAAAACAATATTTTTTTCACCTCGTGTTCTCGCACCGTCCAAATAGCACTTTACGATCTGGAGATCTGGGCAAAAAACTGGAGGGACAGTATAAACCCCTCCAAATTAGCAATAGTTTCATTCACCCTCCAAACGCCTTACTCATTCATTCTACCTTTTTGGTACTAAAATCCCAATAAGAAACTCCATCACTTACCTTGGACTTATTCTAGACTCCAAACTTTCCTGGGAACCCCATCCTAGCCACCTTTTATCAACACTAAAATAAAACTTCTCTATCCATTCCCGAACAGATTTTTATCTCCAACAAAAGACTCATGTACTTCTTCCTAATCCGACCCATATGGTCATACGCATACTCCATTTTGGAATCAACTGCCAACTCCAATTCAAACAAAACAAAACTGAAACCTTAAAACCATATCTAACTCCCCATGGTACCTTCGGAACTCGGTAATCCACAACGACATTCGAATTCTCGTGATCCCCACCACAATAAAATCATCCATATCCCCCTTAAAAGTTCCATTAATCACTACAATGACACCATAGCCATCTTCCATAGCAACCCACCTCCTCCACCACACAAACGGAGACAAAAATGTGAATTACCATTTGACTTCCACTCTCTCACTCCGGTATAACATAACATTAATTTCTCTCTGTTAGCTGGCATCTCATTCTCAGCTTCTCAAATAACTATTCCTTTATTTCTCTCTCATCTGATTCTCCCTACTACCCTAAAATATATTAATACCGAAAAAATGAAACCAATCAAATATTACTAACTGCAACAACCTAATTATGTTCACAGATCTATCGTTTCTCTGGCTACTAAATTGATTGGCCATGGGCTTAACAATTTATTCAAGTAATCATGTAAATTATTTATTCAGTGAATAAATATCTATATACCTTGTAATACGAACTGTACTATCTTCTGAGAAAAGCTTTTGCAATAAAATACAATCACCTGAAGAGAACTATAAGGTTAGCATAAACATCCTGTGGTATTTATGTCAATACTACTTTCTTCTGCACTTTGGCTACTTTCTTTGTAATTTGAAAGAGGCATATCATAAAAGAAGGAACCACATGCTTCAAAAGTCGGACTGTATCCATGGTTTTAGAAACTTCGTCTCATTTAAATCTTTAGGCAATAATCAAAATCGGATTATCATTATACATTAATATTTATATGACTGGTTAGTAGTAATCTCAACTTAGAATTTTCTAACGCCAATCAACGTTTGATATTCACCATCATCAAGCTCATACTATTTTTTTTCTCGTCCAAAAATGTAAGTGTCCCTAAAATTTACAGTTCCTCTATATCTAAGCATTAAGCGTCCAACTCAACTGATAACACTTCAATTTTTTTTACTTTAGGTTTTAACATCATCTTCCGGTGAATTATTTCTGAATAGAAAAGTTGTTTGGCGAATAGCTGACTAATGAGATAACACTTCAATTTTTTTACTTTAGGTTTTAACATCATCTTCCGGTGAATTATTTCTGAATAGAAAAGTTGTTTGGCGAATAGCTGACTAATGAGATAACACTTCAATTTTTTTACTTTAGGTTTTAACATCATCTTCCGGTGAATTATTTCTGAATAGAAAAGTTGTTTGGCGAATAGCTGACTAATGAAGACACCGAGTGCAAGCTCGTTCGACTAGTGTTGTAGTGTCGTAACGATGTAAGCCGGCGTAGGTAGTTATTGCCAGCTTTGGCGCAGCCGCTTATCTGCTGGACCGCTTTATGTCCGTCTATTTATGAGATTATTTTATCGCAAGGCAGGCCTCGTTTCGCTTGCTAGTGGCGGCGCTTTTTTATCTCGTGTTTCGGTCGCCTAGCTTTGTCGTGAAGATAGCAGCCAACTAATTTCCAAAAGAGGGCTTTCCTCTCGGTTTATGTTCGCTGTTTGCAAAAATATAGCCACTTTATGAAATAGAGTTTCCGCATTAAAGCGTAGTGCTGTCTCTTGAACAGCATTTATTCGCAACAAAACGTGAAATGGAAATTTCCCCAGTAAATTTCCCACACCTCTTTTGTCTTGACGAGAAAGTTTATGCCAAGCGTAATTCCTCTTACTGAAGGTGTATAAAATTACAATTTCAATTATATACCCATCGCAGTCATAAAAAGAAGTATTTACTGAAATTAAATAAACTTATAGCAAGAGAATACATTGTTTGCAGATGTTTCCTCCACATAATATGCTGAAGTACCAAAAACACGTAGAAAGGACGGAAAAGCTTAATCAGTTTGTGTTAATCTATTTATATGTATGCATTAACTAAATTTGTAACGGAAAACTACTTTTTTTTGGCTAACAGGCTACATGATTTTGTTATCCACTTAAATACACTTATTCTATTTTGACGCCTGAAAGTGTTAAAAATGTAAATTTATTTGATAAATAAGAAAAGTAGAATGACAATTATAGCAAAGTTAAAATTCTAAATATAATTTACTATGCAACAACGTTTTCCTAAATTTTTGTAGTCCAACAATTATTCAAGGTTACGTGCCAATATGATGAGTAAATAAATTGTTCATACATTAAATAATTATTAATTTTTTAGAAACATTACTGTGTGTCATAGTGGTCTTGGTTATCTTATTAATAAAAAGTCTTATAGTAAAATAGTACTATGAATGATATTGAGAGACTATATTTCCAATTAATTTATATTAGTGCGTTAATTAGTAACTTCAAAATGTTTTAAATTACTTTCCAGCATAGACTATTCTGTTACATGTTACTAATACATAATTTTGTAGTCGTAATCATTTAACGATAAGCACTAGAAATATAACTAGTAAAAAAATTATTTTATAATATAAGTCATTACTATAATTGTGTTTAATATGGAATTGGATGATCAAAAAAAGTTTACATTTAGCTTAGTGGTACGGTTAAAATTAAACATCAAACAAATTTAATTCATTTATAGCTTAAAACTAATAGCCATATTATTATATCAGATTTAAGTGTCCGTCAAACAGTAATTTATAAAACAAAATAACCAAATGATCAAATTTAATTCAACCCATTTTTGAATTAAACTTTCACCTGGTGAGTTTTACATATAGAGAGAATTTATCATATTAATTACTTCTATTCTGTTTATATTCGGCCTGTGTACTTTTTTATACTTTTCACAATTACTGATTTCTTAATTTGTTCATTCCATTCAATGAGTATATGCAGACACTGCTGTACTGTAGCCTGTATTTGAAGTACAACACAACCTCTCTTGTCTATGTTTTTCGATATTTTCTTAAGATTTTTTTTTTTGATAACAGGCTACATGAGGGTGATTCAGAAATTGGAAATTCCCTTTAATAGCATAGGAAGGTAATTGGAAGGGGATGATGCGGAAAGGAGAGAAGGCAGCCAAGGGTTGACTGAGCTGTAGTTATAGGATCCTATCCGATATTCACCCAACAACGATATAGGACAAACTCTCAAGTAGACCGAGCTATTGGAAACTTGTCTCACGCCTTTCCGAATGACAGAAGATATAAGACGACGATAAAAAATAAACAATTTGTCGGTTGTGGCTATAACAATAATCGTAATGAGGATTGCAGTTCGGAAACCTCCACCCACTCGTTAAAACTCCTACGCTTTCAATTTAAATGTCACTTTCTGAAAATGTGTAAGAGCATGGCCGAGGCACCAAAAATTCACAATCCTACCACAGATTTTCTTTCATGTGAAATTAGGTACAAATGATCCCAGACTTGAAATATAACTTGTAGCACTTGACTGAATGATATGAGAAACTAGATATGTTTTAATTCAGGGTTTTCGGAAACAAGTCCAGCGGTAGCCGCTGCATGGTGCATCTAAGAAAGATTTCTGAGGAAAAATTAACTATAAAAAGAGCAGTTGTGATGACTAAAAGAAAATCTGGATTTCCTTATACGAATTCATACATTTTTTTAAAGCCATTGGGTTGTCCCAATCCCTTCATTGATATTATGTGATGGTGTACTAAACGTGTGTAAGGACATTATCCCTTTAAATTTAATTGAAAAACTATGGATTTGACGATTAATTAATTAAGATACTTTTGTATTGGGAAATTATAATTAAAAGGAGAATATTATAATAATAACAGATGAGTTTAAAATCAAAGTGGACATTTGTTTTATAGATGACATTTGAAAGTCCGGAGAAATAAAGAGAATTTACATTAGAAGGTAGAGCAATGATAATTTTTTTAATTTACCTGAGAATAATTAAAATAAGGGTCACCTGTGGGGTGAAACCAAAAGGAAGCAACGTAATTTATGGCAAATAGGTCCGACAATGTGAACTCTATAAAATTAAAATCAACACTCCTGACGAAAGCCGCTGCTGCATTCTCTGGCGGCGTTTCGCTCTGGTCTGCTTTGGGCTGACGATCTGGAGGCGCCTGTCGATCCTCGCTGGCTGCACCGAAGACACCTTGGGCCCAAAGTACCGTGAAGAGTCCTAATAAGAAAACTCATAAGGTCTCAAGAGCTCGATACCGCTCTCAAAGGCTGCTCTCCAATTTTTGATCATATTACGCTGGCGGCTCACAATTTTCTCTTTCTGCGCCTCAAAAACTGTTTCCATCTAACCTCCAAAATCTTCCTACTTAGTTACAGCAGTTAATCGGCTGCAATTTCCAATAGCACCCATTGGATTGCAGACAATAGGAAAATTTTAGCTGCATGACGGAAACAAGTGCCGCCGCAAATGTTTCCCATTATTTCTGTACCCAGTAGCCATTCCTAATATTACACGCCAAACGTCCGACTTGACAGAGGAAAATCCTTTCCGAATTAGATACGGCTGAAATCATTGTCCGTAAACGCCTCTTTCCATAAATCTGAAGAAAGTTTCATTTCCATTGTCGTAGAGGAGGTGAAAGCTCTGCCATGAATGAACAGACTTAACTCATTAATACATTACAATTCCGTGAGTCAAAAGCAGAGAGGTTGTGAATTTTATTTCAAATTGCCATATCTTTGGAATAGACGATTTTCTGTGGCGATGTATTTTTTTCTGGGTTTCCTTATCCGCTGGGAGCAACAATGAGACCGAGACGCAAAATAATTAATGAGAGGGAAACATGCAAGGAACATTTATCTGGAAAAAAGGAGTTTTGAGACAGCGGAGTAATATTTATGTGGCCTACTTCAGAGTTCCAGGACAGTATTCTAAATTAAAATTTATTCATTTTCAGTTTTCTGTATTTCCTGTGGCTGATTTGAAGTTATTATATTGAGCTGGACCTCAAGCTCATGTCCTGTACATGTCATGAGTCAAGTACAATAATTTTCTGTTTCACCGCTGTCCCTATGAAGACCTTGATTACTCTATTGCTATAATATTACTTATGAAATTAAAATTTTAACTTGTTTACATACTTAAAGTGGTTATTACAATATGTTCAATATGAAATTTTATCATTAAAGTTTAATCGTTGACTATTCTATGGACTGATTAAACTATTTACTGGAGTAACCACTTTTAACCTTTATACCGATGCCCATTTTTTTACTATATCAAAAGTTGTATTTTTTTTAGGATTCGTGAAAAAATAACGTGAAGATATGTAGTCACGGGAAACACGATTTCAAAATACGAACGAGCTGTGCCTGCAAACGAGATGTGTGTATTGTGTGGCACCTTCACGAAACTTTACGGTGCGCCGAATTCAGTCCCTTAATAATATCGTGCGATTTACGTCGTCAGCGCCAAAGCCGGAACAATCCCCTGGTGCTGCTACCGACACTGCCACTCTCAATCCCTTACATAGATACACGCCAAATGTATGTCTTCCTGCTTCCATTTGTTTGCTCCGCTTCCCCCCCCCCTCCCCTTCTCGTATTGGATTGTTTTGCCTCCACGCAGGGTCTGACGTTTTGCAGGGTCAACTTCATCCGTTGCGTTGGAAAATTTCCAGCTTTACGGATCAGTTGAAAAGAAAGCCTGGGGAAAAAAGGCGTTACTTCTTATGCATTCAACATAACACAGTGTTCCAAGCACAGAGATAGCGGTTCTAGGAAAACAAATTAGAATGTTAACCGATTGTAAAAGTTTAAAGCTAGCATGAAAAGCGGAAAGCACATTGAGCTGACGAGAGCATTAGAGTCGCTTTTAATCTTCACATCAAAACAAAACTTCATTAGTAAGAATACTTAAAACACGCCGTTGAAAGTAAACGATTGTTTTTTTGTCTAGATTGAGCCTTAAATGTAATTGCGTGGAGCCATGTATTCTTTTGAAGATGCGACTTTTAGAGGGAAAAATATTGCAATGAAATTATGGGGACATCAAAAGGACTGCTAGAGAGATGATGGATTGCTACGTTCATGTTATCATCCAACATGAGGCCTTAAAAAAAAGAATTAACTAGTAGCATATCACGAAAGTACGGCTTGTGTAAGGTCATTAGATTAATAAAGCATAGCTACAGTTATCGGTATACAAATTAACCATATACCCAATCATGTCAGTGGTAAAACATAATTAATCACCGTTGAAAATATTTTCGTACTAACATCATAACATACTGTGATTTAAACGTTCAAGAGTAAAAAGACGAATAATATAATCATTTAAAAGACATCAGATTTGTACATAAACATAGCAAGGCAAAATCATACCTCCCTTAAAGCGTTATTGTGTAACTATGAGATAAAATTTCAAGATTCATATTATTACCTGTAAAGTTTAATCAATAAAATCTGTTTTTCTTGTACTATTTTTAAAAATTGTAAAGGAATGGTTTTCATGTTATTTTTTCTATCATCCTATTTATTTAACTATTTTAACTCCTGACCAATCCGTTTGGTAATGTTAAATAATTATAAATCTTCAATTTATTACTAATTAACGTTGTTGTAACAGGTTTATTATTGAAAATGAACAATGTCTGACTGTTAGAGGTATAAAATAATCAAAAATGGTAAAAAATTGATCGGAAGACATTTATTATCCATATTACTACAATGTTGCAATAAAAAGTAAAGTAATTGCACTTTACAATGAAAACTGAAGAGAAATATAATGTTTTGTCCCTATATTTGAGCCCTGTTCGTGATTTTTAAATGGTAAAGAAGCACATAACAGACAACATAATTCAATAATTTATTGGGAATATCACGAAAAAAAATCTTAGCTTAAATATTAGCCTTATAAAACATAATAAATTGATGCAGCACTAAATACTTTGTTCTGTACTCTTAAAGAAGTTTCCAGCAAAATAGAAGTCGGTTAAAGACTTGACAATCCTAATAAATATGCACTAGTGGAGATTAACAACTTCATAGCTGTGAAAAAGAGAGCCAGAGCCAAATGGCACGGGACCCAAGAAGCCGCTGATAAAAAATATAAATAATCTATGAAATCAACTGAAAAGAAGACTCAAGAAGTACAAAATAATATTTTCGAGACTACAATATTAACCTGAACGGAAACATACTTTCTGAGATATGTGCACTTGTTCATAGAGGCTGAAGACGTTTGATTTTTAATCTCTGTAGGATGTAGGTTACTTATCACCCCACACGGCGAACATACAGTTCAGATGTAGACGGATGGGCTAAATTTACAGGAAGAAAGACCTAAATCCAGTGTGCGGTGACTGGCAGCAGCCGACGGGATGGGTCATCTTCTTGACTGTGTGGTACTACATGAGAAATTGCTGGAACCATATTATCTGCAGTACTTCCAGGTACAAAAGCAATAGTATTTTGAAATCTGTGAATGTATCTTGAGAAGTATACTGCAGATCCACTGCATTCGTCGAAGTCTTCATTTACCAACGAAGTTGGGTTCACAAGAGATAGCTTTGTGAAATTTCATAACCAACATGTGTGGACTGATAAAAATCCATATGCATTTCAGAAAGAAGGCATCAACATTATTTCTGTATTCAAATGGACTCATAATAATAAATTTATTGTTAACATATTCCATTATTTCTTGGTAGGACTGCAAGTTTGGATGAAGCATCTCCAATAAGTAGGGTGGGTCAAGATTGAACGCCAGGTTGACCTTATTCTATGAACAAAAGTACAAAGTATATTGAGGCTATGAAAGTCTTTAGCAAGATAGCAAATTATCGTTCAATACGCTTGTTGCTCAAAATATTTATATTAAAATGAATAGTCGCCGACCCTAGCAGTGGAAAGTGTATTCTTCTGCACCATTTGGCTTCCGATAGAATACCTCTACGACCTTGAGTTTGTCACACAATAAATATAAACACTTGAAACAAAGAAATTCTGCACATTAGTATTCTGATATGAAAGTAGAGGATTGTACAAAATTTGGGACTCTCGCTTGTATTACACGTTCAAAAAGTAATATGAAAAACTTTATTCAGTTCCTAAAATCGTACTTAAAAGATAGGGAATTCAAAACGAGTCAGTGAAATAATACCGGGCATAAATAAAACTTATCAAGTCTGGCTTACCGCAGGTTAGCGTATTGGGTCCTTTTGTATATGCCCTGTACACTCGGATTTATAAATACGACAATTGACACCTTCGCTACTGACATCGTAATCTATGCCACCAATGATGACGCTTCAAAATAATCTTAATGAAATTCAAACGTGTAAAATAGTGGAAAACAAGATCAATGAAGCATAACTTGTGCAAGTTAACTTCACCGGATAAAAATTCCAATTACCACATGTTTATTTAAACGGAAAACAAATACCTATGTCACATATTCCAAAATACCTGTGGATTCATTATGATAACAAGTTAAAATGGAAACAGCAGATAGGTAAAAAAAATGGTGAGACTTTAGACCTAAAAACAAAGGAAATACAATGATTGCTTGATAGGATGTCAAAAAGTACAAATAAAAATAACCTCTTAATGTATAAAACTATCCGTAAACCGATCTGGATACATAGTATTGAACACTGGGAATGTATGTTTAATATGACAGTAATGCAAATAAACCAATCTAAAACAATACACTCGACCTCCAATGATCCATGATGTCTCTCGAAATACATACTTCATGAAGACTTAAAAGTACCATACGTCAAATAAGTCATAATGGAAAAAAAGTATTAATCGTGACATAATACTATAAAACTATACAACACTCGTGAATACTCTTCGAGAAACATCCAATAGCCAACTGATCTACGGAATTATCAGAAGAGGACTTCTCAGTGGAGAGAACTCATCACGACAAAGAAGCGCCACCTAGGCCTTCGGTCAGCTCATTAACTTAGAGAATTGTATTCTTATACTGTTTCCTCATACAATAACATAAATACTGAAAATCTATTCTCAGATGATATATCCACAGAATTATTAAAACTTGGAGGGGTGGCAATAATTCCTTACTTACAAAGAATTTTCAACGTATCAATTAATAATTCGGCTCTTCCGGCCGATTGGAAAACAGCTATTATTATACCAATTTATAAATCTGGTAAAAGAACAGACGTCGTAAACTATAGACCCATCAGTCTTACTTTAGTAGTGTGTAAGATTATGGAGCACTTTTTAGCAACCTACGTTAGATCTGAACTCGATAGAAAAGGGTGGGTTTTAATGGTCAGCATGGGTTTCGGGAAGGGTACTCGTGCGAAAGTCAAATGATAAATCTATTTCAGGAGTTAGCAGATCAAGTAGGTAATGGGGGTAGAATAGATGGGGTTATCATAGACTTCGCTAAGGCATTTGATGTAGTACCTCATGATATCCTATTGTATAAATTAAATAAAACAGGTATAGATAAAAGAGTGTTACTATGGGTAGAAAAATTCTTAAGCGACAGATCGCAAAAAGTCAAAATCGGGGAACAATTTTCAGATTCAGGCGCTGTAACATCGGGAGTTCCCCAAGGCTCTGTAATCGGCCCCTTACTGTTATTAATATTCATTAATGACTTACCGAATTACTTGAAGTCAGGGGTAAGGCTTTTCGCTGACGACTGTATCATATACAGAAAGATAACAAACGAGGAAGACACTTTATTATTACAAGAAGATCTAGATAAAGTTAATAGCTGGGCTCTGGAAAATAAAATGAAAATTAATGGAAAGAAAAGCAGCTCAATCTCGTTTACTAAACGCACGTTGTTAAATGAGACAGAATATAGAATAGGTGGGGAACTAATTCCAAGGGTAACGAGCTGCAAATATCTGGGGATATATTTCAACAACAGACTTGGGTGGGAGGAACAAGTGAATTTCACGGCCCGAAAAGCGTGGAATTCCTTACATTTCATTATGAGGAACTTAAAAAAGGGAAGTTCAAAAACAAAGGAGGTGGCTTGTTGGGATCCTTACAGAATTAATCAAATAGAATCATTAGAGAAAGTTCAGAAAAGGGCTGCTAATTTTGTGCAAGTAGGGCCAGGTCATAGGAAGGAAAAAGTAAAACAGCTAGGTTGGGAGGTCTTGTCAGAAAGGAGGGAGAAAGCAAGACTGCATTTGCTATTCAAAGCTTATACGGGGCAAAAACCATGGATTGGAATTAGCTACAAAATGCAAAAGCCCAGTTATATAGGTAGATGGGATCACCAATTCAAAGTGAAATATAGAAAACAAAAAACAGATGTTGGCAAATTCTCATTCCTAAATAGGATTATCAACGACTGGAATAATTTACCTGTGGGGGTGTTTGGAGGAAATCCTCTTCAAGAAAATAAATTTAGGTCAAATCTGAAAAAACGTGTGAAGTGAAGTGGATATTTTTTAATATAAATGTGTTTCCGAATATAAATAACTAAAGTGAAGTGTTTCTCTTTTCTCTTTCAGGGCATCCACAGAACATGTTTATCTTTCTTTAGTTTATAATTATGTATATTTAATTATGTATCTGCCACCGGGCTTGCGCCCAGTTGTAGATTATTACAAATACAGAATACAGAATACATTATAATAAAAATATTTAATTAAAATGTCAGTGGAGAGAAATCACGACAAAAAAGCGCTACCCAGACCTTCGGGCACCTCATTATCTTAAATGATTGTACTTTTATACAGTTTCCTCATGCAATAGCGTTAATACAGAAATACTATTCTCATTTAGAATAAAATTAAGTAGTTAAAATTGTGTGATTTAGGTTATCTTTAAATTTGAATTGTTTGTTACAGATGGAAAATACCATTTGGTACCGAGTGGGGAACTCCTTATTCACAACGTGGAGTTTAGCGACCAGTTCCCGCAATATCGGTGCAGAACCATGCACCGCCTCACCAGACAGGTCGTAGTTAGCAGTACTGCCACCGTGCGCATCAGTGGTGAGTGGCTTTCCAGAAAATATTAATAATATAAGTTTTATGAGAATACCAGAAATTAAGACGCAGATTAAACTCATTCATTGTTACGAAGCTGCAGCATAAATTTCACGAATAATACTATAATGAAATAAATATTTTTTGGGATCAATTAAATCGATAGCTTTTCTCATGATGTTGGTTTATGTATAATTTCAACCCTTTTTTCGTACGGGACAGGAGTACTAATAGGAGTGAGCACGCAGGGATGTTATATAAAATTAACAAGGTAACAATTGAAAGTTGTTCCGGAGTCTGTGATATGGAAGTCGCGAGTTCAATTCTGACCATTCATTACGCAGTTATATTTCAGGTTCAGGGATCAGTTGAATATAATTAAATATCTGTGCAACGGGGGATACCCTGCCGTATCTCTCAATTAAATTGTAGTCTCGTTAAATGGATTAATATTAAAGAGATCATTTTATGTATCATAATTTACTCACTTGTAAAGTAAGATATCCTTTAATATATAACAATTAGAAATTTAAGACAGTTAAACTTCATGTTTTCCAAAAATACGGAGATTTTTAGTTGTCCAAGTAGACTTAAATATAAATATTCTTCCACTCATAAGTTACCATAAACAAAGAAACTAGCAGGATCTAAAAATATTGTGTGGGAAGTTAAAATATCTAATAGTGGTCCGTGCTAAGCCAAAATGTAATTACATTTATATTTCACTAGATAATGAAACCGGTTCCATAATCTTTTCTTGAACCGGAATAATAATTAATTATATTTGAAGTGTACAATCTAAGTATTTGTCTTTAAAGGGGTTTAAAGTTTACGTACTGATCAGTATTTTACAAGTTACTATAATATAAATTTAACTGAAATATCGCGATTTGTTAGTGTCACCAATGCCTTAAACAATATAGGAAAAAACGGCATAATTTAACAAAATCCATCAAGGGTTCTGTGATCATCCCGATGATGCGATCCCTAAGCTATGATATTACCAAACTCCTAAAACACTATTTTAATTATTGAATGCCCTCTTATCATACACAATTAGGGTAATATAATTAGAATAGAGGTAAACAAGGAAAAATAATATCGTTAGAAAATATTTGAAATATGAAACTGAAAGATGCATGAATTTTCTTTAACAAATCATCTATCTGCTCATTACTTATTCAATTTACACCGCCCTTTATTCTTTCTGATTTTTTTGGGATAAGTATATAGTACCGCATGGAGATACTTTTAAAATTCTTGGTACATACATTATTTTTCTTTGCATAATTTTTATGGGGTAAAATTCAACCACGCGGTTTTTTAAATTTAAGTTTCAAGATGTAATTTGGTGTAATGTTCCTAACACCACGGTCAACCTGTCAGTCCATGCGGCTAATATGTTAAGATTGTGTAATTAGTTTATTCTACTTTTAATTTTTTGATAAAACATTAACTAACAGAATTGTTGTAAATAGTTTTATTACCTAAATTATGGAGAATATATTTCTGATAAAAAAGAATCAGATTTTATATTTTCAATAAGTCGAACCCTAACCCACAATTTAATTTTTGGTGAAAGCGTTTAAAGTTAACAAAACAAAATAATTGTAAGATTAAGAGAGTATTCCCCCACCACAATGTGCTTGATATTTTTTTTAGCGTAATTTAATAAATTTACAAATAATAACGTGTCACCTTCAGTGAAAATGGGTATTTCAAGTCTATTTTGAACAACATTCTTTGTTTTGAATTTCTCATATAATTATAATGGAACGATTTACGACTTTGATAACTATGGTATTGCGTTAATAGTAAAGTTGCTCATACGTCCACTCCAAATTATGAAAACTTGGAAAGTATTTACTTTCAATTGAATTTTTAGTTTACTTATAGTTTATATACGATCTTAATTTGTTTTCATTTTAATGGTTTCATATACGTAATTCGTGCTCCAAGTAATATTTGAATTTGAAGTATAACGATAATGGAATGTTAAAGAAGAGTGAGGTAATACGTTTGAGTGTGTGCATTTCTGTAAAAATTTAAGACTTAAAAACTATGAACTCAAGACTTTATTACTGCCTAAATTTCACTAGCCCTTTATCACCTTTATAGCACATCTCATAACCTAATTTTATACAACGTTCGTATCAATATCTTCTGTCGCATTAACTTCTATATTCAGATCTGAACACAACCGTCCTTGCCCAAATTTTTATTAAAATTATCTTGCCACTTTGAAGTACGTTATCGATCATGGTTCACGTAATTAAGAAAGTGATATACATTCTTTGTGAAAGTTTAAGTTTTTCTCATTACAAATAAATAATGTTAGTCTTGTTTGAGAGAAGATATATCAGGTGTAATAGCTTTTTTATGTTAATTAAAATTTACAAAAAAATCTGAGACTTTAGCTTGACTTTTGATTTAGCTTGTAGAATTAGTTAACCTGGCTGCATGTTTCGCATTTACTCATTCCCAGCAAAGCGAGTGAAAATCCGATCGCGAAAGCGTTTAATCCATTGTTTGCTCGGCACCAATATTTGAGCAGGCGGTGTTTTCTCACGACCGCTTCCTTGGGGCTGATTTAGGCCCCTTGAGGAACCGAGACAGAAGGGTTGAGGCTTCACCGAGAAAATTGCTTTAATCTAATATACATGAGTTGGGGTGCGCCCAATTGTTTGCGAGAGTGAGATGTCTTTAACTTATGGTCTGAGCTGGAATACGAAACGAAGTCGACTCTCTGTAGTCTTCCCCATCACGCAGAAGATTTTTGCCCCATGAGATAAATATTTCTAAGCCATTCTCAGCGGACATTTTAATCCCGCTGTTCTATATAAAAGAACCATTTTAAACGAATACTCTACAATGACCGCTTTAAAGCGTATCGTCTGATGAATCTATCTGCTATGGATGTTCTGAAGCACCCTATTTATGAAAATAATATTCTGAATAAAAGTATTTTCAAATTCTCTCTGTAACACTGATTATATAAAATCATTATTTTAGTACCAAATTTTATTTTTTCTCTTTTTTGATATACTACAAGAATCTGACCGATCTCTATATCTAAAACTCGCGAATTTCAGCTGATATTATTATTTGTTACAAAAAAAATTTTAACTCCGTTATTAATTATTCATCACGCTTTTATATTTTATTTGTGATTACGGCGTTTCCCGAGTATTTATTGATGATAACCCGATACTGAAAGTCCAAGAATATTGGATTATTTTGTGTTATTGTCGTCAATCTCTTCCTCCGCCACTAGCCCTCTCCCTTTCAGACACTTTGAGACTGAAGTACAGGTTAAGTTACATGATGAATGTCAGAATCAGACTCAGTGACTCACATTACACCTGTCTTGACGCCCATGTCAATTGTTTTCTTGTTATTTCTATGGGACGCCCGTCCACCCCACGCCTATGAATAATCCTATCCCACGGTAAGAGATGTACAGTCTATAGAATCTATACAAACACTGTGTGGAAACTAGCAAAGTAATTGACCCCAAAAAATTTATTATTTTACGAAAATATCGGCCGTTTTTGCATATTGAAATTTTTCAACCCCTACCAGCCCCGAATCTAGGAATGATAGACGTGTCTTACCGTGACAGTTCTAATATCCGGTACGCAGAAAACACGTGTACAAAATTTGGTCGACATTGTTTCACGCGTCCTTCCAGAACAATTTAGCCCAATCATGATTTAATTTGAGATTCAGTAAAATTCAATAAAATGAAGAAAATCGTGGTACATTTTATTTTTGAGTTGATTTGGTTTTATACCTTAGAAGCGTCGCATTTGGAGCTCAGCTGACCCTGTTGGCACATGTTGGCACAAAGGTGGCTTCTGGAAGGGTTCAATTTGCGTGTTTTAGTTCATATAGAAGACGGTGCCGTTTGTCACCACTAACAACCAGGGAGAAAAATACATAGGAAAAGTATTTGCTATTAGATTATTAGTTGAGTGATGCTGTTGCGGAGGTGGAGATGGGCATCGCTGAATATCGTAGGGTGTCGCCCAACAACACAGAACTAGTCACTTGATATTGAAACATCAAATGAACATGTGTAAGCCGAATAATTTATGCGTAACATAGCACCATGTTTCGATATAATAATGATATAAAATAAGTTTAATAAGTAGTATGTATGTATGATAGGTGAATGCCGGGAAAACTGCAGAGTGATCGAAATACCGCAAACGAAAATTACATTGGTCACCATAATTTTTGTCAAATAACTATACATGGTTACAATTAATACAACTTTTACATAGTTTTTAATTAATTCGTTTTTTTCAATCATGAAGTTTGTTTAAATTCAATTTTTAAAATATATTTATTTACTTCCTTTAGACTTAGGACACTTTAAGAAAAACGTTTCGATTTGGTTGAATGTTATTTTATGTTAGCCAAAAACTCATTTTTATGTTGAATATTGAATTAATTTAAGAAGCTGGGCAAGTGAGGAATTTAAAAAACATAACTGAGTTCCAAGACTGAGGTCTAATATGACCGAGGAACTCCAGACTGGCCATAAGAGCGGATTCTCCATGAAAGAAAGGAGAACTTGTTAAACTGGTGACACACTGCCCCAAAAATTATGAGTGGTTTCTAGTGCATAATTAACTCGTAGACAATCACAGTTCACTAAGTTTTATGTAAAAATCCCATAGTTTCGTTATGCGAGATTATAAAAGGATTTATTTTATTAACTACTAGCTGGGTGCCTGGCGTATTTACTTATATTGACCCTCAGCCTGGTGCTGAAGTACTACTTTAGTTGCATGTTGAATGTCAGAATTGATCTTAGCTACTTGCATAATTCCGGAATTTTTATGTAATTCAAAAACCCAAACTCGTATGAATGATCCCCTCCCGAATTGGGTTGAAATTGCACAGGAACAACATCCGGAAAAATACTATCGATTAACTTTAGCCAAAAAATATTCATTCGACGCAAAATTCAGTTATTTTTGCATTTTTTAACTTAAGCTCCATTTGAACTTATCACTGCGGATGGTGGAAACGCATTATCCCGTACAGTGTTGGTTTCCGAGTTTTAAGGAAAACGTATGCTAAATTAGGTTATTTAGATTTGAATGACATACACTTGCACAAATACGTACGCAGAAGATATCAATTTCATTTGTAAGGAGAAGTTACGTGAACCGTTTCTTCAATCTGCTTATCGTGAAATAATGTTTAAATTTAAATAACTTCGTATATAAGTAATAATACTTCCTAAGTACTTGAAAAGGAAGTAAAATTAATCTGATACAATAATTTATGCCTCTTTACAGACTTTATTTATTAAAATTCAATTAACAGCAACGTTTCGGCAAATTTTCATGACTTCTTCAGGTTTTCTTCCAAATCAGTGTCTGGCTATACTTCTGAGAGGAATAAGTATTAGGCTTTCCTCGGATCTCTCTTGTTATTGTTTTCATTTGGATGTGATTCTTACTTTGTGATTGTTACTGATTTGGAAGGAAACCTGAAGGAGGAACGAAAATATTCCGAAACGTCGTTGTTAATTAAATTAGGATAAATATAGTCTGCGAAAGGTCATGAATTGTTTTATTAATCTATAACTGACGTTAAATTTAAAATTGTTACATAAATATTACTTAATATTATGAATAATTCAAAGAATGGCCGAAAGCCAGAAATATAAAAATAAATTGGAATTAAAACATTTTGTCCTACGTTTCGGCACCAGATCAACTCGAAATTGTAATAAAATTTTATTTAATGAACTGGAGCGATCCCGAAAGTTGGGGACGAAACATTTTAATTTACATTAAATTCTTCTATTTCATAATTTTGCCAATTTTTGTATATTACTCCATAAGTATGCAGAAAGGCTAAAAAGTCGCATTGCAGATTAAGGAATTCCAGTATACAAAGAAGCACCAGTCATACACAATTTCAATACATTTTTTAGAAAATTGCTCTTGCATAAAATTACTGCTAAATAATTTTTCCTTCCTTGTGCCATTTTCAAAAATTAACGACGAACTGTAAATAACGTTAATATTCACTGTGCCAAGCTTACAAATTCTTCCAACAGTCTGAAATTACTAACCAACTTATAATGAACTATTTATAAACATATTCATTACGTCATTGTTTAATTAAAAAACTATATTTACTAATGACACGATTTTTATGATTCACGTAGTAATATCTATGACCGGAGTATTAATAAGTGATTCGTTACGGATATAGATGGCTTTATTACACGCACCTTAAGAGACGAGAATGGGCTTCTGAAAAGCCGTCTAAATTAAAGTGTCTCCCGGCATTAGTTTCCGGAGACTGATTGGCTTTCTTGAGATAAGCCAGCTTCGAAAGACGGTGTTTCAGAAGACTAATCGAATTTTCATTGGCGGCCTTTCTACTTTATGAATAGTAGTGAAACTATGTATCCGGTTGTCGCTCCTCATCTATATGTATGTTCCTTTTCTTGGACAAAAACATGAGGCTCTTACAGACCAATGATTTATACATGAAAAGGCGTCGTTCTTATCACAACATATACGTTTTGCTATCCTCCTCGAACTCTCATACGAATTTAAAAACACATCTTCAGGAGCAGTAAAAGTGTTCAGTTTCAATTTTCGTGAGCTTAAAATCTTTCAATGAGCGTGATTTTATTGGTATGAAATTAATATAGTTTCAGAGCTTCTTTTACATTTCAATTTTTAATAAATGATGGAAATCTTTTAAATTGAATTTTAATTTCAGCATAAAACGACTTCCAGAATATAATTACAACTGACGCAGATATTTTGTTTGGGGTCAGTAAAGATTCAACGAAATTCTGCTGTGTTGACAAATTTTTCTACTTTGATCATAGTCTTTAATCTCTGACTAGTTATCCAATATGAATTCTGCTGTTTAAACATCTACCTCCGTTTGAGGCCCTTAAGCGTTTTTATGTTTCAATAGCCCGAGTGTAGTTTGCACCGGGCGTGTTTGCAAGTTGGTAGCTATGAAGAGCGTTTTGTGTGCCCATGGTTCTTGTCGTGTCTGCGGGGTATTTATCAGGTTGGTAGTACTGCAGAGCCAGACACGAGAATCCAATACAACGTCCTTTCTGGCATAAGAGCCATTACCAGACTTCTCCTATTTCGTAATGAAATGTATCAACATCGGGATGTTTGGACATTTTAGGGTGTTTTGCAAACTGTTTCACTCTGTTAATTCACTAGAATTATAGACGTTATAATTGGAAAGTTGCAGAGGATTAACAATATGTTGAAACAATTTAACACCACTTTTGATTCGTGTCACTGCATTTTAACTTTAATTTTAGAGAGTAAAGGTTCAAATATAGTAACGTAAACAAGATTTGTAACAGCAAAGTATAAAAGTATTCTTGAACTGACATAAATAAATACGACAAAATAACAGTATAATCGGGTGTTGATAAATAAAACCAATACCAATGGATCAGAAAAATGTAAAGGTTGGTACGCAAATAAGTAATATAAAAAAATTGACTTAAATTGTTTCTGGAACGACAGGCGATGTGATCTTTTGGTAATTCAATGGTTAACTAGATCCCATGTTATGAAGCTTAAGGATACTACGTGATGGTTCACCTATAAGTATGAAAATCGTAGAGAAACTTGCAGCAGGTAAGTGGAGCATTTGTAACTACTCCCACGACCTTCCGATAACGGGAGACAGTGTTTGTTGTGGGGACGTGTAACAGTCGTTTTAATGCGTGGTCCCAAAGTGGCTGTTCGCGACTGAAAAGAGATAACGTAAGGGGAAGGTATTGTGGGTGGCCATCCGAAGCAACAGGACCATAGTTAATCTGTAGTTATGTATTGAAACAAGGATTGTTTTTTTTAAAAAAAAGAAATAATATATCTGTGTACTAATTGATTGAATTAATGTTCGTCCTCTAATAAAGAAAGACTGAAAAGTAAGAGAATACTTTCCAAATTATTTTTAAGTTCATTAACAGATCCGGCACATCCCACACGTTGATTGGCCAGAACCTCCGAGATTGACGGAAGTGTTTCGCCCATTTTACAGTAATACAATACCAACGTAAGTTCGTGTTGGCGCCCATAGTTATTTTCGGAAGGTGTCATTGTTACGACGTCAGTGAAGGTGATCAAAATTGTCTTTATTTCTAAAAGGAATTTGACCCATTAATCGGGTGATACAGACGCAACAAACCCGACTCATTGCCTTGGCCTGATGTGGATGGCAACTGGCCGACTGGTCGTATAGGATCAGTGAACAACTCCTATCGTATTCTTAACGTCTATGACGCCGAATCATACACCGCTCAAAACTGATCAGATCGCCCTTGGTTTGTGGGAGACGGCTTAAAATCCTTGGCCTGGAGCTAAAGGAGATGTATAATCAGTAGGAATAAGCTATTGTATTACTCGTTATTAAATATTATTCATTTAATTTGAGCAGACAGAAGATGTGGTTCAAATATATCATTCTTATAATTGAAATTCATATTTCATGTGTAAGAAACTCTCTAATGTTGTATGTGATTGTTTATGTAGGTACATTTCGCGTAAAAATTTAACCAATTTTGTATTCATGAGACTTCAGAGCCAGTAACGAATACTATTAGGGTAACACACAAATAATATTCCTAGGGCCGGGGGTGAAAGGGTCGTAAATTTAAAATATACCAAATCGTCCAGTATTTCCGTTGACAAAAGATTTTTCACGGTCAATGAGATTGATAACATTTCTCGCAATGTTGTTTGTGTATAATTTTAGTATTTTAGGGCAGCATCTATCCCGCATCCCCCCTTTTTCAATTCCCTTTGTATGCTATTAAAGGGGAGATGCATATTTCAGGATCACCCTCATGTAGCCTGTTCACCCAAAAGAAAAAGAGGGATAGTTGATGCGGGGCTCACTTGACTGATGTCGGGAATGCCTCGTACTATCTCTGGTTTATTGAAAGTTCTCACATGCTGAGATACCTTCACCTATTTTAGGAGAAGACCTTGGGCATAAGGCAAGAGTTGTCCGCTGATCCCTTTGGATCAGCCGTGCAGCTGCCTTCTAAAACTGATGGAGATAAGGAGAAGGGAATGCTGCGACTCTACAGAAAACTCGTCATTCGGGAGGGCGTGACAATAGTAGCCAATGCCCGACCTACCTGATGCAGGTTTTCTAGGTTTTTTTCTGCATCTCTTTAGGTAGAACACCGGGTAGGGGGTCCTAGTCAACCCTTGCCTACCTTGCTCTACCTTCCGAATCCCCCCTTTTTAATTCCCTTCCTATGCTATTAAAGGGAGTTGCCTGTTTCATGATCACAAGATAACAAGAAGACAATCGACATGGGTGTTATAGGAATCACTGAATCACTAATACTGGCTTTCAATATGGCTGTCTAAGTTACATTTCAGCCCCTAAGAGAGGATGTAACAGGGTAAAACAAAGTTCCGCATACATTTTAAAACGGGCGGAGAATTTAAAAAAATATATATTTATAACGGTCGCATGGACTGCCTGGTTATTAGCGACCACAGTGACAACTATTTACATATTATTATACAATTAAATAGACATTATTTACTATTATCAATTTACGTAATAAAATACAATTTTTCTGCTCGTTACCACTAACTAACTATTTATCTTCTTTACATTTGATTTTTAGATTTTAACAAAAGAGAACGCAGAATATAATACATTTAAATCAAATCAAAAATATTACAGTCCTTACAAAATTTAATAATGTCTTTTTGGTATTCATGGGAGCCGAAAATAGGTTTGTAGTTTTTGCCCTGTAGGTATTTTTGTCTGTGTTGGTGGTATTTGGGGCATTGATTGATGGTATGGTCTATATTTAAGGCAGAATTCCACAGATCACAAGACTGAAGGTGGGATGGATCTATCCATTAGAGAAGTGTGGCTTAATTTTCAGTGTTCAGTTCTTATACTGTTGATGGCAACCTGTTCCTTCCAACATCTGTGTTGTTACTTAGATTATAGAAGTCTCCAACGTTTTAGTGGAGATCACTGGATTTTAAAGTTTTCCATACATTGTGCAATTTCTTTGTCATCTTGTTGCGGGTATATTTCAGCATATCGTTCAGGGTATGAGAATTCCTTGCCACACGAAAGCAAACACCATGGGAGTATAACACGAAATTTCAACGGCCGATATTTGCGTCGTATAAAGATCTTGGCAGTCAACGAGATTGATAGTGTTGTTCCCGATGTTGTTTGTGTATAGTCTCAACGCCCTTCGGCACGTTACAGATGCACCCGTGGTGATGATAGTGCTATAATTTATTATTGATGGGGATTTATTATTGAAAAGAATAAAACCACTTTAAGTTTAAAATTCTGAGTTCAATAAAAAAATATATTATTATAAGTATAGATGCTATAAAAATTATTAAAACCATTGATTTGCATTAGGTTTCTTTTAATCAGGGTTCCCAGTGATGTGAATTAAGAATCTCATTTGGTTCTCTAATGACAATAAGCCTGGCAAATTTAAACTCCTTATAACACAAAAAACTAAGATACCAGTGGAACATCTACATCTGCCTCCCAATCTACGTCCATGTATGATGGTGGCTGGTGGCTGCATCAGGATCATCACTGGGAATCTGGCGGAGACTCCCTTATCTTCTACCGCATCTACCAGTTTAGGTCAGCATTAGCCGGCCTCTCTATATCAAAACTTCCGCCTCCCAACAAATTCACTCTGCAAACAACTTCTCTCCGTCTCTCTACATCATCTATCTGCCAAAAATTTCTCTCCGTTTCTTCACATCATCTATCTGTCAACAACTTCTCTCAGTTTCTCTACTTAAGTATCTTATTGGCTTGCTGTTGGACAATTTAAGCCAATAAAAAAATTTTCACTATTGGGAATAAATATTTTACATGTTATGCATCTTTCCTTGAAATTCCGAATTTTTCACGGAACTCCCGTTTTTGCCAGCAGTTCCCTACTTATTCACGGCGATTTCTAATGTCTGGTAATAGGTCACTCCAAATTATTTACGGGCGATCCCTTTTCTTGAATGTGCTATTAGTGTCAATCTTTTATCCCGATGAATGAGAGTCGTTCTCCCACGCAGAAAGCTAGGAAACAGTCGAATTTCTTCCTTAAATTTTCAACTCGCGTATTTAATATATTACAAATTTTTCCAATGCAACAGCAGATGTCTGAATAGGCTTCCTTTTGCGGTGATATTAGTAGCTTCTGCTTCAAGTTTCAATACACGTGGACTAATAATGGTACTGAGTTTCATTGGTTTACCGAATTATCAGTCATCAAGTTTTATTACGGATTATACTCGTATTTATTGATTCCTAATGCATGTGAAAACTCTATCATGATAGCTGCCAAGCATCACTATTTAAACTTTAAGGATAGCTCGTATCAAAAATAGTCCAGATAAAATATTTTCTCGATCTCTTACAGATATTTACCAGGTTCATCAATCAGCCCATCAAATGCAGATGATATTAAAACTAGATATAACGGAAGTGATATTTGCATTTAAAATACATCACTTAAACACTAAGCACAGTTATAGATTGAAGTTTACGCAGACACGTTTATCAATCGTATCGATGATTATTACTTTAAATCATGGTAGGCACAAACGCATTAATTATGAAGGTAATTGACGCCGTATTAAAGATAATGCAGACGGAAAGGTTGTTCCTGTATATAACACGTGTAATGTACATCTGCATGACAGTTGACAATCGCTAATTCTGTGTTTTAGTGTGTCACGTAAAAAATATTACGGCGCAATAAATTTCAAGCTGACCAAACCAAAAATATCCTCTTGCAGCTTCATTTACTATCCACGAAATATGCATTAATGGGAGTGCATCCCGTTCGAAACGTCATCGGCGTCCAAATCCGAAAGTCTTTTTAAAAACGTTGTGAATGGATTCATACTCATTAAGCTCACATTTTTCCTGAAACAGTCAGTTTAGATTGTTTGCATTTTTGACATTGTAATATTTTATACTTTTAAAAAACTGTTATCCTTTAATGCTAATGCATTATTTATCTAATTAAAATTGAATTTTCAATGTTATCAAATTTTATGATTGTAGCCATTCATAACCAAATATTCGGGAATCTAATTCACATTTCAATTTTTCATTACAAATTCCGTATGCTATACTTTCTGAACATCGGGTCATCAGTATATTGACTGGTTTGATTTGGTTCTCCGTCCTGAATCATCTATTATACATATTTTTGATATTTAACACCATCCAAAGCTAAGTTGACTAATCTTTTGGCTTACCAACTTTGCTGGCCTTTTGTTCTAATGTGCTCCAAAGGCTTTCTTCGTCTCCTTTGTGCTGTAAAACGTCCTACATTTTAGTTTTGTCCGTCCTCAGCGTACGTTTATAGCACTAAATTTCCAATACTCCATTCCGATACTCCAATTGTCCATGTTTGACATCAATACAGCCACTCATTTCCACAATTAAATTTTAATGTTCGACACTATTAGATTTGTCTCGCTGAAGAAATGTACTATCAACCTGAAGTTTGAGGTCTTCTTTGTTTCGTCAATCCTTGGTAATTGTGGTCGCCAAATAGGTGCACAGTTGATTTAGTTGACTACTATTTAATTGTGATTATAGCTATCCCACGTATACTCGGGAATTTCTCTTTTAATGCAGTTTTTCCACGCTCCTTTTGCGTCCTCATTCATTTTGTCAATTCTGATCAACCCCTCTCTAGTGGCAGTTTCTCGCCCCATGGACTGATTCACCCTCCCAACCGAGGGATAACGCATGATAGAGATAGATTCTTTAACCTGATAGTCACTCGATGCCAAGAACCTAATTAGTAAAAACAAGGGCCAGCAAATGAAGGTGAAGCTATATTTGAGGAGCGGAATACCACCGTTCTGCCTTGACCATCAAATTCAGAAATACGGCTATGGATGAAGTGAAAAATTTAGCTAAGCTAATCAAATAAAAGCATGCATTTATTACTAGCATACACAAAACGCTCATGTTCCCTTTTAGTTTTACTAATTTTGATTTCTAAGTGAAATATATATTATTTAGTGAATTCTTAATATAAAATAGTGCTGTAACTCTTGCCAAATACATTTTTATTACCGGATCAGTCCATTGTTTATATGTTGGTAAATACATAATATATAAACTAAAGTAATACTTAAATTTACGTTCATTATTCGTTATTTATGTGCTGTGTATACTTCATGTATACCTAGATATTACCACTCTAATATATTTGTACAAGTTGAATAATTTATTTATATACCATTTATATCTTTCAAATTATTATACATACACCACTTAAGCATTAGTGAAAATTATTGATAAAAAAGTATATTTGGAAATAAGATTGGTAATTTTTAGCATCAAGTACTGTTTAGAGCACATTATCGACATTCTATGAGGTTCCGAATTTCTGGGAAACGAAAATTCAATTTCTCCACCAAAAAGTGTGCCGTTGACCTTTTCTGCTCTGAAAATTTAATTAATCACAATGTACAAAATTGAATTCTACGTGGAAGTGCATTTTCAGATTTTAAGTCGATGTTGATTAGAACTGTTAAATGTATTTCATCAAATTTTGTTCTAAAAACAGCTATAATTTATTGAATGCAAAGATAGCTTAGTCAGCTATTTATAATATATTAAAATAAATATAATATTAAATCGATATGTTTTATTTAATTAATTTATTTATGGATTCTAGAGAAATGTACGTACAGTATCAATACTAATCATCATTGTTTTGATTAGTAATAAATATTTATAGTTCCCGTCAAAAATGAAAAATTAATTCCATTATTTATTAATAAGAGTAATTTACTTAATTCTCCTAAACTATTAGTTACGCACGACGTGTAACACATTTATAACAGTGTGGTCGCTTCACAAACGTAAGCTAACCTAAATGGAACGCAATACTTTCATATCAGTTTCATGAATAAATGATAGCGCCGCTTCATTTTTCCGTAATTCCACAAACGCATCAAAAGGTAGATTGAAACAAGCCCTACAGTTATAAAGCAACGTTGTGCCACTTAACTCTTCCTGCTTTGAATGACAGATTGATTTTGAAATATATTTTATTGCCATGTTCAATATGAATGTGAGTTACACGAGCCTTTTGGCAAAATTTCAATACAGTATTGCTCGTAGTTTTTGATTGACTGACGTTTGAGTATTATGTCGCATTTCTCTGAATTCGATTACTGCTTGGCATTTAAAACTGTCTCTATTTCCACTGCAAGTCGTTCTAATATATCAGAGTACTGCCATAAACAATATATATATATATATATATATATATATATATATATATATATATATTGAAACGATAACCTCGTTCTCCTTCGGTTTTCCACCCCGGCTGTTCAGCTTTACGACAAAATTGGGATTTCTCAAAATGTGATACTTTATATGATAGGGCGCCATGTATTTTCCAATGAAAAACAACATAAATATTTACAAAATTCATTGATTCAGAGACACATAATAGGTTATCTAAACCAGGGCATGGTCACTTCACAATACAATATGCTAATCACTCTTCGACAACTTGCCGGACACTCATTAATATAATACTATTCGACAATATAAGCTCTGTTTGCTTGTTAGGCTTCCGCCTTTACTCCGGCCTAACACCACTTATCTTCCGTGGCTTGTTCGTTAGCCGAGTAACGATCACGTTTTCCTCCACTCACCTCGTTTAGCCGCCGACTACTCTACACTCAAACTCTTTGCTTACGCCATCTTGCCGAAGGAGGCACGTGCTCCCCTCTATACCAATCATATTCTCCGGCTTAACTCTCGCATGGGTTTGGAACCACGGCAAGAAATCACGTGTACGCCACGTGGTTACACTTTAATCGCGGGAGATTTCGTCACAAACCACGCAACAATTTAGTCTGGCCGTTTGTGAGGTCAAGGTTGTGTATATATAGTAATATATTGTAATAAGCAACTTGCACCCACACCTCAATTTTGACAAAACAACCATCTGCCACCAAGGCTCTTACGGATATAGTGTGATTGTGGACATGAGATGAAATTTGTAAATTTTTGGTTGACATTCGAATCCGTTGAGTGTTATCGGAGGAGTGTTTCCTATTAGCATTGCTTCACTGGCACAGACAAAAGTAGCCGCATTGTTGTGCTTGGGTGAAAACGAGGCAGTGCATTGGTTTCTACAAAGTCACGAGGAGCTTCAAAACTTCCAGAATACATAAGAGTAATGTGTGATTGACAGGTGGCAATGTAAAAGATTGCTCATATTTGTGGCATTTTGTTTTGGGCGCTAGATAAAGGAAACATGGAGGTAGTTCGACAAGAGCCTGCAAAATGAGCACACATATAGGGGAAGTGTTCAGTTAGATAAGAAATAACATCGAAGTTTATCTAAAAGCGACAAAATATTAAGTTTTCGGCGAGAGGGAAATGGAAATGTGAACGGCCAACTAATAAGAAACAACACAGTTTTTCTGATAATCAGAAAAAAATTAATTGCTGGCTCTGCAATTTACATTGTAATAGGAGTCCAGCGGAACACGTTTAGAAGAATTTTCTTTATAGTGCACCTATAGATTAACAAACTACGTTTTGAGACATGAAGGTCTTGGAAAATTTGTATGAGAGAGATGCATATGGGGTAAAAACATAAGAGTTGGAATACGGTAAGTAGATTAGGGAGGATTCGATAGCTATGTATAAATGAAAAGGCGTGTTAGCATGGAGGGTTGCATCAGAGTATGAACATTCAGTGGCCCTCGTAATATTATCAGAATTCTGAATTTGCATTTGTTTAAAGATGGAGAATTCAAACAGAGTTAATAACCACATTAAAGACTACTCTAGGAGGATGGAACGTCAAATAGAACGCGCGTTAGGTGAAGATCAGTTTGGTTTTAGGAGTAATGTGGTGAGGGACAAAAGAAGAAATATTGACTCTGAGTCTAATTTTAGAAGACCGAATAATAAAAAAAGGCATTTGTAGATTTAGAACATGCAGTTAATATTTTAAACTGGAATACACTACTAAGGACTTTGAAGAGGACACAAATAAAATATTGAGAAAGATAAAATATCCATAACCTCTACAGAAGGCTGTCAGTAATTTGAATTGAAGGGCAAGAAAAGAAATCAGAAATCAAAAAAGGAGTACGACAAGAATGCAGTCTGTCAACCATGCCGTTTAACTTATCTCTAGAACAGGAAATAAGTAAGTTAAGAAGGAATACGGAAAATCAAACTGCAAGGGAAAGAAATTAATCCGTAAGGTTTGCCTGCGATATTGTAGTAATAGGGGAGTCAGAAGACTTGGAAATCAAAATAAATGGTATGAACGTGGTAATGGAGAAAGAGTTCAATGTGAGGATTAATTTAGGGAAAACTAATGTATTGGACTGTAGTATGGGAAACACTGGAATAACAAAGGCTGTTAGATTGGGAAGGTATGTTTTAAATGAAGTTAAGCAATTCTATATTTTGGCATCATAATAACTTAAGATATTAGAAGTATAGGAAATATAAAGAGTAAGATAACACAGGCAAGAAAGGTTTTTGGAAAAAAAAAGAGGAATTTTCTTACGGCTATTATAAGTATGAATATTACTAAATAAATATTATAAATGACCGTATGGGTTATGGCGTTATATGGGTGCAAAACGTGTACGATTGGAGTTGCAGAATGGAAAAGAATAGAAGCTTTTGAAATGTGGAGCTACAGAGTAATGCTGAAAATTATATCCGTGGATAGTGCAACTAACCAGGAAGTGTTAAGTATAATAAGAGAAGAGAGACCAATGTGAAGGACTTACCAAGAGAAGGGATAGATTAACAGACCGCGTCTTGCAACGTGGGGGTCTTGTAAAATTAGCATTAGAGGGAAGTGCGTGGGGTAAGAGGAATACGTTATTTAGTTTAGTGAGAATGTGGTAGTTATGTATAAATGAAAAGTCTTGAGTAGAATAGGTTAGGGTGAAAGGTTGCATCAGACCAGTCCAAGGACAACAATTTTAACATTGAATAACGACGGGAAAGACAAGTCTAATTTCCAAAGTCTGTCTGTGGAAGAAATTGAACTTATTTTATTCCTCTGAACAATTTGTTTTCCTCTGTTTAATACCATTGTAACTGTTTTTAGTATTGTACGAAATTTTCACCTGAGCACGTGGTCTGAATGCGGGAGAAAAGGGGACAGAACGAAGCAACGTGGGTGTAAGATGGCAGAAAATATTGTCATTTTTAAAGAGTCAAATAAAATTTCTGACGGCCACTGATAATTACGGAGATAGTAAATTATAACGTGTGACGTCATTACTTTACTTTATGGTACATCAGGTGAAACGTGATAACAGAAGGTAGGACGGCTGACCTAACCTAAAATTGTAAATTCGATATCGGCCCTCAATTTCAAATAATTTATACAAGTACTGACCTGTGTTTTTCGTCCATTGATGGTATGGATGAGTGCTTATAAAACCTCCGTTTCATTCATGGTAACCAAGTTCGGTTCTCGGTCAGTCTAATATTTTAACCTTTGTTATTAGCAATAATTTTTTTGCAATTAATCAACTGTCTTATTTTTAATTTTCATTGTAAAAAAGTGCTGTGCTATTGGCACTTTTTATAGTGCAATAAAATACCGCCTCTTTCTTCCCTGACAATGTTTTTTATTTCGTTAATTTGTGAGTTAATATGGAGATTAGAAGTTTCCTGATATCACATATTAATTTTTCCACTGCTATATATTGGTCTCCTTACAAAATTAATTGCGTAATTACGCGGAATCTAGCCGTTAGCAGTTGTAAATTTGCATGTTAACAGCCCTGATTAAAATTTCGCCCGTCTTTAGACGATCTCTGTCCACGTACGAGACAATTGTAAAAGAAAAAAATTCTACGGAAACATATATACGGAAATACAATCAATTAAAAATTTGTCCAAACTGTATGACCGTGTTCATTCCTACTTCCCTTAATTTTTTTAAACTTCTCTATTAGCAATAATTATTTTGAAATTATTTTAAAATTAATAAGAACATTGAATTTTATAATTTCTAAATAATCTATTAGCCGTCAAACATATTAAAGTTTTCAGGTAGGGCTTATTTTGCGGTGAAATACAAGAAGACAACTAAGAATTTTTAAAAAAACGATATTATATTTAATGTTTAATAAGTAGCATATGTTACAGAATTATTAATACAATAATTTATCACTCTTAAACGACAGTGTATAGTAGTAGGGAGTATAAAACTGGGCCAGTTACGTCGCGGTGTGTTCCTAGGAATATTAAATATATGCAAAAATTTTATAGGTTCATAGTTTAAAAACTCCACTAGCAGGACAGTTTATTTATTTACTTTAGGAATTACATGAAAGTTCTAGAGTTAGTCGCTCTAGTAGGCAATAAAATATAAACTACAACAATTACAAGAAGAACATAATTATGAGTGCAATAAATGTGGTGGGTCTTTTAAAACTTAAAAATAATTAAACATATATAATGGCTAGATGTAGTTTTGTGTGAATCAATTGGAAAATATTTCAAAAGGAGAAGGCAATGAGTAAATCAAGTATTTCTTAGGACAATCGCAATTGACGATGTTGGAATTTCGTTAGAAATTGGTTTTTAACATTATAAGATGTATTTTGCTCTGTGTTTTAAAGTAATTTTGCATTCACTACGTAATTTTTTCGTTTTTTTGTGTTGTTACTATACTTAACCGCAAATTAATAGTATAAAACAGAAAAATAAAATAAAAGGGCATCTTACACGCTTCGACGATTTCTTCATTATCGCACGATCCGAACAAAGGAAACTTTTTGGGTAAGTGACGTTACCAGAAATTTCTGGAGGGGCATCCAGGTGGCAAAATTGACTTTTAAATAACCGTCTTTAATTTAATTACTAAATTTGAAATACACGTTGAAGATAACATTGAAATAACGTTCAAATTTGCCGGGAGGAGATGCGGAGTCGTTCGTGAGTCGTTCGTGCCTAGCAGGAGCAAAGCCGTTGAGCGTAAAAAGATAACCAGCGATGATAGACTCGTTGCTTATTATCATCTGCGCGCGTTTACTTCGTGGCACGGAAGATTGTAAACATTTAGATGAACGGCTCCACAGTATACCAAGAAATCGTTGGATTGAAGAAATGGAGGAATACCTACGCTCTATGGGAGTCTGGAGATGGAGAACCAAGGCAATCGAAAGAGAGTTTTGGAAGAAGATAGTTGCGGAGACCAAGGTTCTACAAGGACAGTAGCGTCAAGGAGTCAGTCAGACGTCACCAGTTACCTCTATGTTACGTCTGAGTGGGGAAATGCTAAAGTTGGCAACGCAAAGCAACGGTGGGGGAAACATGCCGAGGTTGGCAGCAGGGCTCAGGTCACACTCGGCCTCTGGTTGTCCAATTTTCGGAAATTTTAATTACTTTTAAGACAAAAAAATTACCCGTTCTCATAACCGTTATTTTGGTCATTTTTTTCATTCAGAATGTTTTCATATGGCTGTGGATTATGGGGTTCTGCGGCTGCATCTCAAGTCGAAAGAATTCAGACAGCCCAGAACAGAATACTAAGAATAATCTCAGATGCACCATGGTACATAAGAAACAGCATCTTACACAGCGATTTAGATATTCCTACAGTTCTCCAATCCATCAACTCAAATTATCTTAAGCTCCACACTTCAATGACAGGCCACAGCAGCCTATTAATAAGTGATACTGAAAACAACCTTCCTCAACCCAAGCACCATAGAAGACTAAAAAGAAAACGTCCAACAGACTTCTTGGAGCAGTGAAACCAGAACTTCAATTAGTCATTAATTCCTCAATAATCATCTCATTAATTAAAAAAAATTCTATAAATTCTTGTAAACAATCATGTGCTAGGGTTTACTATTGAGCAGTTTCCCCATTACATGTGTCAAGTCATGTCAGTAAAGAATATTATCGTAACTAAATTGTACACTGTACAGATAAAGTTTTCTTTTAATAAAATTTTTAAAAAAGACCGTTTTCACATCATAAACTCCTCCCCATTTGAATGTAATTGTTGTTAGTACAAAATCATTTCATTACAGGCTTAGTTTATATTTAATATTTTCATGCATTGATCTAGAAGTAGAAAAAAATTATTTTAATTGTTTTTTCAATAGTATTCTAATAATTTAGTGTCTATCAATGTAATTAATAACCAACAATGACCGATAATAGTTTCTGTATTTTAAAATTAAAACAGTTTGATTGCTCTTATTAAATTTTCTGTTATATATTTTAAGAAAATAGTTATTACTCCTTGAAACTGGAATTATTTGGCTAAGATGAGCGCCTTCCAGAAGGTGACTTCCTTTCATAATCTGCTTGGTATGGTAATCTGTAAGTCTCTGCAAGGAGAGCGGGCTGGTTTTTTACTGCGCGGTCGTAACAAGCGGAGATGTAAAGGAACGGAGATAAGCGGATCGCAGGCAGTTATGAGTTTAGCGGCAGGGGAACGTCCAGAGCCTTGTGTTGGATAAAAGAGAATGAATATTTCTACTAAGAGAGAGACTGCTCAGCAATAAATAAGGGTAAAGTGTGATCCGGAAAGATTTCAGTTCTGGAGACAAATGCTGACAGGAAAGCAATAGAGCGGCGGCGCTGCTGAAAGTCAGAAATGAGAATGGAGAGGTGAATGGAAGTTTTAAACATATCACAGGCAATTTTCAAACGTATCACAAGAGTAAAAGAATGTGAAGTAGCCCATAATAGGAGGTCATTTCTATACATAAAAAAGTTACTGATAAAAAAAATAAAAATGATTTTCGTTTATTTTAAAAACAAATTATTCTTTTATGTTTTCATTGTCATATAATGAGAATCTGTGGTAGAATTTATAACACTAATCTCTTTTTAAGATAAGACCTATAGCAAATATAATAATAATAATAATCTTGTTGTTGTGGATTTCAGTCCTAAGATTGGTCTGATGCAACTTTCCACACTAACCTATTTTGCGCAAACATTTTAATTTCCGCATAATTACCACTTCCCACATCATCCCTAATCAGCTTATCGTATTCCACCCTCTGGCCCTCTTCTGTTCTTACACCACACACTTCCTTCTAATGATAATTTTACCCTCATTACTTAATGCGTGGAGTATTAATCTATCCCTTCCCGTGGTCTCCACGACCCCGTTCATGCCATTTATTATGGTTTCCAAATCTTCTTCTCGCTCCCCTAATATATTCGGCTAAGTGTTGGGTTCTTATTTCTTATCCTATCAATATTATTCCTTTTCCATATTCAGTTTTAGCTTTCTTCATCGCCTTTTCTATATATAAGTTAAACAGCATGGGCTGCATCCTTGTCTTACTACTTTTTTACGGCTATCTTTTCTTGATCTTCTATTCTAATTACTGCTGCCTGTGTTCTGTAGAGGTTATATAAGCCTCCTTCCTCGATATTTTATTCCAGTATATTATAATAAATTAACTATAATAGTTAATAAATAAGATTCAATTTTCTATTGGGATTTTAAGAAACTAAAAAATGTGTTTATTTACACTTATTACAAGACAATATATTTTATGTATGTCACCGCAGTTCCTACAATAGTTTTCAATCGCCAATAATGTTTTTAAGTAAATTAGTTTACGATTTCATCGTCTAAAACACAGTAAATATGAGACATGGTCCAAAATTTAGTTTGATTAAAATAAAAGTTGAAAAGAGTCTAAACTCCATACTTGTCTGCAGGTTCCATCCTCCTAGTTTCCCTTTTTAAATTTAAGTTATTTATAAAACATTGACCCAATATTAAATTTTTTAAATGTTACGAGATTTATTAGTATTAAGTATTACATTTACTTACATTTTTGGTATAAGTTACACATATTTTAAATTAAGTAATAGAGTCATTGAAAAATTTTACAACTGTACTCTAAAAATTGTGGTACAGTATAATCAACCGCCACGGGTATTAGTAGAACCATGCTTGAAAGAAAAGTAGACGGTAAAATTGTTATAATTATCACCATAAATCGGTAATTGTTACTTAAAATTAAAAATTCCCTTGTGTTAATGTTTTATCTTCGCAATCATGGCGTTATGCGGATTGTGGGGAAGAACTTACCACGTTTACAACACTGGCGTTTGCTCTTCAGAAATCCGCTTGTATTATTTACAAAATTATTTCGGGTCACAAATATTCCTCTGTTTGTCATGGAAAACATTGATACAATATTTATTGAAATATTTTGTCTACACCAATAAATAAAATTAAAGTGTCTGTCTGAAAGTTTGTCTTAACTATAAAAATGTAAAAAAATATACGGGAATAGTTTCGTTGTCCATACGCACATCGAGATCTCCATAATAGTATGCAGGTTGCCTATAGTCTTGTTCTATAACACTATCATTGGCAGGTAAATTTTAATATTTAGTAATTGCTCATGTTTAAAAGCAAATAAAATAAATATAATGGAAGTTTCTGTCTGGAACGTTTCTCGAATAGGTTCTGAAAAGTGTGAAATCTGGACCTGTTCAAAAACAACTGCAAGTTAAATGGAAAATAAATGTACTTTTGTTTGCTTCGATACCAAAATAAATATATAAATAATACCGTACATTTTATATATTCAATGAATTCAACTTTATCAAAACCCTATACCTGTTATTTTGTTTTACGGGGCAAAATAAGTTCCGCGCTAACGAAGTCGCGGGCGTAGCTAGTTTATGGGTTAAATAACTAACGAATGATGGAAATGTTTTCATTTTAAACCTATACATTTATTACTTACAAATCGATAAAAATGATTCATACTATAAGAAAGGACACATTTATAATTCCCTACTTATAAAGGAGACATATATTTTTGTGATTTTTACGCTCAGGAGCATAATTTTATTTAAAAATTACCCTAAATGTTAATTTTATACGTTATCATTGAAACTATCCCGATATAAGAAAAATAAATTAAAGAGGTGCATGTGGTTCTCGTAACACAAACATCGGAAAACGTGGTCTGTATCGATACCTAATTTCTATTCCAAAAACCTACGAGAAAAATTACTTAAAAGGGACTCGTCCTGTAGGTATTATTGTCCATAGGGCCTTTGCTTTATGCATCGGCGTTATGATTCAGCTGTGTCAATAATATATTTTTTATTTTTTTAACGTGAACTTAATATTAATGCATTCTTAAGATTGTCGTTCAAACAGTTAATAAAATTCCCAACATCTATCCTTCAGTATTATTGATAGTTAACTTCTATTGGCTTGACACACGCCAGAGCATAAACGTCCATGAGGAACGAACATTGATAATTCCTGTACCGGGACAGATTAATAGTTGGTATCCATTGTGCTGAGAACAATAGTGGAAGCAACCTGCTCATGTTTAACAGCCGAATTCCGCCGTGTCCTAGTGTACGACATTTGAGACTCCTCCATTACCGTTTCAGCATTAGTAAGGCGGAATACAATTGTTGCACTCTATTCAGGCTTGTTGTTATCAGCTCCACCGACGCTCCACTATTTACTATGTCGGTTCTCCATGTGTGCATTGCATAAATCTTCGTCTATTTATGCAAATCATCTGACAGTGTTACGTAAAACATAACAGCCGGGACAGTCATCGAACGAGCAATTAGCTACTGCTAGCTCAGTCATCGACAGCTGGTATGTGACTCTGAGTGTTCCGCACAAAATATAGTTGGAAATAAAGAGGATCTATGACCGGTTTAGAGGATGGTGTAGCAGTGGTAACACTTAATCCATTCAAATGAAAACACAAGATGGCGTCTCAAGTCGTGGCAGCGCCTTTGCGGAGAGTAATGCTTGGGATCCTTTCCCGACCAAAATAAAGAGCATGACATGCAGTCAATAAAAATGGTATAAATAATCAGATCCTATTACGCCAACTATGTATGGATAATTTCAGACATCAGTGAAAAACAATCAGATGTTACAGACGCTTGGCAGCAACTCACGAAGCCAAAAGCAGCCTTTGGAAAGTTGAGTGATTGTCCAACTACTCCATGGATGGGTGTAAACCATTAGCTTGTCAACATATTGGTTATTAAAGCTCTAACTATCAGAGTCTTTATCGTGTGCCTCCTTTGGAATGTCACTTTTGGCATGTGCAGTTAATATAAAATATTCTTCCTTTTTAGATCGGTTCAAACGGTTCCCGCACTTCTTGTAACCAGCCTCTTGTAAAATAACACACACACACACACACACACATATATATATATATATATATATATATATATATATATTACTCGCTTGGATACTATGACATTACCAGGACTATGATTAGATCATACTCCATTATTGTGATGACAGTCGGTCCTCCGACTGGTTTCATCTCTATCCAGCGCTAACCTCTTCATCTCCACATAACTATTGCATCCTACATCTAACCTGATTGTCTTCCATTCTAGCCTTTGTCTCATTCTTCTATTCCGACCCGACACACTATAGTGATTTCATGTAAATTCTGGTGGGGGGGTTGTTATTTTATTTTTGATAGCATTTCTTACTGGTAGCATCGGCTGGCTGGTAGAGCCTGGGGATTACTATGACGACAGATGACTTTCATCGCGTAACGGTAATATGTCTGGTGAGTGAACCTCTACAATAGGGCTAGGAATTACCAAATTCCAGAGTTTTCTCAGCCGAAACTAAAATGTACGTGCTGATTGTGGAGCTAGAATTACTCATACAGACCCCGAAATGGATGGAATCTAGAAAAACCGACCCAGGGGAAATTTTCGAAGAAGGGGTAGAAACTTACCTTTGAGAGGGAGGTGAAGAGAAATTTGGAGAAGAGTAATGAAACAGACGCTGAAAGATGAGCAGCCTCGTGAGACAGCCACTGATGGGTGTTATTCGTGAAGTAGCTGGGAAAAAAAATTCATTAACATCAGCACGCCAGGAGTCTGTCGTTGGATCCAGGTAGCAGCTAGGGTCCTAATCAGGGCGAAGTAGGTGCTAAAAGGAGAATTGCAGTGTACCAGTCAACCGAAATATACAAGCAGATCGGAGGAAATTTATGTAATTAACATCTGGATCGTGAGCCATAGTTTTCAGCAATGTAAGCCAAAACTCTCCACGCATACCCTGTTTTAAATAGTTCTCGTTTATTTTCGCCTCTATTTGTTCTCCTTATAATTTCTTTTCATTTCGTTTAAAATAAAATATTTTATAATGTAAATTCAATCTAAATCATTTAAATATCCCCAACCGCAAAATTAAATAGATTAATAAATGTATTAAAAATAATTAAAATAAAAAAGTAGCATTACAACACTAACCTGTGATACTAATTAAGGAATCTTTCGTCCCCAAGGATGATGCCTATTAGTCTATCCCTTCTTTAGCCAGTGTGCTCCATAATTTTAATTAATTATACTCAACACTGGCTAATTATCTGACTCAACATTCTTCTGTAATACAACATTTAAAAGTTTTCTATTCTTTTCTCTTCTGCATTGTCGATAATTTTTATAATTGATTTCCTAGTCTCGAAACTCAAATGAGATGCGCACAAAATGTTCTTATTGTAAAAGGTTTATCGCCTATGCTATCTAACTTTTTTATCTACTTCACTTCTACCCTTAATGGTTATTCTACAGTCAAATTTAATCCTCTTCCGTCAAGTTATCGTATCCTGAACTTCTATCCATTGCATCACCACTCTTCTTTTGACTGCTATCCATTACTTCACTTTTTTTGTATTAATGCTCATGTTGTACTTGTTTTTCAAGATGGCGTTCAGGCACTTTAATAGGTCTTCCAAACATTATGCTGACTCTGATAAATGTACAAAATGGTCAGAAAGCCATAGTTTCCCAATTTACTCTTGTGAAATTATGACTCGTTTTCTAAATTTCTCTATACTTTCCATCAATATACCAATAAATTGTATTTGAGACAGACTTTTCGAGTTCGTGAATTCTAATAACTGCTGTTTCACTTTGCTTTTTATTACATTGTTTTAAAAATTTTGTTCCCATTGACATTATGGAAAGCTATATTTATTAATATATTTCTATTAACATATAATATTACAATGGATATTCCGTAGACCCTCTTAATATGCTTGGGTTCAAAAGCATGAAATGAACCATGATTTCTACATAATTTGGAATATTAATGATACCCTTGTAACCGCGCAATTCAAATATCAACGATTTAAATCATAATCAAATATTACAGAACAACAAACTCGTCTCCCATCATTTGGAAGGGCGTGAGGATAGTACCCAATGCCCGACCTACCTGATGCAGGTTTTATAGGATTTTGCCTCCATCTTTTTTGGTGAAACACCAGTTAGGATCCTTAAACTATAATCCGGGCGCCCTAGTTAACCTTTGGCTACCTTGCTCTACCTTCCGCATCCCCCCTTTTCAATTCCCTTCCTATGCTATTAAAGGGGAGTTTTCGGTTTCAGAATCACTCTCATGTAGCCTGTAAAGCCCTCCCCCCCAAAAAAGAAAGATATATATATATATATTCTGTCACCTAGATGTGAGATATCCAAATGCATTTACAAATATTAAACTAGTACTTTGAATGGGTTTATATAAAATCCGAATTTATAGCTTTGTTACAGCTTCGTCAATTCTGGTATCATTCGAATACATGCAGAAAATACTATTATGGTTATTTCATATTAATTAATAAGTTTTCCTTAGAAATACCTGTAAATTACAAGCAAGGAACCAAAAAACAGACGTTGGAAAATTCTCATTCCTAAATAGGACAATTAATGACTGGAACAATCTGCCTGCAGGAGTGTTTGGGTAACTTCCTCTAACAGAAAGAAAATTTCGACTCAATCTAAGTTTAGTGTAGTGTGGTGCAGTTAGTAAAGTGATCAGTGCTGCGAAATCTCTAAAAATATACTACAGTGAAATAAATTTCTAGTTTTTTTGTTTTGTTTCTTTTCTTTTCAGGCAAAAGCAATACTATTCTTTTTTTAAAAAAAATCATTCCTAATAATATGATTTCTTTTCGGTTAACAGGCTACATGAGGGTGATCCTGAAACAGGCAACTCCCCTTTAATAGCATAGGAAGGGAATTGAAAAGGGGGGATGCGGAAGGTAGAGCAAGGTAGCCAAGGGTTAACTAGGGCCCCCGGGCTATGGTTTAAGGATCCTACCCAGTGTTTCACCTAAAGAGATGGAAGCAAAACCCTATAAAACCTGCATCAGGTAGGTCGGGCATTGGGTACTATCCTCACGCCCTTCCGAATGACGGGAGACGAGTTTGCTGTGGGGTTGCAGCATTCCCTTCTCCGTGTCTCCAGAAGTTTCAGGAGGCAGTTGGTCGACTGATCCAATGGGATCAGCGGACAACTCTTGCCATATGCCCAAGGTCTTTGACCCCGGTACATATACCTCCTAAAATAGGTGAAGGTGTCTCGGCATATGAGAACTTTGATAAAAAGTACCCAGAGAGAGTGCGAGGCATTCCCGACATGATCAGGTGAGCCCCGCAGTCACTCTGGGCTGAAACGCCTGCGAGAAAACTCCCGCAGCGCACTTCATCAGAAATAATAATATGATTCCACACTTATTTATTTATTCTGAATATAATTATTCTTTCAACTATAGGTTAAATATGATCCTTACGACCAGTTTATTAATTATTGTTTAAGTTCTATGTATCTGCCACCGGGCAATTGCCCATTTGTAGATTTAATAAATACAATATAATACAATTCACTATTTTTATAATATCAGAAGTTTACGGTACCGTATCATACGTATTAAAAACGATACACTTTATACACTTGACTTCAAAGAAAAGCATAGAGTTTTCTTCACGTTCATTTATGATTATATTTGTATCTAGTAATAGAAGCGGAATATACCATTCGTCACACGAAGAAAATTCAAATTTTTCCAGATTCATTATGTTATTTTCAGTATGTAAATTGTAATATAAATGTAATTCTGTCAATTCATTTGTAGAAAAAAAGGAATTTGCTAGGACAACATTTGGTTAGTTTTCGTCTTAACGGCATAATACTATTTATATGTTTTTTAAATATAATAATATCATTATTATGGACTCATTTAAGTGTCACTGACAGTATTTTGCCATATTCGTATGTTTTCTGTTTCTAAATAGTATTCACCTCAATTGATCCTTTCTTCATAACTTCTGCATTTATTGAAAGTGGTATTTTAAAAGTTCTTTTAACATCGTTTAATAATTTCGTCGAGCAGAAAGTAAGCGTAGCTGAATTAAGAACTTGAGGCACGTTATCCAATTTAAAAGCCTTCTACGCTGAAGTGCAAATTTTTTTGTTGTTTTGTTTCGTGTTTTGTTATTCTTTAATAATTTTGAACGGCTGTGGCAGCTTAATTAACAGTCCCCCGCTGCTCATGACGTGGATCGAGAGTGGCTCCACCGCAGTCGGGCTAATGCAGTCGCTCCCACGAGGCGCCACAGACCAGTCCAGTCGTTATTAAATAACGACTGAGCAACGAGGCTCGCAGCTCCCCGCAGGACCAATCAGCTGGCCACTGGGCTCAAACCTCTTAAATCTACATACTTGTCAATAATATAGTTCAACATGCTTCAACATGTGGCTACTGTCCGCCCTGCTTCACCGAACCATCGGATTCATTGCCAGTCTTACGGAGACCAAAAGTACCATCAATTTCTGTATATGAAGTGTTGACAAAGTAAAAGTGTAAAGTTTTACTTTTTAACCTCAAAATTTCCTCCGGTACAGCATACAAACTTAGATTTAGATTTATTGTTGTTTCCATTAGTCCTCGGTTGAGGAAATAGGATACATAATACATTACAAATGAACAAAATAATGTAAATAAATTAAAGGCAAATAATCTTAAAATAAATTAAGAATTAAATCAATATGATTACAAATGAAGTAATTAAATTATCCGACTTAATATTATAAATGAAACAAATAATGGCCGAAAATTAGAAATGAATAATTTAATTTGGATACGTTTCGTTCATAAATAAATGTATATTAAAATCATGTTGCTCCTGCAACGTCCGGAACCGAAAGTCTGATTTCGGCGTCGGACGTTCCTAGGGAAATATGAAACTTTGTAATATTTTCATTAAGGAACAAAGAAAGTTTATTAAGTAGGAAAACGAAACGTATCCAAATTAAATTACTCCATTATTGACCAATATGTAAACGAATCATACTGTAGACTATACAAAGAAACAAAAAAACAGCTTGAAAATATTGCTATAAAAGTGCAGTAATTTTTGTCTTTACTATTATATACGAAAATAATGTGCCAAGAATGTTTTGACGAATCTTGAAAAAAGATTGCCACAGACACAGAATAATTTACTTACTTTATTAAAATTATACTTTATAATAATTACGCCGCCTCGGTAGGTCTAGGCCCTCAAGAGGGCTGTTGAGCCATTGGAAGAAGAATAGTTATGTATATAATAAATAAATCAATATCTTAAAGTCAAATTAAAATTTAATAACATAAAGATCTGACAGATTTTTTAATAATTTATCTATTGAGCACGCTTGAGCTGTTGTTCTTTCAGGCCTCGAACTGATGTTAGTTTTCCAGAATAGCGTTTCTATATTTTAGGAAACATAAAATGCTAATTTTGTTTAATGTAAAACATAACTTTATTTATAGTATAATTTTATTAAAATAATTTTTTTACAGTTTTAAGTAAACAAAACCTTCATTGAATGTGTAAATTGAGTTTATATGAGTACAAAATATATATGTAAATTATCTTAAGGTGATTTAATTATAATTGGTTCATAATACTGTTTAGAAACGCAAAAGGTAAATCGTAGATCCCCTGGACCAAGCGCGTCTAACGGAGTTTTAATAAAGTACGGAGAGCAAAATTAATTGAAAACATCAAACTAGATCCAGGAACTCATCTTATATACTAAAAAGATCAAATATGCTGAATCCTTTTTTAATGATTATTCCTATAGGAGGAATATTTTGTTTTCTCGCTTCAAAAATACATTGATCAAGAAAGTCTAAATATGCAGCTGTGAAGGAAATTTTTAAAAAATCTGATTCGAAAGAAATAATTTATAGAGTCCCTTAATAATCAATTCTCTGATTTGTGTTTTCTACATTAATGACCTCCGTGATTACATGAAACCGATAAAATTAGTTCTTTACACTGCTGACACAAACGTAGTAGTGTAAAAACGCTTCAAAATAAATTTGGTAACGCCTTCAAGTTATTAATGTCTGTTTCATAGTAAAATATAATTGGGTTTGAATTTAATGAAAACTTAAGTGTTTAATTTTCGTCCAGTAACAACAATGCTGAATTAGCAAACCAAACAACGGATTACGCGTCATTTCTCGGTGTTTAAGTTGCCGGAAATTTACGATATAATGAATATATAAAGGTACTCTTTAAGTGTATTTACTTTTGATTATTAATGCAACAACTAGGTACTTTTTTTTTGGTTAACAGGCTACATGAGGGTGATCCTGAAACAGGTAACTCCCCTTTAATAGCATAGGAAGGGATTTGAAAAGGGGGGATGCGGAAGGTAGAGCAAGGTTTAGCTGAACAAACTATATATTTTATATATTTACATATAAATACGAGTATATACTGTTGGATTACGAACTGCGGTTTTTCTTCAGTGTCTGAGTAGATTTTTAAACTATCTAAACATGCTATCTGAATACTATATTGTAAAAATTGTGTAAAAAATTGCACACCTCTCTTCAAAGCTCTTGGAATGTTAACGTTTCTTATTATACACTTCTTGGAGACTAATATTCGTAAAACGTAAAGTAAGAATTTGTGTTCAACTGGAAATTCCATAAAATATAATACCAGAAACCGAGCGACCTTTAGGTAAGCAAACATCATCTGTCATATTTTTAAGAAAAAAATACTCAGGAATAAAGCTATTTCTCTTCCTGTAAGAATCAGCAGTTACAATGTATTTGCTATGAAAAGCAAAAGTCTGATTATTAACTGTTCATGAATTAATAAAAACGACCTTAGCATAAATCACATGAGTTCCCTAGAAAATATTGATTAATTTATGAAACACTAATTTAAATCTCTATTGTTTGTATGTACAGTCGTTGAAAGCTCTCAGACAAATCCTTCCAGAGTAGACGACATTCTGGATGTTCATTAATCAAAGTATAGTGGTATTTGTGCACAGCAATCTAATTAGAGAAATTTAATTCCAGCTGTGATGTGACTTATATATTGCAAATAACTTTTATACTTATTATACCTGTTATCTCCTTTCTATAATATTTATAATTTGAAATGAGCTTTATTCCTAACATATTCTGGCTTATATATAATTTAATGTATTTTCTAATGTGTAGTTCTGAAATTGTTTATATTTGTATATCTTATTCTATTCATATTTGTAATTTATATTAATTTGATTTTCCTTATTTCCTCAAAAGAGGACTAATGAAACTTATAAACATAATCTAATTTATCATTATTGAGACGTATCCTGATATATTTTCGTTTCCCAGTAGATTTGATTGTTCAAATAAATCATTGCACCACCTAGTTTGTCGACTTACTAAAGATTTCATGAATAAATACGGTAGAAAGATAATCGGAATAAATTGAGCATCATAATATATTTCAGGGGCTTATAAAATATTTCCTTCAACAACTTCATGAATACAGGTTTAATGGAACCACATTTTTTGAGAATTGATACGCTGTTCTAATTCATATATCAGACTTTTGTGGTTAAAACTATGCGGAAGGATTAAAGAAACGGTACGAAAAAATCTAGATCTAGCGGAAATTGAACCCAGTAATTTCAATTGGCACCTGGTCCCTTTTCCATCTGAACGATCCGAGTCGTCTTCCCGTCTTCTCCAGCCAGTGTATAGGCCAATTATCTCGATCGGATACTTCACGGCCTAATTTAAATAATTCAATGAATAATGAATATTTCTTAAATTGATCATTAGTTTAATTTTTTTACTTCAAGATCAAAGAAAATTCTTTCAAACTGAGCTCAACCATGATAGCTATAAAAATGAATTAAAATATCAGGATGGAATAATCTCGGTCGTCCGGTCTCATGATCGAGCTCGGATTGAAAGCATTTTTTCTCTCCTTGAACTCTGTGGCAGACTTTAAGTGCCCGTTTATTTTATTGGACTGATATCTATCCTGCTGAATGAAGAAAATTTTAATTTATACTTCCCAAATTCTTAAATTCTTAAAAACATTATCAATGTTCGCTTAGTTACTTCTCTTAACGCTTAGAAATAAAATTATGTGCAGACTGTGTTGTTCTTCCAACGTTCTCTGAATTACAGTACGTTCAGAGAGGTGAAATGCATGATGAATCATTAATTTTGGGATGGGAGTCTAAAATATTTACGCTCGAATGCCAAGTTACAGCAAGAAGTTTAATGGGAAGGGGTTCCAGTGGTCGTGGATGAGTTGCAGAAATCTAAATTTATATAGAAGCAAACGAGGTTTGAAAATTAATGATAAATATTGCTGGTCTCGACAAAACTTGCTTTTGTAATTAATGGATAGGATTAATGATAAATTTTGGTTCTAACGTAACTTGACAGGATTTATTCAAGCATATTGTTGCAATATACAATGAAATGACGAATGAATATCCTAAATTTTGATTCGATTTTATCTTTGAAACTACTTTAACGACGCTTTCATCGCTTTGTTTCAATAACGTAGACACATTGCATTAACAACTCTATGCTCTTTTCATATTATCGCACATTTATGCTGACAAACAAAAGTTGACTCTAAACGTTGTTGGTATTCTTTTGATAAATTCAATATATGTATTTATATTAGTCGTTAACCTTAAAAATAAATTATTTAATTCCATTACTCCTTTACTTTAAACGTATTTTAAAATTGAAGAATCCCATGATAAAATTAATATTAATTTTTTTATAATTATTACATTGATAACATTCCAGCGGAGTTGATAAGATCATAGAGATAAAAAGCAATTCAATGGCTGATCAGGATAGTTTGCGAAATCTACTAAACAAAAAATAATACCAGAATATTTTATCAAAATATAATTATACCCATATCAAAGATGACTGGGGCATATAGATGTGAAAACCACAGAACAATAAGTTAAATATCTCATACATACAAAAATGTTAATGAAAATAGTATATAGGAAGATGGAACGACGAACAGAATTCGAGTTAAGAGAAGATCAGTTTTGTTTTAGGATAAATGTAGGAACAAGAGAAGCAATATTCACTCTATGTCTAATTATAGAATAGAGGACAATAAAACCAGGCCTACGTTCATGTCATTTGTAGAATTAAAAAGTGCCTTTGATAATGCGAACTGAAACACACTATTAACGACTTTGAAGGAGACAAGAACAAAATATCGAGAAAGAAGACTTGTACGTAACCTCTACAGAAGGCAGTCAGCTGTAATTAGAATTGAAGGTCAAGAAAAGAAAGCAAGAATCAAGAAATAAGTTTGCCAAGGATGCAGTCTGTCACCCATTCTATTTAACTTATATATAGAACAGACAATAGAGAAAACGGAATATGGTGTGGGAAACATACTGCTAGGAGAAGAAATGAAACCCTACGGCTTTCCAAAGATTTTGCAGTATTAGGGGAGTCAGTAGAAGACTTGCCATCCATAATAAATGGCATAAACGTGGTCCTCGATGAAGATTACGACATGAGGATTAATAGAGTGAAAACCAAGGTGATGGAGTGTAGTATGGGAAACAGTGTAATTACAAGGGCGTTTGATTTGATGTCTGTGTGAAGGAAGTTAAGAAATTCTGCTACTTGGGAAGCATAATAATTAGGGATGGTAGAAGTATATAAAGAGTAGACATAAAAAGTAGAATAAGCAAAGGCAAAGAAGGTTTTCGCGAAAAAGAGGAATTTATTTACTGGTAATATTAGTTTTAGTAAGTGGAAATCATTGCTAAAATGTTCGTATGGAATGTGACGTTATATGGTTGCAAACGTTGACGGTAGGAGTTGCAGAAAGGAAAAGAATAGAAGTGTTTGAAATGTGGTTTATAGCAGAATGTTGAAAATCAGAATGATGGATAAAATCACTAACGAGGAAGCATTAAGCAGAATAGGGGACGAGTGAACAATATGGAGGACGTTGACCACGAGAAGGGATAGATTAATAGGATACGTTTTAAGACATGAGGGTCTTGTAAAATTAACATTAGAGGGAAGTGTGTGGGGTAATAACAGGAGGGGAGGCGAAGGTTGGAATTCGCTAAGCAGATTAGGAGGATGAGGGATGTGGTAGTTATGCGAAAATGAAAAAGGTTTAAGCAATATAGGCTACCATGGAGGATTGCATCAGACCTTTCTTAGGACTGAATACCACAACAATTATTACAATTTTTTTGTCACTGGGGTGAGACAATATTAATTTCTTAAAAGATCAAAGGAAATCGGATGAAACCGGGTTCCAGTTGGTTAACCGTGAAGATTTCATCCGAATTATTCACCGGGGAAGTCTACGTTCATTAATGACCAAAAGAAATGTTTCACTAATCTAATAATTAGTAGTTCATGCTCGTGAGATTTTTTAAACTTTACTTCCAAATTTTTTCTAAAAATTTGCCATCATCCCATCACAAAAGATGCTTCAAACCTAATAACTTCCGGGAAAGGCACTTTAACTCATCTTTGATGTTTTAAACAATATTATTCCAAATCTCAGCTCTTATATTAGCTTACTAAAAATCCGATAAATATTTGTTGTTCTTCTATAAAACAACACATATATCGAGATTTCAAACTCTTTTAAGCTTAGATTGAGAAAAAATCAATACCACTCTCTCATATCTGTGTCAAAATTCCGCAGCTATGAAGCCCTGTAAGAGTTAAAAAGGTGAGCGACAAAATTTGTTAAGCGGTTTCCTGGTCACAGAAATGAAAAATTTTCACAACTAGTTTGGGAAATATTAGAGAAGCGCCGGAGTATTAAAGCCACAAGGCTCATTTCAAAGCGTATGCAGGCTCACAATCGACCATCAAGGTTTGTAGAGGTAAATTTCTACAGTAGAGGGGATCTTAATTTTAAAAAAGGGCAGTGTAATTTTAAAACTGATTACGTAAAATATTCGGTTTTAAACTTTTACTATAAGAGATTGGAACATCTGGCCTATTAAATATTTTGAAACATTTCCTGGCCAATGTCAAATATTCCAGGAAAGAAAAATGAAGTGTGCGTGCTAGTGTAGAGAAAGTGTACAGCTCCAATAAACTATATTTTAAATTTATATTTGTATGTATATAAATATATATATATATACGTTTGTCTGTATATTTTTTCTTATTCTTCATGTGTGTTACATAATGTTTATAGTTTATAACTCACACCGAGTGTAACCCACTTGTCGGTTCAATACGTTCATTCATCAAGTACTATCATAAGCTTGGGTGTAAGACAAAGCTCTAGCTGAGTATATTTCTTTTAAATCGAACTAAGTTTTTGGTAATAACATTAAAAAAATGTGAGAAAACAGGGATAAATAAACTTTTATAGCTTAAGTTGTTTTGATATTTTACATGTAGTAGTGGATATTAGATATTAATTATTTATTAATATATATATATATATATATATATAGTAGATGTTAATATATTTGTTATTAAGTAGTTATTTAATTAGTAGTGGATGATAGATAGTAATTATTTATTAATGTAGATATGTAGTAGATCTTAATATATTTGTTATTAAGTAGTTATTTAATTAAATAGATTATTTTTTTAGTATCCGGCTGACCGCATGGAATACACGTTGTTTGTTCCATGTGCTGAGGGGAAAAATAACGTGAGAACAACGATCTGAGGATTTTGGCGGGGTAGGTGTGATATTTTCGAGGACAGAGAGGTGTGAAATATTTCGTATACCTAGGATCGCGTGCCCCAGCATAAATTATTTCTCCCCGCCAAGGGTCAAAATGGCGAGGAATGACCAAATTCAGAGGGTAATTGGGGCGTGTTCTTCCCAAATAGGATGGTCAAGATGGGAAGAGAAAATGACGTAGACGAAAAAGGTTGGGAAAAAACAGAGTTGGTGTTGAGAACGATAGGAGAACAGACAGTCCGAGCTGACAATCCGAGAGGAGAAGTTTTAGACTGTAAGTCCAGAGCCAGCAATTATTCTCGTGGGCGGTAGAACTTTGTCGTCAGGATAAGCAAGGTGGAGGCCAGCCATCCACCTCTACTACGTGGCGTGAAAGCAGTAAATACCGAGTGCAGCGATCTCAGAGATCAGAGGCCATTTGCGACGACACAGCACTGGGGTCCTGACTTCATCGTATTCCTCCAGCAAATACGATCATCCGAGACGGATCAGCCAACAGCTAAGTCATAGCTAGAGCCCAACCAGATTCATTACCAATGTCTCACGTTCACGCGGTAATTACGTTTTTTTATATAATTACTAAATTCTGGGTGCATAAATTATTTTTCCTTTCATAATTTCTATGGAGCAGTATGTTTTCTCTATTTAAGATTTGACATGTAATTGGTGTAATTTTCCTATCCACTACAGTCAACCTGTAAGTACATGCGGATAGTCGGAGGATGTTAAAAATTAAGTATAGTAAATTTTTCAAAGAGTTCTTATTATTATTTTATTTAGTAACAAAATGATTATAAATAATTTTAATATATTGTTAATAGTTTTTTCTGGATAAGAATGGATGGTATATTTATGTTAAAAATGAACCAGATTTTAATATTATCAAAAAGAGAACCCAAAACCAAACATAAAATGTGCTGTATTCTTTAAAGTTGAATTGTCAACCAAAAGTCCACCACAAACCAAAGACCTAACATCATATATGAAATTAAATTACAACGTGAAAATTATAGGGTATCTTTTTATTTTATTAAACCATTAACATTGATACAACAATTTTATTAAAAATATCAATATAAATAAACTTGCAAACTGTGCTTCTATATTTCGCATTCTCATCAATTAAACGAAAAAATTAGCGCGTGTCAGGTTTAATGATGCCAAAAAAACTGGAAATGTTCACTGGAAAGTAATATTTAATCATTTTCCCCTTTTCACTCAATTTAGGGTTTATACGTATAACACTTACTTTGCCGTTCGTTAGGAAATCTAATATGAAAACATGTAATTTGATGAATAATTCAGAGAATACAAACTTTTCCAACCTATAAGATAATTTACTTTTTTAAATTATTTATTAGAATCATTCAGGTAAAGATCAAATACCACATGAAGTTTGAAATGTGTGTAAAATACGCAAATAATTTATTTCTACTTTTCTATGTATATATACGAGGGTTTCCTACATTAAATATATTAAATGAATCGTAGCATTTTCTTGCTGTTTCAGTTTGTTTTGTAAATAATCTTGTTATAACTTGATGTATTACGATCGTCAAGCTAAATCGTTTGATTTATAAAACTTTTAACTGACTACCGCGACCCGATATTGCTTGTACTGCTCGTGCACGAGTTTCCATAAATTCTTGTATCGACATCTGCAAAAGTTCGTTCCAAAACTCGACAGCGAGCGTCATATGTGGATATGACTATTGATTTGGTAGTACGGCTTTCAGTCTTTTATCAAACGGGCGCAATCTGGCCACATTTACAGCTGAGGCTGTTTCGAAGTGAATGCTTCAGAATGGTTCTCTTTGTGAACTGATACAAAACGGAGAACGAGCAGCCTTTGAGTCATTGCACACATTACCAACACATAACCGATGGACTTGAAATCACCATACGTGAAACGTTCGTCGGTATTACGAAATAGTTTCGTTTTTACTTCAAAGAAATCATATCAGCAAATGTGTGATTCTTAGAGGTAAATCATATTATGTTTTAGGTTGTCTAACAAACAAACACACTGATTTCATGATATGCTACACGCATTTAACAAAAATTATTGACATTAAATAACATGCAAATATCAGCCATTAAATCAAAATCTGCTTTCCATTAAAATTGAATTAATATATATAACTACATAATAAGACATAAGATAAAATCAAATTCTATACTACTTCATTTAACTTCTGACAAGTGTATTAAATGGTAAACGGAATGAATAGAAAATAAAACGCGCTTATTTTAGGTATTCAGCAAGGTTACTATTTACAGATTTATCAATTCAAAGAAGTATTTAGGTACAACATTCTAAAGCCGGCGCCACACGATTCTGCGAACTCCGTCCAATGTTAGACGCTTGATGTTTGGACGAATCATGTGGCCGATTCTCCGACTACGAGCGTCGAGCGACCAACGTTGGCGTCTTTTGTCCGACTTTTGACCCTCATCAAAGGGTTTTCTCGTCACACTGCCACACGATTCCTCCATCCCAGTGAAGTCACTTGAATCAATTTTTGTTGACATATTCGTATCGGTGATTTGTGCCTTGAAAAGTATGCTTTCATTACGTATTTGTAAATAATTAATATATTTTAAATAATATTTACTAAAGAAATGATTTTTGTGCATTAGAAGTTTATAAAATAATGACCTTTACTAATATTTTTAAAGCTAAAAAACTTACTGTTTTGATTGAAATTGCACACTTAAATAGGGGAAAAGCTAATATACAATAATACGTTTCGTCATACAAATTTAGGGACAACCTCAGTTATTTAAATAAAATAATACGAAAAGTTCTTTTTTTCCTATAATTTCTGGGGCAGTAATAGCAAAAACATTTGTACTATTTTATTTATATAAATGAGGAGGTTCTTAAAGTTGGGGGACGGAACGTATTCTAATTAAAATTTTTCCAAATCTGACTTAAGCCACACTGTGCGTTTTATTTATGATAGTAAGTCAGATAATATAATTACTTTATTTATAATAATGTAACTAGCTAATATTAGGGTATTTGTATCAATTTTCTATATTTTAATCTCCCTTTCATTTTTTCGCGGTTATAAACAACGCAATTATACTAAAATTTATTCTAGAGTTTGATTGTTTTATTCTTTTAAATGTGTGACTACTGTATAATAGATAACAACTTGTCAATATTAATTTGCAACTAGACAAGACAATTACTGTTGCGGCAGTAGCAATAATAAAATCCTCACAATCCTTTATGTGAAACATAATTTACTGGCTTTAAGTTTAAAATATATAAAAATATTGTCAATAAGGCATCAATTAATTTTATTCCTATTTTATTAATACAATTACTACGTTTCATTCAATTTTGTGCACTTCTGGAAGTAAATTATTAAACAGATAAACAATTTACATGAGAGGAATTTGTTGTCGCAGGCCATCTCCCGCGACAGTACAAACCAAATAATGAAACGTAGTATTTATATTAATTGAGTAGTCTAACATGCAAGATAAAACTTGTTTTTTGAGTAGCGGCCTGACCATTGAAGCGTCGCTGCTGTCGCAAAAGGTAAGCGGGAGATAATGCTGTGCATGTAATGACCGCGTGATATTAGTAAATAGACGTCTACTCAGAACGTGTACAAGTGACGTGGCGTTGCAAATGGTCGACCCAGAGCGGTAGGTAGCACGCACGTGATTGGTGGTTGAGGTAAGTTGACCAGACTGCCGTAAGATCGCGTAAACCTGGTAGGAACTGGATCTATCAGTCACCGATAGATTAATGTTAGCAAGATGTGTTTTGGGGTTTGCGCTGCGTCGCGACCAGGTGCTCAGAGACGGATAACAAAACGACCAGGAAATACTCGGCGTTAGGCCAGAATTAAACGCGGTTAGGAAGAAGTACTTGTATTTTGACGAAGTAAGCAATGTTTGAGTGAGAATAGAATGAATATATTTATAAATTGTGAGGACCATACTCTGGACAATTAAATTTCTCATTCCTCTGATTTTCAATTTAATTTCTGTTAAAAATACCTGGTACCCAAAGTCATTCCTTTGACGAGGAACAGTTTATCATCAACGCAGAGCTGAGCTGGCCGAGGAAACGACGATTTCTTTACAATAGTAATAAATTTAATTGCTGGCTTTTATTTATCCTCCATTTTATCTTGTACATAGCATTCTCACCTAAGAGAAAATTGAACCAACATTTGAATTGAATGTTTTGGATGAAACATTCACTACACCGTGTAGCAAGGCACTTGCCACTACTAATCATCGATATTGGACTAAAATATGAGGCCAAATTTTGAGTAGAACGTGTATCCGCAGCGCGTGTTAACAATTTTAATATCGTTGCGATTTATTTGACGCTGCGTCACGAGTTTTTATAAATTATGTATCCATAAAAGTTAGGTTCGCTTTGCTATGATGTTATGGTCATATATTATGGTGTTAGATATATTATTAAGCATTGCTGATTTCTGTATGTTGTAGAAAAATTCGGGAACGGCAATTAAAATTAATTTTTTCCACGTAATACATACCATTCGAAAAAAGAAACTAAACGAAGTCGTGATACTCCCTTGAGAACATAGTGAGAATGCGAGTTATGCAAAAATAATCGAAACATTATATATATACATACATACATACATACATACATATATATATATATATATATATATATATATATATATAGATTCTATCCACGGTTTTTGAAGTCGCCGCTGTGTTCTCGGATAGTTAGGGTATGATTTAACCTTATATGTAGTGGAACAAACCTCTGTATAAGCTTCCAGAATGTTGCTAATAGTGATTATAGCTTGGAGAAAATTTCAGAATCCTTTTTGAGCTGCCTTAATATTTATACTTCATCCACCATCGTTTTTATCAGTTATAATAAGTAAAAATATTTTTGTTATTAACAAAATATTTGTAACAAATGTTGATTCCACAGTTTTCGACATAATTACCATAATTTTATTTAATGTGTCCAATGAATAACATTCAAACGCTATTGTCCTGATAGACATGTCGAATTATTTTGCATATTTTGAAGAAAAAATTACAGTTAATTTTTAACAGACGTCTTAGTAATTTATAAATTATATTTATACTGAATTACATCTTAATAAAATAGAATTCATATTTCATTCTATTAATTATATCAATACATTCATTCAAAATACTGTCTTGTAGGTGGGTCAAAAAATTACACGTCATTCTTCAAATAAACTGTGATGAAATGACCATCAATTCTCAGAATTTGAATTAAATAAGTTTCACTGTCAAAAACAATATTTGATTGGCGCTGTAAACGAGAACCGCTGTATGTATCTATTTCGATGCTATTCCCTTTCTAAAGTAGAAGAGAATTTTGATGATTTTCTAAATAACAATATTTTTATGTCTAAGTCAAGTCTAACAACAGGTGTGAAATAGAAAACTCTGGACAAGCAGATAGACCCATAATGCATACTGGGGTGGGGTATTTAATGATATATATGAAGTTCAAAGTAAATAATTAATATTATTTATTTGCGAAATGGGACTTAAATTAAGGAAAATATTTTGTGATTTTAATTAAGAACAGTGTCGCTAGTCGGTCACACTATAGACGTAAATACCCTCCAGACTGTCAAAGATTGAGAAACTTGTAGATTTTTCAGTCATTCCTCCGCTACATTTGTGGAGGACTCATCTTGTCTTCTCATGGGGGGCCCTCCTTTTATCACTGCTGGTGAAATTACATTTTGTAACGACTACGAAGAATGATGGTCTTCATAGCACCACGACTGTGAAAAATGTCTCGATTTTATCGACGCTTTGGTGAATAATATGAACCGCGGGATGTCATCAGTCAAAGGAAACGCGTGTTTTGCAAAAGGTTTAATTTCTGGAGCCATCTACTTTACACTTCTGGGCACAAATCCACAACTCGGGAAAAACTGATTCGTGCTTGTACTCAGATTCAGGGGATTAGCACTCTCACAAATTGGGGCCGTTGAGAAGCACGTGACCATCGCACTAGAAAATTGTTGTTAAAGAATCTAGGAAGTAGGTTTAGTTCAAAGATTGTCATTAAAGTCGTGACAAGGGCATTAGGTGGGCGAGATTTTGGGCGTATTACGATACTCGTGCCATCCCCACTGTCAATAAATAAGTCTCGATCTTGGCGAACGATTCATTTCCCGACTATGACGACTCTTGCTCGCTGTAACAGTCCCACTTTTAGCAGACAGGTGGCTTTTCCCACGAGGCTTGTAGCGGTTCGCAATAGTACCTTTGTCAACATCTATAAGCTGAAAGAAACCATGGATTGTAGCACATACTTATTAAATAATTCTCTGAAAACTAAAAATAGTAAAGACTTCATCACTAAAGATATAAATCCTCGCCTTAGCTGGAAATGAGGTCAACCAAAAAGTAGACACCAGCCAATTACGGCACAGATGATGCATTGTCATTCAGGCGCTGAAATTTCAGATAACTATTAAGTGGGGTTGGGACGAACCGGGTAGCTAATGTTTGTAGAACGTGGTCTGTAGTTTGCTATCAACAACTTCGACCTTTCACTCTTTTAACCGAAGGTGAAAAACCGTGGTGACTCAAAAAGTTGAAACCTTTTTAACCTACTGTGGTGTTTACTCTTTGTTTACACCGCAAAAATATTATTATAACAAGGAATCGTTAAATAATAAAAAAGAGTATATTTAATTTGAATATATTGCATTTAATTATGATGATAATAAAAATCGAAATCATGGATTTACAATATAAAATTTCCAAAATAAATAGAGCTCAAATTAAGTTTTAGTAAAAATATTAATTTGCTAGTAAAAAGGAATTATCAAATTGGCTCAGTCGGTAAAGTAAAACGAATCTATGCAGCTTCTAAATGGCTGCTCCCGGGAACACGGGTGACGAACGATATAATTGAAATAAAAATAATCGCGAATCAACGAGAATGGTTTAAGTGGAAATCGGGTAAAAATGCCGTTACCAGATGTTCTGCGTGGTGACGTCGTTCTTGGTTTGCCGTTGCCGGAAGTTCCTTTGCTGGATCACGTCTTCTAGATCCTCTATCGCCTCTTCTTCAGATTAAATCTCTATCAAATGTTATCTTTTTGTTTTCCGTACTCCCATCAAAAGAATCTTCTTTCTCGAAAACATGCCGAATTTAACTTTTACGCATGTTGTTTCCTCAGCCACTGCTCTCTCACCCCGTTTTTCTCAGGACAGCTCCCGGGACCAACTGTCCAAATACAATGCACTCCAGGCAATAAATAATGTTGTAAACGGCGACGACGTTTCCCGCCTACTCGGCCTTGACCAAACCACCCTCGCTTTTCGTCCTGTTGTACGCAAATACCAACAACTAAATTATTTTTGCTTTACCGATTCAATGTAGGGGTCATGAGTCACCACACTACACATCAACTTGTCTAATAGTTATACTCTTTTATTTTGGGGCAATGTTTTATTTTTTACATATACATATGTTTAAACTTGATTTCCGTTTAAAGAAGTAGTCAACGGGGCTTTTCGTTTATTTCTTCTCTATATCACTTAAAGTTCTCAACCTCTCTTACCCTATACCACTGTGTATAAATTCTCTCTCTCTCTCTCTTAACCGCAGTCAGAACTCACCAAATTTATCTCTAAATTAGAGGCTGGAGTAATGATACCAGAATTAATCCTACCATTCTCACAAAATCTCAAATTAGAGGCTGACTAATCTCAGACTGAGAGTACTCAATCACTCACGCAAGGCAAATGTTCTAATTTATTAGCCGCTGGTACTCGTCAGCAGAGCTTGCTGGGATTCATACATCTGGTACGTTGCGGTGCAGCGCTTCAATCCCAAGCGACGCGGAAGGTCTTCCGTTTTTAAATATTATTATATATCATTTTACGTTAAGTAACCAATTATTCAGTAGTAAATGGTTATTATTCAACCGATCATTTTAAGTTAATATGCATCGCTCCACTACTGAATTTTTTGCAGTTTTTAAAATCAATATGATAGGTTATATCTCTTTTTACGTTTAGACTCAACCAACAAGTTTTCAATTTTTTATTCGAGTAGTCATAGGCACGCTAAATCACCATGGGAATTTCTGTGTCTGTGTTGGAGAGTAGTGAATATTTCCAAAGGGGTGCGAAGAGCGCTTTGTGAGCTGTAGCAACGGTTCGAGTATTACGTCACCTGCCCTCCCAGGGATTAGTCGCAGTATTAGCGCTAATCTCCTCGACCGTCCGTGCTCCGATGAGCTCGCTGTCGTCCCATAGAAACCTGCCTGCTCCTTTAAAAATAAATCCCCTGTGAAACACGGGCTCTCTGCAGAAGCGCCAACTCAATAATTAGTTGCACCCCATTCTTCACGTGGGCCTTCCAAACATTGTATTTCACGATGCTGTATTTGCACTCTGCTCTGCTGTGTTCATCGGTTTGAACTGTAACAGGACGAGTGGAGCTGAAACTTTAACAGCAATTACTTTCTGGAAAACGTGCGATACGTTTCATAGTATTATTTTCATTAAAAACTTTCCCGTTCCAATTTGTTAGAATGTCTTAAGTAGGCAAATGTTTCACTCGTATTTAAACAGCTCGTTACTCCTCATTAGGAACAACAATTAAAATGGAATTCACGTTCTATATTTTTAAGCACAGGTGGCCAAACCGTGGCGCATTGGACGATTAAAAATGATGCATTATTACATCCTTGAGCTGTTTGTACTTCCGATGAGAAGTCTCTTTACTTTGTTAGACAGCATTTAATAGTTAGACGTATCAATACCAATATATAAAATTGAAGTGTCTGCCCCCCCCCCTTCTCTCTCTGTCTGTCGGTCTGAAAACGGCTCAACGGATTTCAATTAAACTTTTAGGGTTTAAAAACAGAAGATTTAACTTAAATATTCGTGTGTGGTTTTATTTAGGTATTTTGTATGTGTGTCTTAAATATTTATTCACGTACACGCTTTCAAGTCTCCAAAAATTATTTGCGTGTTGCCTAAACTCTTGATCTGTTTATGCTCCGAAACGGCTCAATGGATTTCAATGAAAGTTTGAGGGATTGAAACAGGGAAATTTAAGTTAAATTTTCGTGCATGTTTCATTTCGATATCCTGTAGAGTTCAGAAGATATTAAGTAATGTAAAATTTATAAAGCTATCGAATTGCCATGCTATTGACAGCGTGAAAATCAACTGCGAGTTATAAGTCCTATTAGGCGTTCCTATACCATTCATCCCACTTACTGTGTTATTATAAGGGGAATTTTGGAAGCATAAGAGAGAGAGAGCAGGAGGGCGATGTTTCTCAATACATCTATTCTTGCAGTAAGATTCACGCCGTGATTAACCTTTTGTTAGCTGAGAGCTAACTCCCTGAGAAAGAATAAACTTCTTTGGATCGTCGAAACGATGTATGCGTAAATTGGTTTTATTTGTCGCGTCAGGTAAATTTTAATATTTAGTAATTACCATTTTTACTGCCCCCCGAAACGTATGATGGTGGGACCAGTCCAAAACCAACTGCGAGTTATAAGGTTTTCCCTGAAGGTAAATAAATGATACCGTACTTTTTATGTATTCAGTAAATTCAAGTTTATCAAAATTCTGTACCTGTTGTTTCGTTTTTTAGGCTGAAAAAAAGGGAACTATTTCCACGCCAACGACATAGCTAGTTATAAATAATATTATAAATAAATGAATTAATGAATATCCAAAAGCCAAAAAATGAAAGAATTTAATAACAGTTCTTCTGGCAAACAGAGAGAACAGACCATTACAAGTTCGAAGCCGATATCGCCCTCAGTGCCAACAACTGTAGTGCAGAATTATCTTCACCAAACAAGCATCATGAAGTTATCACCCTCTCGTTCAGGAGTTTTGTACATTATTATTATTGTAAATGAATAAAGCGCACAATGTGCAAATATAAACTATTACAATTCTAAAGCTATCTTTGTTATTAACAACTGTCTTTTCTTGCAGTTTATTGCGTGGTATCTTTCGCAGTGTCTATTGCACATTTCACACACAGTCTTCCTCTGGCTGGTGGAAATCATGTATTGCATATCTTGTTACTACGTTTCGTAATTCATAGTTCAACTTCTTCCATTCTTCTGTCTGCATGGAGTCAGTTGTGAATAAGTCGTACCATATGACGTTGGCTTTTTCTAGTAGTATTTGTCGTGCGCTCTCGTAGGGTTTGCTGCCTGGTAATAGTGTCTACATTCTGATGTCTTCTATGAAGAAAGTTTCCCTCGTTAACACGTAAGCCAATCTCTATAGCGAAGTCTTCCATATATCCAGGATTCGTTTCAAGTAGCGGGCTTTGAATTTTTCTAATGTTAGGTATCGTTGACTTTTAGTTTGTCCCAGATTATATGGATCCCATAAGTCGTTATTGGCACTATGGCTGCTTTGAATAATAACATTTCTGTTTTAATGGAACGTTTTTGGGGCTGTTTGATATTATAGATCGCTTTTATTGCTGCTGCAGCTTTTTCTTTCATATGGGTGTGGAAAGATGTCTATTGTTTGGAGAGTATTTCCGAGACATTTCAATTTTGGTACTATTTCTATTGGTTTATTTTGAAGGAACAGTGTATCTTTAGCTGAATGTTTACCACCTCTTCTGAAAATTATCTGTTTGGTTTTGCCATGATTTATTTGCATGTCGTTTCCTTGGTCCCATGAAGTGAGCCTGTCCAGAACCTTTTGTAGTTCTTCTTTGTTATCGGAGCCTATTTCCATGTCAACTTCGTAGTTATTCGTACTTAATAGAACAGGCCCAAGACGCATTGAGATATCCAGAGAGATTTGTAAATTGGTCCTTCAAATTAACTGGCGTATTTTATTTAATTTAACAGCATCATTTTATTCCTTTTCATCCCCTAAGTGAAGCAGAGTCTATCCTCATATCTATTTACCAACCGCTAAACATGAACGTGTGATGCTATAAAATGTGCTTGAATCATGTGGCGTATCTGAACTTGTCTGTCAAAAAATTATCGCTTAGTTTGCTTAAAGATTGGCCACCCTTATTTTTAAGTAATTTGACACCAAATACTACTGAAGGTTACACAATTAAATAATGACCTAGTTAAATTTATTCATTTACATAAAATTAAAAATATCGGTTGTTAAATATTTAATTAAAACTCTTATGTTTTAATATTAAAAACATTCTGTTCTATTGCGTTCCTTAACAACGAATTTTATTAACCCTAAATGTCAGAGGCAACGATAGACAAGTAGAATAAAGTTATATTTTTGTAAGTTTGAGTGATCTTTCTTTTTCGACGTAGATAAATGCCCAAAGGCTGGCTCCAGTGTCAACTTCGGTTTCTTGTTCTCACTTATTCGCTTCTAATAAAAGTTCGGTGTGTTTTGGTCACTCTTTTTCTCTTCTATACCCCATAGACTCGATTCTTTGAACTCACCCCCACGCTCAACTGTCCCATCTCTTTTGCCCTTTTCTTACTTTAGTCCAACGGGATTCGCGTCTCCAACGCAATTGACAAATATTTTACTTATCATCTCAATTCTTATTGTGTCCATATATACACGACTTGCTATAAATTTCGAAATAATTTATGCACAGTTGCAAACAAGTGATTAACATTTACCTGATAAAACTTAAGTTTCTTCACCGGAAGGCAGTTGGGTTATCACTTAGAGAATGAAGCGTAATTCACAAATATAAATTATAATTAAACTTATTTTAATACTTTAACAGCTTATCTATGAATCAGATAACAACGAATGTATTATTTGAATTAAAATTGACGATATAAAATCTAGCACTGCAAACTTGCTTCGTGTAAGCACTTAATTAGTATAAACTCAATACAAGGGTCACTACAAAAGTAATTCAAGGTATTTATAAATTAAATTTATTTTCCATTCTACATCTTTACTGTGTTCAGATATTACCCTTAGTAACAAAATTTCATCTTTTCCTTGGAACAAGGTAAATGTTTGGACCAGCACGTTTAACTTATTGTTTGGTAGCGTTTACTAGGAAGTCATCATCTTCAAACCTCGTTCCAGAAAGATATTCCTGTACACCGTTTTTCGTGTGTTTTGTGTGTGTGAGCCTCTGTCGATATCCTTGAATCTTAGCTGTCACGAACCTTTTTCAACCCCAACTCTTGCAGTGTTCTGAAAAAACTTGCTTCTCCTATTCCAACTAAGTGTTATATTTCTTTCACTTTGGTGGGTTTGTCACCTGACACAATCTGTTTAACTCTGCACACTGTCAGGAGTTAGAGCAGTGTGGGGTCTGTCGCTGTGAGGAGTACCCCGAATATTGGCGTTTCCTTTTTCATCACGTAATCTGTTCACCTACTAACTAGCTGTACTGCGACGGATATCAGCTTTTGAAGAATGTTTCAGCTTAAGAGCACGTTGCTTATGACGATGTTAAGCGCAGCAGTCATCTTGAAGACATGATATGACAGAGTCACAAGCATGAACGGAGTGATATGAATTTGAACTCTAGCGGAAACTACATAAACTGCAAATATGTGAAATGAAAAATAGTGTGCCGTACGCTTCGAGTGACAATCGCATTAAACAGGAATTAAATCCATTCATGTTGTTGTCATTCGAATATTATTGTTATTCATTTATAACTATAATCTCAATATGACGGATTGCAATTTGTTTATTTCATCAAAAGAGTTCTTGCGGAAAACGAAAACATTATTTTATCATACTTGTAGAAATAAACCAAATTTTAATCCATATATTCTCAAAAATATGATTTTTATAGCCTGAAGCTCAATCGCTGCTATCTAGTATTAATTCATCTTTTATGATTAATAATCACCTCTCTAACTGAAAATAGAGCACATTTTACGTTATTGTGGTCATTTGTTATTACACTCGCCATCAACGTAACACCTTACTGGAAGCAAGATCTCCATGAATCTTTACTGCTTACAGTTCCCATTTTTAAAGAATAAAATTTGTATTCGATATAAACTTATACAAATTAATATTATTCTTATTTTAGTGGTTTGTAGAGATGCTGTATTAGCATAGTGAATGTTAAAGAATAAAGGTTCCTAGAAGTTATTGTGGACTTCAAACTCTGATCTGGAATATTAATAAGAGATTTGAATTATAGAAGATTCCCCCACAATCGTTGTTATTACATATGTAATCGGTGTCCGAATGTATAGCGTATAGGCTATAATTACATTAATCTAAAAACTGAATTAATTTGATACTAAACATTTGGTTAACTCGTGATTTAACCGGCTTAGATATCGAAATATTTTTTTGTTGAAGGAATTTTTGTGCATTGTTATTTAGTTCAACCTGAAGAGGGTCCAGACCAGGACCGGAACATGTAGTTGATTTTAAATTATAGTTTGTTGTTTTACTAATTTTTTGTCTGTTTATGGCCTTATTTAAACTTTAATTTAAACTTACAGACATTAATAATTATTATATTTCTAAATGTTATTAACAATTTTTTCTGTTCCCATACCATAATATGAACATTTACGTATGAAAATTTCAGGGCTGTATCGATAACTGTTTCGGACAAAAGTGTACCTTAAATCATTGTTTTAAAATGGGCAAGATTGGCATTCTGGCTCACCTTAAACTTCAAATAGGACAGAAACCCAAAGACGGAGGTTTTTTATGTGTGGCTTTCGTTTCTTTAAGTGTTCAAAAGCGGGTATGGAATGTATGATGCAAGCAGTTGAAATTAAAAATTTTTAAACGTTTCTGATTGACGTGGATGTACTTCTAAGCTACCAAATGGCAGCTGTACGCAAACAGAAACGAGAAACTTCAAGCACTTTGTTTGCAAAACAACTAGATTGACGTTTAAATTGATGTTCATTTACAATTGTACCACTGCCCAAAGTAAAATCTCAACCCATGTCTCATTGGCGTTGAGTTTTCATTCCTCTGATGTTAATTTGTTTTCCAAATTATACTGTCGCAGACTATTAACTCTGAAATTGTATTCAGTTAAGCGTATAATAATTTTCTTTTTCATATGTGAGTTTATTTAAAATTATAACAAATAATATAATATAAATAAGTTATTAATAACATTCAATAAACAGCCGAAAGTCATAAATAGAAGTACTTTTATTAAAAATAAGATGTTTAGTACCGATTTCTTGGACCTCTTCAGTTGATTAATTAAAACTGTAAGAGGAATTTTGTTAATTATGTATTATATTAGTCAGATTTGTGTCATTTTTTATTTATAAAATAATTATTCTCGTTGCAAGGGAAACAATTTTTTTACTTAAATAATTTCAAAAGAAAATCAATTAGCCTCTTCTTTACAGGATTCCTATGGGTCACTCATAAACAGAACTTTACCTAAAATTCAACGGTACTATTAAAATTATACAGTTTTTACAATAAATGTGTATTGAAGTAGGCTACTTTACCAAAGGATAATGGCGTGTTATGCAATTTCGACGACGCCCATGATGTAATGAGATATTGCGGGCGACGTCTCACAGCATAAGCAGTTCCTTCTCACAGGTTAGCTGGCAACTTCGCTGGCTCACGCAAACCTTATGCATGCATCAGCCACCTCATCTGCAGAACTTTGTTCTTTGACTTCCAACGCCCATCTCACTTAAATTTTCGTCTCGTTGTCCTTTCTTTGTGTCACGTGTGCCTCCTGCTTCTCGAATATTTTATCACCTCGTCAGCGTCACACCAAACGCTACCCTTGTCAGTGGACAAAGGGGGACATTTCATCAAGTCTGCAGGAGGACGTCTTTTGTAGCCTTAATAAATACGTCGCCATATTCTGTCACTACTACTAAAGCCGCCAAAATTTCAGTTCATTACTTCTCTCTCTTAAGGTCCTTTCATTCGGTCATATCCGTTCTCAGTTCAGTTTGTTTCCGATACCGTTTCATTTCAGATCAGAAGCGAGGGCCTTTTTCAAAATCCATTCAGTTCTCACTTTTTTGTGGTATTCAGTCCTAATATTGGTTTGATGCAACCAATCATGCTAACCTATCTTGCACAAGCCTTTTCATTTCCTTATAACTAACACAACCCACATCCTCCCTGCTTAGCGTTCCATCCTTGGTCTCCCTCTTCTGTTCTTACCCCACATACTTCCCTCTAATGCTTATTTTACAAGACCCTTTGTCTTAAAACGTGGCATATTAATCTATCCCTTCTCTTGTTCAACGTTCTCCATATTGTTCGATTTTCCCCTATTCTGTTTAGAACTTCTATCCACCCATCTGATTTTCAGCATTCGCCTATAGCACCACATTTCAATGCTTCTATTCTTTTCCTTTCCCAAACTCCTATCGTCCACGTTTCGCACCCATATAACGCCACGATCCATACAAAAAATTTTAACAACGATTTTCCATTATTCACATTTATATTACCCGTAAGTAAATTCCTCTTTTTCGCGAAAGCCTTCCTTACCTGTGTATCCTACTCTTTATGTCTACTATACTTCTACCATCCCTAGTTATTACGCTTCCCATGTAGCAGAATTCCTTAACTTCCGTCAAAATATCCCCAATCTAACACCCTTTGTTATTCCACTGTTTCTCATACTACACTCCATTACCTTGGTTTTCCCTCTATTAATCCTCAAATTGAACTCTTTCTCCAGGACAACGTTCATGCCATTTATTATGATTTCCACGTCTTCTTCTGACTCCCATAATACAATAATATCGTCGACAAAGCATAAGTTTTTTATTTCTTCTCCTTGCAGTATGATTATTTTTCCATATTCCGTTTTAACTTTCTTCATCGCCTCTTCTATATTTAAGTTAAACAGCATGGGCGACAGACTGCATCCTTGTCTTACTCCTTTCTTTTCTTGGTCTTCTATTCTAATTATTCTGCCTGTCTTCTGTAGAGGTTATTCATAAGCCTCCTTTCTCGATATTTTTTTCAAGTGCTTTACAAAATCCTTAATAGTGTGTTTCAGTTCACATTATGAAAAGCTTTTTCTAAATCTACAAATGCTATGAACGTAGGCCGGTTTTTTCGTATCCTGTCTTCTAAAATTAATTGCAGACTCAATATTGCTTCTCTTGTCCCTATATTCTTCCTAAATCCTTACTGATCTTCTTCTAACTCGCGTTCTATTTGACGTTCCATTCTCCTATATAATATTTTCGTTCATAGTTTTGCATGAATGGGATACTAAACTAATTGTTCTGTGCTGTTCCCATCTATCAGCCCCAGCCTTCTTCGGTATGGGTTCTCACTATTCCCAGTCATTTCAGGTCTCTGTACCCTACCACAGTATGTAGTCGTGAAAAGTTGAGTTGCACGCAAAATTTCATTAGTTAAAAGTGTTCAAACATATACCTATATTGTTTATTCTGGTTCATTTGTGATATTATTCAGTAACTTATGGATGAACGCAGCCTCAGTGCAACATCCTTAGCTTTGGCTCAAGAAAGAGCGGAAGAAAAGGAGACAATGGAGTAAAGCTTGGCTTCTTAAAATAAATTCATTGTCACATGTAAACTGAATGAAATGTTTTAGCTTAGAACGTAGGCTATTAATTTTGGACTTGACCATCGTCTTTGTATACTTTTCTTCGTAATCCTGATATTGCTTTAATAGGAGAGTGTAGGGAGCTTCCCTAATGTTCGCATTGTGATAGCGAACGTTTGTTTTATTCCACAAACACGGTGAATTTTGTAAATTACAATGAATTAGACAGCAAAATCGTGATCCTTGGACAAAGTGACAGACCACCGTGGACCGATTTTTAAGTAAACTGACGTGAGCGAACGGATTGAGGCATGACGCCGTTGTTTACACAAAGGAATTTTGAGAAACGGAATGAAACAAATAGGTTTATCCATCCCGTCAGTTCTCAGTATTTTTTCCATTTTTCTTTCATTTTTTTCATTTTTACTCATAGGAAAAAACATGTATACAATTTCCCGATATCTGTGCGCAAGAAATTATCTTCTTCAAAACGTTGTACCCACTGATTATTTCGCCTGAGCTGAAACATGTTTAGATTTCGACCTATCGCTATTTCCCCTCTCTTGACCGGAAAATCTTTTATTCTTTTTGAAAACTTAGAAACTACCTATCACGCTTTTCAACGGTAATTTTTTTATTTAAAAATCTTTCTTGATACAAAACATCTAAAGAATTCAGTTCTATTTTAGTTTCGTTTTTATCTTTACTGTAAAGCCTACGCCAAAAATTAAGTTTAGCACGTACTGTATCTTAAGGTTATAGATACATTTAAACAGAATTTTAGCCGCAAATAGGTCAAACATGAAGAAATGCGAGTTCGACAAGACGATACAAGTTGGCGCTTCTCATTACCGACTGTTAGAAGACGTCGCCTCCAGACACAGCGCCACCGCAAATGACAGAGCTAACGCTTGACTTCGCTGTAACTTCCTCTGTAACGACGTGGCGTCGACAAACTTGCCAAAGAGCACGAACAGCGGCCAGCAAATTGCTTAAGTCCAGACGCACGGTAGTCTATTCCTTATATTCTGAAAAAATTATCTTATTATTTCTAAGCAAAGACGTTGCTTATCCAATGCACTTAGTGTTTCTGTTTAAAATAGAAGACAAGAATCCAGGGAATCATAAAACTTAAATGGATCGCTTCTAGTTACTGTTTCATTCCTTTCCGTTTGTTGTTTACATTAAATTTGGTTTAATTTGAATTATTTCACGTTATTTACTTCAGTTTTGGAACAAGTTCCCGTAGTTACTTTATTTTTCAAACCGTCGATAATGGGTCCAAAATATTTTATGAATACCGTTGATTTGTCCCAAATATTACTGGGGTCAAACATCTGGAAATCATATTTAACAGTCAACATAAAATTCAGTTTTACGTGCATCAATAAACATCTAAATAGTCCTACACAATTATATTGTACGAATAAAAGCAGCCTAACTGACCGTTTGGTTGTTTTCATTCAGTGTTCACTTGTACTGTACTGCTTATATTACAATGACATGCTTAAAACTTTTTTCCACAATGACTATTAAAATTATATTATATATGTTTTGTTTATTCAACTGAAATATGCAAATAAAGTTAGTCCTACTCAACGTACGGCACTACTGAATAAACGCACCTCTACGTATGTTTTTTAACTCTAAATACAATCTGTACGTCGCTTTCCGTTTTTCTTGTCTTTGTTCATTCTCCTAGATTCACAAAATCATCCATAATTCGACAATCGCTACCTTATGATTCGATTTCTCGTATTTAAATCCTCAAATGAATCGTCTTATGCTCTAAATGAATAGACACAAGTTCTCAATCTCCATACATATTTATATAAATTGATGAGTATTAAAATTTAGTTCAAGACATTTTTCGTGACTTGCTGGAAAATTTCAGGGGATGAAAATACATTCTTATGTAAGTAAAGAAAACACAGCCAAATACTTTAAGCAATGAAACCTCTTAATTATTTATAAAGTGCATTCATATAGTGATACATATTTTGAACTTTCATCAGGTGATTTTACCTAAAAGGTTTTAAATGAACTTTGGAAACTGGTATATAAAAGAACATATAAAGCTAAGTAGTCTCCAACAAATTGCTTAAAAAATCAATCATATTTTATATTTAAATTATTTTTCAGTATAACTTCTGATTTTAATTGAATCTTATTATTCGTTTCAGTGTCTATATTTAGTAATTGTGACAGTAATTTGTTATACCTGTGCCAAGTTTAAAACGAGCTAGAAAGAGGTTTCGGTTCGTCAAACGATATTAGCTCTTGAATTAAGCCTTAATTTCACAAGCTAGTGATTAATATAAATGGTCTTTTTAATTTTTATCATGGTTGATATAAAATTAATATTTATAGAAACTAAATTTTTAAATGTGTATTATTATTCTTTTGGTTCTGAATAAGTTGATTAAAGAAGGATAAATAAAATTATGGCAAGAATTCAGGAAGTCTTTTCTAAAGGACACTGAATACTTCTAAAACATTTTTATATTTTTTCAACTATTTTTTGTTACGGGGTTCGTATTATGACCACACGATGCCCTCAATTTAAATAAAATTGAACTTTTGCAATGGTTTCTGTTGGGGGAAATCGCTATTATTCATTAGTAAACTCGACTCTCCACAATTCCGACGTTTTAATTCTCACAAGAATACTAATGTTAAAACGGTTGTCACCCATTTTTCCTAACCGACATTTTCGAATATCATAAAATCAAGATTATATTTAACAAAAAGAACAGAACACAACATATTAACTTATGTTATATTTTCAAGGACTGCAGAAAAGCATACAGAAATTAACAAGGAATGCACGGGACAAATAATTTATCGGTTGCAGTAAACATTTCACTGTAAATTTATTGATTAATTACGATTTATGATTATATAACATTGCCTAACATATATTTTAATATGCCTTTGTGTTTTGTTTGACGATTTTTAAAATTTCCGAGTAAGTTAATTTTCGAGACAAATATAATGTTTTAGACGTTTTAAAAGCGACGAGAATGAGAAACGATTCCGCATGTCTTGCGATATATTTTCATCTCGGAGACACAGGTTTACATAACTAAACTTTTGAAAGTAAAAATAACCAAATAATAAGTATTAGTTATAAATATAGTACGTCTTCTACAATATGGCACCTTGGAAATTTAAATACTCCAGTGATTGGATACAATTTTGAAGATAGGAACTGACATAAAGTTTGTATGAAAGGAAAACTCACCACGTTTTTTGTTATACACGGCATCACACATCTATGTGAGCTCCATCGGTCACTGTGACCATGTCAAGGCGATGAACAATTTCTTGCTAAGTGCGTTGGAGCATGTCTCCTGGCATACACTGAATAACTTCTTAGATGCGCTCTCGAAGATCACGAAGGTGTTGGACTGAGGTAGCGTAAACTTTATCTTTGACGTTGCCTCAGATAAAGAAACCGAGCGGTGTTAAATCGGGAAATCTCAGGGGGGCCAAACCATCGGTCCTCCCCTATCAATCCAACGGCCAGGGGAAAATGTTGTCCAAAGTCCTGCCACCTTCATTGAACCAGTGTTGAGGAACGTCATCTTGTTGGAAAAGGATGTTAGCCTTCAGTTGTTCATTTGGTGGAAGAAAAGAACTACAGCATGTCAAGATGTGTGGTACCACACACATTTCCCGGCGAAGAGAAACTGCCCAATGGCTTTCATCTGTGACAAACTGCAACAAGCATTCATATTGGGGCTACCACAAATGTGCTCTTAGTGTAGTGTGAAGATTCTGTGATCCCCAGATCAGCATCTGATGCACGGAAAGTGGCTTCGCCCGAGAAGAAAATCTTGGACATGAAATCAGGGTTACCGCCGTCACGATCTAGCGAATTCCACTGGTTTGGACCGGTCATTTAGTTCAAGATGTTGCAGTAACTGTACTTTGTATGCGTATAGTTTGAGATGTCTGTGTACAAACTCTTCTCAATGACATCCTGGAGCATCACCCATAAGTGGCTCAAATATTTTCAGCCATTTCGTCGGATGTTTTGCGACTCTCATCATTCTTCCTTGACAAAGTTCAATAGCTAAACGTGTATCGTACAACTTATTTATTATCTCAGCAGTTCGATTCGCCATAATGTATATCAATGAAAACATTAAGTTTTGTGTTTGAAATATAATGGAAGGTTTAATTTAACGATAATATTTTTGTTAATCTACTTGTTCTCCACATAAGACAAAGCAACTCACCAATGAATTCATTTCAAAGTCACTTTCAATATTTCATATTGATTTTAATCCAGTCTTAATCTCACTAACTGTATGTACAAGAAAGCCAGGCAAGAAAATTACAGAGGTTTATTACATATATGACACTTTTAAATAACGTGAAGAAAGGGGGAATACTACCGCACTTTATTTTGGCAGTCGACTTCTTCACACAGACTGTTATGAACTCACCGAAGCTCCTTTGAACTGTAATAATTCATTTAAAAATATTTCAATAACTTATATGCATTTAATTATAGTTATTTTCAGCCTTCATTTCACCAACTCGTATCTCTAGATCAATTTGAACAAGTACAAGCATATATATTAGCTCTTAAACTTTTCACAACTAATAAGACACATTCTCCCGATCAGAAATCGTTTTAAAATTCTGGAGACCATACTGTAAACTATTCTCTAGCTTCTGCTCCACTTAACGTATAATTTTATAAATTGGAAAAATTATCATGTTCGATATATACCATATGATTAATTGCATGTATTGCTTTCAAATCAAGCTTTGGCTTACTGAGGATTAGCCATGGGTTTGTGAACTGTAAATGAGCTGTAGTTATATTTATTGTTATTGAATACTTCCCTGTTGCTGATAAAAAGTATAATAATTGGATATGCATCTCGATGGTATAATTATCAGATACAGCGGGTTCTGTGGACAAATGCTGATTAAAACCTGCTCCAGTGGGTTGTGAATAGCGTCACTTTAATTAAAACCCTTGTGTACACTCCTGGGACATTATAATTTGCAATTACATTGCAGAGTTCATAATTGGAATGGGTGAAGAAGTCGACTGCCAAAATAAAGTGCGGTAGAATTCCCCCTTTCTTCACGTTATTTAAAAGTGTCATAAATGTAATAAACCTCTGTAATTTTCTTGCCTGGCTTTCTTGTACATACAGTTAGTGAGATTAAGACTGGATTAAAATCAATATGAAATATTGAAAGTGGCTTTTAAATGAATTCATTGGTGAGTTGCTTTGTCTTATGTGGAGAGCAAGTAGATTATAACATAAATATTATCGCTAAATTAAACCTTCCATTATATTTCAAATACAAAACTTAGGGAGATTTTTAGAGGAGTAATTTGAAACAAATTGTATTTTTTTAATGTTTTCATAGATATACATTATGGTGATAATCAACACATCAAGCATCTTCCTTGCAAAATAGTGTTGTTGTTGTTGTGGTATTCTGTCCTAAGACTGGTCTGATGCAACCCTCCATTCTAATCTATCATGCGCAAGCCTTTCATTACCATATAAGTGCCACATCCTCCATAATCTACTTAGCGTGTAGCTAAAATAGTGTATTAGTAAAAGAGTACAGTTGAGTAATGTGTAGGTTTTTTATTAACTGTTACAAAATACAAATACAAAATGGATGTTTACTCCGTCATACAACCAATTATAATTAATACTTTTAAAATATAATTATAATAAAAATCTTATTATACATTTTTACAATTCTAGAAACGTAAAAGAGACATGAATAAAATAGAACACTAGTATATAACATAATTCCTATTTAATTTTTGACTTGAAAGCGCATACTGGAAACACTTAAATTCATATTGTACATATATATGAGCACAGATAATGCAATTTACTTCGCCAATTAAATATGATGAAAATAAACAACAAAATGGCATTATTATTATTATTAAAGTATTAATATATTTTTTTTGTGAAACACATTTACTTTCACCTAATAGGTTAAATGAACTCATGCACAACATTCATTAAATTTATTTAATCAAATCTTCAACCCTGGTACGTGATATTTTTCAAAACGTAATGAATATTTCACATAAATAACGTCGAGATTTTTATTTCATTCTCATGAAAAAATGAGTGTAAATATGATAATAAATTCACGTTTCAGTTGAATTATTATTCAAAATAATTGATTCAAAATTCCATTACATAAGAGATTAAATACCAGCCTCAATCTTAACGGAATGAACATTCACGCTTTTAGAACATCTTCCCCCATGTGAACTAATGCTTGTAAATCCTCTGTGAAAACGTGTGCCTTTCATCCCGAATGTATATTTTTCTAACAGTGATAATTGCCTCCGACGCGAAAAAAAACATATCATTTCCTACCCAGAGGTTAGAGGGCGTGCAAAAACATGCTGCTTTTTTGTTGCAGCATTGAAATTAGCATCTGAAAAGGTGCTAGAAAAACGTTTTAGTGTCTGTGAATAACTTTTATTCATCCTTGATACCGTCTCAATCTCAGTTCTGTTACAGTGTAGCACATTAGTAAAACTAAATAACATTAATTGCTTACTTTTCAGACAATTTACTTAACAACAAAATGGTAGATAATTGTAATATTTATTTTGTGAGTGTAAGTCTACAGCATTTCTCTCGTCTGGCGTCCTATGACTACACATACTTTTCACAATATACCACAATATCCGATGACCATTTCATCTTAAATTTCAATTATTTTCATCTCAAAAAAATTCGAAAACATTTCCGATAAATTGTGGTAACATATGCAATCAAATGTGTAAAAAAAAGTCAGTTCAAAGAAAAGGGAGAACCTTGTTTTGTATTTGCATTCCTCCCCATACTTCAAACAAAAAAATATTTTAATTTCCTGACTCAATTATCAAAACACAACAATAGAATTATTTGTATGTCGTCTACTATTTTGAATGTAAAAATATTTCATGGGATATGAAACATAATATCCTTGAAATACGTTGCTTTTAAGTTTTAACAAATCCATTAATTGTAATATATTTTATATTACACAATCAATAAAACTACTCAATTTACGCAGATTTTCTTTCATCAATCAACCAGGAAAAACTCTCACAGTAACCGAACACAGTTATACACATATATACAGTACTTTTCAGATGCAGGTTTTTTAGGGTTTGTCTTGCATCTCTTTTAGGTGGAACATCGGTAGGATCCGTAAACTATAGCCCGAGACCCTAGTCAACCCTGAGATATCTTGCTCTATCTTCCACATTCCCCCTTTTCAATTCCTTTCCTATACTAATAAAGGGGAGTTGTCCGTTTCAGGGTCACCCTCATGTCGCCTGAAACCCAAGAAAGCACTAAAAACTCTATTCCCGTCATTAGAAAGGGCGTGAGACAAGTAACTATAAGAGTGGCCTACCTGATGCAGGCTTTATAGGGTTTTCACCTATATCTTTCTCAGATTAATACTGTTTAGGATCCTTAAACAATAGCCACGGTTAATCCTTGGTTGCCTTCTTATCCTTCCGCATTCCCCCTTTTCAGATTACACTCCCCCCTCCCCAAGCTATTAAAGAGGAATTTAACGTTTCTGAATCGCTCTCATGTAGTTAGTCGGGTATCCCCCTCCCCCTCACAAGTTGAGTCGAATCACAATCACAAATCATAATGAAAAAATGAAACCCACGAAATGTATTTTGATAAATTATTTAATTAATCTAAAATTTCAGTGTTATTATTTTCCATTATTTAATTCTACATGCTATAGTTTATTATTATAAACTTGTCATTAATATAAACAAACTTCTGTTACGCCTTTAGATACTAACCCGCAGGGCATATCAGCTGTCTTGTACACACTAATTTGAAAGTAAAGAAAACCACCATATTTTAATTACCATTTTTATCAGAAGTAAAAAAATCTTTATTTTACAAATTACTACTCTGAATTTGTTATACAAATAGGTAGTCTACAAGAAAAAAAGCAATTTAATTATTTCAACATAAAATGGTAACATTTAATTATCCGGCCTTATATTTTGTGAAAATTTAGGATTACTGCAGCGTGTTGTAACGTGACTTTCGGAGAATTTATCGAAATCAAAGTTTGTGTGGAATACTGAGGATAAATTTCATAATCGCACATGCAGATTTTTACACGTTTGATCTCCATTTTATCCTGTTTTGTGCCATCTTCTTAACGATCACATATTTTTCATTTTATTTTATGTTTCTATTCTGTTATATAATCACCTTACTCTCGTTTTTCCCCGCGAGCTAACCCTTCCATACCTGCCGTTAGTAAGCAGTTCCGTCTCAAAGAATGCTCTTTCATTCTCTTAAAATTGTAGCAGACTTCTCTTGTCACCCACCCTTTCCAATACATTTGTCTCCTTGTCATTCATCTCCACATCCATATCTCGAAAGCTTCCAGCCATTTTTCATCCTCTCTTCTCAACGTCCATGTCTCTATTCCAAAAAAAGCACTTGGCTAATATTTTTCCTCTGTTCCTTATCTAAAGAAAAACGCTGATCCAGAGTACTACAATTTCAAAATAAAGAAACTGAATAGAAAGGTTCGGAAATTATATAGAAAACGGAAAGAAAGCGAAAGCAATAGAATCACGTTTGGGCAGTTCAGTAAGAACTTAACAAGGGCTAAAAGAGAAGCGCAAGAAAACTACATAAACAATATACTGGGAAACGAATTGAGTGCTTGGGCTTAATTTTTCAAATATGTTCGTAAACGGAAGAGGGATACAGGTTTGTCTCTTCCCCTAAAGGATGAGGAAAATACAATTATTTTAAGTGAGAAGGAAAAAGCAAAAAACATTGCAAAATATTTTGCATCAGTATTTATGAAAAAAAACAGATTTGCCAATATTTACAAATTAGGAGAGAAGGACAGTTTTCAAAATCATACCGGGGTCACTACGCAAACACATTAAAAACATCAAGTCACACAAATCAGTTGGACTAGATGAAATTTCAGGAGAAGTACTCAAATTAGGAGTGGAAGGCATGATAACCTACCTAACAATAATGAAGTCCGGACGATTGGAGAAATGAGATCGTAGTACCTATATGCAAAGCGGGTTCGCGGTCTGAAACTAGTAACTATAGGCCAGAAAGTCTGACTTCAGTGGTACGCAAACTGTTGGAGAGATTAATAGTAGAGTATTTGCGTAGGCATTGGGACGAAACAGGGTGGTTACACAGTGGGCAGCACGGTTTTAGGCCAGGATACTCTTGCGAGAGTCATTTAGAGACAGTATGTCAAGATATATCTGATGTTATTGTTGAGGGGGGAAGAATTTATGCTGTTGTAATTGACTTTTCAAAGGCTTTTGACCTTGTACCGCACCATATTCTTTTAGTGAATTTTGAAAAATCGGTCATTGTGAAACGCGTATTAAACTGGATTCGCGAGTTTCTGGATAACAAAAATCTCAGTAAATGGAGAATTATCTGAACCAGTTGAAGTCACGTCAAGGGTGCCCCAGGGAAGCATTACCGGGCCACTATTTTTTTTAAGTATTTATAAATGATTTTGCGATAGGCATCGAGTCTCAGTCAACATTATTTACCGATGACTATATCATTTACAGAAAAATTGGAAACGTCCAAGATACAAATATTCTTCAATATTATCTAAACAGATTTCAATATTGGTCGGTCGAAAATGGGATGAAAGTAAACGCGGCAAAAAGTAAATCGAAGAGAAATGTTTTTCATGTTGAATATAAACTAGGCGATGAAAATATATTACAAGTAGACACAATTGTATACCTGGGCGTAACTATTAGCAATTTATAAATTGGGGAGAACACATAAATTCAGTAACTGGGAAACACTGGAGAGCACTTCACAAAGTCAAAAGAATACTGTGGTTAAGTACTCGAAAGACCAAAGACATCGCTTATAGGTCTTTGGTTCGACATATCCTTGAGTATGGGGCGGTGTGTTGGGATCATCCACACGCGTTGGACAGGGTTCAAAACCGGGCAGAAAAATCACTTATTTTTAGATGCACGGGTAATCTGGAGGCGCTAGCAACTAGAAGAAAGAGGGCCAGGTTTTTTGCGTTGTACAAAGTGTATACAGACGAACCGGCCTGGAGTGATATCAAAAATAGTATTCATTTACCGACTTACGTAGCAATAAAGGATCATTCTTTCAAAATTAATCAGAGAAGAGAACGAACCGACGTGACTAAATACTCCTTCGTAAATAGGACCGTAAAAGACTGGAATGATTTTCACGCAAGTCGACTGTGGTGATTCATGACCCTTACAGTCGGGTAAAGCAAAAATAATTTAGTTTTTGTTATTTACGTATACAGGACGGAAGACGAGAATGGCTTGGTGGGGCCGAGTAGGCGGGAAAACGTCACCGTCTGCAACATTGTTGGCTGCGACATTGTTGATGGCCTGGACGAGATTAGATGGGAGTTGTTGCAGAGAGGCTGCCGGAGAGAGACGCTAGGGAGAGACGAAGCAGTGGCAGAACAAGGCGACATGTATAATATTTAGTTTCTGCACATTTAAGAAAGGAGATTCATTTGGTGGGAGTACAGAAAATAAAAAGACAACATTTGATCTGAAGGAGAGGCGCTAGAGAATCTTAATATGAAGAAGACGTGACCCAGCAAAGGAACAACCGGCATACGAACAAAAACGAAGAACGACGTCATCTGGTAACGGCATTTACCTCGGTTTTTCCACACAAACCATTCTCGTCTGATTCGCGAATTTAATTTTCAACTATATCGTTCGTCACCCGCGTTCCCGGGAGCAGCCATTTAAGAAGTTGCGTAAAGTATTATTTTTGCTTTTACCGACTGAGCTAATGATTAAATTGATATCGTAAATTTATATGTTTTCCATTATAACTTAATTTGAGTTATATTTCTATTCAAAATAAATTCATTATTATTGTTTGTTTGATTGTATCAACAATATATTTTTGATGGTGTAAACAACGAACACCACACGACTAGCGACTTTTCCAAAGAACGCAAAATTATTACAGACAGAATTAGGGACATGGTTTGACTTAATTTATTCAAGCTTTAAATTAGTGTTAAAGTATTTATTTATTCAATTATTATATTAGTATAATTTTATTAACTCATATTCCTTCATTGGAATATTAAATGTATGTTGCCACCGGGCTCAGCCCATTGTAACGAAATAAATCTATCTATTTTATCACATAACGCCTTTCTTAGCTTACTTAGCAGTAGAAACGCGTGTTTTTACTTCTTAATGCACCTCAAGTCTCCTGTGATTATATTTCCCAGCTATATAAAAGAATTTTATTTACCAATATTTGCTTGTCCCTCTTAATAATTGTCTGTTTTCTCCCTTTAGTCATCACACTCTCTTTACTTTTGACGTGTTAATTTTTATTCTTATTTTTATGTGCTTTATTAAGATCTTCTGTAATTTTATACGCCATTTTACACTTTCTGCTAACATGACCTCCATCAAGAAATCGAATTTATTGTATTACTTTTTCAAAATCACACCTTCGCTTACATACCACCTTGGCGTTTACAAAAAATTTCCAATCACGGTATTTGATACCCCTATGGCGTAGAAAAAAATCATCCAATTACAGAAGCTGTACCGTATGTTACGTAAAATTGGCGAAAGAGGTCTGATCAACATTCCTCTCCATCTCCGCATTATCTCTCTGCAAAAACGAACAGAATATTTTGTCTGTTCAGTCTATAATGAGTCTGATTCTACAATGTAAAATAATTATTAAAAATGCGATCAAATTCCATATACTATCAAAATTAATTTCATTGTCGATATTTGTTCATTCTTGGGGTGTATACAACTCATCAACTGAATATTTTAATAGGGTACAAAATCAATGTTAATATTGTAAATAATAAAATAGATTTATTGCACTGAAATATGCAAAATTAGTTTTACGTGAAGGTTAAAACATCTGAGCCACTATTTCTTTTAATACTTCGGCTGGAATCAAAATTTATTCGTTTGGAAAGGCTAATGTTTAATTTGTATGTATTTCCATCCATTTAAAATTTAACTTCAAACCAAATTTGATTGAGTATGCATATATATCTGAAGAAGTCCTAAAATTGTGAAAAAAAACTTTGTATAAGTCAATAATGTGCTGAATAAAATTAAAATCTCTGACTTATACGCTGTTTGATTTATTTTGTTTTAATAATTTTAGAACTGGCATTTATAAAAGTCAACCAAACATTGTCAGTATTAAACTTGAAATCCAAAAATCTGAACACATTATATGATACTTTTTTAAAGTTATTTGGTATTTTATTATTTAACTATGGTTTTAGATATTTGCCTTACTTATCATTCTATGTTAAATTGCTGCTAATGAAAGGCGCAAAGTAATGTGGAAGCATGGACCAGTATTAAAATCTCTTGTGTGTGTAATTGTTCCTTGTATTAAATTTTGTCAATAAACTAAGATTATAATTATTTAAATCGTATGCTATATCTTTATGTATTATCAATAAGTTTTATTGGGTTTCAAACATGGTTTTCTGAATTTAAATTTGAGGAAGTCTCAAAAAGGAGACGAAACGTCATTTTTATGTTAATTAAATAGTAATAAATTAACATCGTTATTTATTTTCCTTCTTTTTATTTACTAGATTTCAATAAAACAACCAATTTGTATCAGTAGAGCAGTCCGTGTACACGGATTCACGAAAATGTGCTATCGTGACACATCTTCAATGAATTGATTACTTTCCTTCTAATAACGACATTCTGACCCGAGGGTTGACGTGACTTATATTTTCAATAAAATAAAACACATTCAGGTCCATTACGCTAGTTTATTGAGAATTGCATTTTTCTGCAATTCGAACATTAATGTCGCTTGTTAACAATCCTAGTTTTTCTGTTTTGCAGCATTTGCAAACATTTTAGCGTTGTTGATTCCACTCAAAATTCTACTTTTGCAATATAATGGACAATATTTGCATAAATTCACTGTAAAAGAAGGGAATGACTTGACCGTACCGATGATGACTTTCTGGTTTTAAGTTTATCTTAAAGATAATAGTAAATTGATTTATGACTTAAATCTCAGAGCTGATACGAAAATTATAGAAACTATTTGGATATCGCTACAATACATAGAATCGAGTTTGTACGTTTTAATGTGCACCGATGCCGCTTAAGTGGTGAAGTAATGAGATGGCCTTGTCTGCGTTGCTGGAGTTCACATCAATACGTCATTTCCAGACAATGTAATTTACTGGATTCGTCTACCTGCGTTCCACTTTTCTGATATAGGTGTTGTCGCTTTACTTCACAGTAGTTTGTATTGTTGTATGACTTTTTATCGTGTTTTGCGTTAAGTGACATTCCTTATTGATTAACAAATTTAAGAGTTGACAGCCTATAACAAGCGACGTTTCGTTTTAAGCAAATTTGACATTTTTACTGAATGTCACACGACATGGTCTTCGATGGAGGAAATGGGACATGTCATTACATGAAGTAACAAATGATTAACCAAAATATGTTAATACATACACGTTAATTATTACGTAAATACGTTAGCCTGCTGTTAATCCAATTTAGCAGAATACAAATACGTAACAAAACCAGGAAACAGATATTTCACTGTACAACATAATAAAGTTTGATGTTTTTGTTGTAGTACTCAGTACTCAACCCTCCATGATAATCTGCGCTAGTCCTGTAATTTCTACATGATTACTACATCCCACATCCTCCATAAACTGCCTAGCGTATTCCATCCTTGTCACCACCTTTTAGTCTTACCCCACACACTTCCCACTAATGCTGTTTTTAATGGACCCTCATGTCTCAAAACTTGATCTATTAATCTGTGACATCTCTTGGATATAATATAATGTTTAGGATTAATTAATAGCATTAATAAATATTTTACTAAATAAACTGATTTCACTCACAAGTCCAGAAAAAATAACTAGCAATACAGAATAATATTTACACACTTTTAAAACGATTAAAAAATTTCCGCCCATCTTAAAATATACAATTATTAATAGCCATTTCATTTCAAAAAGCCGTTAATTGTCATTTAAAAGACTAAAAACGACCTTATTTTAGAGGAAAGACAATTTTTTTAATAAATTTCGATATGAAGTTATGAATTTTCATTTAATGATTTCTATTACTTATATGCTCATTAATAATTATATGAAAATTTTAAATATATTCATTAAATAGCCATTAAGTAGAAGAGTTACCCACAACCTCGACAGATGGCAGTCAGCAGTAATTAGAACTGAAGGGCTAGAGAAGAAAGAATACATCAAGAAATGAGTAAGACAAGAATGCAGACTGTCGCCCATTCTTTTTAACTTATATATACAACAATCGATAAAGAAAAAAAACGAATATGGAAACGGAATCATACTGCACAGAGAATAAATTAAAACTCTACAGTTTTCCAATGATATTGTAGTATTAGTGGAGTCTGAAGAAGACTTGGAAACCATAATAAATGGCATGAAAGTGGTCCTGGAGGAAGAGTACAACGTGAGGATTAATAGAGAGAAATGTATTTTGGTAAACAGTGGAATAAATAACGGGTGTTAGATTGGAAAGGGATATTTTGAAAGAAGCTAAGGAATTCTGCTACTTGGGCAGAATAATAACTAGGGATGGTAGAAGTATAGATGATAAAAAGAGTAGGATAGCACAAGCAAGGAAGACTGTCGCAAAATAGGGAAATTACTTATGGCTAACATAAGTGTGAATATTAGGAAATGATCATTAAAAATTTTCATATGGAGTGTGGAGTTATATGGGTGTGAAACGTGGACGATAGGTGTTGCAGAAAGGAAAAGAATAGAAGCTTTTGAATTGTGGTGAATGTTGAAAATCAGATGGGTGGATTGAGTAACAAAGTTCTAAGTCGAAGAAAAGAAGAGAAAAGAATGCGGAGGACTTAGACCAAGAGAAGGGATATATTTAAAGGCCTGGTTTTTAGACATGAGGGTCGTGTAATATTAGCATGAGAGGAAATATGTGGAATAATAATATAAGAGGGCGGCTAAGTATGGAATACGATAAGCAGAGTAGGAAGATTTGGTTCTTATGTAGAAATGTAAAGCCTTGCTCAGATGAGGTTAGCATGGAGGGTTACATCAGACCAGTCTAAGCACCGAAAACTACAATAACAAACCTGTTAAGTAAGAGACAAATGAAACCTACGGATCTAAATAGTTATTTATATTACTAACTGTCACATATTCATAACTACACAGTGTAAAAAGTAGTACAGTGTAACTGCAAGCAGGTCAGGAACAGAAACACTTTCGCAGTCAGGTCAGTGCTGAAGGACGAGTAATCTACTTAAGCTTCAACGGCTTCTCGATGAATCTTAGGACCATATGCAATATTTCTCAGGTTAAATAATTGAAAACTACCATTTTTTCAGTTTTTACAGCATCTGGTTGCTACGTAGTCTCGCCGAGTATTGAGTTCTCTAGCCATTGTTCAGAGGATTTTCATATGATTCTCCACCTGTTTATGGTGCGGCGTCCGCAGGAGTTACGTGAGCATAATCTACTACGTCCATCTTGCAGCCAGGCTTATTAGAGAATATCTGCACCTTAATCCTTATCCGTTTTTAATTAGGTCAGACTAGGCTACAGTATGTGTTACATTAACTTAGAAGTGACAATACTTTATAATTGGCAATACAATTCACCTTCCGTATTAACTCCAGGCTGTACATGAATTAAACAAAATAAGCGGAAATAACTCAACAGAAAATAAGAAAATTGTTAAATAGAATATTTTACTGAGCATAATATTCAACACTTTTACATGAAAAACCATTGTCTGCAATATTGCAATGACCAAGAAACTTTGGGCGCATTTAATAAATTATTATACCGATTCACAAAAAGGTCATAATAATTGTTGTTTTTAACCCCCCGGTGAATATTTCTCTGTTTGTGGTCATTTATAGACATCTATCCCCACTATAATGAACGCAGTGTTTGCAAGCAAAAAGTTCTTAACATTATTCAGGAAGGGAAATTGTGTATCTGAGTCACGAACTTTACGTCTATGTAACTAACCGCTAGGGTCGGCGGAACATGCACAGGTGTGAACGCAATTAACACACGGGAACCTCATGGGCACAAGTCTGCATACCACCAGCAGGAATGCCATTAAATATACACACCCAAGGACACGTGCTGCTATTAGATATTCATACCTTCTGCAGGCGCCAGACCCGCTGCCGGTGCTCAAATCTTCTTGGCCGATTGTCTGGCGTCGTTGTGAGTTAAGCAGGGATATTAAACAGTTTTATAAGGAAAGGTTAACAATATTTAAATCTATGTAATCAACGTGGACTAAGCGAAGCGACAAGCTGATAAAGATAATCAGCTCGGATTTAGATTCCCTAAGATTTACAAAATCAAACAATTCTTACAGTTTTCTAAAACAAGAACAGAGATATTTATTATATTTAAAAGTGCACAAGTATACGGAATTAAATGGTTGAATACGCATTGACAACGTGCCTATTTTATCTAAAGTAGTCATATTTCTTTGATAGCCTAGAGGCATAAAATTTAACAGATATTTACTTTTTGGTAAGCAGTGTGAAGTGGATTTATAAATATATTAACGAAATAGAGTTATTTATGAGTGGGCGCCAATAAATCTCAACTTTGAAATTTAAAACATTTTTTACTGTTAACAAAAGTAAAAGATTCAACAGTAGTACAATACTTAGGAATTTATTAATTTTAATTAATTTAATTTTACTATCGAAGCCCTAACCAAAGAAATGACATTGCATGATAATTTAGTAAATTTAATCTACTTTTACTCAGGGCTGTATGACGTGTTTATACGCGTAGCAGAGGGAGAGATTATTGCCGTTTGTTCCTTACTTTACATTCATCCTCTCCTAGTTTCCTTGTGGACCAGTAGTTCTGGATTCAACACAAAGGTCGGCCTCTATTGTGGTGTCGTTTCCTAGTGATACTTGCAGCCAGCCAGTACGACTTTCCGTTTCCTCGTGCAGAACTCTCACCTCCAACTCTCTTTTCTGAAAGTCTTTTTCGAGAACCTCTCCACCTTGAACTCATTTCTCCTAAAACGTGATTTGTCACCTCGCCTTTTCTGTCTTACCCATATCCTTCAATGGGGTTCGCGTCATTACCCTTCCTCTCCAAAAATTCAAAATTTGGGAGGGGCCACCCGTAACAATTTTTTGGGTCAACCATCTTTCTAACCTCGGCTGACCTGGGTTTTTTCACCGGGTGATAAAAACAATTTCAGCCTATCAGACATAACTGTGTTTGTCTTTCTGGGTTTTCTCCCCACAGGGTTGTTTTGCGAATACTTACGGATTGTTCTCTGCGGAAACTTTGTAGAAAATACTTAATATTGTAAACTTAATTTACATGAATAAAACAAAAAAACGACGAAAAAACGTGTCATATCAGGTACATTATGACTTTATTATATTTAAAAATTACTAGGCTTTATAGCAAATTGTGTCATTAGCTACTATGAAAAAGAGATATCGCTAGTAGATTATCTGCATAATAGTATTTTATTTACCTACCCCAGGTTTTATTACGTCCGTTATTTTATATGACGCATTGATTATAATTTCAAATTATATTATATGACATTTTCAGTATTATCGATTTTATTATAATTGTTGGAGTTCAGATAAGTTTGATCCGAACGTGACAGTGGTAGTTTTGATCACTGCGATACTTACATGACATGTTTTACCTTTATAGTATTGATGACTATAGCACTTTCTTATAGCAAAAGTCCATTACTGCTACAAATGAAACTAGAAACAAGGAAACAACTTTTGATAAATAACGTTATGTGATTTAGATACCACCAGAGAGTTGTGTTTCTAAACCACCCAAAAGCATTCTTGACAAATAAAATGTAAACTCAACACCATGCTACCTAATATTTTTAACGATCGAGGAAATTCCAAGTGTATATTCTGGATAAACATTTCACGAGTTTCCACAAGATAAAGATGGCAGAGTACGCCCTGGAAACGTCGTGGCTTAAGCTTAATATAACCCGGGTAGAATCCCAATAGCTCTTAATCCAACATTTTTAACACTTATTGACCCCTACCATGGTGGCTATTTTACCTTTAGAGGCACACAAAGTTCGTTTCTGTTATCTTAAGATTGGATATACGAGCCTGTGTGATAGTAACGATGGCCGATGACTCGCTTCCGTCGTTGCCAGAATGAAAGCCATCAATTGGCCGCGCTCACTGTCCTCGGCACGCTGTCTCCATCAATCACTCGACAAGGCCTCCCCTGCATGAATATTCTGCACTAATACATGCAAATGTTGGCAGCCGTGCAAAACTCGTTTTTATCTTTCTAGCGCGAATTATTACCCCAGCCGCCAACGTGATTCATGTAATGCTTTCAAGGGGATTACGTGTGTTTAAAATATAGACCATCGGAACGTGTTAAAACCGCAATGCGAATTCCTGTATTAAGCTTTATGTGTGTTTCGGACTTTAAATTTCCCCTTTTGTTCCCTGGTTCCCCTTTCCAGCCAGAGAGAAGCAAGCCATCGCCATCGCCCTCGCCCTCGTCTCCTTTCCGCGTGTTTGTAGTTTGCCCGCATCTAAGCGCTGCGTCAAGCACAGCTCGACTAACAGAACTTTCTTTCGACAACAGCCAAAGTTTAGAATGCCACCGTTAAAAATAGTTGCAATTTATGGCGACAAGCTCAAAGGCGGTGTCCCTTCTTCACAAGAAAATAACTTTATCTGATTACTTGTTCGTGACAGTAATAGTATATTTCTTTTCCCCCATTACCAGTCAAAATGATATTCTGAGCAATTTGTTACTCTTTCAGTTTCATTAGACTCCTAGATCTACTAAAGTAAATTGGCTATGGTTAGTAATTTAATACACTAACTTTACTTTTCTAGAGTTTTTAAGGAGGTTTGATATGATTGAATGCATCAGTTAGACTTCCATTGAATAAATAGTCCACGTCATAAGCATAAATAATGCATGCAGAACTGAGAAAAAACTACGTACGGAGAAAATTGCAACTATTGTTTTGAGAAAATATCATTTTAAATTTTTTATGTATGACTTTTTCAATATAATACATAAAATTGGAATAAGGAATATATGCGAGTGCATTTGGAAAATAAAATTTACGCATTGCAGATTACATTGATGAAAAACAGATTCTACTAAACATGCATGGTTATGAGACGTCAATGAACAATTGAAATAATACTTAAACGAAAAAAATGTATAGAATATTTCACTTTACTTCTACGTGGAAGAATATTATACGGAATCCATACATTAAAAAATAGCGAAAGGTACAACTGTAAGTTCACCTATTCCTTCTGATTAAAAGTTAAAGGACTAAACTGTAATTTAGCACTATTAATTGAAATATACAACTTAGTTACCGAGCAGGATTAGAGTAACAAATGTATTTTAGTGGAGCGGTTTTACAGTTTTGTGAACTGGATATTCATATCCTTTACAACTTCCGATAATAATTACATAAAACTCAATTACTTTATATTTTTTGAAACGATTATCATATACAAAGGAATAAAAATCTGGACTCGTTCTAACACTCGCTAAACATAAATGTTTTATAAATGTAGACTATTTCTAATCCGATTCCCTTGTTATTTTATAAACACGATAGAAAAATAAGAGAAAGTTATCCTTTCAAAACTTTTAGAAACGATCTGATATTGAGTCGTCACATCAGGTACTTAATTAGTTTACACTATGTTTTGATAAGAAAAAAGAGGTGAAATAAACAAAATGAGCAATTAACGAAATTTGAGTATAAATGAATAAAACTGTTTACATAAAAACATTCAAAAACGCTAAATCTCTGTCAACTAAGGTAAATGCTCATCCTCAGAATACCTCAGGAACTAGTGAATAGCTGTTTTAAATTCTAAAATAACAATATGAAACGTAAACTCTCAGAAGGAATATGTTCTTATTGAAGTCCAAGTTGAAATGAGCAAAGGGCATTTATGGGCCTTTTAAGTAATAAAATGTCGTTAATACCTCATACAAAGATTGTTTTATTCCATTTCAACATCCACACACCCTTTTTGAAAAACCCTATATAAACTGCATAAGCTCTCAAAAATATAAGAGGAAGAACTGTTTTTATTCAAGTCCTTAACTAACATCTAAAATATAACTTTTATATAACTTCATAATGCTATTGTTGGTAGCCAACACAAAAACAATTGCTAAGACAGCAGCATGCAGTGAAGTTTGGAAAACAGAACCATCTAAAATTTCTACACAAGCCAATAGCAAGATATTAGTCGATTTAAAATATAAATATTAATCGACAAGTTACAAACTCATAAAAATTTGTTTTACAACGTATTAATTGATTAAGAGAAGTTTAAAATATATCACTTGCATTCAATTATTCGTAATTAATACTTCTACATTCAAGATAAATAAAATTTGAAACAAAACCGAAATAAGCTGAATTTGAAATTCAAAATAATTTCGTAGTACTTAAAAGCAGAGTATTTGTGTAATATAGGTTAGCATGGATAGTTGCATCAGAGCAGTCTTAGGACTGATTACCACACCAACATGTTATTCCTTTGTGTGTGTGTGTGTTTAGATTTGTAATATTGAATATTCGATGGAATGAAACCTAGATATGTATGTATTCCTGCACTAAAACTGGGGCTACCTTCGATTACCTTCCTATGCTATTAAGGGGAGTTGCCTGTTTCAGGATCAGCCCCATGTTGCCTGCTACCCCGAAAAAAATCGTTCTCTCCAAGGTTCTTCATGATTCTTATGTGCCTCACATCACCTCGATCTTATTTAGGAGGCGCATGCATCGGAGTTGCAGACCTTGGGTATACGGTAGGAGTGATCCGATCATATTGGGTCAGTCGGCCAGCTGCCTCCCAATCGTGTGGACTCACGGAGAAAGGAATATTGCGAACCCACAGAAAACTCCTCGCCCATCATTCGAAAGGGCGTGAGACAAAAATACAATAGCCCGATCCACCTGATGCAGTTTTTCTGAATCTCTTTCCGGTTACTCACTGGGTAGGATCCTTATGCTATAACCAAGGGGCCCTGCACAAGCTTGACTGCATTCTTCTCTCTACCGATTTCTTCCGTTTTCAATTTCCTTCCTGTGATTTTAAAGGGGTGTTTCTGAATCACCCTCACGTAGCTTTTTACTCCATCAAAAAAGCAACATTTGTACATAATTCAATGTACGTTTTATATTCTAAGCGTCTCCAACTTAATGAATACCTAAAGGGTCAATTGTAATAAAGAGGCGTCGTCTAAAAAATTATAATCAGAACTGGGTATCGTATTTTATGCTTTTATTCTCATCGATTTGACCATTAATATATATATATATATATATATACCTTTCAATATGCCAGATTTTCAATTTTTGTGTGTTATATTTTATCCCACGGTTTATATCATAAGATATTGTTCATATCTATTAATTTTCTTCAAGTAGCATTATAAGTATTTATTGGTTTTTATTTAAATGTCACTAATTAGTAGAAGGAAGTGCATATAAAAATATTAGCCTTTTAGTTATTTTAAAATAATTATATTAACGAATTTAAACAAACTGATGATATGGTAATTTAGCATATTCTTTGAAACATGAATTATTACCTAATAGAAAAAATGGATATCTTGAAAATACCATGTTGATTAGCATATTACGAATATATCGACAACTACGCAACTGATAAGTAGTACTCTACATTAATCATTCTTCTCGTGTCATTCTACCACCTGAGAAGCATTCATTTAAAGGAGTATTCAAAATACATCCATCACTTTCCGTTAGAGCGTAGTCGTAGTTTCTGTTTACTGACTGGCGCAGAACTGTTGAACTCGGCAAAACCATTAATCACCACCTGACAGAGATACGAGAGTGAGGTGTTAACAAAGTTCGGCAGCGCTTCTTCCCCGTGCCAAACTTAATCGACTGCTGCACGTACTTGTCTAAAATTGAGATTTGGTTCGCTATCCAGTTAACAACAAGAAGTAGTTGCTCGAATGTTATTTTGGCTAGAGATTTAATCCATTAGCAATTTATAATATTAAGATTTACTACAGTTGTATTTCATGAGTGAACTAAATAGAAATTTTTTAATCACTTTAAAAATATTAATATCTTCAATAAAAAACATCAACATTTTCTGAGATTTATAACTTCAGTGTTTTACGTTTTCACAATTGGAAAGTTGCCAGTCTCGTTCTTACTCACGATTTGAATCCATAACTTTTTTTCATAGTCAATTTCAGTGTCAATTCATTTCCAAGCTTCTCATAGAGCGCAAGTAAATCTTTTCTGATGTATTCCGATGTGAAAAAATGCCATTTTTTTATTCGTGGAGATCATCTGCCAACCTTCATGAAGTAAAATTTAACGTATTTCACACTTTTTATGGCGTCTATGTAAACATAATTTCTAATATAAACATTTATAGAATATTATTAATATACCAAACCAAATTCAGTTGCCGAGTTTTATTTATTTAACGTTAAATAAAGCCTTAGTTTCTATTTCTATCCCCTTCATATATTTCCGTCGAGTATTAAATAGGCTCATCTGCCATGTTTGCTTAAATCACTTTATTGATTATTCGCATATTCATGCATAGCTGTTTTAAAACTTCCGTGGCTTTACCCACTTAAAACTTTTCAAAGTCTAGGCTTATCAAGAACCCTAATAATTTACAAAGTTGTAACTGGCTTTAAAAGCTCACAATATATAATGGCCAAAATTGCAGTTATTAATTAATATACTAATAAAATTATGTTAAAAAAAGTATTAATGCACTAGATTTGTTTCCAAAATTCAATGGCGTCATTATGTGTGAACTACAAATACAGTGAAACAACTACACAAAACGAAGATATGCGTAAAAGGAGACCGAAGTGTATATTTAATGAAGACGGTCATAATGTTCCTGAGATTATTTGTATCAGTTTTACCCTTAATTGAAAATTAATTTTTTTATGTGTAACATGTCATACATTAATATCTCATAATACTTACGTGTAGTGTCTATTGTTATAACTTTTTTATTAATTCATAAAATCACATCACACATCAAATCACAGCACTGTCATTAGGTTGTAGAATTATACCAAACAAAATTGTGTATACTTGAGGTTATGTGTTTACTAAAATCTGAGTAATTGTCACCAGGATGTTGCTAAATAGAATCACGTTCTTTAATGTGTATTTTCAATGCCCTCTTCGTTTGACCTATGTAACAAACATTGCAGTCTTTACATAAAGTTTTACATATTTCATGATCTTTATCCAAATTATTAATACAGTTTTTGTATGTTTTTACTATAAAAGATTAGGAATATTTAAAGACGATTTTTTGTTGTACGATTTAAATAATTGATCAAATTCAAAATTATTTTTATTTATAAATAGAAAAGTGACAAAATTTTCTGAAACAGAAAGTTTTATAACATTTATTTTTATGCAGACGTATGTTAATATATTTCTTGTAAAATCTACCAGTTAAAATTGGAACTAAACTATAGACCATAGCACGTTTTTGAAATAATACATCGTTTGAATGATATTGCAGAAACCTTAAAGATAATGTGGGTTTTAGAAACTAATTAATCAGAAATTTACTGTCTTTTAAATTTATTTATGGGTTCCATTAATCCTCTATTGAGGAACTAGAATACACATAGTTAACAAGCACATTATAAAAATACATAAATGTACAATGTACCAATAAACAAAGAAAATGAACACACAAAAGAACAATAACTATAGAATACATATATTAAAAGAAATACAAGTAACAATTATACAAATATAAAATGTAAAAGAATATAAAGGGTTAATATTCATATCTAAACGCGGAGAGAAGAAATCGCTACATAAAATGATATAAACTTTAAAAGATAATCGATAATAATTTTATGAGAATAAATACAAATATTATTATTATAGCACAAGGACTCTCACACTTATTTCACCACAGAAAACTGACAGTGTAATCACTCATTATTCACAGAAAATTGACTTCTTGACTTCATAAACTACCCGACAGAAATACATCTGGTACTTCTTACTTATAAGTAATTCAAAGCAAGCTAATATAATATTTGCTGTGGTAATATAAGGGGAGCTATTTATAATAATTCAGCAGTATGAACATATTATCTGATTTTTGGCTTCTGTATAATACGCTCTGATTACAATAGTATGTTTATTTTCTTGTTTATTAACAAATAATAATGTATTTAATCTAAAATCTACTTAAAGGAATTGAAGAAATAATCTATTATCATAGCGTTTGTGGTTAAAATATGTAATCAAATACATCCGCACTCCAAATAGTTTTCTGAGGTAGAAATATTGATTATTTTGACGATTGCAATCCCCGTGAATTTTTATCATCCTGAAACATAATTTTTTGTGCAACCATGCGTGGTTCTCCGGGATTTATTATTCATGAATTTGCACAATAGAAGCTTTAATACACATTCATAGTCCGTTGCCGAGTCGGGGCGTTTGAATTGATTCCCCCAGGTGTGTGCATAGGCACTTGCATTCACAGCGAAACTATAGCGGCGATGTATTGTTATGCATCGTAAACAGATACGCTCAACATAATAAATGTCCCGACTGAAAAAAGGGAACAATACATCCTTTCATCCGATCTTTTTTTTTCATTTCATTAATCATATTTCTATAAGGTTCAACTTAATATTATTACTAATTCAATCTATATTAACTTCTTTCCTTCCTGACATAATGTTGAGCTATGGGGTCATTAATGCCAATACACGCGATTTTAAAATAAAAAACTATTGTGTAATTCCCTCAAATATTTTATTATTTAGTATTACTATTATTAGAGTTTTCTGTGACCTTATTTCCAAATTATATGAAGTAAATGCTAAATATAGAAATTGTACTTAGATATGAATTGAATACATAGTTCCTTACATATCTTTTACAGAAATAACTTTACTCAATCGGTAGTAACCTGAATTGTCTTTCGAACATCCAGAAATTAGAAAATGTTTCAAGTTTAAAGTTTAAAATTTGAGTTCCAATCCACAAAGATTATTAGTCTCGTTTCTAATATCTATATAAATAAAAGGCAAAGAATGCGATAGCTTCCAGAACTTATATACCGGCCGTGTTCACACACACTGCGAGTTTTGTACTTGGGCGTTATTATACCATTCGCTTGATTGCCATCTAATTTTGATGTATTGAAGTGTTCTGACCAGGTAAGTTTTCTGTTGATCTTCTAAATAGATTCTTTCCTTCCTTCTTTCAGAATAAAAATGTCCTATGCTAAAACAATATAGAAGTTGCAAATGGATAGATTACGCCTGTCAAACGCGATAATTACATTGCAGTTTAGCGTGAATTAATACTAAAGTTGAACAAACATTTTATTTTTAATTAATAATACAAAATGTTTTATGAGCCGCAATTCAAATGATTTAAAAATACGAGACGTAGTTTCCTGTAACTAAAAATCAATCGTTTTCCCGATGCAAAATTCGCGAAAAAAACAATAAAAAGTATCATTATTTAAATAAATTGTTATTTTACGCAATATAATAATAAGTAACGAAAAATTATTATCTTTGTATATTAAATTCCGGTATGTGGTGCATTTCTCGAGATTCATTTTTTTAAATTCTCCAACCAAAATAATTTAATTATTTGTTTTGGACTTCTCGTATAAAAGAACATATAATCCCAAATATTCAGCCTGGCCGTTTCAATAATTTCTCACTTACGCTTCAATATATGCACAAGTTCGTTGAGTCTTAGCTTGGAATTGTTTTGACAATTCAATATCGGATTGCTGAGTTCGTATATATTCCACGTATTGTAATTACGTGCCTACTGAGTACGTTATTTATCGATTAATTAAACATTAAACAAATGAAGTGTGCAAATGTGAAAGATGCATTATTTGAATTTCGATTTATACGCATGTTGATTAGATGGCATTCCATCTAACGTAAAGAAAATATTTTATTTTCAGTATTCATTTGTGCGATTTCTATGGTAAGGGAGCGTGAAAAGATCATTTTTCAAAAGTGTGTCTATCTATCTGAGGCTTTAATCACGTGTTGGCAAAGTGATTACTGACGTATTAAATACAACAGGGGACTAATTTAAATTAATTATCGGGAAACGAGGTAGTTAGTTTATAAATACGTAATTTTTTAATAAATAGCAGTGTAGATTTATTACATAAAGACCAGGGCCGCACAATCATTTCTATTTTTCCTAGATAGATGGTGATCAGCCGAAGAGATGGTTAAAGTATCTTCGCCTTATAATATGTGATTTTTTCAATGTATAATTTGATTTTAATTGTCTCTCTCGGTATTGTACATTTTTCAGCCTATTTTTAAGAAAAACTTTCAAGGTAATAGTAGATTAAAGGACTAAATCATCACTAATAGACTTGGGGGCGTGAGAAGGTTAATTTTCAAAACGTGACGGTCTGATGATTTAATCACGTGTTTACAAAGAGATTACTATCGAATTAAATACTGTAGCAGGCTAATATAAATCGACCCCGGGTGTCGCTGGGCAACCAGCCAGTAATAACGTTCACCAACATTAATACTCTTAACGTAAGGAAGATTGATCATGGTCTTCTGGAATTTTCATTGATATGCTACGCCCATATCAATTTATCTTCAATCTCTAGATAGGTAAAAAGCACATTTTGCTCAAATGTATTGTAAGTAGGACTTGACTGCATGGAAGCAATCGAGAAGTTTAGCATTTTATATTCGTCTAAATTAAGTTCTAAGCAGAATAGGGGAAGAGCGAACATTATGAAGGAGGTTGACCAAGGGAAGGGATAGATTAACAGGCCACGTTTTGAGACTTGACGGTCTTGTAAAATTAGTATTAGAGGAAAGTGTGTGAGGTAAGAACTGATTACGGAGGATGTGCGATGTGGTAGCTATGTAGAAATGAAAAGGCTTGCGCAGAATAGTTTAGCATGGAGAGTTGCATCGGACAAGTCTTAGGACTGAATACCATAACACATTAAGACACAATGTGCGATGTTTTTATATTTCGTCCCTAACGACCTCGGCTTAATGGTTAAATAACATCGTGATATTTAATAATTGTCTTGAGGAACCTTTGCGGAATAGTTTCGCAAAAAAATAAATAATGTGATTTAAAAACAAAATAATGTTTTAATGTTCACTATCAGTACACTACCGGCTAGCTAAATATTCACAAACATACGAAAACATGAACTTCTTTCACAGGGATGTTGGATATTATTTCAAATCACTTTTTGACAAAGAGTCTTGTTAAATGGATGTGATAAACATCTAATATACCTTGATGGCGTCTTCTGGCTTTCTCTGGTTACGTCGGAGTCCCTGATGGCTAAACTGTCTCTCAGCATAGCCGCGAAGAATCCGTTTAGATTGGGCTCGCTAGTTCAGATTACGGCTCATACCAACGCTCTAACAATGTATGTAAATTATAAAAGAAATAGTATTACGCTGTAGGCAACATCCACCTACGAGAATAATTTTGAGTACGTCAAAGTTTATGGCGTGAACATGTTCACATGCACTAAACATACATTACCATCTCCTTTCCTAATTGTGTATTCGTTATAATTAAGACTTTATGTTATAAATACAATTTTATTAATTTATAATGGCAAAATTTTAAGTACACAACATGGATAGCGAGCTATTTTTTAATATCTACTACTCAGCAAACCAAAGAGCAAGATCTAAGGAGTTTCATTGAATTAAATATAACTTTCTGCGAAATTGTGTGACGTATAAGAAAATTACCGTATAAAATATTTGTTAATCAAATGTAACGTCACAAATGTATTTGCAGAATGCTGTAGATTAAGGTAGTTTACAGAAATTCCAACTTAGGCATTTCAAAAGAATGTATTAATTCTATTTCATTGTTTCACTTTTTACAGTGTTATAACCGCGCACAAATAATACTAGATGCCGTATAGATGCGCCGTGTTGAGCCTGCTTCTCTGCGTAGCCGTAGCACTCAGCGTGAAGCATACTTCACGTTTAGCAGGCGTATAAACATCACATTTTTCCCTGTTCAAGTGGTGATTTTAATTATTTTTCCAATAATTCTATTGTATATTCTGTTTTATACATTACATTTAAATATTTTAAAAAATACTTCTACCGCTCGGTAATAGCTGCAGTCTATTTTGGTAATATAATTGTATCATAAACGTTTAAAATCCAAGAGTCAATTCAAATCACTCTATTTAAATTAACTATTGCATTTTCTTCGGTGTCATCACTCCGGACAAGTCATAATCCCTTGTAAATATCTGAGACTGCTGCACCGTGTTGAGCCAACTTCACTACGAACACATTCATTGAAACATATCTTAGCAGGAGCATTAACATCACATTTTGTTAACCTTTCAAAACCATGACTTTAACTTTCCAATAATACGCTTGTATATTACAACATAGTTTTCTAAATTTACAATAAATAAAAATACGGCTAATAAGTCAGCATATAAATACCACTGTTTATTCAAAAACGACGTTTCATCGCCTTTTTGAGACTTCCTCAGGCGTACTACAAGAATAATATTACAATAAATTAAATATTGGTTCTATGTTACAATTTTTTAAATTATGTTTAAAAAAACATGGTTCAAAATTTACAAATTTAGCAATTAATCATATTTACAGCTTGACTCCCTCAGCCAAAAATATTATTGAATGTACATGTGAAGAATTTACTCTTGCGTATTCTATATTATTTTTTAAGTATAAATATCGATTAGCAGTCACTAAACATTGTTTTTAACGGGAAAATATTTGTTACGTTCCCGTCATGAATGCAACCAAACGGACAATTTTCCTTAAACGAATATTCCTAACAATATCAGAGAATGCATGATATTAGAGAATTTGGAACTTCCTACAAATATTTCAAATTATTACTTCATTCCCAACACGACTTACATAAAGTCAAACCACCTAATAACATTCACGCAAAAAGGGGAACTAGAACTCCATCTACAAATTTTCAAAAATATTTTATGAGCACTTCGGTGTAAGGGAGCGACGGTCTTTGGCGAATCGTTACAGAGTAATTATGTAATTACTATTTATTCTGGTTGTTACCGCAATCACTTTTGTTTCTGTGAAAATACATTCACAACTGTGAAGAAACCTGTCACATGCAATAACCAAAACGTATAATACACAACACAGTAATACAACAACTCACTGACGAAACACGCGTTTTATCACAGTCCGTTCAATATGTTCTGTCAGTGTACAATACTGAACATAAAAATACAGAACTGTTCTCTTGCAGGTATTATTCAAAATATAGACCACTACAGAGTGTACAGAGACGCGCAATCAAACTGTTTTACACATTCAAGAATTTCAGGAGTTTGGAGTAGTTTCCACTACTGTAATGATCCCAGTAATTAGGTCCGTGAGTGTATCGTCGGGAGTCACGTAAAGTAGCTCCCAGAAGAGGAAGTGGCATGTCTGATGACCGATAGGTCCATCGCGACCAAACCATTGTTATGTAAACTGTACCTTAATGTGGTTCCTAACACCGTGAGCGAATTGAAACAAGGCATGCATGGCACACCTTCGACGCTGTACACTATTGTCAGTGCAATACAGATGAAAAACTCTATGAGGAAAGAAACCAATCAACTCTGTAACGAGCCTCTGGAGACCGTGGGTTCCTTATCAAAAACATTCAGAATTTTTCTTTGAACAACCTATGAATGTTTGTCGGTTGAGTTCTGGTTCACCGTGTATAAAAGACCTGGGTAATAAACTTAAATGGAATACTTGCGTACATTTATAAATATTTTTGTAGAACACGAATAATTACTTGAAATAATTAAATTTTATGGAACTTCACTCTCATTAATGCGTTAGTACTCGGAAAAAAATTGCAAAAATTTACGATAAAATAAGCGGATGTGTAGAAGCACTTGTAACTTAATATACATGCGTATATATATATAGTAAATGTTGGGGGTATTAATTATTTAATGAATTTAAGTTTAGACTCAATGTATACATTTATTTAAAGAAAAACACAATAATTTTATATGGGTTCCTGCGCGAAGATTACAAGTAAATAATTAAAGGGGAGGATTTTAAAATTCTCAGGGTTAAATTATTAGTTGGGTAACCACGTGCAGCTGTTTCCGTCCACTTAACGAACCTGTTTTGTTCGCTTGTGCGTCTTGGTGCGGCTTAACGGACGAATGGACTTCCTTCTCTCGTTGTTCTGGATGATCCTGGAGCTGCTGGTAAATTGAGGAAAACTCGAGCCTTTTCCTCCTTCTTCCTTTGTTGTTTTCCTCGGATAATACCACTTCAATCCTTCACTGATATCTCGAAGTCTCACACCATTCTACTGCTTCCTCCAATATTCAATCCACACTTCATACTCTCCTCTACCTGTCAATCCTTACATTATACTGCCCATTTTTCCGCACTTCAACTTCCCAGGTCACTTCCGTATATTCTTCCTCCAAGGGATAAAACTATCTCACGTGACGATTGTCTGCCAATCATCGTGAGTTCTCCGTCAAGTGCGGGCGTTTCTTTGATAATGCAGGTGTGTGTTCCTACGAAATCCCGAAACATGAAAGCTCCCTCAGCTAAAAACAAGTTTACCGTTATTAGCACGCAGACGGTTGCCTTCTCGGCGCCAGAAAAACCACGTTTTACGTTGCCAGCGACATTTTATTACTGAAATTTTTATATAATTTAAAATTCCATAAATAGACATAAATATTGGGCAGGGTTCTACTGCTCTACAGTTTGTAATTTAAAATATACAATAAGATTATTTGCTGATGGCCGTATCATTTACAGAAAAATCGGAAACGTCCAAGATGCAAATATTCTTCAATATGATCTAAACAGAATTCAACGTTGGTCGGTCAAAAATGGGATGAAAGTAAACGCGGCAAAAAGTAAAACAATTGTATTTACAAAATATTTTTCATGTTGAATATAAATTAGGCAATGAAAATATATTACAAGTGGACACTTGTATATACCTGGGCGTAACTTTGAGCAAAGACCTAAATTGGGGAGAACACACAATTTCAGTAACCGGAAAAGGGTGGAGAGCACTTCACAAAGTCAGTAGAATACTGCGGAAAAGTACTCGAAAGACCAAAGACATTGCTTATTGGTATTTGGTCCGGCCTATTCTTGAGTATGGGGCGGTGTGTTGGGATCCCTATAGAAACGATAAGATACACGCGTTGGACAGGGCTCAAAACCGTCTGGAGACGCGCTAGCAACTAGAAGAAAGAGGGCCAGGTTTTTTGCGTTGTACAAAGTGTATACAGACGAACCAGCCTGGAGTGATATCAAAAATAGTATTCATTTACCGACTTACGTAGCAATAAATGATCATTCTCTCAAAATTAATCAGAGAAGACAATGAACGGACGTGACTAAATACTCCTTCGTAAATAGGACCGTAAAAGACTGGAATGATTATCCCGCAAGTCGACTAGCGACTTTTCGGAAGAGTTTAAAATCATTTAGGAACCGAATTAGGGACATGGTTTAACTTAATTTATTGAAGCTTAAAATTAGTGTTAACGTATTTGTATATTCAATATTAATAGTAGTATTAATTTTTTAACTTTTATTCATTTATTGGAATATTAAATATATGTTGCCACCGGGCTCAGCTAATTGTGACGAAATAAATCTATATATAAGTTTTTTTACGTTGATGATAAACATTTCTGCTTTAACACACATTAAATGAAGTTAAAAATGAAGTGTAAAAATTTCAGTGCTGCATCTCTAACGGCTCCTAAAAATGTATTTATTTCATCATTGACAGGATATTGCATTTAAACACAGGATGGTGCTTATGTCTGGTATTAGTTTAGAATACATAAATGTTTCGGTCTTGTTGAGATGAACTCTAACGCTCCATATTCCCGTTCAGTCACGTGTTCACCTAGCACTCATTATAAAATTTTGCATATGGCAAAGAAATAAGTGTCCGTTCCAATTTAAATAATTTCTCGGTCACGTCTGAGAAGAAGTTCTTCGTGTTTTTTAGTTAAAACGCGACACACTTTCAGAGAATCCATCATTTTAGGATTTTTCTAGTTATCTGTGCATTAATTATCTGGTGACTCAGAGCAAATTTTATAACTTGAATTTTTCTGTCTGAATTTAGAGCACCGAGGCTTGGTGTCGCCAGCCATAGTGGAGCACACAGCTAACGTCCAGGTGGCCCAAGATGAAGGAGGAGTTCTGCTCTGCATCGCACAAGCTTGTCCGTCGCCAGAATACAGGTAGATCTCAGCACTAAACTTACCATTCGAAGTGCACATAAATATTATTACAATCCAAGTTTATAGAGTAAAATCGTTTTACTGTTCAATATATAGTTTCTATTAGTAAACCTTTTGCGTTTTCTATTTACCCATCCAGTGAAACGGTTTATGCAGGTAATTTTGAGTTGAGAGGGTGAACGGTTCCTTTGCTCAATTTGTCGTTAAAGGATGTGCAAAAACAAATTAAAGACCTTATTTCACTGTTACCAATCAATCGGTGCAAAGTTACACATTAGTGACTAAACCAAACACATTATTTTACTAACTACAACAAGGTTTTGTTGATGAACATATCAGTAAAGTTTTGAAATCGATGAATTTGTTTTATTTGTGGTTGGGTTTTAATCGACATTCATCTGACATTCTATTCAACTGATTTCGATTCAATTTTGGCAAGTTTTTGTGCTCATGCCCACGAAGGTTTCAGTTGCCTCTCGAAGTTGAAATTGTTAACGCGTGAATAAAGGGCCGATATTTGTGTCAAATAAATTTTTTCGACAGATGAGAGGTTATCTTTTCATATTTGAACCCCAACCGAGAATGGTGTCTATCCTGGGGTAATATAAATGGCTGAGTTTAATTCTGCCATTCACAATACGGCTTAAGTTAAAGTCCCGTCACTGCATGTAAAGGTAGGTGAAATCCTGATACTTATAAGAAAACAAGCAAGATTTGTATGGTGTCCAAAGACTCTATTGGGATATTTAGATTATTTTCATCTGTCTAGCGTTTACTGTTTGAGATATTGTGCTTATGTAAGATACCAGTAGATTACTTGACGCGGCCATCACACCGTTTATAATTAAATTCACATTCCGTGAGCTTAAACAGAGTTTGGGGCGTGGAAAGGTGAAAGTTCTAAAATGTGAGTCTCTCAAATGTACTCACATGCTGTTCCAGTGGTCATCGTCAAATTTAACACTATTCGAGAGTAATATAAATAAATTACCGAGCAACCCAAGGAATCTAGCTATTGTTATACTAGAGTTTAAAAAATTGACAAAATTAGTTTAGAATCGAGTAAAATATTTCCAGTCATTTATGTGACGAAATATATCGCTAGCCCGAGAAACAGTTAAATATTTTAACCTCAGGTTAAATCGTGAAAGCGTGTCAAAGATTGAGAAACTTTCGTGTACCTTTCGGCGTCGGCTCGCTGCATTCATGTATCAGTCAACCTCGTCGTCGGTCCTTCAAGTTTTCTGCCAATGTAATAATGTCTATATGCATCGACTACCCGATGAGCAATTCACAATTTTATCTACCGTTTTTGGTCGATATTTTGCATTTTATTCAAAATTCTTAAATTTCCCACTTCGCAAGAACGGATTGCCTTCTCGAATAAGCCTAGTATCAGTCTCGTTCGTGCTCATAATCACATATCGGAGATTATCTCCCGGACAACTTTGCGTCATTGACAAGCAAGTTCCAACTTGTCAAGACCATTGCGACGACCTCTAAGAAGTTAAATTGAATAAAATCCTCACGAGAATTTAGAAGGTCTGAGTAACAGAACGAAACATGCGAGGTTGTGCGCAATATATAAAGCTTATAAGGCTTGGAAAGAAATAACAAACCATCTTACGGCGCCGAATTATATTTCTAAAAATGACCACTCGTTCAAAATTAAAGAAAAAGGGCAACGCACAGACGTAGGAAAATTTTCATTTGTAAATAGGTCAATTCCTTGCCTGCAGAAATACTGACGACTTTTCCGGGTAGCGTAAATCAGTTTAGGAATAGGCTAAGAAAACTTAAGTGTGTAGTATCTTTTTTTTAGAATCAGTGAAGTGATAATAGTGAAGTGATTTTTGTGTGGCTCCTTTCTTTTCTTTTTCAGGTAAAAACTACACTTCAGAATTCTTACTTAGTGTAAATTTTTTGAAATTGTTTTTTGTGTTTTATTTGTATTTGTTTTCCTTGCATACAGCTGCCACCGGGAAAATGCCCAATAGCAGCCAAGTAATAATAATAATACTATCGGGCTGCATTAAAAATAACGACGATTACTGTAATTACAAATGAATTTGTCTTCAAGATATTTATTACCTCTAATCAATGACACTGTGACCAGACAAAAATTGTAGGTGGCACAGGAGTACTCCGATGACCGTGAATAAAAGTAGAATGGTTAGCGTGGCTGCCACAGAGGTCCCGAGTTCGAATCCTGGCATGGGCTTGGATGTTTGTGTTGTCTGAGAAACATTACTTTGATACGTTTCCCCTAAACGTACACAGTCGCTAATGACCTTGCAGTTGACGCGACTATAAACTAAAACTAAAAAAAAGTATACATCCTGGCATTATAGCAGTTAACGTTAAGTCCTACATACCTCAGTTTATAAACATCTTTTCATTGTACTTTGTGAAAGTATGTTGTGTGTACAGGAAACCTTATTCTTTGGAAAGTTGTTGGAACAATATCAGACTTCCGTTTGAAATTATTAGATATATGAAGAAATTATTTTGATACTCAAAGTAGAATGTTTTAATTTTATTGATTTTATCATTTATAACACTATTTAAACCAGATATAAAATTTAGCATAGTACTAAATTTTGTAAGGTATAATGAGTATACTAGAGGCTCAGCATTTGCTTATTTCCTGCTGACATGGAATCCTCTGTAATTATGTACTGTTTGCTACTATCAAACTGCTGCGTTTGCAAGGCTGACATCTTCCAAGCATGGTTTACGACGATTGTATATTATGCTAACGTTATTCCATAGTACTAATGACTGAACTAAAATTTTTATTTCCATATTTATGATCCATTATAACTATATAAGTTGTTAGGTTAAACGGATAGAAAATTTATACTGATCTCAAGGAGTCGTTTTAGTTTAATTTTTAGACAACGTGATTGAAAAGAGTGTCCAAGTTTAATTTGATTTATTCCATTTTACTAACAATTGGTTTTTCATAGCTTTTTAAAGGAATAATTTGGACATACTTTATTTATAAGTATTATAAATTCAAAATAATATATTAATTTAATATAATTTAATCGAATCTTTAGTGCATTGCTTAAGATAGGTATGCATATCACACATACACAAATTAAACTGTTCTACGCCATCAAATGAGCAACCGGTCCGCTTGATTTACCAACCCCTATATAATTATAATTTAATATCATGTCATGTTACATGTGGTATTGTATTCTAACTTGTTATTTAAATATTCTGTTTGAATCAACACTTTGATCTGCCAGATAAATACTGGTCCGTTCGTGTTTCAATCAAGGTTGCCACAGTAATATATAACAGTGGAGTTTGTTATGTTTTTAAATAACTTATCAACAAATCCATAACAACGAAGTAGCAATGAAATACTTCCTTGTGTTTCCATGTACTAAACTACCCTTGTCACCTATCGATTGCAGCTCAATTTTTCGTGTCAGGTATGAGGATAGGAAAGGCCCTATTCACGCATCAGTGGATTTCTGTAGTTGAAAATCTGATATTTTATATGATATTTAAATTTAAGATATTATATATGTATGTTCTAAATACTATTGCAAGAAAAATTATGAAAATAAATTAATGGATGATGTTGCACTCAGTTTTTACCAGACATAGGTAAAAATATTTGACTCTAAGTCAGAAAACTATAGATTGTTTTGGATCATTAACTTGTATCAGTCTCTAGCCTTTATATATATTAAGTATTTTGAAACTGAATGTCAAGTAAAATAAATCGTGTTTATTGTAGATAGGTTCAGGAAGACGCTGGGATACCTAGTACCCGAAAGTCTCAGCTACATTCGCTAATTGACAGGGCTATAAAATCTTGAAAACGTTGTGTTTCAAACGAATCAATTGACCGCTATTTTGAAACCGGTTGGTGCTCAATCTTCGCCCAGTGAGCACCGGTAGAGGGTGAAAGGGGAGGGGGAGGACGTTGTAACGGTGTGAGAGGTGGGTGGGCGGATTGAGGGAATGATTAATTGCGACATAGACACACACTAGTCTGTCAAACAAGCTCCTACTACCAGACGTAGTTGCGTTCGTACGTCATTAGGGAAACTCCAGCCGAAAAAAATTAAAATGCCTTGCATATGTATGTGATAATGCTTATCATTCGTTGTTCTTAGTGATAACAGATAGAAATATATATTTTATAACAGCAGGTATCATAATTGGTCTCATCTAATCAAAAAGTATTCATGATATATGTCAACCACCTTTTCAGGGTACACATTTTTTAATATGTTGGCATCGTGTGTGCATTAAACATGAAATAATAAATTTTTTTATCGAATATATTTGTTCTCCGTTAATGGATTCGCCATAAAATAATAATAAAATAATTGCATAAAAAAGGTAATTGACATAATGACGCTAACACAATTAGTAATGACAGTAATTGAACCACTACTCATGATCCATCACATTCTTCTTTCGTGGTTTTCTTTTACCCTGGTTTCATCTTGTTTCAATTTCTTCTTTACTCATTAAGATCAAATGTCATTAAGTGAGAACTCTTGGATACACACTTCTTGAGTAATTCCCTGCTCTTCGTTGCTCTTATACTAACAGAATGCCATTAGTTTTATGATTCCTAAAGCAGAATTCTTGTGACCATGGGTAATGGTCATTGATAAGAGCTCTTAACAGTAGAAGTGAAATTGCATTACAACTTCTTATTTCTTATTCTTGTAGCGTGGAAACGTCGCAGCACGAGGTTCTCTCCTTATTTTCTGTTGTCTCATTTTTATTTTCTTAATTAGTTACATTATCGGACTGTTTAACACAATTAAATACTAAATAGGCCTACAATTAAGAACAAACTTAATATATCGTTCCCAAATTTGGCACCTCATCTCGCGAATTTTAAGCATCAAGAAATTTAGGGAGATGAAAATTTAAATGTGCATGTGGCGCAAACGTAGAGGCTTCTTTATGCCATAGCCTAAGCCATTAATATGTAAAATACGGCCTAAAACACTGATACCACCTCGATGGTTAGGTCGAAACAAAGTTTGGTAAACACAGCAGTCTAAAACAGGAATTGTTAAGTGTCATGTTGATAATTCCTTTAAAATTTTTATTTAAATTTTTATTAATATAATTATTGCACATTAAATTATTTAACCGGCATGTTTTATTGATTTCTAACACTGAAATTAATTACACGAAATATAACGTCAATTTAATTCAAAATATTGTAGATAAATTTAAAAAAAAATTCTTCAACTTGACATCAAAATTATTATAGTTACTATTAAAATTTAAGGCAACATTTTCCTTGATTTCATTCAAATCGACATTGATTGAGACAATGAAGAAAAACTGTTAGTGCCCTTTATAAATATTTAAAAGCGACACAAACTATATCCACTTTCCTCTACAAGAGAATTTGAAAGGTAAACCATTTTTAAACAAGTGACAGCCAATTTATGGATTGTAAAGTTATTTGCAGTCAGTACGTCAAATTAACCGATGTCACCCAACCAAGTTTTTAAGTTTTCAGAAATATTGGAATTAATGTGTTAAAACACAGAAAGGCGACTAAAATTTGGAGATTCCTGTGACTTAAATTATTATTTACTACTTTTACAAAAGTATACAGGGGTGAACAAGGGTGAAAAATTTCTAAAAAAGAATATTTTTCGGATCAATCATACTGGTAGTTTTTCTTCTAATGTTATTCCTGTAAAATTTCTGTTCCAATTGGCATGGGAGGGATGCATCCACAGGGGAATTACATATAATTATATAAATAAAAAATATTGAAAAAATGTTTAGTAAAAATATGTTTATTTATCGTTCAAGAAAAGGTGAAATTCTTTCAATGAATAAAGGTTATAAACTGATCTTCTAATATATTTATAGTTTTTACGTGATACTGGATTGTTGTTAATACTGTAATTTGAATACCACTACTTACACAGTATAAATCATAATTAAAGGGCTTATTGAGAAAAAAAATTGTCAAGGGCGTCGAAGTAGAAAATATGTAAGTTAAACAGCATGGGCGACAGACTGCATACTTGTCTTCCTCGTTTCTTGATTTCTGCTTTATCTTGGCCTTCAATTATAATTATTGATAACTGTCTTCTATAGAGGTTATGTACAAGCCTTCTTTCTCGATATTTTATTCTTCTGCCCTTCAAAATCATTAATAGTGTGTTCTACTTCACATTATCAAAGGCTTTTTCTAAATCTACAAATACCATGAACATAGGTCTGTTTTTTTAACCTATCTTCTAAAATTAGACGCAAAGTCAATATTGCTTCTGTTGTCCCTATATTCTTTCTAAAACAGATCTTCTCCTAACTCGAATTTTATTTGTCATTCCATCCTCGTATATACTACTTTCGTTATTATTTTGCATGCATGGGATACTAAGCTAATTCTCCTGTGCTGTTCATATATATGAGCTCCAGTCTTCTTTGGTACAGGTTTAATTATATTTTTACTAAAATCTTCTGGTATTCTTCCTGTTTCATAGATTTCGAAAACTATCCTGAACAGCCGTTATATTGCTTCTTCGCCCGATAATATTACAATTCCGCTGGTATGTTATGTTATGGCGCGTATCCTGTCGTTTCAGTTTTTCTAATTTCCATCTCTTTGATTTTCCTATAAGCTACGTCTATTTTCCCTCTCACCATGATTTCTTCAACTGCTTTGCATTGGAGCTTAGCGTCTTTGCCTGCGTTGCACTTCCTATCTATCCTATTCTTCAAGCGTGTATATTGCTCTCATCTCTCGCGTTTTTATATTTACACCTTTCACAAATAATTTTTATCATTTTTTGTGTTACCCATGCTTTTCTTTGATCTGAGCTCTTTTCCCTATTTTTTCATCCGCTGCTCCTGTCATTTCTTTTCTATATTGTTTCTTTCTGATTTCTCTTTTGATCTACTCTTGATATGTTCTTTAAAAATTTGAAGCACCTCCTGTCGTTTCAGTTTTTCTAATTCCCATCTCTTTGTTATCCTTTCTCGAGTTTCTTCATTTACGGCCTGCATTTAATAATTAACAGATTATGGACGGAATTCACATCGGCTCCTGTGTAGGTTTTGCAGTGCAGCACCTAATTCCTTATTATGTTCCATATATTCAATTTACAAGATCATTGGAAAGTAATTTTAAATATATTTAAAATTACATTTATCATCATTGAAAAATTTTATATCCATGAACAGCTATAAATGTGAGGTATTTGTAATTCTTATTTCTACTAGTTTCATTACCTTATGTTTTTGTCAACGTCTAATGTACGTACTATGGCAACTAGTAGTGCGCTCATTTTACATGACAAAGGCAGAATGTGTACACACGGTGAGGTCATGATTCTCAAACATGTTTCAAGTAGCATCTGCTTTAAATTTAATTTGTTTGAAAATGAAGCAGTTCATAAAAGCGTATCGGTGAAGTCTCTAGGCTGAATACCAACGACGCACGTGAGCTGCATGAACATCGCACCGAACTAGAATCATGGGTGGTTGTTGGCATGATATACAAGTTCTTTCGAAACATTGTAAGCGTAAAAGACAATATAACAATAGTTATTGTCTGTGCAGACTCTGATTTATATGCTCATAATAATTAATGGAAAAGAATTAGATGTATAATTATTTCCGCACCACTGAATAACAAGGGGAAAAATGTCAAAATATCAAAGTATCAAAACTTATATAAAAATTTATACAATTGTATAATATAAATTGTTTAACTTAAATAACAAATAACCCAATTTCAAATGTCTTTAATTTTTCTTCTAAATCAGCTTCTGGTACACACTGATATAGCCTGTTTTCTTAAAAGTCGATATTCTCTCATTTTTCCTGAACCACAGATTCATGCCGTTTATTTAGAATCCGTTATTTTTCTATTTAATTGATTTTGAATTCTCTATCTCTTATCTGTCTTCTAAAATTAGTCGCAAAATTAATATTGCTTTTGTCCCTACCTTCTTCCTAAAATCAAATTAATCGTCTCCTAACTCGCATTCTATTTGACGTTCCATTTTCCTCTGGGTATTAATTTCTCAGAATCTTTACCTCCAGATATCCTGTAAAGATAATTTATTGTCCACCCCACTTTAAGGTGTGTGTCCTAAAGTATAATTTTGTTCCTTCCTGGTGTAGCCATTTTAATAGTCAGGAAATCTTGGTATCTTTCGTAAGTGAAGTAGTTTAATATCTTAAATTAAATAAATGAAATATCCAATAAGTCATAATATTTAAGTATAACGTTTCATCCTGCCTTTGTCTAACTTATTGCCTGTTTTACCATTTAAATATAATTAACTGTAAGATCTACCACATCGAATTGTATTTGATTTTTATATTTCTTCCGGGCTTCCATGAATAAATACTTACTATCCACCACTTCTAATGAATGCTCAATTTTCTTTTAGTAATATTCCCACCTAAGTTAATAATGAATAAATAAAATAATTATTTATTTATCTGCAAACCGTCAGATATTAAAGTAATATATTAAAGTAATTAAAGTGAATAATTATCGAAAGTCAGCAGGGAAATACCAATTATAAAAATTATAACCATCCCTTTGTTCTTAATCACCATATTTATCATTTTAAATACACGTAATATAGAAATATATACGGCATGATTGTACTTAGTTGGCATTTTACGATTGAGAATGATAAATATATATTTATTCTTAATGAACGTAGACTTTCCCGGTGAATAATTCGGATGGCCGCAGAAACGTTGTGTTCTTTTAAATACCTGACCCGGTTGGTTAACCGTGAGGATTTCATCCATATTTATTCTTATTAGTTTACAATTATATAAGCAATAGTCGAAATGCTCGTCTTCAATGCTAATGAAGTGAAAAATTATTTGTTCTCGTCTGAAGTGTTTTTCAAGTGTCTGTTATGACAATAATTAAATGTGTTTGTTCCAAAACTACTTACTACTTTGGCATTTCAATCTCATTCGCCATCACTAAAATTCAGAATCATTCATAAAACTCACTACTATATAGAAATATGATTTTGGCCGAGTCATAATAATTTGATAATATAGTGCTCAATATGAAATCGTTGTATATATGCTGACATTTTATGCACTCTCAGGCGCAGTTTACGGGAGACACTATCTTTGATGTACGCTCGTGTGACACGGAGGAAATAAGACAATCTTTATCCAGCTCTGGCGTGAATTCTTTGGTTTTTTATGTTGATTTTACTACCAGTTTTATTGCCGCATCACTCATGTGATAAATTTCCTATGTGTTGGAAGGGAGTCAGACGGGGAAGTCTCGTGAATAAAGCATTCTCGGGTGTCCAGCCAGGTTAAATATTTATTATTACGCAATGTTTCAGCGACGTATTTTGTTATCGTCGTCATGGGGATTCAATTAATTGAAATCAGTAACACAACCTATCTGATGGAGATGGAATATCATGCCACCGTAACGTTAAAGTCATTAAATCCAGTTGGAAACCCGAAAACATTTTTTAATGTAATAATTTATCTTAAAGTTTAATATAATACCTGAAACTGGACAAACAGGCAATTAAAATACATGGAACCATTACTTTACTTAAATTGGTTCCTCTGCACTGCGGCAGTCATCATCAGTTACATAATAGGAATAAAGTATATAAAATGTGCATGTGCCACAAAGTGTAGCGAGCAGAAAGTAAGAACAAATGTTAATAAAATAATGATGAGTCACAGATATTATTGCAACAGTTTGTGTCGTTTTGGACATTAAGTGTACAATTATTTACCTTAATATATATCATTTCTGAAAATAAGTCTTACGTGATACCTCATTTATACATATCAAATATTTTGGCCTTTTTTTCCAGTCAAAAGAGTTTTTTGTAAACTGTTTGTAGATAAAATTGTTTACGCTCAGTAGATTTAAATTAGAACCAAGCTCTTTGATTCTAAAATAATTAAAATACGAATACATCTCAAAAGATCTCGAAACTTATTTTATGGTTTATTAGGATTTCATCTCGTTTCCATTTTGAAATATCGTTTCCAAGAGTAGTTTTCAGCTTTACCAGTATAATTTATTTATTTTAATTATTTTTTAAATATATTGGTACCTTTATTGTACATATATTGATGCATTACAGTTTTTTGAATAATATGAGATATACAGTAATAAAAAATAAAGGAAACTTGAAACATGTGTAGCGGTAGCTACCCATCGGTAGGCCGCAAAAAAAGTGTACATTAATGGGTGAACAATATTATCAAACAATGATTTGATATTACATATCATGTGCTGAATGATAATACAATTTCAGGAAAAAGTTAATCGTTTATTAGGTCAAAATGTTTTTTTCTTTAGTCTTATTGTTGCTCTTCGTGGCGGAGGATTGTGGTAAATTTCTTGCAAGAGCTTATTTGTGATTACTCAGTCGTTGGTGGTGAGTGGTGACGTATATATGTAGTTTGTAAAACTTGATTAACATCAGGTATACCCAGGTCTCGGTGCAAGCTAACGTTTCTCACGTACCAAGGAGCGTCTTTTATGAGCCGAAGGATTCTATTTTGGATTGTTTGGATTCTTTATATTTGAGATTTGGATGCTGAAGACCAAATTGTACACGCGTATTGCCAGATTGGTCGAATGAGAGCTACATATATACTCTTCTTTGTTCTTAAAGGGATATATTGACTGACAAAGAGGTGTTTGAGGAGACACAGGCGACCACTTGTTTTTCGCACAACAGAACTTATGTGCGAGTTCCATGTCAGTCTTGAGTCAAGTTTTAATCCCAGGTAACTCGTTTCCTCAGGACAATGAATATCAGTTCCGTTGAGACGAATAATCAGGTTTTCTGGAAAACAGAACAAGTTGAGACTTTGTGGGTTGTACTTTAGTTCTCCATTTGCAGCACCATTGCTCAACCTCCAAGGCATACTGTTGAGGGTTATTCCTGGCGTGGTTGCAACATGCAATTGCAGAAAGAGCTGCCACGTCATCAGCAAAGTGAGCTATTGTAATTGCATTGTTGGTAGGGTAGTCATTAACGTACATGAGGTACAAAACAGGGCCCAGAACGCTGCCCCGCGGCACGCCAGTGTGAAAGATGTAAGATCTGGAAGTAGCATCATCATATGTAACAGAGAAGGTCATTGAATGGAGGTATGATAATATGATTCTATAGAGGGTTTCGGGAAGATGTTCCTTTAGTTTCACTAGTAAGCATCGTGCCATACACGGTCAAATGCCTTTTCGGTATGCAGGAAGAGACCTAGTAAAACTTTTTTCTTCGTATGCATCTAGAATTTTCTCAACAACTCTTTGTAATTGTAGGGGACACGAGAGTTTTTCCTGAACCGATACTGTGAGTTTTCTAGATATAATAGTAGTTTAGGAAAGAATAACCTCTCAAAGACTTTTGACATGAGTGGCAATAAGCTAATAGGTCTATAGTTTGCAGGATCTCCTGTGGGATAATTATTATGGTCGCATGTTTCCATTAGTGCGTTAAGTGGGGTTCTCAAAACAGCATTATATGATTGCGTCAGAAACACCAGACCTTTTCTTGGTAAAGTTTTAAGAAGCGGTTGTATGAATAAATCATGTCCTGGAGCTTTCTTGGTTGGTGAGCCGTTGTTTATTGTGGACACTTTTTTTGGCGTGAAGAGTGGTGGAAGTAGTGACAGTTGCAGTGGTTGGTTCAATAAGTCTCTAACTTCCTCGCAACGCCGCTCATCGTCGGTGGGATTGGGCATATATTTGGTAGTTCGGCGTGCTTGATAATGTTTTTGAGTATTAGTGAGCCGCCTTTTGCGACGATCACATGGATGATCAGCCCTATAGCAGTTGTATCCGCATACATAGAGTTTTTTATGGTGAGACATCGATATTATGTTGTTGGAGGTAAAACTCTGTTTCATTTATTTTATGGGCTATGCCTTGAGAATTTAGTGCGCTAATGTTTAAATTATGCATTTCTTTAACAATACAGGTAATATTTGTGATAACATAGAGAGGATCGGTTGTATAGAGGCTAGGAGCGTGTCTATTTTCGAGATCAAGATGATGAAGGTTTTTTCACTTTGGCCGTGATTATTGGGAATTGGCCATTTGAGCATATGACGGTCGATCATACTGATGATTTCGCATATTGTCTAAGTTGGTGATGTTTTCGGGGGAAGTGACTAGTTTCTCGGTAAGTGCATCATTAAAGTTTCTGTTTTCTTTTGTAGTTTGACTGCAGTCCGGCAACCTCTGTAGTTTGCAGTGTGCTTTCCGCCGCAGTGTACACACATTGGAGGACTTTCCGGTCTTTGAGACTTTAGACTGTTAGATGGTTTTGGTCACATTTAACGCATCTTGGCTTCTTGTGGCAAAAGTTTTGATGTGCTTGAATTCTTAGCATCTTGTACATTTTTCGAAAAAAAAATTCAATCTGACTGAAGTGTTTAAAATGTTCTGGCACATATCCATAGAAATAACTATGTACTGTAAGAGGGGGGGATTTAAATTAAATAGTGATTAAAATTTTGTGAATATTTATTTACAGAGGAGAATTTAAAAGGGAATAAATTATTGAGGAAAATATTTACAAGTAATTTAGAGTTCTTTGAAGCAATCTGATCTCCTTAACGCATGTTTAATACCATGGGCGGTCCCCCCTGAACGACCTGAATTGGAAAATTGGCAGCGTACCTCTTTACAGCTTCTATGTGACGCAGTCTTCTTTAACATTTGCAAAGTCTAGCACCAGTCAACAGTTCCGACTGTTTTGCTCCTGACGCTCAGATCCTCACTGCTGTGTCCCCCACCTCGATATTTTGCACTCCATTTATGTGTCCACGAAACTCCATTGGCCAGGTAGCCATGTGGCATTCAAATATTGTTTGTTTCGTTGATATTTGGTATTTCTGAAAAAAAACGCAGGTCAGTTTTGTGCGGGACCTGACAGCATTCTATAAGCTTACAGCCCCCTTTCACTGTGCGTCTTCGAGGCGCCACTCAACCTTCCAATCCTTTGCTAATTTTTACATTACAGATGTAACGATATCAACAATATAATATCACATTAGCATATAATCAATTCAGCAATGAAATTTATTTTCCTTCAGTATTTTATCTATCGCCGGTCACCTGTGGTCTAGTGGTTAGCGTTGCTACCTGGGTCCCGTGTTCGAATCCTGGCATGGGTTTGGATGTTTGTGCCGTCATGGTCGCGAAGACTGGTATTAAGGTTGCTGGGAAATTGATAAAATGACCACGTATCACTCCAAATTTGGAATGTGTCACGCCAGATGACAGTCCGCAGTCGCCCCGGTAGGTCCAGGCCCTCAGTGGGCTGTAGAGTCAGAAGAAGAAGACGAGTTTATCTATAAAGTTATACATTTTTTGATCAGAGGCGTGAAATATAAGGTACATAATATCTCTGAGGTGCAGAGTTTTATCTAATTTCTAATATTAACTTAACATTAAAATGCGTTTCTTAGTGTCATAGTACTTTTTTGTAAAATTAACGTCATGTTATCATCGAAATGATATTGAATCACTTGGAAACTTAAATTTAAATTTATATCCCAAACGTATATGAAACTCATTGAATATATCCATTATCACTTAATTATATGATCACCATTTCACCGATATCATGGAGTAAGTACACCAATGGCATTTGGTTGAGTCACAGCTAAGATTACCGATCGGGGGTAAATATTAGAGCGACATTTCGAAAATGACCATACTGCAAATTCCCTGGTGATTAGTCACAGTAAGCTACCAACAGATATCGTCAATGTTAGCAGTGGACAAACACCAATAAACCATCGAGGATTGGGACCACCCTCAACCTGCGCATGCCAATCATTTGTATCAAGCATTTAGCATAGCATTACTACAATATGTAACCATAATTAATGTACCAAAATTATAAATTGTCACAATATTAGTTAAATAGTTTGAAACCACTCTTAGTTCTTATGATTAATATTGCTATTATGTTCGTATTAAACAAAGATATTTAAGAACGAATTTCGTTCCATGAAGAACAATATAAAAGGAAAATGCGTAATTAGTACAGATCCGCCATTGAGTCCGTGTATAGACTAAAAGCAATATCGAAGATAAAAAACAATGAATCCTAACATAAAACGTCAAAAGTATAAACCAATTTATTCTTTTATTACAATAAAAATAAATTATTGAAATTTTTATTCCAATTTTAAGGCCACATCAACTACGACGGTTATTAGCGATCATAATGGGTTTGCTTCGTACAGATATTGACATTTATGTTTTACAAAACTAAGTGGTCTATTTATAAATTTTCAATAACATATTTCATGCGGGTTATTGGTTTCCTTCCTTACTATTCAGCATGTTCCACATCGTTAAAATAATTGTTGGAGTACATCAACCGTGATGAATAACTGGGAACAACAGATTGTTTTTACATATAGAGTTTCTTTTCTTTCGTCTAATTTACTATAATTTCTTATGTTCAATTCACTAAGTAAAACAAAAAAATAATTTTGCCAAGTAAATATTAATTTTTATAATTTTTTCACATTCATTCCTCCAATATTTAAGATAACATTCTAATTTTGATTTTCGTTGACGACACGTCGTATTCTTTTGGTGAAAATAGAAGGCGATCTGTTGCCTAAAATATATTAAATTATGATAAAGTGGAGGAAAATAAAAATAAACATCATACGGAATACTGTTAAGGGAAGAAATTAACTACATCTGGGCACAGGAACTAGAAAAAAACGAGAAAAATTCTAAAAAATTAAGTTTATTTCAGAGTCGACTGGCTATTTCACTGCGTGAAAAATATGCAAAGCAGAAATAAAGTCAATATTAATATTTTATAAATATCCTGAGCTAGGTGTGAATAATTGCCCTTAATTCCACTGGGAGGTATAGGATAATTTACGCGTCCTTAGAACCACATTATATTATTAAATACTCAAATATTTTTTCGGAGGTATAAGAATTTATTTCTCAGTGTTGATTTAATAAATTACATAATCATAAATATAATTTATGCAACTAGGGTAGAAAATGATTAGCTTGCAAACTCGCGGTTTTATTTAAATATGACACCCATTGAGAAGTTCAGGTACTAATTTTGAACTATTTTTCACAGGCTTGTGTGGTGACAAACAAAAGCGATGAAAACATGAATTACGAGGTCGGGAGATTTGCAGTGCGGATTAGTTGCTAATATGACGTTTGAATATTTAAATCACGATATAGGTTTATAATGCTAATAACAATTAGGCTGCTGACGTATTTGATCCCATTGTTCACAAATTTCTCTAAACTCTAAATTTTAAATCATATTATCAGTGTAATCTTCTCTATATAAGGGAATAGAAAATTTAATTTATGAAAATTATTTACCATACTAAAATTACTCAATATCCTATTTTTTGTAGGTTCTGTCGCACGTGCTAAATATTAAATATAACGATCAATTATTTGTACCGTGAATCATTGTTCTGTGCTGTTAAATTATTTTCATTTATAACATATTAGTAATTTAAACAGAATGACGTCAAAAATGCTGATTCTTGACTTTAAGTCAAGTTTCATTTCAACCGGTCTGTAAATCGGTAGCACACACAACGATGTGGATCTAGAAGTGGTAGGTAGCTTTTTCTTTCTAAAGAATTCTCTCGGGACGTGTGTGATGAATCCATAATTAATGCTAACTACATAACACAGCGTCGTGAGTTGAGACAAAAACAGACGTATTTTCCCGTAGGGGTGTAAAGTTTTCTACTACTACTAAAATATAATTTTGAATTTTTATAAAAAAAACTCTTCTGACCGTCAAATTTTGTAATATTTTCATAATAATTAAAGCTATAATAAAATAAACTGTAGTATTTTTTCAATAAGTGCGGGTCGAGGTTTAAATGTTGAATTGGATTAAAACATGCTGTGTGTGAGTTATTAAATTTTTTTATTACTTGAAAGGGCATACAGAAAACGAATTGTTCTATTCCTGTTGGAATTGATTTTCTTTTCCTTTACACTAATATCCCAATAATTTTAGGATGAAAACTAATTAACTACGTCAACACATTAATAACAGCGGAGTAATATCTTAATTCATGTGCTGGGAGGTTTCTTGAGCAATGTCATTATTATATTAATCACGAATAACCAACTATTCTGCATATAAACCGAAGTATATTTAGAGAAAGCTTGGCTAAGTTTTCTTTTCTTTTAGACGTTGAATAACTTATCAGAGCTTGACATTCAACGGATCTAGTTTCCTGTTACGGGTAGTGATTTATGAGTACCTATGGGTAAATTTTACATCCCTGTCCGTCTTGTAACACAAGTCTTTAACTTACAACTTCAACAGATGTTATCAGTTTCCTCTTCATCAACTCAGTTGCTCGCGTCTGTTCATCGGACTCAATACTTTTTATAAACGTACTTTTAAAAGCTCGGAGAAACTGTCAAACTGCTTTCGATTTCTTTCCAAACGCAGTTCCACCTTTCATCCACCAGATTCACATTGGGGATAAAACGGATTAAGTGCACAGCTCCTACATCACGTGCAAATTCTCCGCACACCAACCATGACAGTTTCTAGAACGGGTTGAATATAAAAAATCGCTCGTGATTTCGTTCACGTATAATTTCGAAATGCGCTCGTGTATTCCGAGTAACACTCCATCTGTTATTTTAAAAACCTTTTACGAAATTAGTATGTAAGAATATTCTTAGTTATGCTGTTATAAGATTATAAGACAGTAAGATTATAAATATTACACTATTATTTATGTATCTATTTTATTTGTTGTATATAAATATACAAATATATATTTATTTTTCGTATAAAAATATTTATTATATTTTTTATTTTGTACGTTTTATGGTAAAGACTATAAAATATTCATACTGCAGCAATTGTTGCCCCTGCGAAATTTTTACTGTAGCAGTAATGCGATATTTACAAATATTTATATTCATATTCTCTGAACTTTGCAAGATATCGAGACTCTTAAATTTCGGTTAAGCATGAAATAATGCTTGAGTTTAACTAACATTTTATTTAAGTAATTATACTTTTTATAAGTACATAATTCGGTTCACAGGGCTCTATGGCGCCTTCCGACTCGTAGACGCCATTCTTCTCTTTTTCTCCACATGTCTTCGTTTAGTTCTCTCTCATGCATATCCTTATTCATTTCGTCCCTACAGCTCAGCTTTCCTCTTTTTCTTCTTCCATGCGGTGTCCATAGCAAGTACTATTTTGATAGTCTATCATCTACCATTCTCCGCATGTGTCCATGTGTCCACGCCCGATTAATTTTTTTGTCTTAATATCGTCAAATATTCTGTGCGTGACCCCCATTACTAATATGACCCCATTCCGTATTTTTTCGATTCTAGATTTGTCTACTGCTGTTCTCCAGAAATCTATTTCAGTCGTCATTATACTTTTTAAATAGTTAATAATAATACAAAATGTTTTATAACATTATCGAAGTGCACTCAATTTTATTTTTCGTAGATATATAGATATAAACATAGTTTCTTGGTAATCACCCCTAAGAGATAGTTCAAGTAACTTATCCTGTTACAGTGGATTTTTGTGTCGGTATGTGCCGCATGCCTCTGTAAAAGACTGGAACAATTTCAACCAAATTTTTACACCGTTCCTTGCTACTCGGAAACAAGCAAGGACAGTAAAAGGAAGACACTACTATCGCCCCTGGGGACGGGGATGGAGGGTACGGAGATTTAAAACATAAATGAACGACAGATATGTGCATGGGAATAAATAATCTCGCGGTTAGTGAGATTGTTAGTGTCTCGCTTGTTACTGTACATTTTTTTACAAACTTTTTAAGTTACTGTTCATATTTAATGAAAAAGAAGATGTCTTGATTTGATTAAGATACTTAGTTATTTTGTGCTTATAAAGTCATATAGTAGGGGGCGTGAAAATTAAATTTTCAAAAGACTGACCCTCTCGCTGATGATTTAATCACGCGATGATTACTGTCGAATTAAATACTGTAGTGGGGTAATATAAATGAATTTCCAGCATCGTCGGGCACAAGACAGTATTTCATATTTTTCTCATTAAGGTTCTTTTCGCGGCAGTCTCTCGCGCTCATTTGTTGATAAAATTAAGCGTATAGGGTTTTCAACTGTTCGTATTTGCTCACTTTTTCAATGCTTCTACAGTGTTTACTATAGCTAATTTAATGTTGCAATTTTTTTTTTGAGGTGGTATTTGCTAAACCAAGGGCCGGAACCCGTGCCGGTACTTCCGGGCCCGAGGACTCGCATCTTGGGGCCGGTGTTGGTGGTGGAGGCGGCCGTGCCAGAGGACGCTGGCGTGTATCGCTGTGTGGCTGGTAACGCAGGCGGAGAGGCCAGCGCCGACCTGCGGCTCACCGTGACGGTGCCCCTGCGCATAGAGGTGCAGCCCCCTCGCCTCAGCGTGCACCTCGGGGGCCGTGCAGAGTTCCGCTGCGTGGATGCCAGCAGCACCACGCAGACGCTCAGCGTCAACTGGTACAAGGACGCCCGCCCACTGCCGGGGCCCTCCAGGCCCGTGGGCGAAGTCCTGGTCGTGCCCTCGGTGGGCCGCGAAGACCGCGGCATGTACCAGTGCGTCGTCAGGAGAGCCGAGGGCGAAACTGCTCAGGCTGCGGCGGAACTACAGCTGGGCGGTAAGTACACCGAAATCTTACCTTCTATGACACTGTTCACCGATAATGAGTATCTTTGATTCTTTCTCCAAAAGCCGCATTTTTAAACATTCTACAATATAACTAGGTTAGAATTATCCAATTAATTCATCTGTATGTAAGTGCATATAACCACTTATGATAATGACAAAGCCCTTTAAAAAACTATAATAATAATAACACTGATTATCGATGGAATGGAAAACAACTAGCTATCTCATTGATACACTTTATGGCATGCAAGCCAGATAATGGATTCTAAATTTAATTCCAATTTTTTATTAATTATTCTTCGAACCTATTAATTGAAAATAATGACACATTTAACAACAAAATTAACACATATGTTTAACCTTATAGAATAAATTTTTATCACAAAAAACGAATCATGGTCTCATGTTTTTTAACTGTTATTATGCTCATCTGATTGTCCTAAGCTATGAATGAAATGCCGTATTGCTTTTTTATTTTTTGTATTAATAGAGACATCAATATAACAATTGAAATAAACACACAATATTCAACTCGTCATTACTTATTGACCATTATATTTATTTATTTTATCAGATATAAATTTGTTTTGAATATAATTTGAGTTGAAAACACTGTAAATATTTTTATAATCCTATTAATAAAGTTATTTTGATTACACGTCACATAAAACTCATTCCCTTGCCTGTCTATACAAGATTAGTCAACCCAAATGACAAACGACTAGTTGATCCACAGTAGTTCTCATCTGTTCGTTGACTTATTTTCTATTCCTTTTATTTTCATTTTTGGGGCTCCATTAACTTTTTCGGGGTTACTTACTCGGAATATGATTCCACTCACTATATTTATACTTAGGACACAGTCTATTTTACTATTATATCTACTCTGTATGTGTTCCAATATTTATTGACTCATATTTCAGAATCGGCCGCACAGACGATCTATAAGGTCAGATTTGATCATATTTGGGGTTTTACTAATTTTGATTTAAATACTTTAACAACAGCCAAATTAATCTTATCGCCGGTAACTCTTCTGAAGTCTCATTAATTTATTCAAGTTGTTCATACTTACAATATAATCGGAGTTCTTATTGTGAGTGTCCTTACTGTTATGATAAATATCATAGTTTTTTTGTATTTTAAATAAGAACTAATGATCTTGATTTTTAGAAAAATATAAAATCTCAACCATAAGCATGCAAAAAAACTTTCAACATGTCATTACATAAAATTGGTATTGCTTACCTTTTCCGTGGTGCAGAGATGCATATTAATTTCATTGTAGTTGGTTTGCACCTTTACGCGGAAGTCTGAGAGCGACTTAATAAAAATTGATTTAAACTTTACATTGGTAAGTAATAAACTTTCATTTATTATGCTGCAATAATTACGTCCAATGAATGTATAATTAAGCTATTATGTTAATTGGAGAATAGAAGCAAGACGGAGAGCTAAGAACGTGAATGCTATTAGGGTCCTTGTTGAAGTTTCGTCGTCTTATAGACGTCTATAAAACTGATATAATCAAGAGAACTAGAGCAACTCCGTGGAGAATTATCTGACATTCTATTTTGTCAAACAAGTGTCTGGAAATAAAATTAATCGGCGCAATTATCAATGTAAGCGTCCCTTTAGAACACAGCTCCTAGCACAAAAAGATAAGCGTGTAACACTCTTTGATTCATAGTAAATCCTAGATGTTTAATGAAATAATACTATCTATAATTTTGTATGTTCATCAAATCATACTAGTGTATTTTATCTGTTTCCATTTATATACTGCTCATCAATTCAGTACTACATGGGCGCAGGTTATTTTAAGGATAAATTTTCGAGCAATGAGATTAAATGCATTTCTCATGACGTGATCTCCACCTAATAGAATTTCCTATATACGTGTACTGATTATCGTGGTAACGGCAATTTGTCTGAGTACCCTGATTTTCTTCCAGCCGGGTACTGAAAATTCAGTTTCCATTACGGTTCGGTGTCTCATTGCCGTTTTGACGGCAATTTGTCTGAGACCGGAGTACCTCGTCCAGCCGTGTCTCTCCGCGAACTGACTGATTTTTGTTGATGCAATGTTTCCGAGGGCCTTCAGGCGGCGTAAAGAGTCTGTCGCCGTGCCGTAAACAATTCGTCTGGGCCATCTTGCCTAACTCAAGCCCTGGGACTCGATTTCATTTTACAGTACAATTAATTAATTAAGTTATTAGGTTTGGTTGTTTACTTTTTCAACATCTTTTGTTGAGGTAAGTGTGATTTACCTCAATACATATGAAATAAATAATTAATCCAAAAGTTCATCGCAAATACTTCATCGTAGTCCAACAAAATCTGTTGAAATTTTTGGCGTCACTGTACGAATACTTTTGAGAAGCTATAACGTACGTAGGTAGGTTCTGTTTAAGTTGTGGTATTCAGTCCTAAGACTGGTCTGATGCAACCCCCATGCTAACATATCTTGCGCCATTACATTTCCGCATAACTACATCCTCCTTAATCAGCTTAGCGTATTCCATCCTTTACATCCCTATTCTATTATTACCCCACACAATTCCCTCTATTGCTAATTTTACAAGATCCTCATGTCTAAAAACGTGGCCTATTAATCTATCCCTTCTCTTGGTCAACGTTCTCCATATTGTTCGCTCTTCCCCTATTCTGTTTAGAACATTCTCGTTAGTGATTTTATCTACCCTTCTGATTTTCAGCGTTCTCCTATAGCACCACATTTCAAAGGCTTCTATTATTTTCCTTTCTGCAACGTGGACACGTTTCGCACCCATATAACGCCACGCTCCACACGAACATTATTAGCAACGATTTCCTAATATTCACACTTATATTACCCGTAAGTAAATTCTGTTTATAGCATAGCCTAATTTAAATATACACGAAGACAGCAGACAGTTTGTGGAATTCGCGTCTTGACTACATCTATGAAATTGTTTGTTAGACAGTTTACGGCTAATTAAGTAGAAAATTCTAACTCGAGAACCTCATTTTTCCGGGCATCGGTATTTGAAGAGCAATGTCAATGGCGGACTTAAAATTTACGTAAAATATTGCTTGCTTAAAATGAAAGAAAATATTCCATGCTAATGTTGAGTAAAGATGGTGAAATATTATTCTGCATATCGTATGCGTTAGCCCTGGTTTAATAGTTCTTACTTCATAACCTAGGCATCCGCAACAGATACTGAAGCAAGTAACATAAAACATATTGTAGCCAAGTAAAAAACAAACGTTGCTAAGGTGTAGAACATCAAGCTAATGGTGAACATAAAGGGAACTAAACAAAACCATCTTCAGTTTATTTGAGAAAATCACTTAACGCGGCTGTTGGAGTAATTAATTTTGATGTGTAACAGCATTTTAATTTTAATTAATCAACTCCTCTGATTAGTTGTTTCAGTAAGTCTGTTTTTCCAACAGCAGTTTACAAATTCTTTGAATCGTAGTCTTGAAATGTCAATACTGCTAATAAATCAGCCAATCTGCCTCGCAATTAAAAAATATATATAGGTTACTGGTATTTAAAGCCTGAGCGGAAAGGTCAAAATTACTTTATAATCATAGGAAGAAAAAACGAACCGACGAATTTAATTATTGTTGTAGTCATAAATCTTCGCTACTAACAATATCGATGTTCAACAATACGTTTTCAATCAAACATTTGTAATTTATTTCTTCTATAAAAATTAAATTTCTATTAATTCAGACTGTACTTAATTATAAAATCATCATATAACTTAAATATACGTAAGCTATTAAAATAATAACACAATATTGGCCGTTAAAAAATATAATTTTGTATATTGTATCTATATTATTAAACGAAAATCATAATCCACCTTAAACTTTGTGTGCACACTTAGATTGTACTCGTATATTAACCTCGCGTTAACATAAACCGGAACAATAGCCGTAATGTATTGGCACAAATTTGCATATGCATTATTAACTACAGTAATGAAGTGGGTTTCCCTAATTATAATATCTGCAAATTGGAGAAACTACGAAGTTAAGGTTGAAGCATGATGGGAATTAAATCATTAAGTACCGTACTTAAATAATAATACACTTATAATAACATAATATAATTGAGTGAACTTATTTTCAGAATGTTTCTTCTAACAGTAAGTTCGTGGCATTGTAATCAAAATTGTTTTATTTTTGTTTATACTATTTTGTATGTGTACCGTTAAAAGTATTTTGTATTACAAGAATTGTAATGAGCAAAAACTCGAAACAATTCATTTAAATCTTATAGCGCGATTGTGGATATTGATATTTATTAATTTAAAGTTAGCAAGGATTGTAATCCCCTGGAATCGCTTCCTGTCACGTACAAATATGATTGGCGTTATTTCCGCAACAGTCGGCGTGGGAAAGAAAAGACCCCCAAAAATAACAAAATTAGAAATAACACGTGGTTGCCTCGGCCAATGGGGTTTCGTGGTTTAAGGTCAAATCGTGGTTTTTGCAAACGACAGGGAGGCTGTGTGAATATTCATTCGACTCTCAGAACTTGGAGGAAACGGACGGGAACCGACTCTCGGTCCCGGCTGTATATGGAGAGCGACTTGTGACGAAGAAGAAGACCCCACAAAGAAGCTATCGGACAATCGACGCCATCCTACAATGAAGTACTCCAAATTTCTTGACTTCAAACTTTGACGCTTAGGTAGGGTATCGCCCACGGTTTTGAACCTGAAATAATATTAGATCTGATTACTTCGCCGAACCTTAAATTCTTTTGTAAATATTTCCCTCATTAATGATTTCCCAGTAATATTTTCCGATGTAAATAAATTCTCAGTATCTCTTAATTACCATTTTAATTTTAAATCCCCAACCCCTCCTACTATCTTTTTAATAATGTAATGCGTATTTATTCGTTAGTATTGAATCGTAATGTTTTTATTAATTTATTTATTATAACTTCAATTACGTACTTTAATTGTCTCTAAATCATATTACGGTATCTGTCTATCGAAATACAAGGAAAGTGAATTTTTAAACTGTTTAAATAGGATATACACATACCAATCAATCCATCTATCACTAAACTCGAATAACATAATACCTTTACTCCAACTGGGATTCATATGAATCACAGAAGGTTCTATATATTGCTATAGGTACATAGGTACCACACTACTTTCAGTAACTGAAACACATTGACTTTACTTTCATAATTGAATCGCTCAAAATTTCAAGGTTCTTAGTATTAAATATTCCGGAAGGAGTTGAAAATATTTTTTTCTGTTCTGGGTAAATGGAGTATTTTTAATTATTTAATTGATTCTACAATTGAAACGTAATTTTCTGTTAGTTTGGAAGCGGCGTTAGAACTCTTATCTGAGAAAATACAGTAATATGTAGGTCAGGGAGACTTGATGGAAGTGGAGAAAGTTATATGGATGTAGTAGATTTCATTTATTTCAAGAGAAAACACTTATTTATTTCAAACAATTCAATTAGTAATAAATTAGATAATAATTCATATAATTTATGATAACTTTTAATAAGTTGGTTTATAAATCCTCTTCTGTCGATTCAAATTACAGCATAAGCCTTTTTCATTTTCATAAAAGTTAATTGTATACATTACTTTCCTTTCACTCATACATTTTAAATATGGAGAAATATTACTTCAATACATTTTATTGGGGGGAAATAAAACCAGGGGTGAAAGAATAAAAATGACTTAGCAGAACGCATTTTATTGAGTGCAAAAAAAAGATTCATAATAATAATTTCCTTTTATACTGAAAATAATCACAAATATGTAAATAATTACAAAAATATAAAAATAATAGAAAATCATATAATTATAATAATTTCCACAAATTAAAATTATCATTGTTTTACTCGCGCGCTTCAATGAATTGGCGTGCCTTCTTCCATTTCCTAACGAAGTTTTTACATAAGGCCTGGGGTCAAATTCGTTTATAGGGGACTTAGAAGAAGGTTTCAGTGAGAAATCATTATGCATTGACGTTTGTTTAAATTTTTACGAAAAATAATTGTTATTTTTCATTCTTTGTGATGATTTTAAACCGGAACAGCGTTCCGTCTCCAAATCTTTTACCGGAACGCCGTTCCCCTGTATTCCGGCTTACTTTCAGCCCTGAATATAACTCTGCGTTTAAACAGTAATATTAATAATAACTATTGTGTCGTGAATAATTAATAAGTTTTCCGATTAATATATAAGTTTAATATTTGATGGACAGTACTGCTTAGCACATACGAGTTCGATTAATTGTAAACTCTTCAACAAATACTCAACAATCCCCGTTTTCTAATACGTAAACTTGTATGAAAGCTTCCGTATTAATTTGTGGTCAAAAAAAAACTTTAGCCGTTAATATTCTTTTTAGATTGGTGGATAGAGTAACTAACCAGGAAGTTCGAAGGAGAATAGGGGAATAGAGAACAATTTGGTCGACTTTGACCAAAATAAGGAATATATTAATAGAACACGTTTTGAGACTTGTGGGTATTTTAAAATTAACATAAGAGTAAAAACAGAAGAGGGAGGCCAATGATGGTTCACGAAAATACTAAAGCAGCCATGAAATTAATGACAAACTTCTTACGGCACTTGATGGTGCACTACATTCACAATTCTACTCCATAGGGATCACTTTTTCCTTCAGTAATATATATATATATATATATGAATGTAAAATACTGGCAGCGGTGGGATTTGAATCCCACACCTCCGAAGAGAATGGTGCCTTAAACCAGCGCCTTTGACCGCTCGGCCACGCCGACGGGAAATATAAAACTAATTTACGTATACATCTTATCGACAATCTAAAGAAGTTCACTATTTTACAGGTAGATAGTTGCCTGCCAACGGTATTTTCATTACGACGCGAAATATTAATTATCGTCTACATCGTAACGACGATCCAAAGAAGTATATTATATCTCAGGGGTTAAACAGTCTTACAACGACAAGTTAGTTACGACGCGAAAATTTTGTAATTTAGAAAATATATAGTATTAATATTTCAAGAATATAGGCAATCCTCATTCACTTTAGAGATATCAATGCTCGTATGGGACACGAAACCTTTCACCTTGATATTTTTTTCACATATAATGCTTCAGTTAATTTAAAAAATAAATAACAATGACAGCTTCCGGTTCTGGGGTATGTGTGTGCCAAATTTGATTAAATTCGGACCAGTAGTTTGGACGCCTATAGCCGAGACATTCACACTGACAAACTTGACAAAAGTTTTTAGATATACAGATTTTAAGTTCACTGCATTTTTTAATTTATCGAGATTCTTTGTCTCGCATTTTTTGCAATTAAATTCAATATAATTAATTAAACCTTTTTTTAAAGTTTAAATAAGGCCAAAAACAGACACAATTAGTGAAACATAAAGTACAATTTAAAAAACAACCATACGTTTTGGTCTTGATCTGGACCCTCTTCAGTTGAACTGTTCAACCTGAAGAGAGTCCAGATCTGCACCGAAACATGTTATGTTTTACTAATTTTTTGACTGTTTATGGCCTTATTTAAACTTTAATTTAAACTTACTAGACATTAATCACTATTATAAAACCTTTTTTTCTTTTGAGCCCTACTCATAAATTTATTGCTTTTAATTAAAAACAAAATTATAATATAGTTAATTAAATATTTTAAATGGCTTCCTCCAACGTGGGTAGCTACAATTAATTTAGTATTACAAATGGCTTCACCAACGTGGGGCCTGTATTTAATAGATTTATAAGTAATGAATGCCAGTATCATTTGCTTAATATTTTATTTGCTTTTAAAAATTAGCAATTTTCTAAATATAAAAATTTACATGAATTAACGTGAAAATAGAAACTAATTTTCAGGTACAACTTAGCGGCTGTCAAAAGAAGTTTACTTTTCTGACAACGATAGGTTAGTTACGGTGCGAAATGTTTATAAATTAAAAATATAAATTACGTGTCCAACTATTGACAGATTATATTATGATCACGTGGCTTGCATTACTTTTCTGACAGTTAAATTGTTACTATTTCATAAACTATTCAGGTAGATAACCCGCTAATGTAAGCTTTGCAAGATGAATTGTCATTTTGCATGCTAAATTAAGTATTTGATGGGTGTTTGAAATTATTCTTAGAATTCAGGTGAGCATTTGATTAGTTATACAATGCAAAAATTATAGTAATTGTTGGACTCATTATAATAAGAGGATCTATTTTCGAATATAGGCATTGGAATCAAATGTATGTTTCTTGTTGTATTCAGTTAAAGTAGAATACCCCAAAAAAATAACACCTCTTATTCATTATTACTGCAGCTACAAGGTCCCATTGTACATGGTGAGAATAATGAAGTCTTCTATAGTTATTGCTGGAGTAGAGATAGCTTGTGGACGCCTTCCAACGCATGGTGGTGGTGAGCTCGATTGGTAACATGCCCCGAGGCGCCTAAGAAGGCCGTCGCCAGCAATTGGTCCGCATGCGCCGCGCGGGTAATTACGGACTAAGAGCGCCGACAGATGTCCCTTTGATGCGTCTGACGGATGAGTCTGCCGCTAATGAAACATCAAAAGTCTGACTGGCGCCGCTAATGGCGATGGGAAATGGGCGTAGTGGCACGATGGTAGACATTGTGACGAATCCGTCGAGGTGACGCGATATAATTTCCCAGCGGCCGTGACAATTGTCCACACATAAATACAACGTGATTCAAGTATTCCTTGAGTTATTCTACTGTACCCGACAATTTGGAAAGACTAAAACTTAAACTATTAACACTACGTTTCATTTAAATAAAAAGCTATACATATATAATTTTCACAACTTTTCACCTTGCAAGATATCTACTGGAAGCAAGAAATTTTATTTTTAAAAAGACGAACAACAACAGGGAATCCACCTATATACTCGTTCTGCTGACAACACAGAACAATTAGTTTAGTATCTCATGAGTGCAAAATATTAACGAAAATAGTATATAGGACAATGGAACGTCAAATGGATTTCGATTTGGCTTTGGAAAAATGTAGGGACAAGAGAAACAATATTAACTTTCCGGATGATTTTAGAAGACAGGATAATAAAAAACAGGCCTACGTTCATGGCATTTGTAGATTTAAAAAAAGCGTTCGATAACGTGAACTGGAACGCACTATTAAGGATTTTGAAGAGCAAAGGAATAAAATATTGAGAAAGGAAGTTTATACATAACCTCTACAGAAGTCAGTCAGCTGTGATTAGAATAGAAGATCAAGAAAAGAAAGCAGAAATCAAGAAAGAAGTAAGCAAGGATGCAGTCTGTCGCCCATGCTGTTTGACTTACATGTAGAACAGGCGATGAAGCGAGTTAAAACAGAATATGGAAAAGGAATCATACTACAAGGAGAAGAAATAAAAACCCTACGCTTTGCCGATGATATTGAAGTATTAGGGGAGTCAGAAGACGACTTGGAAACCATAATAAATAGCATGAATTTAGTCCTGGAGAAAGAGATCAATATGAGGATTGATAGAGGGATAACCAAGGTAATGGAGTGTAGTATGGGAAACAGTGGAATAACAAAGGGTGTTAGATTGGGAAGGGATATTTTGACGGAAGTTAAGAAATGATGATACTTCGGAATCGTAATAACTTGGGATGGTAGAAGTATAGTAGACATAAAGAGTAGGATAGCACAGGCAAGGAAGGCTTTCGCTAAAAAGATAATTTACTTAAGGGTAATATAAGTGTGAATATTAGTAAAATCGTTGCTAATAATGTTCGTATGGAGTGTGGCGTTATATGGCTGCGAAATGTGGACGGTAGGAGTTGCAGAAAGGAAAAGAATAGAAGCCTTAGAAATTTGGTGCTACATAAAAATGCTAAAAATCAGATGCGGGGATATAATAACTAACAAGGAAGTTCTTAACAGAATAGGGGAAAAGCGAACAATATGAAAGACGTTGACAAAGAGAAGCACGTTTTAAATTAGCATTAGAGGGAATTATGTGCGGTAAGAACAGATGAGGAAGGCTAATGATGGAGTACGCTAAGCATGTTAGAGAGGATGTGGTATGTGCTAGTTATGGGGAAATGTAAAGGCTTGCCGAAGGTAGGTTAGCATGGATGGTCTTAGGACTGAATACCACAACAACACTCGCTCTGATATGTGTTTTAGTTTCATATAAACGGCCACGTGTTTCTGCAATCATGAAATTACAAGAAGTAAAATATTTAAAGATATTCGTGTACAGTTGGAAAATAATATTTATTTAGAAGATAATAATGGACCAGTTTAGAACGAACCCAGGAATCAAACACGAGACCTCCCGCTTACCTGGCGGTTTCCCTAATCACTGAGCCCGTCCGAGTCGTCTGGACCCGATGTGAGATCCTTCCTCCCTGTGTACTTGAAACTCAGGGCCACCTACAGTTTACTAATTGCACTCTTCACAACATAACTCTACGAAATCAGTGCTGAATGTAACTTGTCATAATCGATCGAAGGTGCACGATTTAAATTCAAATAGAAAATAAATATTTCAATTGAACGTCATAAAATAAAGATCCGCCGCAATGTTCGGGTCAAGAACATACTTTCCGAAAAATTTCTGTACGAAAATTAAATTTTTTAATGATATTTCAGGGAAGAAGACTACACTCACACTTATATAAAATTAATACACAATATTCAAAAATCAATTTATAAAACTTACATTTTTTATGAACACAAAACGTTTTCTCCTCATGTTCAGGGACCTCTAAAAATATATCTAAAAGTAAATACAATAAAAACAATATTTTTCTCCCTAAACAAAGTAATATAATTACTGTAAGATGGCAACGACAGTAATTAACAAAATATTTACGATTTTCTATGACGGACGAGGTCGTTTTTTGATTGGATTCTTATCAAAGAATACGCAATCAACAAAGACGTTTATTCTAAGACACTAAAAATGCTCCGTAAAGCAATACAAAACAAAAGGCGTGGAATATATTTTGATTCAGGACAACACCTGGCCAAACACCGTCAGACAAACTGAAGATGAAAAATTCGACCATTGTCCTCACAGTCAGGATTTGACGCTAAGCGGTTTTCATCTGAGGAAATCCCTTTGTAGAATATATTTCAATGGACATTGATGACGTAAAATAGGAAGTGCATACTTTATATCACAGGCGGAATTTTTCTTTGATGAAGGTGTACAATAATTAGTTTACCGTTACTACAGTTGCCTGAATAACGGCGGTAACTATATGGAGAAATAGTGTAGAGTATACGGTAAAATATGTGGAAAATATTTTCTGTTATGTTTTAAATAAATATCTGTACTGACTTTAAAATAGCTTTGGTATAAGAATGATAAGTACATACGTTTTTCAGCAGAGGCGACCAATTTTCTTCCCTGTGAAGATTCCAGAGATATAAGCTAAAGCTTTCTTCTTAGTTCTTTGCTCAAACTAATTCAACTCAGTTCTATCAACAGTCATAATTTTCAAAATTTTCAGAGCAGTGAAACTCTCATCTAAAGCAACTTTTCAGTGCGTGAAAATAATAAGTTTCAACACCGTCACTAACAATCCTACCATAAAATGAGGTAATAAGAAATAAAATTGATTTTAAAACGGATTGTGTTTACTTGTCACTTTCGTTAAACGTTAAATAAATTTTAACTTAAGTTAATGTTGTCTTGTAGGATAGTGATACGAAAAATGATATGTAAATTTGAAACTCTTCAGTGCAATGTTCTTCTTTCTTTTACGATATCATTTCTTCACAAACTTCTTTGCAGGAATTGTGTATTTTTTTGCATGTTTCACATTTACTACGACCGTCGTTTCCAAGAATGTTGTTCTTTGTAAGATGATAACAGATTTTCCTGTTTGTGTTCCTCTGATATGTATTTTCATTGCAATATTTGTTCCATTATATTTATGTTTGTGATATATTCTTGTGGCCTGTATCTATGTTTCGATGTTCAATATGTGACAGCTTGGAGTTCTTTGATGTGCGTCGTCTGATTGATTTCCACACGTGTCACATAAAGTTTGATTCGGTTTCTATCACCATTTTTATCTTTAGAATAATGAAATGACGAAGTTATATACAAAATATTAATGAGAAACTTCAACTAAATAGTAAAGTTCAAATTTAAGAATTCTAAATCTCTATTTATATTATCTTCTATTATGTTAGAATTTGACAGATAACCTGTTTTATAAAAAGAAGATGCGAAAATATCCCAAATGTGTCAACACGTTCACTCATTATGACGTCTAAATTTTGCCGTTGATTGGCACAAAGTGATTCTGACCGACTCTGTCGGTTTATAGGCACTGTGTAAAATGTATAACGAGTACATTTATATTGAGATCGTGACTCAACCTTGGTGTACAAAAGTAGATCGACATGCTTTGTGACAAAATGAATTCAGTAGATTTCCAACATTCGGGTTCTCGCGGAGCAACTGAAAGATATAAAATCTCCTTAATATTTATTCTTTTTAGTTTTGGAGCGTTTGGAGAAATGCTTCCTGAGTAACCGAGGTCAAAGTTGAAAAGAAAATTCTATTTACATTTTTTAGTGATGAGGCAAAGAAAATATAAATTTTCGCTTTATCTAGACTGTTAACTTTCTTATTTATTTTTAACATCTTTGTTTGCTAAAAATCATACAATACAAAAACCGACTCGTAGGCAATGCTTTGGAACATACTGTCCAAATTTTCTAGACGTCATTTGCAGCATGAGTGTGTAATAGTTATAGGTTATATATATATTTGTTTTTTATTATTTGAACCCTCTACCGATGAAATAGGACTAGTCAAATCACCATTAATTACATAGGTTATCTAACATAATAAAATATATACAATGAAAAAATTAGACAATACATAAAAATATTAAAAATATATACACAGGAAATTGTAAAATAAATAAACAATATGGGATTAATTAGTTAGGAAGAAGGGACTTCATATCTTCATATCTGAAATGATAAAAAAACATACAGTCCAATTATATTCGTCGGTTCTGTTTATGAATTTAGCTTTATTAGCCATTATCAGTAAGATAAAAAACAAATGGAGATATAATTCGGAGTCTCTCGTGTCTATTTGCACCAAAAAAATTGACGAGAAAATTCGTTGGACACCTTTTACATACCTGTGATTCATATATGCATTTATTTATGATGGCCCTGATAACATTTAACAATATGTAATTATGAGCTTTGGGCGGGACTAAAGCTCTTGATTTTAACAGCCTTCATAATGTAAACTTTTTCCCGTGTAATAATTCGATTATTAACATCATAACCATGGAACTGCCAATGTTGATTTTCTCTGTGTTATATTATTTAAATAGTTATAGGTATAAATATTTGTCCAAAATTTAATTATACATCCACTTTTCGTGCTATAATTAACCATTTTACATTAATAATTAACAATTAATATTTTCGGTCCTGGACGTTGCAGAAGTAACATGAAATTATGTAATATTTTAATTGAAGGAGTGACGGGGTCCCTAAAGTAGGGGGACGAAACGTAATCAAATTAAATGTTTACATTGATGACTTTTGGCCATTCCTTGTGTTTTATGTATAGTATTAAATCAGATAATTTACTTACTTCATTTATAATTAATTTCATTTATATTTTTGGATGTATGGGTGTTGGCTTTCATATTTTTTGTTGCATTTTATGATCTCATGGTACCTGAATACATATTGCTGGGTGATTATTTCTGAGGTGTAACATCACCGTCAAGGGCAATCGACGACTGATATTAGAACAAATATATTGTTACATTCAGAGATACTATGTCCGCTATCCCTATTGGCACAGCCACATTATTTATTCAAAACTTTCAACAGCCACTTTCTAGTCTACTTTATAGAATTCAAAAATTATATATAGTAATATATCCAATTGAAGTTTATCATCACCCTACACAATATGTAATAACCTACGAAAAAGGAAACTTTTATTTAATAATTAAGAACTTAAAATAATTATCATTATTGGTTAGACAACCAATCGTACGGATGAAGGAAAGAATATTTATCATTACTTGGAAGCAATTCTTCTGCCTTTGAATGTAAATCAGGCTTTGAAATGTTCCCAGATTGCTTTCTGGTAGAAGATATTGCTAAAAGCTATTTAAATTTTCTGCATATTAAAGAAAAACATTTATTCCAATCCATCCGAATAAATGACCGTAACAGACACAAATTCAGATGAGAGGGAACTGAATTATAAATACTTCACAATCAAAGGTAAACAGGGTATTTGTATTGTCTTCCGCGGCAATCGCTGTTCATTATTATTGCGAAGTCTTTTTTAAGTAAGTACCGATATTCATTAAAAAAAAGATAACAATATTATTTCTATTCATTTTATTATCAAACATTTTATTACATCCCACACTACTTCTCTACATAGTCACCACTAATATTCAGGCACTTTTCATAACAGAAAACCAGTTTTTGTATTCCATTGTTGAATATAAATGCAGCCTGTTATGAAAGACAATTTTGCACTTTGACATCACCGCGGCTCATCGTCCACATTTTCACGACACTCGTTAAACTGTCTAATCCACTTCCTCACCATTTTATCACAACTCATACAAATGTCGGCAAATGTTAGCTGGCATTCAAGCAACTAATCACTGATCTATCTTCACAGTCAAAGAATCGTTCAATTGCTTTGAACATTTAGAAACGTTCAAACAAGAGGAGAACTTATAGTTTTGAAGCTGCGTTTGGTTTCTTAATTAATAAAGGATGTAATCGTGCTTGCTAAAAACCGCAGCGCTCCAGCGGTTAAATATTAAAATGGTACTTAATTTAAAAACAGCCCTGGTATACTCAATTTAATTGAGAGAAACCCAAGAATAACTACTATGAAACTAAAAAGGTTAAAGTACTTCATATATAAGGTTGACATAGGCATCATACTCAAACATGACCGGTTTCCCGCATAATTTCATGCATTAAAAAAATATATATTCGTACATGGATCTTAATTCACTGAAATTCACTTAGTGCATTATTAGATTTGACCAAATCACTTCATTTTTGTTTGATAAATTTTTATTTAATTTTGAACAGCTTCGTACTCTACTGGTAAGTCGCACACACAAATTTTCTCGTTAACGGTTCCAAACAATTATTAATTGGTTTAAAATGAAACTTTCCTCACATAAACCCGGTATCTAATTTGTTGTGTTTCTTGATACATACGCAAGTAATAAATAATTATCACTATTTTAACAGTAGAATTTGTTGCGAGTGAATAATGTAAGTTTTCTATTGTCTCCAAAACCTTTCCTGTCTTTATTCTGAATTATGTACGATATCTGACTTATCAAAATTATACAACCCATTCTTTACAACTATATATTCCTTGTGTATACCGCATAGTTAGAAAGCGATGTAGTAAAACATGGCTATGATGACGCGCGACATCAAAGCACTATCAATTAAGCACAAGTCAGTCGTTTCAGCCTTCAGCAGTCGAGCAACTGGTCAATTGCTTTAGCAAACAACAATTACAGCCTATTCGGAGGACACGACGCCAACAAAGGACTTAATCACTAAATTCTCACTTTTCTCTACGAATTTATATTCATAACCTCGTTTCCATTACTTTTTCACTTATATTTTCTGTTCCATGAACCATTTACAAAATAATGTCATTACAGGGGAATAAGTCAAACATTTTGTTCAAGGGAAGTACATTATTCTCCAAACAGAGATTCGAAATGTCGCAGCAAATAAATTACGACGCAAGAATGTCGCTGGGTAAATTGAATTCTAGGTGATTTAATCAGACGCAAGAGGCTGTCCGGAAGAGCGGTAATCAGACCTAATAATTTCCAAAAAAAAAAAGATATGCTTCTGTTGAAAAAGGCGGAGATTGAGATTGAAGAATGCACAGGAAGCGAGGGAGTTTTCAAATTAGAGGAGGGTAGAATGCAGAATTAAATAAAAGGCAATATGGGTTTTTCGTTGCTAGGAGATGAAACGAAATCAAACTTCTTATAAACACAAAGTCGGAAAAATATTGCAGAACGTGATATCAGTAATTAAATTAACTTTATCTGCATCTATTAATTATTTTAAGGCAATTACGTAATATTCCGGTGTCTCAATAGTTTTTTCCAATATGCATGTTGTTTACAAAACTTGGTACGAGCCACGTCATACTTTCGATGTTTTCAAGCCGTGCCTATTCCTTTTGGTTGATTTCTGTAATCCATTTTTCAAGTATAGCATTAGGAAGCATATTTATTAATTGGACCGTCTAACGTTCCGCTCTATGTCTTAATTGAACATATTCATGCGAGTGCACTTTTAGAATCGATTGTATCGTATTTGCAATTTATCTTACTTAATATAAACGGTGTCTTCTAATATAAAGAGCCCAGTTCAATACAACCAACTTACGTCAGCTATTTCTTGCGTCGTCAAGCGCTTACATAATCAATCCATACTAAATTCCAGTTACAGTCCTTATTAGAAAAATATAGCAGTCCGTATTATAATTTATTAAATTTTTGAATAAATTATTCCTACGGGCGCAAAGACTAAACGTAATCGTTTATATAAAGTTAATATTTTGAGCTCAACGGGTAGAGTATAACTAATGTCCCAATATATGTTATCGGTAAACAAAGGAATAATGACAACTTTTGATTGTATTTATTTAAATCAAAATTGCGGACTTAATTTTTACATTATTACTTTCAGTAATCACAACCGTACTTCTCGTTGAAATAAGCAGTTCTTAGACTGGCCTGATGCAACCCTCCATGCTAAACTATTCTACGCAAGCCTTTCATTTCTACGTAACTACCACATCCCGTTTCCTCGCTGGTCTTACCCGACACACTTCCCTCTAGTGCTAATTTTAACAGACCCTCATGTCTCAAAACGTGGCCTATTAATCTATTCCTTCTTTAGTCAAAGTCCTCCATATTGTTCTCTCTTCTGTTACTCTGCTTAGAACTTCTGGGTAACTAACTCTATATACCCATCTGATTTTCAGCGTTCTTCTATAGTACCACATTTCAAAAGCTTCTATTCTTTTCCTTTCTGGAACTCCTATCGTCCACGTTTCACACCCATATAACGACATACGCCAAAACTAATAATTTCCTAATATTCATACTTATATCAGCCATAAGTAAATTTGTCTTTTCTGCGAAAGTCTTTCTTGCTTGACCTATCCTACACTTTATGCCTACTATACTTCAACCATCCCTAGTTAAAAAGTTGCCCAAGTAGCATAATTTCTTAACTTTTTTCAAAACATCCCTTCCAAATCTTACACCCTTAGTTATTCCACTATTTCCTAAACTACATTCCATTACCTTGATTTTCCCTCTATTAATCATTCTGTACTCTTCCTACAGGATCACGTTCATGCCATTCATTGTTTTCCAATTCTTCTTCTGACTCCCCTAATACTACAATATTATCGGCAAACCGTAGTGTTTTTATTTCTTCTCCGTGCAATATGATTCCTTTTTAACTTCACTTGTTCTATATGTAAATTAAACAGCATGGGAAACAGACTGCATCCTTGTCGTATTCCTTTCTGTATTTCAGATTTATTCTCTTGACCTTCAGTTCTAATTACTGCTGACCTACATTATATTATTTCGTAAAACCTCTTTGAACATCTAAATTCCTTACATTACAATAACCAACGTAATATGAGTCCAATCACATCTATCGTAAAGATAAACCACTTCATATAAATTATTATATATTCATATGATGGTTTTGAATACATGCACTAACAACATTGTAGTGTGTGTTAAAGAACTAATAATAAAACAATTAAAGTATTTATTTAATAATTTTTTCAAGTAGGTAACTATTTCAATAAGTTATACGCACATATACTTTAGTACTATCTACTAGCGACTTCGTCCATTGTTTCGGGGTGTGAGGTCAAAGCTGTGGCTCATTATATATGGTCATCAGAAAATTTTAACTCTTTTCAATATATACAGGGTGTATCAAAAATAGAGCCGACCTCCTGTGGTGTGGTTGCTGACTCACAACTCAGGGGTCTCGTGTTCAAATCCTGGCATGGACTTGGATGTTTGTGTCGTCATAGTCGCGAGGACCAGGCATAATTACGGGTATGGATTCCCCATATGTAGATAATAAAAACAATTCATTACTTGGTTTTCAAGATCTTTGAAACTCCCCGTAAATACACACACACACACACACATATATATATATATATATATATATATATATATCGGTATTTTTTTATGGCAAACATGTACTGCAATGGCTGCCGTGTGGCATAGAGCGTGTATTATTCCAGTCCACGGCGATACTCGTGGCTGCTTATCTCTAAAAATCTTTTAATTATACTACTCGCCTCAAAACATATTATCGTAAAGACCATAAATGTAAGTTACTTACCTGTATTATGACAATCTTAAATAAAATTATTTTTTCTATAGAGCTTGAACTTTCAGAAAAAAATGACAATCTAAACCGTTAAACAATAAACTAAGAATTGACGTGCCAAAGAGATGCTCGAGTCTCTGCTACACAAATAAGACGAGCATCACACAAAACATTCAACTTGCTTCAAAAAAATACGTGGCCACTTGCTGATTAATGCTTTTCACAGCTCAGAATACTTGCATGTTGAATTTCAACTATATTTTTGGTACTAATTTATAAGAGTATTAATCTGTTTTCAGTGTGTTGAAAGACGCTTGTTTGGTTTTGCAGACGCGCCTCCGGTGCTGCTGTACAGTTTTATTGAGCAAACCCTTCAGCCAGGCCCCGCCGTTTCCCTGAAGTGCAGCGCAGCTGGGAACCCAACACCGCAAATTGCCTGGACTCTGGATGGCTTCCCGCTACCCAGCAACGGCAGGTACGAGACTACTACACTGTAAAACTATGGCCAGTTTCACGTCTTATTCACATTTGTAATATTTCATAAAGATTTGATAATTCTGATTTACCGATTAGCCCAAGATGAGGCAGCTAGAAACCAGCAAAGGGATTTAATATTGATCATCGACGGACAGTGAAAAAAAATGTAGAATTGCACTGTTCAAATAAAAAAAATATTCAAAAACATCGTCTAAGCACCAAGCTTCATTTCAATTCTTAGATATTCTTTGCAAAAGGTTTCGACTTCGAAAGTAAATGATTTATTAATTTTTTTGGCATATGATGTAATAGGATAAGTCAATCAAATAAATACAAACTTTTAAATACAGATTAACTAATGTTACACTATATCCTAGTGAATTGAGCACTTAGTGTAAAAAGACACGTCAATACGTAACTATTTATAATTCATCATTATAAAAATAATTAAACACTAGAAATGAAGTAGTCAGAGAATTGAAGAAATCTTTCCCCCAGGAATAAAGTAAATACTATGCTTTTTGCCGATGGTCAATTTATTTTACAAGAAAATGAAGACGACCTCCAGAAATCCATATATAAATTAAATATTGTTTCCAAAAATTACAACCTGCAGATTACTAGAAAGAAAACTAAAGTAATGGCATGGCAAGGGAAGTATCCTATAAGAGCGAAGATAGTAATTGATGATCAACCAGTAGAACAAGTTTCAAAGTTTGGTTGTGAATTATCTGATAATGACGACGACGAGATGAAGAAAAAGCTTCATCGATTTCAATTTATGTGTGGGACAATTCGATGAACTTTAAAAGGAAAAGTAAGAGAGGATACACAACTTAAATTTTATAAGACGATGGCTGTACCAACTTTGTTATATGGAAGTGAAACATGGGTGAATAAAAAAAATTATAGGAGTAAGATACGTGCATCGGAAATGAGATTTCTTAGATCTGTGAAAGGATACTTCCGGAGCGATAAAATAAGAAATGAAGAAATAAGGAAGCAGCTAGATATATTCACACTGATAGTATTTACCAAAATAGAGTAAATTGGATAAACCACGTTCTCAGAATGGACGACAATAGAATACCAAAGCTTGGCCTTCAATACCATTCTATTGGAAAAAGGGATGTCGGTCGTCCTAGAAAGAGATGGATTGAAGATTCAGGTCGGAACAGGCAATAGCCTAATCCATGAAGAGGAAGTGAGTAAGTAAATAAAATTGATAAACACTGATCTCGTCTTACATGCAGCAGCGTCATCTTCAACCACAATTCTTGAGTCGATTCCCGTCGTGCAAGGTAGTACAATTCAAATAGAGATACAATTATATATACTAAACTATTACTAAATTACATAACCTCTTCGTATATTGAGATATTATTTACCTAGGTCTTCCGAGGAACTCATTAAATGTATAAACAGCTCCATCAAATAACAAGTTTCGCAGTGTTTTATCAATAAATTCTTAGTTTTTATGTTTCTATATGACTTTATAGGTTTATGCCCGAATAACGAACGCTATTCATGGTTGTGAACGATGTCTGGCGTCGTCGAGTTGATTTGTGCCGTTACGGCAACTGTGCCGATGTTACGCCAAACGAACTCCAATACTTTGTTGGAATATATAAGAACTGGGCAAGTTTAAAGTACCCAAGTTTTGGGGACAAAGGTTTACAACTAGTATTCCAATCCGCAGAAGCTAATATTCTCACGTCTCGCTTCTGTAATTTGAATATTTGCTAGGCTACCTGAAACGACCCCGATTTGACAATCAGTAAGACACGACCGAGTGAAAAGAAGCGTGATATAACATTTTGTCGGTTCTAACGTCGTTCTCTTGGATTAATACTATTAGCGTACAGCAGAAAGAGCTGATTTTTCCCAAAACTTTAATGATATGCCGGTGCCATTTCAATTAACTCCAGAATAAGTGCGTATTGTGATGAACTTTCTGCAGTAAGAATTAATTTTGTAAATACTGTAAGAAATTTAGTATTTTAGTTTTCTCTTGATTAAAATACGTTATTTGTAGAAAACCATAAGTTTAGGTTGTCCATGGTGATCCCTAATGTCGCATTTAATATTTCTGTATGCTTCCTCAAGGACCATACCGTTAATTTCTGCGTAAAGAACTGACATTCGGGTATGTAAATAACTTGGTAGGTCATGTATACAGGGTGTAACAGAAATAAGTACACAAACAGTTTTTCCTCTTGGCATTTTTGTCACACGCTTCGTTACTGCGCAAATTGTGAATATAAAGTTTAAAATGAGTAGTTCATTCTTCTCTAGTGGTCACGAGATCTGTTTAAACTCAAGTTCCGGGCTGTTTCTATTTAATTTTGAGAAATGATTTGCCTAATTGTCTTAGTTGGGCCCAGGCATATCCTAATATTAAATTATCTGAATTAATTTATGTATGTCTAGCAATTAGTCCTGTATCAATCTATCCTACACTATAGCTTTTGCCGACCTCCTGTGGTATAGTGGCTGGCGTTGCTGCCTCACAACCCAGAGGTCCCGGGTTCGAATCCTGGCATGGACTTGGATGCTTGTGTTGTCATGGTCGAGAAGGCCGGGATTAAGACTGTTGGAGGATTGATACGCTGACCACGTGTCACTCTAAATTCGGAATGTGTCATGCAAGATGACATTCCGCAGTCGACTCGGTAGGCCCAGGCCCTCAATGAGCTGTTGAGCCATGGAGAAAAAAAAAGAAAGAAAACACTATAGCTTTTAGTCCTGTCTCTAAGTGTACTATTTCTATTTGAAATTATCCTAATGTCGTCATAGTCCTCTCTATCATAGAACCTATGCCCTAAATATCGTCTAATGGTCTCTAATCCTAATAAATGGTGAATATCTATTAACCTAGTGTATCTCGGTGCGTCAGTGATTAATTTGATGCATCGATTTTGAATTGCCTGTGTTTGCTACACCCCAGACCTCGCAACCGTACATGAGTACAGGACGTACAATCGTCTTGTAAAGCACGAGCTTAGTTTTTAGGCTAAGACCACGGCTTTTTAACATCGGGGAAAAGCTTCTTATTGCTAAATAGCATTTCGCTTTGGTCTCTTTTATATGCTCCCCAAAGGTCAGTCGCTTGTCCAGTCTTAGTCCTAAGTACTTGACAGACTTAGTCCATTGGACTTCGGTTCCCCCTGCTGCTATGTCTACAATGGGGAGTTTTCTCGTTCTAGTGAACGTTATAGCCTGGGTCTTCTCCCCATTGATTTTCATCCTCCAGCGGTTTGCCCAGGATTGGAAGCTTTGTACGGACCACTGAAACTTTTTCACGACGTAATTTTGATTGTGTCCAGTGGCGAAATAAGCTGCATTATCCGCGTATAACGCTTATTCAGTTTCCGGACTCTTTGAGACGTGGTTATATATATACAAAGCTGTCACAAGGCAGCTTCCTTGGGGCACCCCCACTTCGTATTTCCCTAGCAGGGCTGGTCTTCAAATCCCAGTAGACGTAGAAGTGCCTATTACTAAAGTATGAGTGCAACAAGTGTATCAAATAGTCCGGACACCTTAACTCATCTAGTTTGTAGAGCAGTCTATCACTCCAAAGTCTATCAAACGCTCGTGTTTGGTCTAGGAGTACTGCACCTCTAATGTACGTCTTTTAATAAACACAAATAGGTAATACTTGTTTTCCCCCTGCATTATTTGTCACGGACAACCAGGTAAATGATACTGCTGTGTTCTTTTCCCACAGTGACTCTTATTTATTTTGTTATTTACTTTTGATTTATTTTAACTTACTGTAACAATAAACCGGCTATAATAGTAACAGTAATGCATATAATATTTCAATTAATTTAAATAATTGAGGAAATTAGTCCATCTAATAACACTATTTGAATGAACCGCACATCCGAAATGCCATAATTCGTAATATTTTTTTACTTATAAATTGCTTTTAATAGGTTTTGTTAGCGTGGAACAATAATAGTCGTATTACAAACTAGGTTATCGATAGAAGTTTAATACAATTCACGGCGTCTCTTTTCGGTGCACGAGTGGAGTTTAAATTATTTATTTCAAACAAATTGACTCAGATTACAGGAAATCAGTATTAATTAACCTACATATATTATGTACATAATGATACTGATTTATGTTTTGTTTTGCGGGATATTACCTTATTCCGTTTTCCCCTCAGTACATCACATCATTAAAGCAAAAAATCCATGTCCTTTGTCTTCATGTACCAATTATACTCACCAACGTACACTTTAATTAGGATGTTTTTATTTAGTCGTTTAATTTTCTTCAATAATTCTTACGTCAATTCAAAATCCCCAATCTTTTCTCTTCTTCAAAAATCAATTGTCTGGCATTAAGTATAATAAATAAAAAATATCACCAATTGGTCGTAAAAAACTTTAATATTTATTTAATATAATCACGACGTTCCGTCCATCTTTGTGGACTTCATCGGAAAATTTTTTTAATGTAAAATACTATTACTATGGATAATTTTGTTTCCTGGACTGCGTCCAATGAAGGTGAAATCATATTTCGTCATACATTCTGGTTCTCCTTAAACGATATTTTACTTTCTATCATCCATCAATACATCCAATTTTGATGTTAAAATTAATATCTGTTAATTTTTAAAACTAATGGTATGTAATAAATTAAAAATTATATAAAATATTGATTTATGATTCCCTTCCTGAAAGGAAACAATTCAACTCAAGAATGTAGTTTTTGGAACTTGTATTGTCACGATTAACGTTTCTTCACGTTTTTATAAAATATCTACAGTTAGTAATATCAATCTTAAAAAACAAGTATTATATGAATTATTAATTTTGTTTATTTTTAATTAGTTATATTTGAGTGCTGCTTTAAATCAGTATGTAACCAAATGTTGGCATTGCTTCTACCTACACATTTCCTATATATATTTTTTAATTTTGCCCTGACCACTGCTGGTTTTAATCCATTCCAGTTCCATTTTATTAAAGCAAAAAACCCTCTGGAGCAGAGTTTTCGTCCGCTGCCATTGGCCCGAGTGTCCAATTAATCATAAACGGAAGTTTCCCGGACACGGCCTCACGTTGTTTAATCGAGGTCGTGCTCTCAACGGAACTCTCAATCACTGGAATCAATACAATGTCCCTATTCGAAAGCACAGTCGTGCCTGCCCTTGTAAAGTCTACTTTTCCGTGATTTTGTACTGCCTTCTGCTTCACAGGACACATTGTCAGAATTATTCACCTGATTTAACAATTTTACTTAACCAAAAAATTTCCATTCGCCTTATTTAATTTTCATTCCTTTGTTTGTAGCACAGAAAAAACATGGAAAATATGACTGCTTCGTATTTACAACTCAACTACGCATTGTTCTTCCCAATGATTAATAAATTACCTAAAGCTAATTGAGATCTTAGTTGCGGATAATAAGTCATTATTTTCTTTCAAATTTTCCGTAAGCAAAATGATGTCAGTGAAAGAAATACTAAAATCAACATATTACTTTACTCATACGCTCTCTCCACCCCCATCTACACACAAACATATATATATATATATCAGTTAATTAATATAATTTAGTTGGGTACTGCGGGTTGAATGCGATCAACTTTTTGTTCCTTCAGCTGGCTTTGCTCTCGTGACGCCACAAAACCAGACTAAATTTTAGATAATGTACTGGCTTTGAATACAATGTATCCTGTCACTACTTTTAATACTACTTTATACCGTAAATTTATTTACAAATTGTACAGAATTTAATTCACAATAGAAATAAAAGGATATTCATTGCGCGCCAGCAACGTTTTAATACAATTGAATAATAGGTTATAATGTTAACTACGACTAAATTAGTAATGAAACACTGTTTAAGTGAAATAATAATTTGGTTTTACGCAGATAGTATACTTTTAAAAGGAAACTAAAACTTTGAAATACGCGCTTCCTCTGATATTGTAGAACACGCCAGAGCTAACTCGAATCAAGCAAATCGAAAACTTTAAAACATTGACAAAGAAGTCAAGAAGATGCAATAGTATCACTGCTAAATGATTTTATATCATCTATACCAATAAATAAAATTGACGTGTCTGTCTGCTTCTCTGTCATTCTGTGTGTATGTTTGTCTCGTATAGGCTCCGTAACGGCTCAACGGATTTCAATGAAAATTTGAGGGTTTAAATTCAGGACATTTAACTTAAACATTCGTGCATATTTCATTTCAATATATTTCAGGCGATATCAATATATATATATATATATATACATCCACGGTAATGCGGGTTGCCTATACCCTAGATCAGTTTATACGTTTTTAAATTTAGTAATAAATATGATTGTGCTTCTGCAATTACGATTGAATGTTCTAAACTGTTGTATTTTCTATTTATTTTAAATATGCCCCCATAAATCAATTTAACGATAGTAGTATCCTAGAAAACAAGGAAAGAATCGTCATTATTGACGATTGAAATACTGTTTTATTTTACAATTTTGATACAGTTTCGTATATGGAACAAGATTCAAATTCTGCCGTGAACTTTCTTGAAAGGCATATTTGGTACACTCCAACTTTATTACATTAAAAAAATAGTTGATTTTGGCGATAAATTGCTTGTAGCAACCGTCACTATGGTTATGTAGTTTTAAATAAGCTTACGTGCGTTCCAGAAATATTTACAGAGTTTCCTGTCCAATCCTTGGGGAAGCATCACTCCCAATAACAGTAGAGTGCTTATTTTGTAGCCCACTTCATTATATTGTCATTTCATAACTTCAAACTTACACGCTTCCTGAGTTTATTTGCATTTTATGCACTCACGAGGTGCTTTGATGTTGTAGTCATGTTGAATAATCTGTATTATAGATTTCTGACAAACGATATTAAATTTTAGAAAAAGAAAGTGACCTATAGTTTGCGACAAACAAAAATAGTGACAGTTTTAACTTCTTAAAGCTGCCGAATTCAACAAGAAATAGGTAAAGAGTGTTTTTTTATATAAGTATGCATGTTCTGCAAGAGTCACCTTTGTAATTTAAACTATAAAATAATTATTGGAAAGCAGTGTCTAGTGTCTATTACCTGAAGGCTCTTAAAAATTTTAATATTTCTTACAGCAAATAATCCTTAACTAACTTAATTACAGGAATGAGTGTTGGTCAGTGCAAAAGTTGCGCGCGTTGCGTCCATTTTACACGGCAGACCACGGTGGCTTTTCAAAGTCGACCCCCCAACGTTTGGTGGCTCCAGATCTGCTTAGAACGCCACCGTAGTCCGTGCAAGTGTGCAGGAGAACCCAAGACAGTCAATTCTCCACCCTGCACAAAAACTCTGCCTTTTGCAGACTTGAAAATGGTGAATTTAGCGTTGGGACTTGAGCCTACACCAGTACAAGATCCAACTGGCCTAGGAGGACAAAGTTAATGACCATTGACACAAGCCGAATTGTTCGTTAACTGGGCTTTGGAGCGTCTGAAAGAAACTCCAATTTTGACTGAAAAATTATCATTAGAAGCGGTGCTCAAGCACAATTTTCCTATATGGTACGACGCCAACCCATAGGGGGCTCACTAGGTGGCAATGCATCCACAAAAAGCTGCTGTTTGATGATAATTTTGGACCGGCGGCGTCACTGGTCCGTACGTTTTTAAAACCGACGTTGGTCAGGCTATCACCGTCAACGGCGAGTGCTACATAACGATGATAACCGATTTCTTTTAGCCCATATTGAACGAAATGGACGTAGATGACATGTGTTCTAGAAGGACGGTGCTACGTGCCACAAAACGGACGACGCGATGGACTTTCTGCATGAACGATTTGTGGGTATGGTCATCTTTCGTAGAGGTGACGTGAATTGGCCATCAAGATCGTGCGATTTGAACAGGGGTTTCCTGAAATGGCAGTTCTATGTTAATAAACCGCAATAGACCAAGTCAACATAGCCCAGAGTATCGCTTTAATTCAGCCGGATCTAAACGACAAGGTCGTTGAAAATTGAACCACTCGGATCCGCGCCACCGTCAGAGGCCGCGGCGAACATTTGAGCAATGTTTTTATTCCATACATAATGGAATACATGGGCCTTTCAGATAAAAAAAAAGGATTTCGTTAATACAGCCCGTTTTTTTCCATTTCAACATCGATCGGCTCATATTGAAAACCCCTTCATGCTTTTTTGCATATTTCGTATGAGAAGATATATGTAGTAGAAAAATACTATAACGAACTGGTATGAGAGACTGTGGATGTACAAAATAATATAGGTCTTACTGAAGTAGTATACGTTATTTCCAAATGTATCTTCACGAGAGCGTGGAGCTTTTTTAACACCTTGATTAAAATCCAATTATTTTAATCTAAGTAAAATGTTTAATAGAGAATGTAGGCTTTCCCGGTGGATAGACTGAACAAGAAGTTCTCGAAACGTCGTATCTTGTGATTGACATAACCCGGGTGAAATCCCGAGAACTTCTTGTTCAGTAAAATGTTTAATATATTTTATTTAATATATTTTTTTATTATGCAACTTGTCGGCATTCAACTTTCGTCTTACTGGAATAATAATTGCTTATTATAAAATAACGGCTAATTACTATTCACCATAGCAGCTGATAGAAAAGAGAATTTATCAGATTTTCGCATCAAAGCTGAAGAGTATTCTACTGCCTTACCCGACTTCAAATATACAATTAAAAATGGAATCAATATTTTAATTAGCGAATAGCAACTTCAAAGAATTCATATCTGACGCAATAACACGAATCCACTTATTGATTAAATTGCTTAGATTCTCTTTGGCGCCTGTAATTACTGTTTTACCATTAATCAATTTGTGGAAAAGTATGGTTGTTCTACAGCTAATAACCAACTGATTTGTATTACACGCACATTAAAATATTGAAATCAACGATTCGTGATTCACTAAGACACTAAGACAAAGAACATGAGAAATACATGAAAATATTTCTCGTCAAACTCTCAAATTCAGATTCCTATTAATCATCTTTAGTATTTATTTCAATCGACAACGGAAACAATAAATTGTTTATTACCATGTTCTAAACAATCCATTTTCAAATTGTTTTTAAAAATAAATTTAATTCTAACTTTGGCAAAAATATCTCTCTTAACTCTTAATTCCGCTGTCATGAGATTCTTCAAACAGATTAGATGTAAATAAATTCTTCTGGAAGAAAAAATCGAATACTAAACCTTCAAAGTTTCCATCGTAAATGTGAAAGTCGGATCCACAGCCATAACTTGAGAATTCCAATAAGTATTAAGACATGAACTTTCTCGATTACACTGGATTCACTGATATCTTGCAAATAAAGAAAAATTTTCTAGCTCGGGCTTAAATTATCAGTGAAGACAAAATAAAGATTTTATCTTTTTAAATTCTTATTTTCCCAAAATGAACTTTATTCAACTTTGTTCTTCATTAAACAGATGTAAAGTAATAAAGTTATGAATACGTCCACTGTTAAATATTTTTATTAGTTCCTGTATTAACTGTTGCATCTATAATATTTCCAAGAGAGAATTTTTAGTGTTTTACCCTTTTTGGTTTTTCAATAGTTATTGAATCTATGTAATGATTCGTTATTTTATATGCTCTGATCAGTATTATTCGTATTTATTCCCACGTTTTTGCTATTTCGAGGTTCTTGTGTGCTTGTCACATTAAGTTTTATTTTTAATAAATCTTAATTACCAGTTTTATCAGTCTATTTACTAAATTTCAAAATGTTCTTTTAATTTATTCACGAAAACTGCATCTTTCATAGAAATGTATTCTTTAAATATACTATGTTTACGACTTACAGGGTATTCTTAATTAATTTTACCGTCTAATAGTTCACTATCTTTAAAAATGCAATCATTTTACCTTTAGTTTATCAATTTCGATGTCCTTCGTCATCCACTCAACATCTCGGAACTAATTTAATTGAAGAACTATTAATTTTTTTTAAGTTTGGCTCATTATATCTTCGTTTTTTCTTCACACTTTTTCAGTGTCATTTATTGCTCTCTCAGAAATGTCATCGGACACGGACTCCAATGTACCTGCTGTTTTTACTTACAAAAATTGAAATGCCTACATTGGAGCTCTTTTTTCAAGTCCAGCACTCTTCTGACGCGATTAGTCCTAACTGTTTTCCAAAATTCAGTCCGTTTGTGCGTAAAAGGGAATGGCTTGTAGCTCGTTATTCGTTAAAAATAATCTTGTGCGTCAGCTATAATGACGTGAAACAAATGAGAAACGGCCACCCATATTCGAGTCAACTACACTGCTTCATAATTGTGCAGGGTAGGTTTTGGAGTGTTAGCCGTAACCACTCATTATTTTGTTTTGCTGGATTAAAACGGGGGCGTTATTTTCAAAGCGACTTTGACTAGAGAGGCGCGGAGAGTCGCCATTGTGAGGCGCGATATCAGCGACCTTAACACTGTGCGCTGTGCACCTATTATTATAGCCACGTTTTTAGTTCACTGAGGGGAAACACAAGAAGGCTCCGGCCGCACAAAAGCCACATTAAAAGCCCTCGGCATTTCGACTGCCGCTCCACTTTGTTTGTACAAGAATCGTTCCATCACAAGAAGAAAAAGTAACTTTCCGACACCGTTAAGTAGTTTCGGAATCACGAGACACACGACTGACCTGATAAAAAAAAAGTTGTAACTGGCGTGCGATAGAGGGCAAGGAAAGAAATTTTTCATTGTTCCTTTTCATTTCCATCCACGCGAGATAAGCTTAGGAACCTTACAAAGCTTATTATGTTTACCCGCACTTACAGCCAAAATAAAAGTTTCAGTAGACATCGAAATATTAAGCGAAGATTTGAATCGGTAAATTATTTTTAAGAAGCAAAGTCATGAAGATGACTTAGATAATTTAGATACGGTATATCGCATATAGACTTGATTTAATAAACATAAATAAATAACCTTGAGTCCGAAACGTACACTATTTATTACAAAAAATACAGCGTTTCGTCCTCATGTAGGACCTCTTCAGGTTTTTACATTTTGGTGTAAGCCTAAAACCAAATAAAAGTTTAGAGGTAACTACCAAAATCTATGCGTGTTCTAACCGAAAATGTAAATTTTGTATTGAATATTAAATATTTTTCTGACTGATGGTCATCTATTTATTTTTGTCCCATGTTTTTTTTATGATTTGAAGACTTGATTTTAGTTCTTACTAGCTTGGTGTTCGACGTTTCCCGGGTACGTTTTTGTATTACCCCGTTTTTGAAGAACACAAAATTTAGCATCGCGCCACTTTATTTAACACGCGTTTCGTAGCGCAAATTTAAAATCCTTCGCGCACAGAAGATTTGAAACTTGATATATGAATCATGGTTCACTGTATAAAATTAATATAAAAATAACTAAATTAATTATGTGCAAATTTGTCCACTTTTTGGCACTTATCACTTGAAATTATTTCGTTAGAATTTACTCATTATCAAATATATTAAATTATAATGATAAGTACAAGTAAAAAGTTAGCTGCATCCTCCCTTTTCAATACCTTTCCTATGCTATTAAAGGGGAGTTGACTGTTTCAGGGTCACCCTCATGTAGCCTCTTAACCCACCCCCCCCCCCAAAAAAAGAGAGGCAATGACCTAACGCCTTGCCGTTCTAACCCAAATTGTGAATCAAATTGAAATATTTACAATGTAATTTTTACAATACAATTATCTCATAAAAAGACAATTACTTACAGAGTAAAAAATCTAGGAAGATGAAATTTTATATGTGCGTGTCGCACAAACAAAGAGGCCGAAATGGCAGTTAAAACCAATTTCTCATAAACATATGTTCAGAACAACAATGGAAAGTTTAACGATGAGTCAAACGGAAATGTTATTAATAGAAGAAAATCGTAAATTTCGTTTAAATTTCCTCTATTAATAGCCTAAATGTCAGATCTAATGTGAAGCATTTCGGTCATCAGTCTAGAAAAAAGGTTACATTCAACATCTATAATTTTTACATATTGCCAATCAATCATGGTTATTTAAGTATATATATGCTTCGACAAGACATTATCATTTTATTATACATATTATATTGTAAATAAATATTTCCTTAATATTTTTATAGTTAACATTGACCAAGTCTGGTTCAAAATTTAGGAATGAAAATTCGTGCAACAACTTATGTTAATAAAGTTTATTTTCAATTTGTTCTGATTTATATTCTGGTTTACTAATTATTTAACTGAAATTTAAGTAACATATCTAGTTCCACTTCCATGATAATTGAGTAAAATTTTTGATGAGCAAATAAAATAATTCTGTCTATGAGATAAACATTCGGGTCTCATATCGTCTCCAAAGTACTTAACCGACTCTTATTTCTTACTGATCAATGAAAATGTTAAAAGGCATTCTAGCCCGCATTCTGGCCTTTGCCTACCAGGAAATTAATCCGATTAATAAAACAATAATTATTTATTGCATCAATACACAGTGAAAGCCTTTGTTATCTGATTATATAATTATTACTCAGATAAATAGACGTAGCGGTATTTGTAAAGCGAACATGGTCGCCAACAATCACGTCGGTTCATGTGACAATCATTGAAACAAAACCGAAGGACCAATAAAATTCATAAAATCTCAGATAGACCCCAAACCTTCAATATATTATAGCATGCAAACGGGTTTTAGTAGAATTACGTTATTTAAATCAGGGACATGTTTTCCTTTCTCTTGTATGTTACCATTTTTAACGTTCAGTTCTATAATAATTATCACAGTTACTCTTAAAAATGGTAAAAATTTAATTCTTATTATTTTTTTTTAAGTTCCATCTTCATGGAACCATGGATGATCTAAACGTTTTTCGTTACATTTAAATTTTTTGATATTAAGGTAATCCTATTTTTATTTGTTTCACGATAAGAATTATAAATTGGATACGCATTACACAAATTCGAGTAACAGAGTTGCATAGAAATACTACAGCGGATTGCGCATGTTTGCTTCATGCCCCCACGGAGTTGGTAATGGATTTTAAATTGCTATAATTGCTGTCACAGCGGCTGAGTGGCTGCTCTGTCACATTCCCAAGCTTATAACACAGTATACACGAATTCAACGAATCATTCTGCAAATCTCGGAATGAATGAAATCATTTACTAATATATATGTATATATACATTCAGAAATATCATATCTCCCCACATGGACAGGGTTTGTAATATGAAAATTTAACTCCGTCATATAGAGTTACGTAAGATGCATGTTCTTCTGAGGTTAATGTTGCAACACGTTTGCCTGTTAAAAACCATCAATGTATGCTCTTGGAAAACAAAAAATTACGTAACATTAATTTAATCTGCGAAACACACTTCGCCATAACGCATGTATCTGATTTAATAGTAGGTTTGTTGAGAACTTAATTTTTATGCCTTCATAAATTTCACAATAAAGATACTTTAAAATCGGTGTTTTGTTATTTTGAACGTAATGTTTATAATTAATTTTCTGAAGATATAAGAATAGAATCTTTAAAGCGAAAACAGGTACGTAACCGACTCGATTCGGAAACTTCCTTTTTTTAAAATTTCAGGTCGTTAAACTGTAATGTTTTTGGTGACCACAGCGATTACATTAATAAATACAAAGAGAACATAATATTCGGATTGATGGATAAAATAAGGTTTACAATTTGCTGGAGTAAACTTTTGTCATCACTTTCAGAAACTATAATGGTGTTTTGATTCATCCTAGTATGTTTCTTCTCTGAGTGTTGTAATTTTGGCAGTATAAAATTATATGATCCATGGTTAACTGTATCTTGCAACAACAAAAAAATTGATGATGGAGGTTCTCTGGAAAAAAGATAGCTGTGAGAGATATTGGAAAGCATTGTGAGATCCTTGGGGAAGAGTAGATCTTGATGGTTATTCAGGTTTAGGTAGAAGGGTCCGTTGTTATGAATTTCGTGTTATGTATATTCAGTATGTAATTTGCGAAGCATGAATGATTGAATATTTAATAGTGGTGGGAATTCGCGGTGAGTGTAGCTGATGGTCAGCTGACTCGTTACTGTGGGCAGGAATTCAGCATATGGTGATTGTTATTAATCACTTTCCAAATATTGTCTCTGATACTGTTTAGTTTATTTATATATGTTAGTTTCTTATTGTGTTTGTAGCATTTAATGAGTTTAATAGGATTAACGTATTTGGAACAGGATTTTCCAAGCAATGGTTTGTGGCCATCGATAGAGCGTGAAACTCAACCGAGAGAGGTTAAGCGTTCTTGCAGTTTGCTTGAGTTTTTAATGACCCTTTAGTGAGCATGGCAATAACCAATTCCATTCGGAGATATTGGCGCGTCTTGGTGATTGTAACTTTCGATAAGATCAATAATTATTATATTCCAATCGACACCTGGTTTAAGTTGTTGGCATATCTGATTAAGGATGTATCAGTCGGGATTTCTGTGTATCTCCAGCGATGAGTAGATGAGGAGGAGTTGATATCAGGTATACGGGGGGAAAATTTAATAAGGAGAAGTTGTTGTAAGCGATATGGTTGACCATTTAATAGAATTTTGGTAGATCTTAGTTGTGGGGCAGATTATATGAGATGTCTTTTATTTTGGCGTTCGTCGAAGTGTTGGTTCTTATCGCATGCTTAGCATTTGAAAACGCTCTTCTGCAGTACAGAGGTAGTTATTTTCCTTCTGTTAAAAGTCTAATTATCGGAGTAGATCTGAAACATCCAGTAATAATCAGTAACGTATCGTTGAACGTCACTTATTCAATAATGATTTATTGGCCGAGTGGTATATTAGTGAACCACGCTCTATTTTATTTCTGATAATATTTAACTTTCTAAACAAAAATCAATAAAAAATTCCATGTTAGAATATACCTAAAAATAAGAAAATTATTATGAATTAATAGAATATGAACACAAAAATCACGTGCAATTGAAT